>JAWWES010000168.1:32724348-32758581 GCA_035583135.1 Lophotriccus pileatus | reverse complement strand
AGATGGATTGCCTTAAGGGCTAACGAGCTCCATCTGCCCGGGGAGGTCCCTGACCGGGAATCGAACCTGGGCCTCGGCGGTGACAGCGCTGCGTCCTTAACCACTAGACCACCAGGGGCTCTGTAACACAAATAGTAACAGCATTTATGAGAAAAGTTTCAAGATGCAAGTATGTTACTTGAAGGACTTGGAATTATGCAAGAATGTTCTTAACACTATCACTGTAAATCAGATTTTCTTCTAATCCTCAAAGTTAGATGCTAGCTTCATATTACAGAAAAAGATATTTCATTACTTAGTATTTCCCTCCTTACTGGTCCTGAAAAAACAGATAAGCAATAGTCAGTCAACAATAGTTCACAAAGAATTCTTTCAAATCTTGAACAAAGTCTATAAATAGATACAAGTAACAGAAAAATCT
Source organism: Lophotriccus pileatus (assembly GCA_035583135.1). Lineage (NCBI taxonomy): Eukaryota > Metazoa > Chordata > Aves > Passeriformes > Tyrannidae > Lophotriccus > Lophotriccus pileatus. The sequence continues at coordinate 32,758,160 of JAWWES010000168.1, read as the reverse complement.
CCTTCTTTTACTTTGAAGTGCTGTAGATAATGGCCTGAATAGCACATGTGTAAGTAATTCCAGTATTTTATACTTGTAGCTCTTTATAGATGCGCCCTTTGGGCACAATCCAGCAAAGCTTTGCACACATGCTCAAGTTTATGCATTTCGATTAGTCCCAAGGCTTTTGTTTGTACTGTCTGTACAAATGCCACACGACTGTTCTCTTTCATATAATACCTTTAAAAAAAAAAAAAAAAAGAGAAGGAAGGAAAGAAGAGAAAGGTTCACTTAATCTTGGTTCATACTAGTTTGAAACCTCTGACACTCACAGTTCTTGTAAAATTTTGGGTTTTTTAAAGAAAATGAAAGGAACTCCTTTATATGTAATTACGGGAAAGATCATTGATTTTGATGAATTTTCCAGTCCTTATTCAAACTAATCTAACAACTCAATATATTCTGTGATTTTGTGATTTACCTAGCAACTTTATGAGAACAGATTTAATGTGAGATTTCTTATGGTCTTTGAGTCAGTCTATGTACAAGAGTGCAAGATCAACCCTTTTAATTTTACCTTGGCCCTTGACTCACAGAACCAAGTACAAGGAAGTGCAGAGGAACAAGAAAAAATGGAAATGTTTTTTGAAGCCTTTGACAAGTTCACTTCTCGTTTGGTTTGAATTCTGGGCACTGATTCAGATCACCTCTTATTTTAGATAAATCTGGAAGCCAAACTTTTGCTGGTTTTGTTCAACCTCTGCCCTTTCTTCCTGTCCCACAGTCACCAGTTCACACACTACCTGTGAATCTATTTTGACAGCTGTATTTTCTCCACAGGAAAATACTTTACACATATGTGAGAATCTCAGGCTCAGTACATGCAACTCCCTCTCTTACCTCAAAATGCCTCCCCTTCTATTCAGTTGTTTGTACAGGCTAAGCCTAAGACAGGCTCTGACCCCTCAACTCCTCATTTTATTCTCCTTTTGATTATACACAATAGATAATCTCATCAGTGTAAAAACAAACTGAAGACAGTGTATTTAATTATTTTTTATATTGCTTGAACTTGTAATATATTGCCTTGGGTGCCTCTTGGAGTCAAGGAAAGGAAGTTAAAGAAATAGACTTTTCCTTTTGGAAATCTCTTCCAAAGATTTTAGACAGCTTTTGGTGTAAAATAAAAAGATGTTATTGCAAAAGTGGTGGGAAGTGAGCAGTGATTTTAATTTACTTTCATGTTGTTTCCCCACCAAGTTCAATCTAAGGTGAAACATCATGTTGATGTCAAATTTTGCTTCAAGCAAAACAATAGAAGAGCTCTAAAATTAATGTAGGTGTCCAGTCAGAGGCCTTATACAGCCATTAATGGCAGTGCCAGCTTGAGATAATGCATTATAAGCATGAAAAATTCAACAGTAATTGCTGTGTTCTGATCTCTCTCCCTTTTTCTTACTTTGTTTTCTACAGAATCTGCTGCACATTCCCAAACTGGTCTTTCTGCTAGTTTACCCCACAGAAATGCACTGGATCTGGATCATTATGACTGATGAAATTGCTGAGAAGTGATTTTTTTTTTGTCAAAATATAATGCCACTCTAGAACTTTCACCATACATTAGGACTGTGTAACAAGGGCTTATGGTTGCCTGAGGCATAACTTTGATTCAGCATCACTCCATCTTTAGCCACCCAGTTCAATGCACTATTGTAAGATGAGCTGAATACTGAAATTCAGTGCAACTGGGAGATGAATGCCATTCTATAGCTATATATTGTAAAATTGTTAGGTCTTTTGTTATCATCTATTGACTTTCAAAAGAAGTAAAAAAGATCTCTGAGCCTATTTAGAGCATAAAAACAAATTATAACAGTACTAGGGCACAGAGTACTGAGTTAAAATGAGCTTTTGTTCATGCTGTTCTCCAAATTCCACCGTAAATTTGCAACCCACATGTTGTGTTTTAAGATTCAAACCTGTGGACACAATTACTGTTGGCCAGTATGCTTTTTATCTGACAAATTACTTGGCTGACTTAGAAATCAGATCTTATAGCCTCCAGAGGACAACATGCTCTTATCCATGAGCTTTCAGCTCTTGGATATTTCGCATACAGTTTTCACAAAAGAAACACCTGAGGTGTATCAATGTTTCATGTAAAGAAATCTTTCATAAGAGCAAGAAAAATATAACTCTTTTGTTCTGAACATAGGTGTACATAAAAACATTTAATTTCAAGTCAATAGGTTTGCCTCACATTAGTATTTACAGGACTGAAGACAGGAATAGCTTGGCTTCCCTGAATGTATTATTATCATTATCAATTCCTGCAGTCTCACAATAAGTTTTCAATAAATTTAAGATTAACTACTATTTTCTCACCTATAAATAAAATATAATCATCTTAAAAATCAATGAAGGGAAAACTATCAAATCCATTAACCTGACTAAGAATTCCTTCAGGCCGGTAGCATGAAATGCAGTGCACTGGATCTTTCATTTTATTGAGCTATATCTCTTTGTATGGCAACCAGCAGGGAAAAAAAAATCAAATCTGAAATCAAAGACTAAGGGTTTTTGTTCTGGAAACTAGTGAGGTAAGGATTGAATATTCTTTTATGCCTAGGGTTAATTTTTTTCACCTTAATTTGCAATCGGACACAATAAAAAAAAAACACAACATATTGCCCCTGGAAAGAAGCAACTTTACTACCATTCCAACTATTTTCTATACTTTTTATCACTGCTAAATCCTTTGTTTTTGAATTCACCTCCATAACCTTGCAACATCATAAACAAATTTACTTGCCTTTGCTGACTGTCAACCAATACCATCTGCTCTCTGGTGTCTTAAAAATAGTAACATATATGTGGGTCACAACTGCAGTCTGTAGATAACCATGTGGCAGATCCAGGTGATTAATTTTTCCACAACCTTTATCTTACCCAGGGGCAGACTTTTGCTATGTCTTTCCCTAGTTAACAATTCTCATAAAATGTGAAATTAACAAAAACGCAATCTTATAAAAAAACCCAGTATTTTGCAGAGGACCCATGTCAACTAACAGAAGGGGTTGTTAGTCAGTTGCCTTGATTGAACTTGATCCAAAGGCAATTCTGCTCTCATTCATAAATAGAAGTGGTTCAAGCCATAAAACTGTGAAATGGGGACAAACCAAAAAGGGCATTTTTTTCAGTAAAAGTAAAGAAAAATAGTAGCATTAGCTGCTGCTTTCAGTATGCCTTCAATGTTATTTCTCTTAAATACTATTTTAATTGTCTATGAACTGGTATTCTACTTACACACCTTTTCATGACCCACACATTCAAGCTACTTAATCCTAAACCATACAGGATAGTTTGAGCTAACTGATAAGATGATGATATGACATACCAGTGATCTATTTCAAACTGAGATTATGTGAAAAACGCCAATGTTAAAAAGGCTAGTAAAATTACAGAAGCAAGCACTGATTTCCTCCTTTACTTGGGATACAAAAATTACATACACATATGCACTATGATAGTCCTTTACACAATTTTTTAAAGAAACAGAAGATAACATTTGCATAATAATAATAAAAGAAATTCTAATTTTCTACTGTTCTTTTAATTTCATGTCACAGAAGACTTGTGTACAGAACACTATTCAAATACTACTCTAAAGATAGAATTACTTGCTTTACTATTATCTTATTCCTGTAATACCTAATGATTTTCTTATTATAATAAATAATTTATTTTCATATAAATACATCTGGTTTGCCATCCTTAAACCTGCAGGACACAGTTGTCTAAAGGTTCAATTAAACCTATGTAGTACTTTGGACATAAACTGTTGACACAGTCTGGGGCTAAGACTGGATCCAGCTGCACCCAGACTCGTCTCTGAGGAGTTTAGAAAGCAAGGGGGTCCTTTCTGCACCTCATGACTCATTGGTAGGGCTTCTCTAATAGAACTTTTCTGAAGCCCCCACTCTGCCCACAAAGAGCAGTAATGACCCCATGTTACAAATAGAACTGAGCAACTCAAAGAGTAACATAAAAATATACAATGATTTTCAATGCTTGGACCTGATATTTTCGAAGTATTCAGCATGTGACAGAAATGAATAGTTACGAATCACAGCTTTTAGATACTGAATCTTTGACAGTCAGTTTCAAAAGTTTCAAAATAAGCAAAAATTTGGCATAGCATATAAACCCGCAAACCAACACTGCTAAATGTTTGGTTTAGATGACTTGCTCAACAGCTCGCTGCTTGTATGTAAAGTCAGGAATAAACTCTAAACCTCTTCAGCAGCATCAAGTTGCCTTGACAACAGAAACTACCTTCTTATTTATAAGATATCCTGACTCAATAATTACCTGATTTGCTATTTATCAACAGGTGAATCAAGGGTCCTACAAACAATTATATGCTTCACTAGAGTCTTACTTCTTTCTTTCACACAACAGATTTATCCTAGGCATTGATGAGGCTAGATTTGGTGAAATAACCTATAATCATAGATATGTAACAGGGCTTAATTGAAGCTTATCTGTGCAATCTACTCTGTCATTTCTTAACTCTTAGTTCTGTCTTTTAACCATTTCATATGTCATTTCCCACCTTGGGGTTTTTTGTATTTTTTTTTAAGAATCATTAGCATAGTTTAAATCTTTAGAATTGCCATACATGTTGGCTAACAGACTAGTGGATTGTAATGATAGGTTAGCATCTCTCATACAAAACAGCAGTAGAAAGAAGTGGCTTTGAGAGACATATGGTAAAGCAGAAAAATATTATGACTAAGGAACAATGAGTTCCACTCCCCCAGGAAACAGAAAACTCCAGTGCAGTGGTCCTCCACTGCTGATGTATGTATGATCTACTCAGAGCCTGAATAAACTGCATAAAATTATCTTTAAAATATTTTCATATAATGCACACACATACAGACACTCAAAAGCAACTCTGCAACAAGAGGAACTTATAAACTTTGTGAAAATGGAGTTAATATGCTTTCCATCACACTATAAAGAGCAAGCATTAGTAAAATGGCAGTACCACCTTCTTGAGTATAGCCCTGAGATTTCCAGGAAAACATTACAGAGCTTCACACTAAGCTGAGAGAAGCTGAATTAGCTCTTTCCTAATAAATGTGTGAGAATATATTTTGGCTTTTTTGTTGGACACACTGGAAAACAATAAGAAGGAACCGGTATTTTGAGCATGAACAAAACATGAGGCCTATACTTTTATAAGAGTAAGGGAATAGTAATTGGATTTTGAACTTGATAGAAGCTCAATTTCAGACAAGATTAAGGGAGTGACTGTCACAGGTAGAGTGGGAGCTTCAGACAAAGTTTATTAGAAAAGCCTTCCCATTGGGTCACGAGATGCAGGAAGGACCCCCTTGCTTCCTGAATTCCTTCTCAGAGAGGAGACTGGGTGAGGCTGGATCCAATCTTAACCCCAGACCTTGTCAACAGTTTATGGCTGTGCTGGTTTTGGCTAGGGCAGAATTGTCTTCCCAGTGGCTGGTATAGGGCTTAATTTGTGCTGAACACTGGGTTGATAATATAGAGATGTTTTTGTTATTGCTGAGCAGGGCTTACACAGAGCCGATTCCTTTTTGCTTTTCGTCCTTCCATGCTCACAAGGAAGTTGAGGGTGCATGGGATACTGGAAGAAAGCACAGCCAGGACAGGTGACTTCAACTGATCAAAGGAATATTCCAGACCATATGACATCATGCTCAGTGTATAAAGTGGGGGGAAGAAGGAGGAAGTGGGGGACATTTGGAGTGATAATGTTTGTCTTCCCAAGTAACCGTTACATGTGATGGGGCCCTGCCCTCCTGGGGGTGGCTGAATACCTGCCTGCCCATGGGAAGCAGTGAATTAATTCTTTTTTTCTTTGCTTGTGTGATTGGCTTTTGCTTTCCCTATTAAACTGTCTTTATCTCAACTCTCAGGTTCTCTAGATTTTACCTTTTGTATTCTCTCCCTGATCTTGCTGGTGGGGAAGTGAGCGAGTGGCTATGTGGGGCTTGGTTGCTGCCTGGGGTGAAACCACAACAAAGTCTGAAGGATTATATAGGTGTAATTGAATGTTTATACAGCTTTTTCCTGCAGAATTAAGGATGGCAAGTCAAATATATTTATATAAAAATAATTAATTTATCATGAGAATGATTAGACTAAAAGATTTAAACAGAATTATTTACTACAAAGAATAGGTAGCTAAAACTACTAGTATATCATAGTGCACTATTTTTGAAGCATTATTGAAGCAATTACATTGAAGCTAACAAAAACAGTTATTGACTAGTTGTTACTGTTACTCACCCATACAAACAACCATGGGCAAATCTCTTTTGCTCAGCCTTGAGGAACAACCTGGAGGGAGGAATCTCCATATACACTCCAAGAAAGGCTATGCAAGAAGGCCCTGCCATTAAAAAGTGGGGCTGGACTTTTATCATATAAAGTGTTTGATTGTCAGTCATGTGTTTCAGGCCAGCTGTGTCAGTTCAGCATTTTTAGATAAGTTATCGGTAGTATCCCTCCTTTATCAGGTACTTCACGAGGTCTGCCACATTTTCACCTCACTATCAAGAGGTTTAACTTTGGGATCAGCATTATTAAACACAAAAAGCAGCGTGACACCCCCTTCTTCATTCACCACTGATAGCTTTGCAAATAGGGTACTGTTTGAGTTATTTTACCCCACTCCAGGCAGAGCATCCTGCTACAGTGACATAAAATTATCAATCTGTCATTGGAATCACTGAATGTAATACTTTTTCAGTTTCTTTCTTTGCTGGCATTTGCACTTATTTTTCAGTTCAGGAAAGACATGGAGCTGTTGGAGCATGTCCAGAAGAGGGACACCAAAATTTTCAGAGGGTTGGAACACCTCTCCTGCATGAAAAGGCTGAGAAAGTTGGTGGTGTTCAACCTGGAGAGGGGAAAACTCAAGGGATACCTTATAGCAGCCATTCAGTACTTAAGAGGAGGTTATAAGAAAGGTAGGGATAGACAATTTTAGTAGAGCTTGTTGCAATAGGACAAGCAGTAATGGTTTTAAACTGAACAAAAGGTGTATTTTAGATTAGATATAAGGCAGAAGCTTTTTACATTGGGGATGGTGAGACAGTGGAACAGGTTACCCAGAGAAGTGTTAGATGCCACATCACTGGAAACTTTCGAGGTCAGGTTGAGTGCACTCTGAGCAGACTTGTCTAGTTGAAGATGTCCCTGCTTACTGTGGGGATGTTGCACTAGATAAGCTTTAAAGGTCCCTTCCAACTCAAGCTGTTTGATGATTAATCTCATTACTAGTCATAGCATTATTTATGAACAGCTTCAAACACTAAAAGATTACAGTTTGGAGCAGCACTGCATGCACACTGGCTTCTTCCTGCAGATCCATATGTATTGCCAATAACCATTAAGCTAATAAAGATATTAGATATCTTAGGGACTATTGAACCAATATGCCTCATTCAACTCTCATTTCATTTATTACTGATCTTTCAGTATGTTTCAGTATCCACTGGGTATTAGACATCACCTAAATTGTTCATTATTATTATTTTGACATCACCATATATGTTTTCTACAAACAGATAAAACAGATTTTGATATCAAAAGAAGACAAGACAGTGGAAAAAATAGATAGTAGTGTAAACAGATGAGAAGAATACTTGCAAATTAAAAAAAAAAATGCTTCAGATTGCAGGTGCTCCCTACAGCTTGTTTAGTGTTTTGTTTTCCTCAAATTGGTCAATAGTTTGTGATGAGAAATACTTGTGTTCTGAAACAGAGTAGTGGGAAAGGTGTTTCCTTCGACAAAATACGGTTTAAAACTCTCAAGAGGGAAATTTTATATATATTTATATAAAAAATATATGCCATGACTAGAAAAACATTAAAAAATCATGGATACTGGAATAACTGCAAAAGTAATATCAAGGGTCTTTTAAGCTGAATGCTTCATCATTTCTAGAGCAGCATTTTCAAATAATCCAGGAACATAATCATAGTACAACTTCATTAAATTCCTATAGAAGTACAAGTTTTGTCATCAACCTGTTTTGCTATTAAAAATAGTTGCATTGGTGTAAAAATATAAAAATTTGCATGACTCAGATTACTTGTGTAAGGTGTCTTAACACTCCTCTGCCAGTTACTCTATTATGTGTCCCAAATGCTGCACAAATTTCCCATGCCACTCTTTTCATTTACTGGATATTTTCCTTGTTCAAGTATTAATTCAGATTTAAAACAATGAGAATTTTTAAAAATCCTACTTTTTCAATTAACTTAAATAAATACAATTTATTTGTTATTTTAATGAATTTATTTAATAATTAAATATAGTCTATTAATGACTATAAGTGAGATCGAATTTTGGTAGGGCTTGAAATAGAAAACTAACCTTATGATTCTTTAAAAAGTACAATGAAGATGCTCTCAGTCAAAACCAATATTAGTTCTAGAAAAAATAGGAGAAATTATTAGGAATACAAACCAATATCTTGGCTTCATTTTGTATATGCTACATTACAGTAACTTCCCAAGTTATTTGGGATATAATGAAGGACATTAAAAAATCATAAATACCACTCCTTCAGGAAGATGGCCCTAAAAATGGCATGAAAGCCACATGCAAACTGAACAGAAAGTGGCATTTAAAGCCACATCCACCTGTGTGGCTACAAAACACTGTGATATCCCTTAGGACACTTGTTCCTAAGGCTATGTCACACATCTTATAGAAACATTAGTAAGTAGCAGTAATAGAGGGAAGTATGGAACATTTTGATTGAGTTTTTGATAACATGAGCCAATTAAAAAGCATCAAAACCAAACAATCTACAGGTTGGGGTTTTTTTCTCTAGGTACCATAATGTCCAAAATATCCAGATCTTAGCTTTCTAACTGTGCCAGAGCTGAAAGTATTTCGATATACTTACTATTAAAGCCTATTACCTATGTTTTCATATAAGCTAGAAACTAAAAGGAATTATAATTAAGTACTCTGGATTTTATCTTTTTGGGCAATTTAAATTGTGTACTTCTAGTATTAGATGAGAAACACAAGACATATGAAATTATTTCAACTTGTTTACGCTGCTGGAATATAAGACCTGTTCATATAAAAAATGGTTACAGATTGTCCTTTTTTTCTTTCTATTCTCTTCATAATTTCATGTTGGCACATCCATGAAATATGGTACAATAATTAGCTAGTTTCCAGGATAAAATATGAGCACAAGTTTTCTACACTGAATGCATATGCAAAAAACGTTAGTGCTACTTTCAGCAACAGAATTCTAGCAAAATGAGAGGCATTAAATAATGAAATAAACTTCAAAATTATGTCATAAATGTATTTTAAATTATTACTTCCCAGCCTAAAATGATACCAGTTTCATTACTGAAGCTGTTGTATTATTACACTGCTATGTATATTGACAGAGTATAATTTTAGCATTAATGGTACTAGGCCAAAATTTAATTTTATAACATCATTTTTATTGGCAAGAGTCTCCAAATTCCATGGCAGAATGAAGAATTCTATCATGTGACATCCATTCAGTGAATACTCTATCATTAGTGTTCCTTTTTATCTTTTCTGTGTGCAAAACTTTATGGATGTTTATAAAACTATACTGACAAGGCATGATGGAAACAAGACAATGTCAAATATTTGTTTCTGATGTGACACTCAGCTCTTCAAGCCAGAAACAATTTTCTTCAGGGCTGCTGAAACAATATATTACAGTCAAATAATCTCTCTGGTAAATGCTTAATAGTGTTTCTTTGTGATACACTTCTGGTTCACTTGTGGAAGAACTGCTATATTTATAATTTTGAGATTTGTCTAACAGTAGTGTATAAGATTAAATGTCTAGTTACACAGGTCTGAAAGGAGAGAAAAAAAATTCTCTAATACAAAATGATGGAATAATCAGGCCTCAATGGATTATATTATTTTATTTATTTTGTTTGTTTTGGTTTGGGTTTTGGTTGGTTTTTTTGTTTTGTTTTGTTTTTCTAAACCAAGAAGTAATAACCTCTTTTCCAAAGTTTTGGTGCCCTTTTCAGAAATTTTAGTTGGTCAAACTGTAAATGTCTTTTTTGATGTCAGTAATAGTTTGAGTGAATAAGTTTTATAGGGTAATTAGCAACTGCCTTCAAACTGTTTTAAATATAGAGACTATGACCTTCAGTGCCTGAGTATTCTGTTCACCAACACTCTTTACTTTTTTAGTAATTTTTTTCTGACAGGTCAGCCATAAACAGATTATACAGAGAAAAACATAGAAACATCCCTTGACCAAACTGAAAATTAATTTTGCTAGACGTATTCTTAGTTTTCTGTTTTCATGTGGTAATCATTCATTGTCTTCATTCAAAAACTGTTCTGGACAGCTTTCCATAAAGCCTATCAACATTACTCCATTATACAAAGTGTTGCACTTATGGAAGCATGAAACCAGAGGGGTGAAGGGTTATGTTGCACCATATAATAAATTTACTCTCCCATCATACAATGCAATATGTGTCCAAACTGCATTGTTTGTTTTACAGCAGCTCTCTATGTGGGCTCACAAAAAGAGCAGTGAATGAAAGGCACAGTGCCATCCAGTGCACCTGTTCAGACAATATACAGCCTCTCTTCATTGAGGGCTGTATGGCTTTTAGATGTTAAAGGCAAAGTTGGAGGGTGTTTCCTTTGCGTTTATACAGTACCCTGCAACTTATCCAGGCTCATAAAATAACAGGACTAATAAAGTCTTATGCTTTTCTGGTACATCATTCTTGATTGCAGAATCTTATATACTGTGTTTAGAGCAAAGTTTTCTGTTCCAGTGGCACACAAACATCACACCTGTTTCTCTACTCTTTGTAATTGAAGTTTTCATCACCACTTGAGAACATGGATACTATTTGACCTTCGCTGAACCATCTTATTTACTTACTTCTGACCTGGAATTCATGATGATTTTCGATTCTACTAATCTAGTTTTCACACAGGTGTTTCTCATTGCATTTCCATTTAAGAATATCAGCAATGTTTTAGTAACACTGACTTTGTTCAGCTAAACAGTTTATGACAGCTCATGCACAGAATTTTTATCTCTTTACATAAAACCCCATCAGTGATGCCAGCTCATAAGCACACCTGGTAAAGCATATGTTTTTGATCTTTCAGTATATTGAGACAAGCCAAATGAAAGAAAAGGATAAGCTTGAATCTATGAGAGATAGCTGTGCACATCCAGGTGCCAAGAATCTCTGTTTTGAACTTCCAAAAAGCATGTAGTTTTTAATGTTCTTAGTGATTATAACTAAGGAAAACAAAGCCCACCACTGACATTATTTAAAAAGAAATATGAAAATAAAGTTCGACATTAAAACTTTCTGCCCTCTATGTTAACAAACATTTTAGAAAAACAGATTCTGTGTGCTATTTCAAGTGCTTTTATTGAAGAGTTCTTGGAATAATATATCATAGAGAGCACCAGAAACACAAAAAAAGCAAACATACAAACCTCAAAGCTCATAGAGTAATTGTTTTTTTCAACCATGTAATTTTAGAGTTTAACATAAATTGAGTTTTTCCACATAAATAACAGTGGTGACCAGATCAACCCAAGAAAGTGGAATCACGGAAATTTCAAAGCAAATGTATAGGCAGTTTCCAGATTGCTTCCAAGTCTTGCCAGGTTTTTGAATAACAAAAGAAGTTTTCTCTTCCCCGATGGAGATCCTTTTTCCAGCGATTTTCATCCTTAACCAGATGTTACTGGTATAATTTCCAGAATGATAAGCCAGCTGTCAGTGAATAAACCATATAACATGAATGGATGAAGTAGAAAAAAAATGTCTATAATTAAAAAGCATTTGTTTCAGATGACAGCAATTAGCAAAAGTTGGGCCTATGCAAACCACTTTGAACTTTCAGAGGCTTAGAGAATTCCAGCTTCCAGACTTAAACATATTCTTACAATTTTTGTGGCACATCAAATCAACAACCCAAGCCTATTCATCAGCTCAAATTGAACGTGTTCAAGATTATGAAAGTTAATGAGACTTTAAAATACAAGAGACTTAAACTTGAAGTCAACAGCTGGTAAGTCTGAAATTTATTGAGAAAACTTTATAATTTTTCTGTTCTTGAATCTGAACCCTAACTCTAATTCAGCATGAAATCATACAGCATGTTTAAAGATAATGAGATGGTATTGTAATATTTTGCATGGTAATTGACAGATTCTGAAACACTGATGCAGACTATATTCCAATATCTTAAAATATGTCACCTGTCTGTAATTAGCACCAGCCTCTCACTGTGATTTTAAACACCCCATCTTTCCTTAATCTTTACCGGTCTTTGGTATAAAATTGAGACCAAACCATAATTTGCTGGCCTTTTCTCCAATAACGTCAAATCAATCAAATAAGAATTTGCACTGGTACAAGATTTTTTTTTCTACAAGCATTTCAAAGGTTTACAAGACTTGATGGGGCATTTCCACTTAAAAGAAGGAATAAAGGCAGTAGATAAGTAAGTACACTGGACTTACAGTAAGTCAGAGGCTTAGGACAGAATAGAATATAGATTTTTCCATATTGCAGTCCTCTCATTTTCAGAAAATAAACCTTCTCTGCCTCTATCGTTTCTGTTATATTTTTATTTCATGTCAGAAGTACTGAAGAACATTGCACAACCTGTGTATGGCAGCCCAATTTTAAGAGAGACAGATACCAAATATTACTTTATATTACCGGCAGAATTAACCAAAATAGCTCTTTTTGCTAAGGTGAAAAAAAACCAACAAAACCAGATTATTTTCAAACCAACTAATTTCCTGTACCTGGAAGCTTATGCTGTCCCTTAGTGGTGGTATGCAGACTGCTTGAAGATAACAGCCCAGTGAAAGCCACACTGCCTTTGGAGTCAAAAACGCTAGTGATGGCAGAGAGCTACCCTTTAGGAAAGTACCTACTCAGCTTTTTAAAGTTTCAAAAGCTCTAACTTATAACTACAAAAGTCACCTAAAAGAAACACAGTTTCTTCCACTTTACAAACACCAATTAACATGGGCAAAGGAAAATCAAACTTGAGTTGCTAGAGTTCTACCACAAAAATACAAGGGAAGAAAATAAAGGAAACAAGGAAATTAATTTGGGTTAGTCAGATTTCATAACTACTGTGACTGACTTCTAGCATGTCAGATAATTCAGATTACTTCAATGAAAGATGAAGATAGCCCTTGACAAAAAGAGATCCAAAGAGAACACTATTTATATAAAGACCTTTAGGAATAATCTTTTATTGCTTTAAAAAAATACATCCCACTGCCATGTATTTAATTTTTGAGGCAATATCATATAGCATATTAAAGTCAGAAAGTACAGAAGATTAATTATCTAATTAACAAAATCCATAGATATCTTCATACCACTGCTGTGTTATACAGGTAAGACCAAAACAACAACAGTAGAGAATCCCCTTTGCATCAGAACACATATCCACAAAGCAGTGTTCTTTTCCCCTGGTTTAGGAAAATCAACCGTATTCATTAACAGCTTTTCACTTAGTATGACTTGTGTGTATTACACTCAAACAGTCAGCTGTCATATGAAATGATGGGAGCTGACAGTTTGGAATTTGAAAGGTTTGACTCCTTTTGAATGTACTAAATGAACAAGAGCTGTCTAATTTTGGTTGAACTGAACCCAACAAAAAGCCCCTGTAAGGATGCAAGGTTTTATTCTACCTTTTCAAGTTTAATGTGCACAGTGAATATTCAGAGCCTTTCAGCTAGATACTCAGTTAATTCTATGACTAAGAAAGATTTCATTAGGTAGACTTCAGGCAACAGTGAGCTAGAAATGGAATTTCTTCCTTATTTTCTGAAACTCAAAGTTTATGATCCATATCCAATGATGAATGGTCTATAAACTCTCTTATGGCATTTAGTTGCATAAACTTTACATTACAGATTTACATTAGCTTGTGAAAGTTTTTGCTATAAGGTATAGAAAAACAGTAAAAACAGAAGTCCCCCAGCTCTTAGACAACTAGAGTGTGTAAGTCTTCAGTATAACTTGCTCAGTAATGTTCTTTGTTTGAGCTTGTACTTTTCTACAAATGCAGAGAAATGAGATTTTAATCTTTTAATTTTTTTTTTTTAAATCACAGAATATGCTGAGTTAGAAGGGAGTCCCCCTCTTAAACCTGCACAACACCATCCCCATGTGCCTGAGAGTATCATCCAAACATTTCTTGAACTCTGTCAGCCTTCGTGCTGTGACCACTTCCCTGGGAAGCCTATTCCAGAGGGTGGCTGGGTACTGGAATAGGCTTCCCAGGGAAGAGTTTGGACTCAATGATCCTTGTGGGTCAATTCCAACTCGCATATTCTGTGATTCTGTGATTCTGTGATTTATTCTCTCTCATCAGATATTTGCACACATTGATAAGATCCCCCCTGAGCGTTCTCTTGCCCAGAGTGAACAGTCTCAACTCTCTAAGCCTGTCTATGACAGATTGCACCACTTTTAGATCTCTGTTGTGTCCTTTAGCCGGATTCGCTTCAGTAAATCCGTGTCTCTTTTGTACTGGACAAAGCATTCCACTCTGCTGCAGGGGGACATTGCTGGCTCATGGTCAGCTTGGTGTTCATCAAGGGCTACACAGGGAGAGAAGAGAGTCAGATTCTTCTCACCTGCACCAAGCAGCAAGACAAGAGGCAATGGGCACAAGCTGAAACACAAGGAATTCTACTAAATGTTTAAAAGAGAAGTATTTTTTTACTGTGAGGTTGGTTACATACTGAAATCAGTTGCCTGGAGAGTTTATTAAGCCTCCATCATTGAAGATGTCCCAGTTCCAATTCCAATATCAGGAGCCTGGTCTGTGGACCCTGCTTTGAACAGTGGGATAGACTAGATGATCTCCACAGGTTCCTTCCATACCCAGTGGTTTTGTGGAATGCTGCCACAACAGACTGGACAAGGCAACAAGCAGAGGAAATTTGTAAACTAGAACTCTTGTGGGGGCTGCCTCTTGATTTTAAAATCTGGACAGATTACAGTACCATACTGGGTGCCCTACCCTGAAATCAAAAGAAGTAGCAAGACAGTATTACAAGACACCTGCTTATGTGTGGGAGCGGTCAACTGAGAGTTTTATTACAAGTGTCAGCCTCGCCAGCTTTAACTTTTTTCACAGTGTTAATAAAATAGAAGCTACTGCTGGGAAGATAAGGTATTCAATACCTATAAATTCAACAAAAGGATATATGCATACAGTCGGATATCTTTGGCCAGAAAATAGTGGCATATGAACTGGTATAGAGCACGTGTTTTGGGAAGGGAGGAGAAAAACCTTGAAGCCAGCAGACCTTAGTCCTGCTGAAGTACTGAACACAATCGTATGAAGCAAGACTTTCTAGTAATCCTCTGTAGAATGGATGGGAAATGCCCTATACCTATGTAGTAGAAACAGTTTATTCCTAATTAATAAAGATGAAGTTTGTTGTGTGATCCCATAGCAGGTGTTCCTTCCATACTTTGCCTCCATATATCCGAGCCAAAACATGATCTGTCATTTTGTAATATGGTGGTGTAGTATTTTTGTCAGTATAAATAAAAGACACTGCAATATATGGGGTATATGAATTTTGTTATTTTAAAAAGTTTATATTTTGGCGGTTGAGAAATAATGTAGGAGTATATAAGCAGGATGCAGGTAACTCCATCAATTAAGGATTCTTTTTAAATGTATATACGTAATCTTGATTTTTTTATTGATAATTTATACTTACATTTTAAAGTCTATTAATGATGAACAGAAGTCCTTAAAATAAAGAAGTTCTACAGTGTAACATTTGCCGGGATCACCATCTCCAATGTAAAGAGTCACTTGCCCCTCTAAGGGAAGATGAATTCTGCCTCCATGTTTCCAGAAAACCTAGAACTGAAAATTATTTGTTGTAGTCTTAAGCAGCCATGATGCTTGTGGCTGATTATTTCTGCTCCTCATGCTATGCTAGGATAATTGTTTAATGTAGTTTTGTAGATAAACATAATGGTATCAAGAAATTAATTGTGTGAATTGTTATGATGTTAATTTGTTTTGCTCAACTGTATTGAAAAATCAGTATAAATCACATATATTCAGGTTAAATAGAACAATCTCATACAAAGAAATGGCTAATCTTTTTTCTATCCTGTTTTGTAGTTCTGCCTATTCTGACTACCAGCACATCTTTCGTTCCACATACATTATCAAATAATGGAGTCCACATCAAAAAGATACTAGACTCAGGTGGTTCTGAGTTTTACAGTAATTTTGCAAAAGAAGATATTATTCAAGCTTTTATAACACCTAAAGATATCATTACTTTTAGTCATATATATCCTTTCAGCATACTGTGCTTTTATGGGTATTAAGCCAGCCAAATAAATAAACTCCCTCTCACAAAGATCTCTTCAGTGACAACTATCATAATATTAATAAGTATCACAGTAAAAACATGCTTGCAGTATTACTTGAAGTAGACATGCCTCAGTATCGCACAGAAGACCAGAGTTTTATACTCATAATTTAACTCTCAAGTTGCATTAGAAAATTTGAATGGTTTGGTTAGCTACAATATAATTTCAATCTTATCAGCACATTAACCAATTGTTTTTTGCCACTCTGACTTAATCTACACCTAGAGGATCATACACTCTGTTATTAGGAATGGTTATTGATTGTCTTATTAAATTTCTGCCAATAAAAGTGTTTTTAAATAATTGTATATATGATAGTACGCATTTTAACAATTCTTGATTTCTCTTTTCAGTATTTAGTAAAACAGATGGAGGTGGCTTGCTTGCTAAATGTTTTAGTTAATCATTTTCTGTAATTAAATGATCTCCAATGATTCAGGAAATGAAGATGTGTAATAAAGTTAAGGAAATTGAACAGTCAATAAATGGAATAGATGACAGCAGTTAACTACTATATGGGGAGTTAAAAATTTCCATGCTCTATTGAACTGTATGCCTTTCCAGCCACTGTCTCTTCTAACATAGTGAGAATCTACAATGTGTTGAGTACAAATAGTTCCATAAAAGCAACTGTATTTTGGGTCTCTCTCCTCAATGTATGGCTAAAGTAAAATTAGGATGCAGCTATGATTGCAGAATTTCTTCTCTGATACTCTGAGACTCCTTTTTTGAGGGTCATGAGGGGCTTTAGTAGGAACATTCCCATCCTAAATTAGTCACCACCCGCATTCTTCTCCCAGAAAAGAGGAGGACTACTGAAGCACTTATGCTGCAGGATTTCCAGTAGACCATGTATAGTATGGAAAGAATTGGAAGAAGAAGAAAGAATAACGTCAGTAGAACACAAGGTAAGTACTTCCAGGCATTTCCACAAAATGTCATCAATCAAACAAATGTAAATGATTCAAAGGAACATGCTTTAAGTCAAGGACATATTTGCGAACAAAGTGACACACATTTTCTTATATATGCTAGTACAGACTTCAGCTTGGGACCAATCCCATTTTCTCATTATTTCTCTTTTGGAAAATAATAGTACAAATTTGAATAGGCATTTGTGTTCACATATTCTTTATGCTAATGACTCAATGTTTTGCTCTGTTGTGCGACACAAATTATTTCATTCCTAATATAATGTATTTGTAGTAGAACTAATTGTAGACTTTCCATTGACTATTCTAACTTTGCACTAATAAGCAAGGCTTATGAAAGGCATTGCCTTTTAATTTTTTCCTAAATTTTAAAATTCCAATATTCTCTACACATTATTGGCTATAGCAGTTCTTTCATTCTTTCCTGCTTTGATAGTAGTTACCTAATAAAAAGACAAAAAAGTAAATTGAATTATAATTGTTAACACTGTAAAAAATTGCCAATTATGCAAGAAATATTTACTGTATACTGAAAGATATGTTATTGAACTAAAGAAATGCATTCCCAGTAACAAACAGAACAGGGAGATGAACTTCACTGCTATCTTTTCCATTGATAGATTCAGTTGATAAAGTAATCCATTGTATAAGCAAATCATTCATTTAATGACTGTACATGTCTAATAGACACAGCTACACTGTCTCAGGAATTTCAGAGTTCCTAAATAAAATAGAAACCTTCACAGAGTCACAGAACATGCTGAGTTGGAAAGGACCCACAAAGACCATCCAAGTCCAACTCCTGGCCCTGCACAGGACCATCCCCAGGAGTCCTACCATATGCCTCAGAGTATCATCCACATGTTTCTTGAACTCTATCAGGCTTGGTGCTGTGACCACTTCCCTGGGGAGCCTGTTCCAGTGCCCAGCCATCCTCTGGGTGAAGAACCTTTTTCTAATATCCAACCTAAACCCTCCCTGACACAACTTCAGGCCATTAGCTCCTTGAGCTCAGAAGGTGCACTATTCTTTCCTGAATACTATTCAGTTCTGCCAGCTTAGTTGCTCACAGGAGGTACAATGCGAAGCCAGTAAACAGTTGTAAAATTGTCAGAGAATTATCTTACACTGAGAAGTGCCAATTCATTAAATTGAATAATTAATTAAATAGAATTCTTAAAATTCAGAGAGCACGTATCAAGACCTCAAAAATAATAACAGTATTGATGGTTTGTTTTCTAGGACAGTTTCTTGTGGAAACATGGAAATGTAAGAAATGTGAAAATATAAAAAAAAATCAGTGTTTCAAAACCTTCTTTGATCTAATTGGACAATGAAATGCATCTTGACACACTGACATTTCTTACAAAACCACATTTCAAATACCTTAACAGATAGAAGAATAATAGCAAGTCATAACTTCACCTCAATACTCTCTTCAACCTTTATTCATCAGTGTATATTCAGAGAATTCCGTGTATACGTTGCTTCTGATGAAAGGCCATTATTCCGTGTCAAGCTAACACATGGGTGTTTAATCTGCCCTTATAAATGATACATTCCTTTGTATAGTTATAATTTTCTTAATATATATTTCTAGCAACGTTTTTATACCATTTTGCTTTTGCAGTGCAGTGTAACTGCTTATACAAATATACAGGCTATGGCCCCTTTAGCTTCTGCAGTTAGACCCAAAAGGATCTGCGATTAATTTGGGTCCATTTTGGATATCCTGTTAAGATTAAAAATGTATTAAATCCCCAGTTGCCTTGCTGCTTTTATGTGCTCTTCATAAAAGGTTTAAAAACTAGAAGAATATTTGTTATTTCTGGCTCTGTTAAACACAATAGTAATTAACATTAGCTGTTTAGCTCTTAAAGAGCATGCAAACCACAACATGCTTGTGATGTATGGCACTTTAAACATATGTTTATGGTTATACACTGCCATCTAATCACCTGCATGAGAGCACTGGCACAGAATGCCAAGATTATACAGCCTGTTTCCAAATGGCCCTTGTGTTGCCTAAAGTTGTATACTCCTCCAGCAAATATTGTGATTTGAAAACTCTTCAAGTATTACATCGTGAAAAGAATGATTTTCAAGAAAAGATGGATTGTGAGTGAACAACCTATGTCTAAAAGAGGTTGTAAATACAAAATAAAGTTATTTTACAAAGGATACAAAAAGAAACCAGAAATGAGTGCCCAATGGGAACATTCACTTGGCAATTTTATTTCTATATAAAAAGCTGCAATTAATTACAAACTAGTTTTTATGCAATTTTTGCTTTCTTTAAATGTGGAGTGAATTCTACCCATAAACTAATGAACTGAAGTGAAGCCAAATAGAGACCAGCTGGCTGAATTGCTAAGTAATTTTATCCACATGATTGACTTTATGATCCTTTCACTACAGTAACTAGTCTTTATTCTCACAATCATCATCAACCATAATTCCAGGAGGGAAAGATGATTAAAAATCAAGAGAACAGAGGAGAGGTTTGTTTGATGTGGTACAGTGCATTCTTGCACACGCTTCTTCTGTATAATAGGTGCAGAATTACAGCTCTTTACAGCCTCCAAAGCAGCACAGTGAATAGCTGCCTCAAAGACATAATAAGCAACCAACGCCTAAATAATCATTACAGATACTCCATTAACAGCATCTATCTGTGTGGCTTTTAACCATACAAATTGGTTTTTGACAGCTTGTAACCTTTCTGAACAGTTTCCTTTTGGCATTACCCCACATTCAGATCTAATTTTAACTTTTGCTTTGTCTATAATTTATTACTTTCTTTGGAGACACATAATGTATTTCAGTGGAATGGATAAATTCAAATAAAAGACGCTTAAAAAAATCAATTGCTCTTTTAATCTATTAGACGCTTGCTTTCTAGGAGATAACTAAAATCTGATGAAACATAACGGGAAAAAAAGCTAAATGGTCTAGAATTACTGAGGGTATCTGTTTTACAGCAAGCAATATTTTTTTCCTCAAATTATTTAAAAGAGGACATAACCAACTGAACAAAGAATAAAAGTAAAAACATATATAAATAAAACATAAATCCTTTAAGGCTGTTCCTAAGAGCCACAGACTTTACATGACATAATAAATAACATGTTATCAAACAGTTTAATGATGTATTGCAATGGGATAAAGAGCTAAGAAAGATGTACAGTAGTATCTTTTTCTCCAAAGAGAGACCAGAATTACAAATCAGTAAAGATAAGTGACTTATGAAGAGCTAGAGGGCAAGCATGTTTTTCAGAAATTGGTGGAAATGTGTGAAATTAACATGGGTGATGTTGTAGCAGTACTGTGTGATCCGTATTTGCTGTCATGACCATTATCTCACTTCTGGGGAAACTATTTCCAGGAATAATGCCCAGTAAATCAACATGCAGTAGCAATCAGTATAGAAATACCGTAATTCTGGCACCCAAAATTTCTCATTTCTTTCAAGGCATTCAACTACTTTTCAATAGATTCAAGTACTTTTCCCAAAGTTTTCAAGTCTATGTAACAGGAAAACATACGTATCCAATCAACAGAAAAGTGATTTGAAACAACATAAGCATTTACTGCTCACAAAGGTTCCTGTTCCTCACAGATCTTATTCAGTGGCTAGTCACGTCAAAATTAACCATCGTCATTGAAAGAAGTATAAATCAGATGGGCACAAAAATCTACTGCTTAGAATCAACTGATCAAGTTTTCTATCTACTGAATCTTAAAAAGGATCACTAAATTTCGTACACTTTTCATAAATGACAGGGAAGGCAGAGTAAATCTTTAAATAAAATGTGGAAATATCCTTCCAGTGTGAATCTAATTCATCATGCTAAACTCAGTGAAGGTACATTAGCATAAAATTAGGATAAGGTTTTTATGAATCAAATGTCTAAATCGAATCTTACAACTGATTGCACCACAGCTTGTATATCTGAGGAGCTGAAAAATAATGACATATTTTTGGTTACATATAAGATAATCAATAAGCAGATATTTAGAATAGATGTTGATAGGGGAAAAAGAGGTGCCAGTAGAAGAAATTACTAGAAAAGGATAATGAAAATGTGAAAGATAAAGACCTAGATAAATTATAAATATGAAAAAATCTCAGGCATTCAGTTGTTTTTTGAGCTGCATTGAGTGCTCCAGTTCTTTCTGCTGGTTTGGGATTTTTTTGTGTTGTGGATGGAGCTATTTTAGTTTGCTATCAAATTTGCTTGCAAATTATGGTACTGGTAGCAGAAAAATGGTAGTCAGGGTATTTTGACAGTTTCTTAAAGACTTCAAGCCTTCTTCTTGTTTAACTAATAGCTATTTAATATCTCAAGATGTCCAGCACACACCTACTGCAAGTGTCATGGGGCAACCAGTAAACTGAATTCTCTGTAATTTGATCAGCCACTGTCAACCTGATGAAAGCAATAAAAACATCCCTGTCTTAGGCATCTTAAAATTTGGGATGGGAAGAGGAAGGGGGAGGAGAAATCATTAAAGTTGAACCCATTTCATTACATAAGACAGTTCTTATGACTGTGGACCTGTTCTAATTGACTTGCTCACCAATTGAGAGTACTGTATGATATACCATTCATCATTATCACCAACAGTAGTTAAGGACATTACACAGTTGTCAGTATAACACAATTATCTCTCAAATATTTCTTCTTCTAGTCCTTTCCCAATCTTTGAACCTTGTCATGGAAGCACACTGAACTGTGCAAGTATTTAATTCCAAGATATATTGCATGATATAATCTGAGAAGCAACAAATTGAAGAAAGGCTAAGTCAACCAATATTCTAGCTGGTGGGAATTCTAGCTAATAGAAAGCAGTATTCTGAGATGCTACTGTATGGAAGCATTGCATTTGCATTACAGCAAGCAATCATGGAGTGAAATGAGAAAATGCATTTAAATAAGAAAAAAAAAAGCAGGGGGAGGAGGGATGGATGGACGAAGAAATTTAAAGTGCCCTTAATTTACTAATTCTATTTTAATCTGGTTCAAATACAACTGTCTTGTTTTCTTCAGTAAAGAGGGACCAATCTCTTGAATAGTTATGCAGTCAGACATTATCAGGACAATCAAAACTATGTATTATCCATGTATTCTGGAAACAAGAAAAATGGATTTTTTTTCCAATAATGCTGTAAATTTATCCTTTCAAATTATGCCGAATTATTTAAGACCATTATTTTTTATTCCTAGTACCTCCCTCAGGAGGTGAAGCCATATATAGTGCAAAACACAGTTAAATACAGATATAGGTAGACACACATATATGTAAAGAAGGCTACGTAAAAGTGTAAGAAGCTGGAAGTGGGTGGCAGGATAAGAGGAAAATTCATATTGGAAATGGTATCAGTCCAATCTTGTGCTCAAAGCAAGGATCAGCTGTGAGACCAGACCATATTACTTTGGGGCCTTATCCAGTCCCTTGTCCAGAAATCCAGACGTTTGATCATAAAGTCAGGCAGATGCGGCAGACATAATTTTAGCCTTTGTAAAGGCATGTTTTTAGTTATCTTCATCTTTATGTCCAGAAGAATTTTTCAGGAGACTCCATGGTTTTCTTGTGGATCAGTGTGAGGCCGACTGGTCTGTAGTTTTTGGTCTTCTTTGAACATGGGTGCAACACTTGCTTTCTTCCAGTTGTTGTGGACCTCCACAAATTTCCACAACTTTTCAAAGACGACAGAGTGACCTTGCAAGGATATCAGACAGTTCTCTCAGCACTGTTAGATGCAGCCTGTCAGATCCCATGGACTCATAAGGGTCATATCCTCCTAAGTAAATCCTGAGTCAATTGTCATACACTACTGGCAGTTTAGCTTCTCCTCAACCACTTGTACTAAACACAGATGTCTGTGACACATATGTCATGAAGACTAAAGCAAAGAAGACTGAATAACTTAAACGTTTCTGTGTTTGTTGTCACTGGATAACCTGCCCCATTCAGCAACAGGCACACATTTTTCTTGTAACAGCATTTTACTACTAAAGTAGCAGTGTATTTTGGTCCTTAACCATGAACAGCAACCATCAGGACCTCAACAGTGCAAAAATATCCTTCTCCTTCAAATATGAAATGTTTTGTTAAACACTAAACAAAAGAAAAAGAAAATAATAATAATAATCTTCCTGTATCAGTAGTTCTGGGAAAGTATTGCCCAATGCTAAACTTCTCTTGTGAGAATCACATGGAGTCCTCAGCACAAGAAAGATGCAGACCTGTTCAATCAGGTCCAGAGAGGGACCACAAAGATGATCAGAGGGATGGAGCCTCTCACCTATGTACAGAGGCTAAGGGAATTTGAGTTGTTCGGTATAGAGAAGTCTCCAAGGAGATTTTACATAACTTCCAGTACCTTAAGGGGGCTTATAAAAAAAGAGGGAGAGGGACTTTTACACTGACAGATAGTGACAAGGGGCAGTGGTTTTAAACTGAGAGAGATGTACATAAAATGCTAGGAAGAATTCTTTACTCATAGTGTGGTGAGGCACTAATACAGGTTGTCCAGAGAAGTTGTCAATGTCCAATCCCAGAAATTGTTCAAGGGCAGGTCAGACGGGTCCCTGAGCAACTGATCTGGGAATGGAATGGCAGGGTCGTTGGAACAAGATGATCTTTAAGGTCCCTTCCAACTCTAACCATTCTATGATTCTGCCCTCGAGAGAGTGTATTGTATGGGCACTAATAGGAAAGAGCTGGCACGATCCAGGTTCAGCTCTGTGTCTACATTGAAATACTTTGATGGCTGGGTCTCAAAATCATTGAAATATGGCTTAAAGAGATCTGAAAACAGCTAGAACACTGCTTGAACAAAGTGCAATTATCACCAAACCATTAGGTTTTTGTTCAATTTCCTTTTAAACATTTTACTAGGGAGGGTGATCCCCAATCTATTCCAATGGTTAGCCATCCTTATTGTACAGACGGGTTTTTATGTTTACTTAAATAACATTTTAGTCAGTAAGCCACATCATGCAAAACAGAAGAAAAATGTTATCTATATAACTCTGTTATTCCATCCAAGGTAAAACTTAACTTTGGTTAAGACAAACTAGATTTCAAGATGACCAGAGATGTAGAATAATGACTATTTTCTGCTTTGATAAAACCAGCCACCTCCTGAATATTACAAAGAGAGTAACTGTTGCAAATGCAGAACAACTGCTGCGCTCATTTTAGCTCTGATCAAAACTCAGTCTGGATGCCAGAACAGTGATGAATGGCATGATTTTTTCACTGCTTCTGTGCTATACATGATTTTCTGTTGGCAGACTATGTACTAATTAAAATGGCTGTAATATACTCAAACTAAATTATGTTAAAAATTAATTAAGATACCAACTTTATACATTTTATCATATATTTGTGTACATGTATATATCAATATTGCAGCCTGGCTTCTCAAATGATGGAAAACACCAGTCTTTCACTGAAGTCTGCAAGCCTACGTCAGTAAAATGTCTGGCCCAATTTTACCTAGATGCACAATATTTACATATTTGTATGTGTCTATTTTCTAATGACTTCAATTTCAAGAGATTTATTGACAATAATGTGTCAGGGACCTCTTTCCTGAGGCTCTGCCACAGTTGTCCATGATTGTGCTCATCGATGTGGCATGGGAAAATATTATATAGTGTCACTGTAGGGAACTGAACCTTGGAAAGAAGAACACTAGATTAGGACAGGAACTGAACCATGGTAAGGAGAGCAATAGATTAGGTTGAGTGGTGGGGACTTGACTTCTAGAAGAAATAACAAAGCTGTTACTGGCATGGAGTCGGTACCATGAGCCATTGTGGTCTTGGTTCACATGCTGGCCACTCATAAGCCAGTGCTGCAACTGGAAAATTCCACTCTTGTGAGGGGGATATAAGAGTTGGTTCTGTGTTGGATGGGTGAGGAGGATGAGATGCACACTGCTTTGATGCAGGGGATGCCCTGAAAGGTGCACTGCCTGTCTGCCCCTCCTGCCGAGTTCCGTCTCCTTTTCCTGCTCAGTGGCTTTTCAGAAATCCAGGGGTCACTATGTATTGATTGCCATCACTAGTAATAGAATAAAGTTGCTTTGCTTGTACCCTTGGTGCCTCAGTGTTTGTGATTTTGGGAATCCTCACAAACCCAGAACAAATAGAAAGACAGATAACTATGTCAACACGTTCAGATTTCTGTTCTTATGAGTCAAATACCTACATCTACAGTGTAGATCCAAATAACGTTTTGAAGTTTCACATTTCAGGAGGAATCGCTTGTACTCAGGAAGAATTTATTCACTGAATAGGTTGTCAAAATTTGGAACAGGCTGCCCAGGGAACTGGTGGACTCACCATCCATGGAGGTGTTCAGGAAATGACTGGCCATGGCATTTATAGCAGTGTTTTAGTTGATAGGGTGGTGTTTAGTCCAAGACTGGACTCAATGAACTTGGAGTTCTTTTCCAACCTTAATGATTCTATTATGCTATTTAGCAACTGAAAATCAGTTTTTTCATTTCAATTATTTGATATCAATTATATTACTAAAAACATATATCTCAGGGCCCTCCTGGAATAAGATTTGTGTAACTCCTTTTGTAATTTATTTCTGATAATTTTTCTGATTTTATACTCTTTCCAATGAACTGTAGTATGCTTAAATTGAAATGATTAAAAAAAAAAAAAAAAAACAAAAAAAACCAGACAGAAATTAACTGTACTACTCCTGGCAGTTTTCTGAGAACTTTTCAGACAAAAGAAGAACTAAACATGGGACAAAAATAGTCATATACAGCTTACCTTGACTTTTCTCTCCATATAGTTTTTATTAAAAAAAATAAAATTAGATGACTGTTAGGTCATCTAGAGGATAGTAAATTAAAGAGTGAATAAACAAAGTCTTTCAAAAAAGAGAAAATGATGGAACCCAGATTTCTCAACATAACAAGGTATGGGATCTGTCTTCAGTACTTCACCACAATAGACTAAATTAAGAACAGCAGAGAACAAGTTAGGAAAAAAGGTTTTGTTTATAAACCATAAAAAGAGGTATGCTATCAGTTGGAAAGTTACAGTATTTTTAGATCAGTTTAAACAAAGTTTCCCTCAAAAAGCTTTTCCTTTCTCCATATGTCAACAACGTATCTGTCTTTAGAACCAGTTTATTGTCACTTTAACCTTCAGGACTTTTTCCTCCATGCACAAAGTAGAACAAAATATTAGGTGGCTTTAAAACGGCAATAGTATGAGAACAAGTGTTACTGCAGTTGTATACTGGGCCAGAAGATGTGCAATCCAAACCTTGATCGCATTTTTACTTAGTCTTCAGTTTCTTTAAAAATAGATCAAAACAAATACACATAGTTTAAAAATAACCAACCAACCAAAATATCCATCAAAGAACACACAGCAAAACCCAACCAAACATAAATGGAAAATTTTTAGTAACCAGTTTAGTTGCTTCAATTCCAATTAAGGGCTATCAGAGTATGATCACACATTTCAGATTTTGCCTGAGAATTTATACAGAATTACAACTACTAAGTAGTGATTTTTAATTAATTATAATACTCTATTTCTTACAGACATCCCACCTTCTGAATTTGTTTAGTAAAATAATTTCTCCCCTGTATTATTCAATTCCTAATTTTTCTGAGCCAAAAGCATTGGCTCTTCCTTACTATTTCTAAATTATAAGAAATAAAATATTAATTCCTGGGTTTATTAGAACCTATCTGACCTCAAGTCACTATTAACAAGAATTAAAAAAAAAAAAAAAAAGAGAAGAGCAGAAAAAACTTCAGCGAGCAGGTAGATTTAATAGTCTACAGGCAATAGATGGATTTCAGCATATTTATCTTCATTTGGCTTAAACATTTAAACTATTTGATTTCTAAAAGTAGTTCTAAGGAGAATGTTAAACTTCAGACAGCCCAACTGCACTGTGCATTTTATTTTTTTACAAAATAATAAAGGAAAATGTTCACAAAACAGGAGGAAGAATACTAAAAAATATAGCCCACAATCAAACAGCACTGTAGAGAAACATCTTCCAGTTTTATGTCATTTTTCAGCAATCTGCTTTGCTATTATAAAGAGGCACATTCTCCAAGGACCCCAGGACCTTTGAGAATGCAGGAAATCCATCCATTTTGGTTGTTTTTCTGTTGTTTTTTTAAACCCACAATTTCATAAAACTGCTTATAGACTTTCTACTCCTTTAAATATCCCCTGTCAGTGGCATAATTTGAGTCTTTCAACAATTGCTAACAAAAGCTTTACACTTAGCAGTTGACGTAATTTACACATTAGCCAGAAATTAACTGTAAATACCTTTAAAAATCACTGAGGCTGCTCAGATTAAGAAAGGTTATTTTGAATTTAATCTGAAGACTCAAAAGACAGACACAGAATAAAATAAAGTTATACTTTAAAAATATATAAAAGGCGTATATTCAAGTGCCTATAAGAGAAGCAATAGTGAAAACCTGATAAAAATAAAGGTAGGATATACATAAGAATCAACCACAGTTAGAAAAGAAAACAACTTCTGCTATACTGAAAAAGAACCTGGGAATTTGGTCCAAAACAGCAGACCTTAACCACAAATATGGTCCTCACTCATTTCAGGACTACTGAAATTCTGTAGCCTCAACCATTCAGAGGCAGAGGCTGTCAGATCCTTCTGAATCTAACAGAAACTGAAGCCCAGCTAGCACTGAGATGAGAACTTGATTTTTTCAGCTTCAAGTTCAGCATTGCTCTGATGCAGTCTAAGGTAAATATCATTATTAGATGTCTTTTTGTCGTCAAATTTGCATGCATCCTTTGCTGGTTTCCAAGCTTTACTATCTGCAATGTAAGCACTCTTAATACGACTTGAAAACAAGTGTATGAATGGGCCTAACAACTACAGCTCAAGGAGCACTGTAAATAGGCTCAAAACTACCTAATGAAGAGTTGTCTTCAGTGTACCTGTACTGCTCTGTTACCAGAACTATGTAAATATCGACTTCTATGCGAAGGAGGAATTAGGCTGTTATCTATCAGCAAAGTGGCTACACTGACATACAAAATGTAACATCTCAGGGTACAAAAGAAAAAGACCATTCAGTGCTTAAACTAGATGAAGTTGATACCCAACCTACAGCCTTCAACTGAAAAAGTACAGGAAAATACTGGAAACCTAAGAACAGAAATACCAATTCCCTTCTTTTATCTCTTCAAGGTCTTCTATTTTACTACCTGAAAATAAAACCTGCCTGCCTGCAATTATATATCAAATCCTACTTGAATGCAGTAAGCATCGCATTCCCACAATGATTGATGACAGATGTCCAACCGTGTTCTTGTTACTGGGTGAGATCAGCAAAGCAGCTGCCAAAGGCCATAGGCAAAACCAAAGGAAAGAACAATGCAAATTCACAATTAGGGAGTCTCTGGGGTGTGGGAATAGAATGATTTGGACCTCTGTAGATTATTGCAAACCTGGTTTTATTTAAAAGAGAAAAGAGCTTTCTGCACTTTTAAGTTCCTGACCAATTTTTTTGTCCCATAACTATTCTTTAGAACCCATAGGCCACTTTATCAGCTGTGGACTTTCTCTCATGATGGGCAGCCTGGGCCCTTTCCTGGGCCCTGCAAGAAACTTTCAGCACATCTGGTATAAGCTTTTTTCATCAGCTGCTATGAGCCTCTGTTCATAATGACTGTTAATTCCTTCCATTGGCTGTTATGCTCTTTGCAGACCCTAGTGAATCTCTCTTAGCGACTCAACTACAGCAGCCTTTTACAATATGTAATTAAATTAACATTTTTAGCCAGCATAAACACTGTGACAAAAAAGAAGTATTAGTTAGCCTTCCCCCATTTTTTCCTCACTGCATGTTCCTGTCCCCCCCTTCTGTGATGCTGTAAGAGAGACTGATCTGACTGAAAGCTAGTTGGGGGAAAAAAGAAAAAAATCATCATCAGCTCAATCAGTTTCCTAAACTGGTTGATTTTCTACAGAAATAAAATGCTGAAGAGAAAGCAATGTGCACCTGGATTGAGTGTCTAAGGTTAGGGTCAGAGTGCTTTTTCTTTTGGCAACCCTTGTGGATCATTCCAGCTCAAAATTTTAGCTGCACTATAGCCTCAGGCTGTGATTCCACAATAGTTAACATCAACCTGTAATATCACCCTTGGAGTTCCTCTCTCTTACTCTGTTTCAAGAAATAAACTAGCAGGAATCCGTCCTTATAAGAGAAAATAAGACAAGTAAAAAACATTTGCTGACTTTCCTTGCCTGAGCTAGCTCATCAGAAGATCAGATGAACATCAGTGTCAACAGAACAGATGAAGGGAAAGGGCTGTGTTGCAATTCCAGGGCCGAGGCAGGCAGGACCACAAAAGTGCTGACACAGCTTGGCTCCACATGCAACAGAATTGCTGCTGCTTGCATTTTTTTTTGCTAGAAATTTTATACTGTCACTTCACTGAAGATCTGGCTTCCTTTAGACCCTGACACCTGCAAAACTCCAAATAGACCTCAGGGACATCACCACAAAGCTCTTGGTGAGGCCTACAAGACCTGTTGTAGCTGGATGGTAATGAAATTTGGGTGAATCAATAAAAACTGAAAGGAATTTTGAGAAAAAAAATAATCAAGGTCCATTTTATGAATGAAAAATCCTTTTCATAGCTGAATTAAAAAATGTATACATAACTATATTAAATAGGTATTTGCAAAACTATTAATAAATTGAATGTAATTTTATCAACAGGTAAAAAAATACATTGGGTGGTCTTTGATTATGTGACTAAAATAATATATTATCAGAAGACAAAATTCAGAATGAAGAAAAAATGACAGTGACTAAAAATCAGAATCATTCCCTTTAATACAAAAGAATAATTGCTGAAAGATAAATAAACTTTAAATATTCAAAGCATTCTTTTAAAAATAAACATATTCTTTAAAACAAACCGTTTAAGATTTCACATATCTGTGAAGCTATACTGCTTTTTTGCATCTTGGTTGTAAAAGAAAGCTGACTCTGTTAACAATTAATTGTGAGATTTTAACTACGACTTACCTTTGGTTAACGTACAGTAAAAAGAAAATGTCTACCTTGGGTAGTTCTCTAATGATAATGAGGTAATAACTATTCTCCTTCACTGTCATGGTTCAAATCTCAGGGCTCAGGTAGAGATTACAATTAATTTGGCCTACCTTGTAGTTAAGTTAAAATAATGCACCTAGCCATTAAGGTAACAAACCACTGCAGAATTACATATAGAACATGATTTCCTTTTGTTTAAGCTGTGGATAAAAGTGTAGATTTAAGACGTTTCTAAAACTATCTGAACATGCATCTGTTTTGATATAGCACATTTATTTACACAAAACATAGCTCCTGATTAACTAGAAAGAAATCTGGACATAATCAAACTCTGAAGGTTTTAATGCAAAAGCAAAACATTTATAATGAGAGATTACATAATAAAAAAAGACAAGGGCAGACAATTAGAAGACCTCAGGTGTTTACACATCCCTGTCTACATAAGGTGTTACACCTCAAATGACCATACCTGATTTAAAGCAGCTCAGAACACTAACCAAGACAGACTACCCCCAAGTAGAAAGGAGGGGGCAAGCCATGCTCTATGAAAAACAAGTATTAATTTTATAATATTGATCTAAAATTTGTCTAAGAGAACATAAATGGAAGGTACACCAAAATACTGAGAAAAATAAATTAACTCAAGCTATCTTGAAAGTTAAACTCCAAAGAAACAGAGGTATAAAGGTAGAAAATTATCACAAAGGTCTTATAGAGCGCGAAAGATTGACTTTAATTGTGAAAAACAGTAACTTCAGTCAGAGCAGTATTTATGATTCCCTTAGGTAACTGTAGGTTACACATGCACTTTAGGCAACAGGCCTGATAAGAGCAAAGACTAACTAAACAGAGCACAAAGGTAATGACAGTAAGAAACCCCACAAAAGTTGGTGCATTTATCCCAAATGCTTAGTAGTTGCATCATATCTGCTAAACAACCAATCTGAAGAAACATTTGGTCAACTTTATCTTAACATTAACAGCTTTCCTCAGCAAAAGTGAAAATGGCCCACTGCTCAAAGTAAAATGTAGGAACTTGTGGAAGAAAGAGGTCTAAAGCAATGAAGTATTCAAAACTAACAGAAGACCTATAACAATAAAGGTTCCAAGAGTGAAGATCCATGAAGGGATAGCAGTATTCAGCAAACATGCAGCTAGAGCCTTGTTTTAACAAAATATTACAAAACATTTAGCTCAAAAAAACCCCAAACCCTACTTCAAACCATACTGGTGATCTGCCTGCCAATATTCTGGTTTAGTAAGTAGAAAGTCTTCCACACTTTTTTTAAGTGTGGAAGAATTAATAATGATTAATTATTAATTAATCCTTAATTAATAATTAAGGATTAATATCTCATCGATCAATCTACAGGAGAATATTAATATGAGAAATAATTGTCTGCTACTGCTTGTTTGACTACTAAGTTTTCAGCTTAGTCTGCTTTATTTGCCTTTCTCTTTTATGACTCTTTTCTGCATTCAAATTAATTTGCAAGTGTAACCAAACACTAAAACAACTTTCATATGCTGATAATGTCTGTGTTACCCAGTTAAAAGAAACTGCATATAAGTTCATAATCAAGCACAGACTTTGGTCCAGTATTATATTCTGGAACTACATCATTGTGTTACTACACTTTAAGAGGATTCACCAGTTGGAAAAATCAAAACCAAAGTCTTTACAAGGTTGAGAAATGACAATATTATATTATTTTTTTTAGTCAACAGTTTTAGAAGAGGAAGAGTTATACATCATTATATCAGTCTTTTTTATTACTTGTACAAATTATTTTAATTTACAAGCCTGAATAATTTTTATTGTTTTGTTGATACAATGTGCCTAAATTCAAAAAAAGAACAAGTCAATTTTAATTTCAAAATAGCATTTTTTAAAAACACAAACAAATATCACTGAAAATAATCATGGTTGTGAAACATAGGCATTAAAATAGATATATAATATTAAATACATGAGGAAGAATTAAGGATAATATAATAGCAATTGTACCATTTTCTAAATAGTTGCAATCAATGTATGAACTGCTTTATTAACAGATTATTGATAAGAACAAGTAGTTAATGTAATAAACTGTTCCTCTCAATTAAAAAAGCCAGCTTTCTACTCCTTCTGAAAACCTTAGCCCAATCACCTCATTCACAATAAAATTTCTAAAATTTCAGAATAGAGATAATCAGTCCTTTGTGTCCCTTCCTTTCCTTCCACCCTCCTTATAAGCTTTTGTTTTCATACTGGTTATGAACATCCAACAAACAGTCTAAGCACCCGGCATCTGAATATCCAGGTTCCTATAGCATAAAATGTTCATGAAAATTCTGGTAAATAGTAATTTAAATGTATCCAAAATCTTTACATCTTCTCAGTGATTCTTGGACATTATGACAATGTACTGTATTCACGAGCTCAGTGCATAAGTTCACAGACAAGTCTCCTCAGACTATATGTTTGCTAAGAAAATCTGCTTTCATCTGTCAAATTTGAATACTACACAAATGGCAATGACGTTTGGTTCCATCATTTAGTAACTTAAATATTTCAATTTATGGTGTGCAACCTCACAAATTCTATTTTGTCATATAAAAATAAATTCAAATAAAATTAGTCTTCAGATATTAGTTTCTCTCCAAAATGCTTCTTATTGCTTTTTTAAAATCAACTTGTACACAAACGTATTACTCATCTCTTTCATGGAAGTAAGTGCAGAAAAAACGTGGTGGTCCTCGTATAGATCTTTATATTTTATAATATCCTGTTCTATTTCAAAATTCAGAATCATGTTCTAGCAGAATAGAAGTTTTTTCATAAACAGAAATTATATCAAAACACCTAATCCTGTATATACCATTTTACTGATTAAAAATGTATTCCATAAGTAGACTTGCATGTATTTGCATTATTCAAAAGATGCAGTATGTTTACTCTCACTGCACAAAGGTCAAATACAGAAAGTAAAGCATCTCTTTTTTTGTCACTTTATTTTAATAAGCTCACTAGTATTTTGCTAGAGTGCTGAGAAAAATATGTAGATTTCCCCTGAAGCTGTTTGACGTGTTGTTATCTTGCTTTAACCCATTTTTCTTATCTTCAATTTCTTTAAGTTAGATGGAGAAAAATCTGTGGCTTATGTGTTACGCAATTTTTTAGCAAACTCAAGCAAACTGCATTTGATCTAGCTTTTGTTCTGGTTTTGCCTTATCTGACATGCAACTGGATTACAAAGCAAAAAAAAACCATCTAAACTGACTCCTGACGAAAAGAC
>JAWWES010000168.1:32707637-32723669 GCA_035583135.1 Lophotriccus pileatus | reverse complement strand
TGGTTTTGCCTTATCTGACATGCAACTGGATTACAAAGCAAAAAAAAACCATCTAAACTGACTCCTGACGAAAAGACTCATAACACATATTTAAGGTCTTTCTTTAAGACCGTTCCTTGATTTTTTTGTTGCAGTTGCACAGAATCCTAGGAATATTTGCACACAAAGTTATCTCTACTTGGCAAATTCTGATGTCTTCCTGCAAGATGAGCTGAAATTCCGCAAAATAGAATGGAATCTCCAAGTTTCACATTTTAGTTGGATGATTCGTCACCATCTATTTAGCTTTAGTTGCTAAAAGGGAAAGGGTAAACACTCTCCAAAAATAACACAAGAAATTCAAACTCAGTTAACTGAGTAATCTTGATAGTAGTAGAAACAACTTTTTAGCAATTTTCAGCAGATCCATCAGTCATTACAATACTCTTGCCCAGTTCTAATATTCAGCAGAACTATATTCTCAGGCTTGCCCTTACTTCTTAGTATCTTGATCATCAATAATTGTATGAAGAAGTGACAGCTTTACATGATATCTTGCACATCCAACTACAAGCTTTTATGCAGTTTATACATAAATCCTTCCAAATCTATCTGTTAACATTTAAGTGTTGTTTAATCACTCATTATCTTTGTTCTATCTTTCGTATAATATCATGCCAATTATTTTAAAATAGTGTTTAAAGAATTATCTTCTGATTACTATTTCAAACTGCTTAGTGTAGCTAATATACTGTGTCAAAAAGTTACCAGCAGCTGCAGTAGGTAACATGCTCTGCTTCTCTATCTACTTAATGCTCTGGATTGGAAAGCTAAATAAAAATGTCATTTAGTTCTGAAGAAAGTTTTATATAGTAACTAGCCCATACTTATAAATGTGTATCAAGCTCAATGCAGAATTGATTTGATTTTCTTCGTAAGTCAGTCTGTGACCTCCAGAACTGGTCCTGGCCCACTGCTGTGTGTACAGCTCTTGTGTGGCAGTAGCAAGCTGAAGCTACTTTAGTCTTACCCTTTTCACTTTTCAGAGTATTCCACTTTCCACAGCCTTACGGCTTTATGTTGGAAGCAGTGTTTTTATACAAGCAGAGTCTTTTGGCCTGTGGGGTCCTAATTATGCCTGAGACTCTGAGTGGGATATAGCCCAATATTACCAGCAATTGCTTGTACACCATTAAAAAAATCCTTCTGGCAGCTTCAACAGAGAAGCAAAGAACCACTAGAGCACAAAGATTAAAGTAGTTGGTCTTTTCAGGATGACATTAAGGCAATGAGAAGATTGTTAAATTTGTCGCAGTTTGAAATCATAAAGGACAAAAATCTCAACTGGTTTCCAAAGCATCAGCTTTTGAACAACAATAAATACAATTGAAAAAGAATGTATTATATTTCAGTTAATCTTCTAAGTGCTTTATATTTTCTTCTAAGGCAATCTGATCAAATTTATGCTGAGAGGGCAGTGCTAGGTTAACTGAAAGGTGTTAAGACTTTGTATAAAACAGTCCGAGTATAGGGAAATGGGGGAAAATCACCAAAGTAAATAATTTATACCTAAGAATAAATTCTGATCTGAATTACTATTGACAATTGCTCTCCATATTGCAGGGTAATTTGGGAGAAAATTATGATGGATTCATTGATACAAAAAAACTCCTAATATTTTCTTTTAAACAGTTTTCTTCTCATATGTTCTTATTTCCACATGACCTTTAAAGTTGTGCTGGTTTTGGCTGGGGTATTCTTCCCAGTGACTGGTATGGGGCTGAGTTTTATATTTGTGCTGAACACTGAGTTGATAATATAGAGATGTTTTTGTTATTGCTGAACAGGACTTACACAGAGCCAAGGCTTTTTCTACTTTTCATCCTGCCACACTGGCAAGGAAGCTGGGGGTGCATGGGAAGCTGGGAGGAGACACAGCCAGGACAGGTGACTCCAACTGATCAAAGGAATATTCCAGACCATATGACATCATGCTCAGTGTATAAAGTGGGGGGAAGAAGGAGGAAGTGGGGGACATTTGGAGTGATAATGTTTGTCTTCCCAAGTAACCGTTACATGTGATGGGGCCCTGCCCTCCTGGGGGTGGCTGAACACCTGCCTGCCCATGGGAAGCAGTGAATTAATTCTTTTTTCTTCTTTGCTTGTGTGATTGGCTTTTGCTTTCCCTATTAAACTGTCTTTATCTCAACCCCTGAATTCTCTAGTTTTTACTCTTCCTATTCTATCCCTGATCCCGCTGGTGGAGGAGTGAGCGAGTTGCTATATGGGGCTTGGTTGCTGCCTGGGTGAAACCATGACAAAGTAATAAAGGAATCATTGTCAGAAACAGACACCAATATTGGATGTATTAGAAAACCTTGTTCAAAAGAATTCAAGTTCAGTAAGTTAACTGAAATCAATACAGATTCAGTTTTCTACCATGAGCCCTACATGGACAACTATGAAATTAAGTAAAATTAATCCCTTCCCTGGTGGAACTACTGTTAATTGGGATAAAAATTTGACTTATTGTCCAAAAAGCAACTTTTTTATAAACTCTGTATTAAAATGCATTAATAAATCAGTAACAGAGTTTACAAACCAGCAGCACTAATAGAGTAAATAGGGTCATTAGCTAATGAATGGACAAGGTCATCTCATTTAAAGTTTGACTTTATGACCTGCAAGTGCTACTTGATACATATACTGTAAATACAGAAAGATACTCTCCATAATTCTTCCTTCTATAATATATATGAAGCATCATACTACTGTATCTGCATTAATGATTGTATCATTATCACTTGATAATCTCGCACTTTTAATGCAATGTTTTGCTTACTAATGTTGCCTGTAGAAATTTTTCAGTGAAAAGCGTATCTCACAACAATTCAGTGCAACAGAGCACACCTTTTCAAGGATTTTCCAGTTAAAATATAACATCTTTTTTTATTGACACCTTCGATAGAGAGCTCAGTAAAGAAAATCAAAGTGCTACAGTGCTTTCACATTAAAAGAAACCTTCTACAGACAATATAAAATATATTTCATACCAGTAAAAAAACTTGGTTCAGGGACTTAACAAAAGCTTTCCTGCATGAGCACTATTATGTTTGAATGGTAATCGTACACAGCTAGTGTTTTCTTAATGTCCTGGGGAGCCTGATCATTGTAAATTACCTGTGACATCTCATTAATCCTCTTTTTCCTCACAAACGCATAATTAATGGTAACATTGACAATAATACACAAATTAGCTAAGTGACGCTTTATGGTGTTGGTTTTGATTAACGTCAGGAACCCAAAAATGACATTAATGTAATGCAGATCCCAAAAGGCAACCCGCACTTTGACCTCAGACATACATTTTGTTTGCACCATCACAAAGATTAATCCTTCCCTGGATGAAGACAAGGCAAAACTCTGGCCACTGGCATTGCGTGCTGGGCTGTCGCTGAAAAACAAACTGCCTCAATTGCATTTGTTTAAGAAGGAAATCTTAATGCATAGAAAACAACGGCTTAGTGTCATTTCCTATTGTCTTGTTAGGACAAAGATAAATGAGCTACTGTCATGATTTAGATCAACTGCTTCTCTGCTAACTTCTATTATTTGTTTATTTATGGACTATTGTTTAATTAAAAGCATACCTAGATAGAAAACTGCACAATAAATTAAAAACGCTTTTTCAGTTAATACATGCTTATTTAGGGGATCAACTTGTGTTTAAACTATCTACATGCTGTGGTAGACACAATACTGATGTTATAGGTAAGAAAATGTAGTGGAAGACTACTAAAATGAAGCAATATCTTTATCTTGGCTTCAGCTAACAGGATCTAACGTACAATTTATCCCACTGAGCAAAAAAAAAAAAAAAAAAAAAGACCAACTGTTTTCACAATATCTTTTTTTTAGAAGGTGTATTTATAAATATATGTATAACTGAAGGACTCTGTCTCAAAGTAGTTAAAAGCCCCATTCCCCAGTTTAAAAGCACTGTTTGCAGCTCCATCAGCACCTTAGAAACTAAGTTTAATTATGATTATATATTTGGATGCTCCTTTCAATAATTTCATACATTTAACCAATGCTACAGAATGTACTAAATTACAAAATAGTCATTATTATTTTGAAAGGAACAGCAGTCTAAATATCTTCTAATAAAGGATAGTCTCTCATCACTTGTCTCTTGTTAAACGTTTTGCTGAAAACGCTTATGTGTAAAAAGTAATGACTAATCGAGTTAGAGGTAACATTTTTACAGGCATTACATTTTGTTAGTCAATAAAACCCAACCCCTAACCAGACTCTGCTAAAAAGTGTGGAAAAGTATTTATATTTCCAATTGCAATAAAATACAGATTGCAATTTTATTGCAATAAAATAAAGATTGTCTTCAATTATAAATCAATGTGATTATTTTTCTTTACTATCTCCACTTTTTCACTGGTTCATTAATACAGACAGATGAATCGGTATTGGTTTATCTTGAACATGACAGGAAAGAGAAAGCAAAACTTATACAATAATAGAAATCCCAAAAAGATTTTAGCAGTACAAATACAAACAGAAATACAAAGTTTAATAAAATAATAAAAAATGTGCTAAGCAGATAAAACTTTTCAAACACCTTTAGTGTTCTGATTATAATAATATGTACATAACATAAAAAACATACAGATTTTAAACCTTTCAGCTTTCAAATGTCTTATCAGCTGATCTTAACTGCTGAATTTAAAACTGCAGTGGATACTTGAAATAACTAGTGTAGCTGGTCAATATTATTTTTAAGTTTCATTTCTCATTAGTATAAATTTGAAAGTGTGGGGGTTTTTTCTTGGGTTTTTTTTTTGGGGGGGGGTTGTTGTTTTTTTTTTTTTTTTGCAAAGCACACTAAACTTTCTCTAACTCTCAAATACATTTTAAAGCTCTGTGGAATTTAAGGGGCAAAAGGGAATCCCATAGAGGCCGTATATTTACTTTAACTAACCAAGACATAAATTCAGATTACTGCAATAAATTATTTCTATTATTTGAACAGAGTAAGTACAGTATCACATTTGAAAGACATTTGAGTTTAATTCATATCATAAAATTGACAAAGATAAACAATCTCATCTATACCAACTGAAATGCACTGATGTATACGGGATATATAAGCTAGACCCAGGAGCAGAGACAAATCTGCTCTTTATATCATCATTGTGGCATAAGGTCATTTGAAATGTAATTGTACTTCTTTGTAAAACATAAAAAATTGTCTGGTTGGAGCTGCAAATTTTAAATGGCTTTGTCTGTGCAGTAATTCTTTATCAGCTTGTATGAACCTAGTAATTCTTTGTTTCATACACAATTTGCTGGCAGGCTACAGTAACCATTTGCTACTTTTACTTTGCTGTCTTAATATTCAGCCAGATACAACAAAAACCTCCTAAATATATGTCTGGAAAGAAACCAGCCCACTTTTAACCCTTCCAAGTTATCTCAATTTCCTCTTCACCACAGATATGATTAATATTACCCTATTAGCCTTACTGTGTCATTTTATTCTTTCAATTCCATGCCAGCCTTGTAGAAAGCAATCTGTCAAGAGATACATTTATAGAAACGATTTGTTTCAATGTTTAAGTGCTGCACATCGACTTTTAATACTTAAAAATGGCTACAGCAAACTGATTTTTAAAAGCCTATAGAATTGTGTGCATGTGTGTGCACGTGAAAAGAAGTCAGTCTGTAAGGAAACATAATTTTCTCACAGTTTACTAACATTAGTACTCTAGCAGCTTCAAAAAAAGCTTATTCTAAAACATAATCTTAACAGAATTGTCTATCTAAAATTCCTGTTTGTTGTTGTATCTTGAAATTCAGAATCTACTTGAATTCTACATATACTAACCTGATTAATACGACAGGTCCAGAAGGCAAAAAATGTCAGTTTAGGTGTCCTTTATAGTTTAACACCATGAAAATATTTCCATAAATATGAAAGAATACATGAATCAGTTAAATCTGGGTTCAGTTTTATCTTAATACTCTGCAATTCATATAAATATGATTTGTAAAAAATAAATATAAAAGCCATGTGCTATTAAACATACACACAGACAGGCGCTTTTCCCCAGCTGAATTTAACATATATGTCTCTTGCTCTGTATTTCATCATAGAGCACAACAGTATATTTTCAGAAAAGATACTCAGCATCCTGTCAGCATCTTATATAACCTTTTATATATAGCTAATTCACAGAGGAATGATTTTCAGAAAATACAATATTCTATGTTTCCAGAATTTAATACTTATTTTACCACCATAAAAACATATTTGTTCCAGTGATGGAAGAAAATAATTACCACTTTAGCCATATCAGCATTTACCTGTTGCTCTCTGAAATACTGCACAGTGACGAAATGCTTAGTTACTTAATGTAGCTGTGAGTTGAGCAATTATTTATATAAACATTCTGTACACATTCATCTGAAGGTGTTTCAGTTTGTTTTAATAGTAATAAAAAAACTGACATAAAATCCAAACCACACGATGCACACATGCATGTTTTTGGGTTTTTTCCCCATTTTGGGGGAGAGAAGTAACAACCCTGTTGAGACTGTACTTTATGAAGGACTTTAATGAGATTTCTGACTATATTTTTTTACCAAGAATGTCAAATAAGCTTCAAAAGCAAAAGTAAACTGTAATGGAAATGACACATACTAAAAATAACCCTATAAATCTGTTCATTCTGTTTAGATAGTCTCCTGAGTTGTAAAATGTGAGACTGCTTAGCTTTATTAGATGTTATGGAGAAAACTAATTTTGGGGAAGTAGGCCACTGATAGTGTTATACTATTCTAGTGCAATACAGTGAAGGCAACTATTTTCTAATCTTCTGTAGTATCTTAGTAATAATTAGTCAATCTTATACCAAGCCTTTTGCTGGAAATTCTTCAGATAGCCATAAACATACAACCTCCTAATATAAAGGATATAGATAATTTTATCTTATAAACTAAGGCTGTGAACAAGCTATGTTTTGCTAAAACAACATCTCAAAGAAAAAATTCCATTCAATTTTAGCCTGTCAAAGCAGTGCCAGTGTTTCCTACAAACAGCAGCTATATCTTAATATAAATCTACTTACTGAAGGATTATTTTTAAAAGTGAAAAGAATACAAAACTTTGAGAGAATGCAAGCTGTAAGAGTTCCACATTTCAATTTAAAATATTACTGTTTGGAAAAAAAAAAAATCAAAGAAAGAATTTGGAAAGCTGCACCACATCTTATGAAAAAGTACAAATAAAGGAGAACAGATTTTAAGCCTTGTATAATCTGAGAGCTTTAAAATCTCTTCTTTCCACATCAGAAAAATGATATTAAGCAGAATGTTAACATTGGTTACATTTTTGTGTGTTTGTGCCCAAAGCGACAGCACTCCAGGGCTTTATTTTGGGATATCTTAATCAAACCTAAGGATGGATAAGCTGATCTACACGGAATTGCAATATGACTACTGAAGACAGACAAGGCTCAAAAGCTAGCACCAATCTTCCTAGTCTTTTCAAGAATATAAATTGCAAAAATTGTCATTTTCAAACCAAGGCATACAGCATACAATGAACCATTTTAAGAAAATATGATGGCTGAAGGGTTTCTGCCTTCGCTCCAGTTCAAGATAAAAGTGTAAATAAGCAGTTTTACTGTGATAGTTATTATAACCATAATACTTTACTAGATGGTCCCAAGAAATCATTAATGCAATATATATCTCTTTGACTCCTAAGATCCCGGGTTAATGGGCCAAATTTCATGATACATTGTACTTGCAGTGCTGTAATTTTGTATATCTATCAACTAAAAATAGTGCGGTAGATACTAAACAGGCATTTCTTGCACTGACCTCCATTTTGTTAATCACATAGAAAGTTAAAAAAGAAAACAAAAAACACACACAATAAAACAACAGCTTAAAGAGGTTCTCATTCCCTTAATTTTGAATGTGTCTGTCTGTGTATGTGTGGGCATCTACAATTTCTGAAAATAAAAAAGTAAGTTTTGGTGCCTTCATTCAAAATGTAATTGGTTACACTATATGAATCCTCAATTATCTTATTCAGATTTCCCAAATCTGGGGAAGAACTTAATTCCTATGTTAAATGTGACTCATCAGTAAAAAATTATGTGTAACCATCTGTATTATCCAGTCTTTTTTTTACAAATATATACACATATATAAAACCCGATAAAGAAATTCTACTATTTAGTGTAAAATGATATTTATTATCAGCATGGGAGAACTAATCACTAAAGCCCATAACAACAGGGACCACAGTACTTTGTGTCTGCTTGCATACAAAATGAAAAAAAAACAAACAAGCATATCCAAATCAAAAACTAGATGAAATTGCGAAAATGTATGTGACTCTTATTAAATGTGAAGAAAGAAAATATACACATAAGCACCCACAAGAAGGAATAGACAACTATGAATTTTAAAAAGTGAAAGCTATCTAATATGTGTATCTACACGGAACATATGGAAAACTTAAGTCCATTTTCAATAGCTATCAGTGGAAATAGCTACTAATGTGGTACTTCTCTGATACATATTAATATTTGATGTAAAAGTGACACTGTGTTGTATATTGAATTTTCTAACAATCTAATGGAAATGCAGTGTGAGTTTAAAGGGAAGAAAATAAAAAGAATAGCTAGAATGCATGCTCACTCTACGACTACTGACAATAATTCTCTAACCTCTCACAAATTACATTTTAGCTACTGTAGGGTATGTATAGACTCGTCACAACTAATAACATTTTTCTTTCATCAGGTTTGTGTTAACATTCTGCAAATCTGAAATGTTTACTGTAACAAAGTAATGCATTATATA
Source organism: Lophotriccus pileatus (assembly GCA_035583135.1). Classification (NCBI taxonomy): domain Eukaryota; kingdom Metazoa; phylum Chordata; class Aves; order Passeriformes; family Tyrannidae; genus Lophotriccus; species Lophotriccus pileatus. The sequence goes on along the minus strand of JAWWES010000168.1, from coordinate 32,714,798 downwards.
GATAGCATATGGTTGCTGGCTTTGTTTATATCATTTTTAAATATCTGAAAGGACCGGTTGGGCTAAAGAGCAATGTTATTGCTTCCACAGTCAGTTGATGGGTTGTTTAATAGTATTTTAAATGTTTGTTAATGATAGTCTCAGGAAACAGAGAAGCACAGAAGCAATGCAGAATGGCAATACCACAATAGTTACAAAGATTAAAATGCCACTAGGGGACAGTAGAAAGTCACAAAATGAGGTTCTGTTGAAGAAATCAGAACAAAAGGCCTTTCTTTGTCAAAAAAGAAATCACAAACACGCATTTCTAAATAAAAATCATTTCACATGTGAGGGTTTTAAAATTCTGCATTAAATAGCAAAGCGGAAACTGGGAGACACTTTCATGAGTCTATTTTTAGGTATTTTATATTTATATCGATGTATTTTAAAATATGCAGCACTTTCCCTTTAAAAAGCATAAATTCAAGTGTGAAAGAATTTATTTGCATCACTTTTAGAGTACTGTGATGTTCTTAAACTCCTGAAGGTATTCACCAATACATGTTAATAAAAACATACAAACTGACCTTTGTAATACTGATTTCTACCTTTCCAGTTTACCTAGAAAAAAATGACTATATAATGCATGATATTGTGAGATTTATGAAGCACTAGAAATAAATGTCTAGAATTTAAGGACTTTAGAAAATGGTTAGGAAAGATCTACTCTGTTATGGCCTATGTATGGGCACACACCCTTCACTCAAAAGCAAAGCAATGCCCTTCAAAAGTTCATACTAGATTCCAGTCTTCATATGCTGAATCCCTGCACAATAAAGCAAATTACACCATTACTTTATCAGGGAAAAACAAAGATTCTGCAGTTAGTAATTATACACAATTTTTTTTTTCATTCAGATCAGCCATGGACTCCAAATAATATCACACAGATTAGGAAGTTTGGTTCAAATATTTGTAGTTACCTAATTTTCGCAGCTTATATGAAAACATTCAAAGCTAACAACATCAGAGGACTCTGCTGGGCTGACAGGTCCTTCAGCTCATATGAGTATAGGAAGTAAATTTCAGAAGAACTTAAAAATCTTTCATTTACAAAGCAATGCATTTCAACCTAGAAATTATCTAGGTTTTGGGAGCATGTAATCCTCAGCTATGTATTTTACAATATATAGGAGATTATCTACCAGCTACTGAAAACACTGTGAATTATTTTTTGCTTCTCTTGCTCATAAAAGCGCACAAAGAGGTTGCAATTGATGAAAGATACTCCCATTCCAGAGCGCTAAAACACATACTTAAAAGAGCAGTGCAATTCTGTCTCCTCATAGCTTTATAACTGCAGTTATCTCATAGCAGCATCATGAGCTTGAGCACATTATAGACCTTATATAATTAAGCACTTGTTTGAAAATAGTAAATCTAAGTGTTGTTCTAAAATAAAGGATAGAACTGTTTTCAAATGAAAAACTTAACTGACATACCTATACATGTCTGCAAGAGAGAGTGGGGAAGTCTAGTAAAGCAATGAACATGGAACAAATACACAGAATAGGTAGACAAACACTCTGCATTTGAAAAAACAACTCTTGTACCATAATACCAAAAGGAGAGAAAGAGAGAAGGGCTGGGGATGAGGAGATAAAGAAATGGAAGAGAGGATGGAAGGGAGAGCATTTGGGGGAAGAGAAAGGAGGGGGGAAGACAGGAAAAGCAGACGGGAGAGAGGATAGAAAGAAGAAAAAGAATCATCTAAGTTAATTCTAAATGTCTAACAAAATGTATCAGACACCATATGCACAGAGAAGAAAAAAATTGCAACCTACCCTAAAATTCATAGATCAACAGTGTAGGCAATGGACAGTCTAGAACTACATGCTCATTTCTCCCACAGTACTGTAAAAAAATTTTAATTGGTGTTGCATTTCAATACCTGGTTCATTGAAGCATCCCTCAAGGTAAGTACCTATACCATGTGCTTGAAAAACAAGATATTGCCTTAAGCTGTGATACTTTTTTAATGTCCATGCAAGATGGGTTTTTCTCTTCTGAAAATTTGAAAAAACGTTTCAGATTACCTGGGTAACAGATGATTTAAAATTAGGCAGGGATGCATTCACTTGTATGAATGCAACAGGAGGTATTACCTTTTCAGCTATTATTACATCCTTGGAAATCCAGCTAAGATGTTTACTCTCAGGAAAAAAATGTATTCAGAGGTCAAAAGGACTTCTAGGAAATGACCCAGGCAAAACACTTCAGCTAACAGTGGACTTTTTCAAGCACTTCCTCAAATTCGCTGAACTGTTGTAGTACACAAACATACTCTTCAGTGATTTGCTGAACAGCACAGACTTTTGATGCATTTTCAAACTGTAATTAAACACAATTTTTACTAAATTAAAACTCAAATCCTAAAACCTAAAATGTGCTCAGAAGCAACTTATGTCACTTAAATCAGTCACTAATTAGATAAAACACAATAAATAGAATAAAGTCTGAAACTACAAGTCATTTAGCAGCAAATGACTCTGAAGTTCTTATAGTTTTGTGTTGAGGGTCTTAGAATTTTACGGATACTTCATAGAAGTGATACCTTAACAGTACAAATTTTCAAAGAATTAGCATTTTGTAAAAGGAATTAGTATGCAGGGAAAGCGTGAAATCATTAACTCAGGGTTAGTAAATATCTTTATACTTGGTTTATTTAAAAGAAAAAATAGTCTCACAGATGTTTCAGACAGGTTGATCCTTCTACAACAATATTTTTGTGTCCTTATTGTATTTTCAGCATTTTTTTTTCCACTATATTGGACTTCATGTCTTTAATCAGTACATGATTTGTGCTCACTTTTCCCTTAGCTTCCCACAGTCACTTTTTCAAATGCTTTACAAAGAATGAGTACTTCTTCCAATTGTCTCTCAAGCAAGACCATTCTGCTGCAATACTTCCTTCCTACTATTCTCAAAACTAATCCTCACACTGCTGCATCTCTTCCCTACCTTCCTGCCTCAAGATTCTGAGTGAATTTCTCTTTTTACTTTCAATGTCACATGTCTCTCTGCTATAATTTCTTTCTTTGCTCTTCATGTCTTGATTTTCTGTGCTTTTGTAACCTCAGAAAATCACATAATAACATAACAACTTTTGATTTGGTATTCCCCCATAGGTGAAATTTAGGTTTTCCTACATTAGGATTCACTTTTGTAACAACTAAGAATCTGGTGCTTAGATATATTCAAATGTAAACTAATTCTCTCAGAAGGATTATTTCTTTATGCATTCATTTAACTATACATTGTCATTGCTTTTAACTGAGCTTCGAAATCTCAGCGTAGTTTATGAAAAATAAAGGTCTATTCCTGAAAGAGGCACATTGAGTGAGATGCTGTTGCCTGAATTTGGACATGAAAAATACCAAATGGATTTGCACATAATTAATTACAGAGAGATGTCTGCAAAAATATTTTGTAAACTGTGGTAATATTAGATCTTATACAGAACTAATATTCAGTGTCCTGTAACAAATTAAGGAACTTAGGATACTCTTTTTCTTTTTAAAAAATCTCAGTGTTTTATTTCATAGCAAATATATTTTTGAGATAATAACTTGTTTCTCTGTACTAAATCCAAAAAAGTAATCTGGAAAAAAATAGTATAAACATGCTAAACCTGACATCTACTGATCTCCCATTTAATTCTAGGTACATGGAAAACAATGGATAGTTCTGATACAGCACCTGATTGATATTTCCAGGGTGTGAAAACCTCCACCATGAGATTAGGCTGATATTGCATATTCAAACACATACAATGATATATTTGTCATTGCTATTGACCTTTATCTCTCCAGTTTCCTGACAACCTTCTACAGTTATTGACATTACAAATACCAGCGACAACGTGCAGGGCAAAGTATAACCTTTCATTTACCTTCATGTCCCTCAAATGACTCACGTAGGTAGTTTCAACAAAAGCTGCAAACAATGATACTGTTGATTTTTTTTTCTTAACTTGCTAAAATGTTTTCCATTTCCCTCTTGTTCTCTGAAAATCATGCCAATAACTCACTACAAAAGAAACAATTTCAAATGAATACAGGTAATTAGAAGTGTCAAGAAATCAGCAGAGAGTAGGGTGTCTGCCATCATTTCTGTGGAAAGAGTGCCAGATTCCCTTTCAAAAAGGTCTTTGTCATTTTTTAATAGAAGGTAATTAATGTAGACTACAGTAAAGTGTACAGGATCCCAGTCACTTGTCTTTCTTTCCTTAGAAATGGGACCATAAAGATGTTTTGATTTCTAGAAACAATCTTCTGTGGTTATTTAAAAATGACTTTTAATTACAAGCATAGTCTTTACGGTCCTTTCATTATTATAAAAGCAAGAAGAGGAAGAAGTTGGAAAGGCACATTTATACAGGTGGAAAAAAAGAAAGTTTTCTTCTAAAAATTCCAGAGCTAAATAGTTTGTTTAGAAAATGACAGAATGATTTTGTATAACTGATAGCATCCATTGAGGAGAACACTAAAACCAGATCTGAACATGGAAATCTATCCACTAGTAGCTCAACATTCAACTATCCAAATACAGAAAGATGAAACAACAATGCTTTTGTAACGAAAATTACAGATATTGTTTGCAACTTTACATACCAGTAGTAACTAAAATCACTGCTTTGATAACCATATCTCTGACAAACAAACCCCAATTTTCTTAGATCTGTACAAAATTTAAGATGTCAAAGAAAATTGTGCACTTCATGGAAAACTATTTATTTGAAAATCTGGAAAAAAAAAATCATAAAAGCACAGAATACACTGAGTTGGAAGGGTCCAAGAAGTATCACTGAGTTCAATTCCTGGCCCTGCACAGAACCAGCTCCAAGAGTCATACCACGTACCTGTGAGTATCGTTCAAATGCTTCTTGAACTCTGTCAGGCTTGGTGCTGTGACCACTTCCCTGGGGAGCCTGTTCAGCTGCTGAACCACGTTCTGAGTGAAGAACCTTTCCCTAATATCCAACCTAAACCTCCCCTGATGTATTTTCATGTCATTCCCTCAGGAAATGTCACCAGAGAGATCAGTGCCTGCCCCTCTGCTTCCCCTTCTGAGGAAGCTGTAGACCACTACGAGGTCTCCTCTCAGTCTCCTCTTCTCCAGGCTCATCAAGCCAAGTGACCTCAGCCACATCTGGTACCACCTCCCCTCAAGGCCCTTCAGCACCTTCGTAGCCCTTCTTTGGATGCTTTCTAACAGCTTTGTATCCTTCCTTACATTGTGGCACCCAAAACTGCACACAGGACTCAAGGTGAGGCTGCATCAGCACAGAGCAGAGTGGAACAAGCACATCCTTCGATCGTCTGGTGATGCTCCTGATGCACCCCAGGACACAGTTGACTCCTGGCTGGCAGGGCACACTGCTCTTTAAAAAATGTATACAGTAAAACAGAAAGTCAAGTCACCAAGGCATTAGTGCACTGACATCGGCAACTTTTCTTCACAAGGAGTTAATGCCTCACGATGAAACAAAACAACCAACCTTAAAAAAATGTATCTAACAACACATCTAATCAACTGTGTTCATGCTATTAATATTAACAACTATAGATGTTTTTTGCTCCTGTAAGATTATCCAGAACTTTTCTAATTCCAATGTTTTCCATGCTTCCCTTCATGTTTCGTATGATATATCTGCCCTCCCTGATCCTTGATGACACAGAGAAGTAATCATTGAATTAAAAAATGAAAATATTTTTTCTCTTTTCTGTTTCCCTATGGTGGACAGCTAGAAGTCTCAAATTTATATTTGTATTGATACAATGAGGTATACCAATACAGAAATTTTATTTGAGACAAAAGGCCAGCTGCACTGAATGTGACTAAGCATTTTGAACTAGAGATATCAAAATTTTTTTGACAATGAAAAAAAGGTCTCAAAAATCTGGAATACTGGTAACAAAGCACAGTGTATATAAGAAAGAATATCACAATTTTTAACTTTGCATTTCAATCTGTATGTTCAGTAATAAAAGAAATTTACAATAACATTTACTAACACTATTTATTTGTGTTACAATGAGGTTATCGGTTTGGATTTTAAGGCAACATAGACATCTAAAAGGAAGAAGCTGACAACCTTCTGATTTATGGAAATCAAGCCTAACACATTTCATAATCTGCCTGTCACTGCCAACAGGAATTAAGAAGTAGTAACAAACAAAAACAGCTCTCTGCTTCATGGTTCAGAAAACAGTTGATAGATCTTAGGGCAGAAATTTCCAAAATCTTCACATACTTTCTTCTGGATCTGCAAGCAACATTTCCTACTGCACATGCAGTTTCACAACTGCAGGCACTCTCTCATTGCTTCTGCTGTATGTAAAATAAATGGGAAAACTTTCACAAATTCCAGTGGGCATTATACTTTCTACAGTAATAAAACCCAGAAGAGATGCTATAAGAAATCATAAAAGTTTGTTGCCCACTCTACAGCTCTGAAGAAAGAGAGTTGGAGAATCACTGTTGTTCATCAGGTTTAATCCGTGTTTCTAACTCCCTTGAGCAAGAGTGGCAAAGGTTGGAAAGAGCAGAACAATAAATGAATTTTAACATTAAGAGGGAGTTTAAGTCTTTGATCTTGAGACAAATCTGGCAAAGCAGTAAGAGTACTATTTCAGATCAATGTGCTGCAGAGAACCATACTTGAGTATTAAATTTACTACAAAAAATTATATTATAAACAAAATAGTGATAGAAGTTGAGGCAAAATAGTTGAAGCCTATAAATAAGAAAAGGGTTTTGTCCTAGAAAGCCATGAAATTAAGTATAATAGTCAGACAATACTTCTGACTCATGTTTTATTTCTAAAAATAGGTAAAAAATTGGAGTTAGCTTATTCCTGGACTAAACTCAGTAACATGGAAAAATTTTCTTAGAACACACAGTAAAAAGCAACTATCTACATATCACATAAATCTATGTGATATCACATAAATCTATGTGATATCACATAATTTTTTAGAAGCATAAAAGTGAGCAGGTAGCCTATCTAGCAAGTTCTTTCTTACAGTAGTAGCTTTGTGATGAGCCACTGACAGAATAGCCAATCAATCAGTAATGGTTTGATGTATAAATTGAGAAGAGTCCTCTAACACTTAA
>JAWWES010000168.1:32643621-32701475 GCA_035583135.1 Lophotriccus pileatus | reverse complement strand
GGCTCGAAGGCCTGATCTGCATATGCGGGTAAGGACCTTCCCCGGCTCTTCGTTCGCGAAGGCGGGCCATTATTATTTATTACTCAGTGCTACGGTAAACTAGTCATTATTTCACAGGATTATTATCTTACGGTATTAAGAATATGACTACAATTATTTTGCATGTAGTGATAAAAACTCGAACATTTCATCATCATCAACAACCCATTCAAGAGGACTCAAGGTTGCCCACACAATTTTTATTATAAATTCCTTCTTTTTGTTCTTTAACTATGCAATTTTAAAAAGGATGAAAAAGCTTCAATATATGGTTTTTCAAATATAAGAGATATAGCTCATAGAATTTGCACAACAGGTAACTACTTGGCTAAACAACCTCTGAACACCCTATCTCATTCTTCCTCAGGCTTGGTTGAGTGCAATCTTCTCGTGTTGAAAAATTACAATTAAAAGATCCACCGATACTGCTGAAGCAGGAATCGCTTCCTGTTTATCTGCCAAGACTGCAATTTCTCAAGGGTTTCTGAAGATCCCCAGTTTAGTTATCAGTCAAATTTACTGCACCATGGTAACACCATGGTAATACAGAATAACAACACAATAGGGTGTGCGTAAGCAGCACATTTAATAGAATGTCTTCCAGAGATATTACATTCATAAGTTCAGCACATACATTTTTGGAACAGTTTTTAGTCAAAACAGTCAGTGGATAATATACAACTAAAATATGCTTATAGGAAGATTCTGGTGTTATGAAATGGGTCAAGAACAATTTTGGACAATAGTCCCTTTTCTCATAAATGGGACCATAATATACACCGAAATATTAGCTTTCTATGGAAGTATTTTGAAAACAATGTTAAGGTCTGGGACAGAAACACTCAGCCAACAAGACTCAAATTAATTTTGACTCATTCTTCTAAAACTGCAAACTAGTGAAATATTTCTGTTTAGACTTCCAGCAAAACAGCTCACTTTGACAGACATTTTCAGCCAGCTTTAAGTTTAAGAACACTTAAACTAGGGCATCTAAAAATTCTTCTGAAAATTAACTGCAGTGTTCACTACTATTTTGTGAAAATATATTACTCTACTAAAATATAAGAAGTATGTTATGGTTCTTGAGTTAAACTTCTGCTCAATCAGATTAGATTAATAATTTTAAAAAAATCATGGACAAAGGGAATGTAGAATGAAAATGCAAATTCTAACTACGACTTAAGGTTTTTCAGCAAATAATTTTGAAATATCATACTGTATCCTGTAGGGTTTTTTTAAGCTAGGAAACAAGACACATCAGACAGAGTGAAGAAAGCAAATCTATTCCACTAGCAACACACTATCCAATCACAGCACATCTGTCTTTCTTCTGTGATGATAAGGATGCACAGATGTTTTTTAATATCCATAAACCAATATGCTAACTATAAAAACAAAGGATATATACAATATACTGCCAGTAATTCTATTATTCTAAGATAAAAACAAAGATGAAAACAGAATTAATCGGTTTCTTAAAACAAACTTCTTTCTACTTATAAATCAGAGTAGCAAAGAGAAATAAATACATATGTATCCTAGTGATCTAACACCCATCCCAAGCTAGCCCCATCTTGTGTCACTGCCTAAGTCATGCAAATTACACCAGAACTGCCAGTTGACTAAGATTAATGACACTGCGCCAGCTTCTTTGTTTCTCTCTGTGGCCGTTTAGTGTGAAATACTATCCAAAAACATTATCTATCCTCTATTAATCCCACAAATTTGTTCACACCATGCACATTGTTTAGGGCAATTTACAACAGGAACATACTGAGCACAATTGCATTTAATTACTTGGGTTCTAATTACATTCATTAAAGGCTAATAAAATAAATGAAACAGCTTTAAAAGCTTCTGCAAAACACATGGGTCTTGTCTCCCTCATGAAGCATGCTGTAGAGGTTTGATGTGAAACACAGATTTCAACATATATGTCTGCCTATTATGTATCTCTAATAAGCACAAAGACATATAATGCATACTTTTTATTTATTTATTTATTTGTAAACCATACACACATCAATTCTGAATGATTCTGAATACTGCTGCTATTTTCTTATATTACTAGTCATGATGATGCCAGGCACCCCAAACTACTTTTTAATGTGGTATGTTGAGATAGAGGAATATCAGTTTTAACATTCCATTTCAGTTCATTTAACTCCACCTGTACTACAGAGTTATTCACCCATTTTCTCTCATTTTATATCTTCATTATAAAAGATACAAACCTACATCAGAAAGACAGTAAGACAGCAAGAAAAGGAAGAAGAAAAGAACAGGGAAAACCACATTACTTTATTTGGAATATATTGTTTATAAAATTTTTTTAAGGCTCATTTCTGACATTCATCTGAGATCTGAATTTTTTCTCAGTAGCTATTTACATTCTGCACACTAGGCAGTCTAAATAAATCCCCCACGGTGGTTAAAAATGCAGCTTGTTAATAACATAATTTCCTAATTCTTGTGTTTTTATGTTATTTCCATCACACTTAGAATGCAGGTTATGGCAAAAGACAGAACATGGAACACGCAGTTGACAACTGTGCCAGAGAAAATTCAGCACTGGATATTTAGGGAAAACGTGCTAATGGTGAGCTCCACTAGTTACAACTGTTCATTGTTCTTGGATTTACAGGAAGATGATCTTAGTAATCAGTGAAAGAAACACGAGTTCTAGTTTATCATTGCAGAAACCTTACATTATGTACATATGTGTTCTCAAATGAAGATCCAACTTGGCACACTTGGAAATTTAAAACTCCTAAGTATTCTGCACCATAAGTACAATGGTAGTTAAACATGTCTGCCAACAATTAAAAGTAGGCAAATTTACACACAGTTATGTTTTACAAAGAAATCCAAATAAAAAAATTTTACGAATCAGCCATGAGGATTAACCTCCAAGTATTGTAGAATTTTAATAAATATTTTTAAATGCCATGAAAGACTCGAAAATTCAGTGCATATTCTATGAAATAAATCAGGTCCATCGACCCAATGTATCTTTCTGTCATAATTTAATAAACATTCTCTGGCTGGCAATTTGTTAATTTCAAAATATTTTAACAATTTCTGTAGTTTTAGTTCACTACTGACAAAATAATTCTATTTTACCTTAAAATAAAATACAAATCAATTTTTCTATTTAGAATACGTTTCACAAGAAGCATGTGCTGGTACAGCACTTCAGTCAGTTTAACTGACAGTAATAAAATAACTACAGCTATATGTACCATTTTAGAAAGTCCACCTTAAAATGATACAATTTGGCCACATACACGTCTCAAACTGTTTCTTATTATGAACACAGAATCAATTTCTTTTGCAAACTATTAAAAGAGCAGACATTTAAAAAAATCATATGAATCCCTCATTCAGATATATAAACCCCCCATTTGTGAATCAACATTTGCTTTGGAGAAGGGAGGAGGGGCACCCATCCTGCACAACAAAGCAGCAGCTCAATACAGCTGCCATCTGGCTTCCTCCTGCAGTTCACTTCCCATAGCAAACAAGATCCACAGTTCAAGGAGTGTTGGGGAAGGGAGAGGGGCTGCAGTTTTAACCTTACAGCTTTATGATGGGACATTTTTCCACTCTATAAAAACTCCTCAATATAGGAGAATGGAAGGTTCAGGAAATTGTTAGTAGGATAGAAAGCCTTTCACTTCTGTGTTTCTGGTTCAGATTCACATCAACTCAGTGATAACCAAATATAACTCCTACCTAAAGGACGTTTTAATGAAATGAGTTAGCAGATCTCAGTACAATTCCTAGTGAGCAAGCATCCAAATCACTAAAAGCAACACAAAATACAGTGAACTCTTTCCTCCTCACTGTGCAAAAATTGCTTCTCACCAGTAGCAGCTGAGAACATTTCTAACGTTACAGCACAAACCAAACTATTTTAACTACAGGAGGAGAAAGTGTGCTAAAGGCATGACACAGCCAGTGAGGGATCTGCTGTCTGATATATTGTTTCTGCTAAACTTCATAAAAGCACAAACTGAGGTTATATCCTAATGTCTATTGTCTCATTAAACTGGGACATGTCCTTATCTTGCCTTGCATAAAAGAGAGGGAAATCTAAGAGTCTAACATTTTAGCTTTATATTTATACTGGGGCAGCAAAAGACTCAAACTGACAGACGTGAAATCTCTATTTTTCTTATTGTTATGTAACAGTGTGCATTCACCGTTTAGCTACATTTACAAAATAGTTATAGACCTGAAGATTCAGGCTGTGTACTCTGATGGTTCTGTCAAAGAAAGATAAATATATGCTGAAGCAATGATAAATGTACTGGTTTAAGCAGTAATATAAAACCTAGCAGCTTACTTGTTGCAAACAGTAAGGATTCAAGTCCTTTCCCAATAAATTATCATTAATATCAATGAAAGCCCTAATAGGTTTCCTTGAACTCAATGGAGTTTTTCTATTCCTTCACCAGGATCTGATTTTATATACATTAATGTTGAGGTATTCAAACTAATCTACAGACAGTTCACACCATGATGAAAAGTAAGACAATTTCTTACCATATCTAAAAAGCAGCACACAGTTTATAGCCCAAATAAAATAAAAATTCAACATCATGTTGATGGCAAGGTCAAATGCTGTTCTTATACCATACAAGTGAATGGATAATATCCATTAAGACTGATCAGTGAAAAACACCAACAAAATGAATAAATACAACCCAAAAGCTAATGACCTCAATCCCTAGCAGCCCCTTGACCCTTATTACTACAGCTGTTTGTGTAGGAAAGGATTAAAGGGGGCTAGAAATCATTGGGTTAACATACAAGGGCTCAGAAATTTGACCTTCGTTACTTACAACATATATCCCCTACTAAAAATTAGTAGATGAGGTGAATTAGAAACAGGGCTAGCAAAGGTCAGCTTGAGTGCAGATAAGCTAGGGAAAAGGGGGCTTGAAAGGAAAAAAGGTTTTATTTCTCCCACAGCACTTTGTCGTAATCAAGACGGTCTAAGGACAGAAGTAGGATTAGGGTAGCTGGTATTGTTGAACATCCTAGATAAACTAGGATGCACAAACTTACATCTTAAACAGAAGCACCAACTTTTAAAGCTAAATGAAAGAACAACTAGTCACCATGAGATATGTAGCACCAAGTTCATACATCATAAGACATAGAGGAACATTCTCATCACCATGACTAGAAAACTGGTTTTCCTCACTAATTGAAATCATACATTCAATAATCATGACTCTTTTGTCAAACTGCCTCTGAAATACTCCTATGCTAAGATCCTTTCTAGGTATTAAGGTCAAGATCAAAGATAGTAATCTACAAGTTAAAATACACGGAAAACCACAGACTAACAAACTTCATCTTGCAAAACCATCTGATACACACACATACAAATCAGGCAACCTTAGATATCATCCCACTCACTCTAAAGAAAAATCTTGTGATACCATCCACAGAACCATTAACTACTCACAGAAGGCTTTTAGTCAAAAAGTATACCTCTATAAAAAGATCATGTTTATTTGAAAGAGATACCTGAGAATCACAGAGGGAGTTACCACTGTCAAATAATATTGGTACTTCAAGAGAAAATCATAAACCAATTATGAGCAATTCTAGAAGAAGATACCACTTTGGAGATACCTTCCAAAAAACACCTTGGTAGTCTAACAGTCTCTAGCCTCAGAAAACTCACCACCAGAAACATCTTAAGTACAGTCCAAAGCCACTGAATGGACAAGACCGTATTTAAGCATGAAACGTAAAATCTGACAATATATTTCTCTTATTACTGCAGTAAATAATCTTTCAACAGAAACCACCACCATCTTTCAATTCTACAACTGCACTTCTAGGAATAAAATACAGTTTATCCCAGTAACTTGCCTTTGGAACAGCTACGATCTGTTGCAATGATCTGATCATTGCTTAAAACTACACAAAACCTACATATCAGAGTGAACTGACATGGTGTATAGAGGAGAAAATTACCCATATGTGAACATCTCTCACTAGTCACATTCCTTCCTCTCTGACTGCTCACATACTATGGCCCTATGCTCAGGTAAAAACTAGAAACATCTTTGAAATTCTGGTCAGCAAAACTTGTAATTCTACTGGATGCCAAATATCACGGATGCAGGAGAGTGATTTTATTGCACATTTTAATCTCTCTTCCTTCTCCCTCTGACTAACCTGTGTTTCACAAGCAAGAAACAACAGCTTTTTTCCCTAGAGGTAAATATCTTTGTCTTTCTCTCCTGTTCTCCCTTGGCCCCATATTATCCTGTCTCTTCCACAAGTATCAACTGTTTTGTGTTGGGTTTTTTTGGGTTTTTTTTTAAGATGGCTGAATTGATGTATGTCTGCTATCTCTGAGCAACTGTTCTCAACTTTTATTTTGCTGCTGTTTCTATTTCACACATGGAAGACAGCAAGCCCAGCTTTTTCAAATATTTTATTTGGTCTCATAAAAGATAATACAGACAGACTTCTTCCTGTATTTCTTTAAAGTCAAGTTGAAAACCAAACTAAAAATGTGAGGCAGATACAAGGCAAATAATAAAACTTCAGGTTCATTCTACTTTCAGAATTTTGAAACTTGAAGAGCAATTTTCTATATTTTAAAGAATTTTTTTAAGCATAACCTTTAAGCTTTTAAAAGGTATGCCTATAGCTCTGAATAATAACAATGTTTAATTAACTTTTTTTCTGGAAAAAAAAAAAAAAGGAAGATTGTTTTTGGTCAAAGGTATATTCACTGAACTTGAATGAAGAAATAATGACTCCCTAAAGACAAGGTCAGGATTCATGCACGACAGAGAACTCCAGATCGGGACAAGCATGGGAAGAAGACAGAATATTGGGTCAACTGTATTTTCTACTTTTTCCATTATTAGTTTCTTGCACAAAGCAAGCCAAATGCTATGAAAGAAGTAATTTTTGATCCATGAGTGGACCTAAGCACTTACAATAAGATGATAAAGTGAACAAACAGTTAATTCATCAAACAACAGGGATTAGATTTCACTGAGGGTCAGTGAAGAGTCATGCAGCAGAAAAAGAGCATCAAAGTAGCTCTCTGTGCTTTACCTGGGAAGACAGTTCGACTGTTCATAATTGTTTGTGATATTTATGAGAGACTGTTGAGTAGTGTTTATCTACTGAAATAGAGACAAAGAGACTGAAACAAAAAAACATACATATAACAGTTAACAAACCAAGGTGTGTGGTACTTTGTAGGGGAAACTATCCAGGTTCTTTGTTCCAGCTATTCATAAGGCAGCTACAAATACCTCATTTGTTTTACAAGCGGAAACATAATTTTTCAGTTCATGTTTAATAATGGCCCAGTTTATGATAATTTGCTCTTTTGATAACTGCCATTTACTTTATACAGTGCTTTTCCCTGCCTTATGGTTTATCATCAATTCATGTTTTCACAGGTAACTACTGTACCACCTCCCAGCCTCTGTTTTACTAGCCTATGCAAGCAAAGCTCTTCAATTTCGTTGAGATTTTACGTTATTTCATTTAGCTGCAACCTACTCCAACTGAACTCATCTTTATTGAAAGCAGATAACCAGAAATGCACCACAGTATTTCAGGTTATGTTCAGACATATGAAACTCTTGCACAATGGAATTAATACTTACCTGACTTCACTATAAATACATCAGATCCACAAGACTTTCTAGCTCTTGTCATGTTTACAATCAAAAAGTGTAATCTATAGCAGAAATTCTTGTTATTTTCACGTCATATTACAGACTTCCATCCCATTTTGTATTATTACTTGTTTCAAAGTCACCCAACAGTAAGGTATTTTTGCATGAAAGCTTATCTCTTGTCTGCTCTAACACTTACTACTTTGATTTCAGTATATATTTTGTTTTCATCATTAATGAAAATATTAAACAAGATAGTCCTCTGAAACATTCCTTGAGCATTATTCCAGCATCTGATACTTTCATTTTCAATAAATCTGTGGTCTCACTAGACATTTTTTAATCTTAATTTATAAATACCTTAATTACAGTACAAATTAAGTTTAAGAACATCACAGCCTATAAATTTAGTGAAAAGACACTGAAAAAAAGGTCAGTCATCACAAATATGTAACTGGATTCTGACATTAACATAATTTTTGTTCTCCACTCTATATCTGGGAAGTTAATTTCCCACGGTTACACAAGTCCTATAGGGTTTCTCTCTCTAATAATATTTCAGGAATCTGAATGCATCTAATATATCCAAATATATACTAGACCCCTGGGTGTTCTTCAGTAGGATCTGTTTAACAGCTCTTCCATAAGTGAAGCAGCATTTGCAACTATTTCCAGACAAAGGTAGGTATATTCTGCTCTTTAAAGCATAGCATAGTGATAATACAATGCTTTTCAAAAATGTAACAAAATCAGGTATATCTTCCTGGATTTGGAAGATAAAAGGTAGGTATCTCTCAACTAGAATACCTTTGAAGCAAAACAAACACACACTTGGTAAATATTGCCCCAGTATTAATATTGACTAATGCATGATCCATTGTAAAAGACAGAAAAACACGCACAATACACTTCTGAACACCTGCAACTAAGATAAAGAGCAATACACTTTCTCTTTTCCTGCAAAGAAAACCTGAGCAGAATCTTCAAGAGCAAAACAATCCATTTTTCTAATTCCAGTAAGAAGCTAACTTGGCAAAAGGCCTAAAAGATTTATGGTTACAAAGATATCTTTAAAGTAATAAATAATAACAAAATTAGGAATAAAATATCATACTGCTCTATCAGTAACACAATGTACACTGAAAGCCAGATAACTTGAAGGCTTAAGTACTGAGTTTAAAAGCCCTACCAGGGAGCTTTTGGATCGTTGGTTTTTTGGACCAAATCCCATAGACATTTTTGGACCAAATCCCAGGGGCTGTTAGAATAAAGTCAAAACCTCCACACTTAATCATACAGAAGAACAATGGCACAGGTCTCATTTTTTCAGTTCATATTAATTCCACAGTCAAGTCACAAAAATGAAGAGCTAACTAGCTGTTACTGAATGAATCAGTATTGAAATACACTGAAATGAACAATTACCCCTTTTACCACTAAACCAAAAGGCTTTAAGGAAAGAAAGAAGTAGACACATAATTCTTCCATGGATTATTTTTGTTTCTACTGATACCCAGCCAAAAATTGTGACAACAGGTAAAGAATTATATATTTTCTCCCCATTTCTCCTTCTCCAGTAGGGCCAGAGAAGTTTCTTGCTATTCCTAA
Organism: Lophotriccus pileatus; assembly: GCA_035583135.1. Classification (NCBI taxonomy): domain Eukaryota; kingdom Metazoa; phylum Chordata; class Aves; order Passeriformes; family Tyrannidae; genus Lophotriccus; species Lophotriccus pileatus. The sequence continues at coordinate 32,692,155 of JAWWES010000168.1, read as the reverse complement.
GCTGTCTCCTTGTATAACAGTTTTGCAGCTTTGTATCAATTTCAAGGAAGTAGAAAGTTTGACTTGTTGAATCTTATGTGACGCTAAAATATAGTTACTAAGAATTTGGTTTTGAATCAATACAATAACACCATCTCTAAAAGACAGCTGCATTTACACCCCAAAATTGTCCTGGAATAGGCCTCCACAGTACTGACCTTTAAATTTTTTATTAAATGGAGCATAATATGCTGCTTGTCCTTAATGGACTAGAAAATACATTAATAGTATATACATTTCACAGTGCTGAAGTTATAAAATATAGTACTACTGTACTTAAAATGGTGAATACTGTTTTAAAAGCAGCACACAATTACCTTGAAGCTGGTTTACAGATATCCGTATCTGTTAAAATATGACTTGGCCATAAACCCATTAGTCCGAACCAGACTGTAGCGTACCCCTGATGTCCTACAAGCACTAATTGATAAGTTTTCCCAATTATAAGCTTTATTCTTATGAATGCAGAAAATGAAGACATAGAAGTAGATGAAATCTCATTTTGGATAAATAAGACTCTAGTCCTTGTTAAAATGTTATTACTTCAGAGCTGGTTATACATCATCATTGATATAACAATAACAGATGTCTTACTTGTGCATTCCATTTCTGCCTGCCTTTCAGCTATGATTTTACAACTTGTAAAGGATTAGAAAAAATTGCCAAAGGATTTACAAGAGACTTCTGCAGTATTATTTAGAATACAAGTGTCATATTGTTTTTACAAACTCGTCAACTAACATAACTGTCATTGAAGGACTATATTATGTTTTACTTGCCTAGTCTGTGAAATTATTGATTAGGGGTTGTTTATCAGTCAAGATTACGACATATGGTAATGGTAAGAGATAAGAGCTAGCGGTAACCATGAGGATACTGCCCAAGAACACTTACACTTGCAAATATGTGCTCATAAGTATGACAAATATGAGCGCTGAAGAAACTTGTTCTCATATCTGCCCTTTTTTTTGTTGCTAGAAATAGGGAACAGTTTTCCAGTTCCCCAAATGAGCACTCTGAAACAGCGAAGAAAAATGCTGAAGCCCTAGCACTTAAAAATGAACTACGAATTTCACAAATAGTCATTCCATGAATTTTAACCTTTGCCACAAACACTTACTATTATCTTCACTGGAAACGTTCCTCTTCTGAGGACTACATAATCAAATTCTTAATCTATTTACATTTTCAGTTGCAGTTTACAAAATCAAATTTCACCCAAAATCTTTGAGATGTTATTCACCAATTATTTTTGACCAAAGCTACATAAACTCCATTCCCATTCTGTGACTAACTCACATTTCTGTCTACGTGGATGGGTAGAGAAATGACACATCCACAGTTTGAGGTAGTCAGGGGAAGCCACAAATCAAAGCTTGCTGGATAAGCCCTGCAAAGCAAAATAGCACACCGATAAACATACCTTCACACTGACACAGCAATGTGTTTTCTGGACCCAAACTGGAATCACATTGACCAACTCAAGGCACAGAAAGAGCAGCTCACATCACTTATATCACTCTGTATAGATAAGAAAGTTCAATTCAGCTTATTACACAGAAGTTTTCCTAAAATTCTTTTTTCCTAAAAATTACTTAATTAGTTTTAAAATTCTTAGTGATGCAAATTCTAAATTTTACTTAGATGCAATAAATCAAAGACTCATAAGAAATTAATCAGTTCTGATCTTCAGAAATTAGGCCTAGGTGGTACACCAAACATCACCGCTGGAAGAAAAATATAATACTTAAAACCTGTTTAAAGATAAGGGCTGTCATGTATAGATGGTATGCAATATTTTTACAAGAAAAGCAAGCATTCTATCCACTGACAGTATATACATCTTTCTCTGACCTCTGTAATAACTGGAAAAAAAGGAGAAAAAGACTGGTTCTGGGAACCATCAACTGCAATTATATGACCATATACAGTACTACTCACAGCTCAGATCAAAACTTCAGTTGCTTAAAGGCTCAGAAAGACTTTATAAGAATATGAACACTGAAGGCTTTATTTTCCTCCATTATTATTTATCTATTTTCTGCAGGCAGTGTGCAAATCACTGCTTAAAGTACATTGGTGAATACATAATACTAGTTTCAAGGTAGAAAATCCTTCCAACTAGTGCAAAGTGTCCACAAGATACAGGGAAGATTTCTGTATCACCACTGTATTTCTGTGGAAGTTTCCAGTGCAGACAAAATACTAAGGTCAGCTGAGATTTTCCTCCACATGAGATACTCTCTGGCTACTCTTCTAATCATATGCTCTACTGGAATGCAAGTAGAACTTCCCTGGCAAGTCTTCACAGCCTAACTACCATTAAACCTACATTTTTCTCCTTAAGCAATTGTATTTCCAGTTTTCTCAGCACAGAAGAAAAGAGACACATCTTATTTTTGCCTCCATATATTTATGAAGGATGTCTAAATAATAAAGGGTTCATTAACTTGTTCCTTCATCAGTATCACTGACTAGCCATAACTCGCAGGACTACACAGTAATGAGTCTTGAAGTTGCAAAATATGTGATGAAAGAACATAATTCAAAAATTTAAGTTATTCTGAAAGCTCTTTTACAGTTGAACATTGTTGCATACAGCCAAATAATCTGCCTGACATAAATTACTAAATAACACATTCACTGAAGAGTGTATTCATGAAAAAACAGATTCTGAAACTCACACTATCAGAACTAAAATGGAGCCTTTGGTGCTCAAACCAAGGATAAAGAGTCAGATGAAAAATACTGTCCTATTAGTTCTAAGTGGGTTTAAAAAAAGTGCCCTTACCTGATTTTGACTAAAACCTTCTCTCATTCAAATTTCACAGAATATTAGAACTGTTTAGAACTTCATGAAATACAACTTCTCCCTGCTTAAGACAGGTCACCTCAAGCTAGCTGTCCAGAATTGTGCCTGGTCAGCTTTTTAATAACTTCACAGAGGGAAATTTCACTCTATGGGCAACACATTCCAATACTTGATCACACTCAGAGTAAAAATCTGTTTTCTCATGTTCTGATGGAATTTTATGTTCTAATTTGTGGCCATTGCCTCTTGTCTTGTCAGTGGGCACTATTGAGAACAGTCTGTCTTCCTCTTGTTCATCCTCTCCTATCAGGTATTTAAACACAAGGTAAGATTTCCCCCTTGAGCTGTCTCTTCTCTAGGCTGAAGAGTCCCAGGTCTCTCATCCTCTTCTCATATAAAGATACTCCTTCATAAAGTCCGTTACTCATCTACGGCCCTGCTCCACACTTGCTCCAGTAAGTCCATAACATTTTTGTACAGGGGAGCCCAGGACTTCAAAAAATATTCCAGATGTGGCCTCATCAGTAAATCTGAGTAGAGAAGAAGTCATCAACCTGCTGACAATGCCCTCCTAACGCAGCCTAAGATACTACTGGCCATTTTTGCCATGAGGGTGCATTATGGGCTCATAGTCAGCTTGCTGTCCACCAGGACTTCAACATTTTTCTCAGGAAAGCTGCTTTCAAGACTGCTGGGCTTCAGCATGCGCTGGTGCCTGAGGCCATTCCTCCCAAGAGGAACGACTTAGGAATTTTCTCTTGTTGAACTTCATGAGAAATAAAATTATTTTAAAGTACTTTTAGGAATCCAAAGATAGCATAGGATTGATCAGCTGGACCACTAGATTCCAACCTCTACAAAAGTTAAAAAAATGTTAAAAAAGCAAATTTGTTTCCAGTTGGATTAATTTCAAACTCATATGGCAAGATAGCTTAAACATTCTTTCTTGGCACATGAATGAATGCAATAGTTTAAAAGACATGTTAGCACAAGTAAATATTCATTGTAAAATTCACCACAATATGTTCATAATGGTTAATGTCCATGGATAAACTCCATTTAATCTCTGCTTGTACTAGTCACTAAGAAACAAGAAAAGACGAGGCACAGGGGACCTCCTGACAATTAACACTCCTCCTTTTCCATGTAGCAAGGTAAAACAAGTAGAGCATTATCACTTTTATCTTGTAAGTTACCTTTACTAAACAGGTGTAGAGAAATGGAACAGATCACTCTACACTTCTGTCCCCTTCAGCTGTCTCGTGTAACTTCACAGGCACTGCATGCTGCCTGGGATACTTGTCTCAGGTTTTTTCTGATATTCTTCTTGTGACAGGCTTAATTTTTAATTTTATACTCTTTCTCCTGTTTCATTAATTTCCTCCTTTTGCCAAAGAGCACCTGGTAGTTACACAGGACAATACTGTGAGCATATGATTAAAGAGAGAACTAAGAAAAATGCTTTAAGCACCACTGTGGTAAAATCATTATACGAGATATTTATTCATATTTAAAATTTCAAATATTTTTCAATTTTTAAAAACAGTTTTAAAGGAATATAAATGGCAAGCAATAACTAGACATCTAACTTGGATAACATTCTAGTTTGCTTAAAAATATTACAGATTTTTGCTGGTACCTGGTTGAGGCTGGTCCCTTTTATTTTCACTAAAAATCCAGAGAGCTTTGTAACATACATCCACATGTAAATGACAACTTCATGCTATAATACTTATGTATTTATTCCTATAACCTCATAGATTAAATCTTTCATGAATATACTATCCAAAAGCTATTTCCAACTGGTACTATTTTCCATTCTACAGCAGTCAACGTTCCTCACTATACTCTCTGGCAACATGCACAACCTCTGCATGTAGATTTAGCCCGGTTACAAGAGAAAATGTTTAAAGAAGGCCTTTGAAGAACACATTTAGGGTTTAGAACTTCAACAAACTTCATCTGTTTAACTTCTCAAAGAACAGTTTTAGAGGTGACTTGAGCAGCAACATTGACTTTAATTTGATATATTTATCATACAACCCAACAAAATCAGAAAAACAAGCTATAGCAAAACCAATGATAAAAATACAGCTAATCAAGTTCAAACTTACAACTGACAGCAAAAGTAATTAACCACAAAGAACTAAGTAAGAGTCTGTATTTCTGGATGATTTTAAATTGAGATTTAATTATATTTTTGGGTACCATATTGTTTTCAAAAGATGCTCTCTAATTCAATTACATGTTTCGAATTATATGCAGATATGCCTAAAATATCTATTATTCAGGAAATCAGACTAAATGATCATGGTAGCATTCTCTCTGGCCTCAAATTAGAATGCATATTTAAATGTATCAGGAAATTAGGTTAGATTTTAAACTAATTTTGAATGCTTAAAGAAAAAAGCAGGAGTCATGCTTTACCCATCCAACACAAATACTATCAAATATAGTGTTTACAATATTAGAACACTAAATATGGAAACAGTAAACTCATTCTGAAAAATACTTTTTTTTCTTAAATGGCATCATCTAGCAAGGTCTTTTATTGCTTTGAGCAGTATCATCAACTTGTCTTGAAAGAGAGCCATGCAACATGGCAGTAGTCTACATTTTAACTTACCCTTAGGGACTACTTAACCTCTTGTTTTACTTTTTCCAGAACAAAGCAACGGTAAGGATAACCAAGAGATGATATATATGTCATAACTAGTAAAGGTCAACAAGGTTTAAACTCATTGGGTTCTACTCATAAATATTTGACTAATAGGAGTGTATTTTTCATCTTAAACTCTAAGATTGGCATCTCAGTATGCAGCAAATTATTCTGACTGAACATGTATATTACATAGTTCCCAAGTTGAATTTCTCCAGATATATGCCTGAATGTCAAATATCAAGGTAATAATTCTTCTCTTACCATTCCTTACATTATAAAGGTAACTGACTACATCAGTATGAGTTGTACAACATGCCAATTCTGATCTTGCTTACACACTTTGGCTCCCATTAAACTATTTTGGATTCTCACAAGAGTACTTTAAAGCTGGTCTTATATGCCTCATTATTAAACAAGGGGAAGCTTCATTTAGTTTATAGATCAGACAGAATAAATTAGTTTTATTACGAGGGAAAAGGTCACTTAGTTCAAGACTGCCCAAGTTTAGGCAATCTACATTGTCTCTTCAGATACTGTTGAAGCAACTTGTTTTAGTGCTACTGTACACATACGCATAATGGAAATACACTCAGAAGCTTTCCTCCCTAACAAAATTAAAACAAAAAAACAAATCAAACCAAAAAAACCTGAAACACACACAAAAAAAATCCCAACACCCGCCAAAAAAAAATCCCAAAAGCACCAGTAATCTAGAATTTTTTTTCTTATTGTAATTGAAATTAAACTTGCTTTGATGTGCAAAAAAGGAATTAATGGCTACTACCTACTACTCTATGGAATTATATACTTTTATATTTATATTTCAATTATTTAGTGTTTCAAATAATTCATCTGTATCATCTTCTCTCTTGATTCTTCAACTGGAAAACAACAGATCTGAACAAGCAGCCATGTGATTCCAAACAGAATGCCATCATATAAATTATTAATATTTTCCTTCCTAAAAAAGAGAGAGGTGAGGGGAAGCCTAGACAACAATTTCATACATTTACATGTTTTCCAGGCTGTTGTATTAAGCAGGAGTTTTTCCCTCCAAATTGGTATGGCTTGAGTTAGATTTAAAATCTGTTCCCAGAGGAGGCTGATAAATGGATTAAAGTGGAACATAAATTCCCTATGTCACCCAGTCCCTTAAACCTTGATGTCAGTAACATGCCTAATAATTCCATTATTATAAACGTCAAATATGTTTTACATGCTTTAGAAAGAATAAATGGGTATCAGAACAAATGGAAGACTCAAGAAACTGTAATGTTATTAAAATGTTCCATGAAAAAATATCTAATATCTGTAGTACAGTGTTCACCAATTAGAATTCTGGATTTTTATTTTCTTGCATTTTTCACACTGAATCCCCTACTATGTATACTATGCTACACAAACTTTGCTTTCCTTTTCTGATGCTGCTTCTGTGAAGTAGCATAACAGACTGAGGAGTGTGCAAAGGCAGAATAAAAACTCACAATGTGATTCATTTATTTTAGTAGTTCATCTGAGTAACGTCACATAGGAGTCTTGCTTAGATAACATGAAAATTTTTATTCTACACCGCAAAATGAAATGCCTCAGCTGAAGTAGTGTTTGCACTGGATTTTAAGAAAGATGTTGCAAAGTATAGAGAGGGAAAAAATGACAACCGTTTCAGAAAAATTACTTACTGGAAAGGACTGAAAGAACTGGGCTTGCATACACTGCCAAAGAAAAATGGGAGAAATAGATCAGAATTACAATAACCCTGAAACAAGTAAAAAAGCCGGTGATACTTCATTTTCCCATTTCTTCAGATATACAGAAGAAAGTGTTTTCATTTACAATCCATAGATTTGGAATTAAATATTTAGAAAAAAACTTTCCAAGTCCAAGTGGAGTAAAATACTAAAGCATATTACCAATGGAGACTATGAAAATCTCATTAGGAAAATCTACAAAAAAAAATTAGAAATATTTCAGTATGAGACCGTGCAGTTATTTGACACTGTCACATATCTGATCAGGTTGACTACATGATTTCGAGGTTAGCTGCATTCAACATTTCTGTGATTCTGTGGTAACAGTCATTCAAAGAATATTCCAATTCTTTAATGGTGAAAATACTTGATACGTAATAGGAAGTGAGAATACTTGGGCAATAAAGCGTTAAGCAGTTTAGAAGGAAAATAGCAAAAGAAACCTCAGCTATTCAATATAATTCCATACGTATAAGGTGACAATAGAATTTCACTACTAGAGGAAAAGAAAAAAATCATCCTTAACCTACTTGTGTGTTGGTCCTCAAATCTTATCTGCTTCAAAGTTCTCCAAAAATTGTTATATGCCTAAGAATTGCACACTACACATAATAAAGTCCTAATTTTCAGGTTTGCTAACAATACACAGCTCCTATTGAAGTCAAAACAGCATTGGTGAGTCTCAGCAAGCTATATAAGCAAACCTTTGCTGTTTTCTTCTCTTTGTGAGGGAGTAAAGGGAGGTAAACAGAAAAGAGACCCAAACTACCACAAAGCACACAAATCTACAAATTGAAGTTTCTGTGCCAGTTGTTAGACCGTGGATAAATCAACAGGTCAGGGAGTTTACAGGAATCTGTTATGTCTTTCATGATTCATTCTTAGGCAGAATTTGTTCCTCTTTCAGACATTTTGTTAAAAAGCAATAAAGCGCAATAATGGAGCTAGTTTTAGCTTTGTATTTACCTTTCTATTTGAAATACTTCTGTCTGTAAGAAGAGATACAGACAAGCTACCTAGTTAGTCCAAGGTATGCTTCTGACAAGTTAACAAAAAAATAACTGGCAATTCAGCAGAGCCTTGCTGTCTCATAACAATGCTTGGGAAATACACTACAAAGTTCTAACATTTTGCTAAATAGCAAAAAAAACTTGAAAAAATGAAATCTATCAGTAAATGTACTTGATATTTCACTAATTGTATTACAACTTAATTTTGTTTTGGTATATTTACACGTTGCACCATTATTGTTACTATGTCAAACACTGAGAAACTTGGACATTATACTATGCATTTTGATGTACAACCTTGCTCCAGTCCTTCTCTTTATGAGTATTACATAACAGTTCCTAATTTCTAATTTTTCCTTCCTTTGCCTTACTTACAAGGAGAATAGTGCACCTCTTCATTACTTACTTTTAACACTTAAATTCAAAATTTGGCCTCATTTACACTTTTACTCCCTGCTGTCCATGTCATACATGCTAACCATTACCATAGCATCGTATTGCATAAGCACGAGAAAGAAAATATATACTAGTTTATGTACTTTCAAAACACCTTCTCCTCTGTCATGTTTATTTGTGTATACTTCTGTGCACGTGTGTGTATATATTTATATTCAATTCATATACATGTGTATGAGAGAAATTAAGTTTGAAATATTTAAGCCAAAACTGTTCGCTGATTTGGGCTCTCCAGTGTAATACACCGAGGACCTGATTTTTCAGAGTACTGCATTCAGTACTCAAGGTTCAACTTCCATTAAATTCAGTTCCATTTATAGTGCTTAGAATTTAGTGCAATGATGCTCTCAAATGTAAATTCTTAGCAGAACATATGCAGAATAATCATATTGCTTAATGACTGACACCTAATTTAGATGTCTAATTTGTGAAGTTAATCCCTCAAGGCTCTGCTACCATCAACAGAAAGAGGTAGCCTTGCTCTCACTGGCTATGCATCCCTATTTCCTCCCATGAGCTGGCACTTACATTTTCAAGGCTGTCCAGTGAGTTAGATTCACAAGTAGTTTTAGCTGCACAAGATGATTTAGCTGCAAAATAATATTTTAAGTGTTTTTCTCGCATGTTAAGTTTTCAGTGGATCAGCTGATCTGTCTGACCATGTACGCACACAATCAGCAGCAGCAGTCCTTCAAGTTCACAGCTCTGAAACTGGCCAGAGCAGATTGGGATGATCTCTTTAGCCCACAGCTTATGGCACCAATGTAATTAAATTAGATGGCTGGAACAGAGTAACACACATGTTGTGTCAAAAAAAAAGCCACATGGAAAGCAAATTCCATCAAATGATTTCTAAGCTTACAAAAACAGTCCATAGAAGAAGAGAATTCGTATTCATGGGGCAGCAGTCCAATTATCTTCACACTTAAATTTTCTTTCCATAGCTCCTGCTTTATTCACCCAATACATACACCAAACTCTGAAGCAATTAAAGCAGAAGTCCTTCAGAAAACCATTTAATTCATCACATGAATTTTTTCCATACAGTGAATAAAGCTGAAATCCCTTGGGGAAAAAGCAGCATGTGGTAGTTAATGATATTTTAACACAAACAAAAGAGGGCAAATTAACTTTAAAAAATTGAATTTGAAACCGGAAAGGTATTTCCGTGTATCTGAGTCTGAGAGCTTAAAAAGGCAAATCCAAACTCCAAAAATTTCATCATGTCAAACTAAAGTGGAGTGAAGTGGTAGGATAAGGGTAAGAACTCTTCAGGCATGTTGACATGTCAGTTACAGAAATTGATTTTTAAATAACTCGTAATTTTCAGGAATCTTTTACATCTTGTTATAGAAAATATATAAACATGCAGCTTAGAACCATAAAAGTGGCCCAGGTCCATTAAAATTGACAGACTTTCTATTGAGCATAGATCAGCCTTCATGTGTATAGAGCAATGGTCTCAATATACTGTAGCAATGAACTTTTTTTCTTTCTTTTTTTAAGCACTTCAACAAGCGAATATGTATTTTAAAGAAACATAGCTGGCATATTAATAGTATATAAAATTAGATTAATTTCCTTCAATGACTTCTGTAATTATAAAGAACAAATGTGAGGACACAGAAAGAAAACAATGACATCCTTTTTTAATCAGTATTCTGCTACGTATAATCATTCTACTGCTGTCATGTTCTTCACATTGTTGTGGTATTTTACAGAAAAAAAAACTTAAGGTGACTTATCATCTTGTGAATTGGCAAAACAGTTAGTGTTTTAACAGTGCTGCATAAACCAACTGCTCCTTTTTTGTTTGTTTACTACATACTGGAGATATTATGGTTTGTTTCACAATACCATCACTTTCAGAAAGTACATTAAAACCTATTAGATCATCAATTGAGGGTTCTCCTTGTTTATGAGGTAACAACTGTATCCTGTGGAGGTGTTTATTGGACCCGTTACACATACAGTCGCTACCAATTTAAGTGGAAGCATGCTCAAGTTTTTATTTCAATGTCAAAATGTCAAATAAGAAGAACTCAATTTCAGAACAAAAAACCTCACACAAAATAGATGAAAACACTGAAAATATTTATAGAAGCATGTGCATCAAGCTGAATGAAGTGGGAATATTAAAAGCATCAGAGAATTGTAAATAGCACTCCAATCAGTTGCAGATGAGATTCTAATTTTAACGCAGTTCCCAACACTAGCATCTACAATCAATAGATTGGAAAATATATATGTGTGCTAGCAGTCTTTGCATCAATTTTGTTGCAGAAAGCAACATGGACCAGAGATTTTGTCTATGAAGAAATGGGGTGATAAAATAAAAAGATATCTGTATGTAAGGCCATAAAAATCAGATAAAAATTTGCACTTTGTGCATGAATTGATTTCTCATAATATCATACTATAATTACCTATGCTCAAAACACAGTGGTTTTAAGCTCTGTGGAGAATAATGAATGATATTTTAACTCTGAATTGTCTGTGAATCACACTATGCAATTGTCTTCTTAAAGTAACAGGAGACACATACTAATGTCATACACTACCAACTAAAACAAAATAAAAAAAACAATGGACCTAGAGTCCATTACCTACTGTCCTACACCAACTGTGTAGGTGTAGGAAACCAGGAAAGATGGTCATTACTGAAGTCCTCTGCCAGGTGTTTCACTCTGTGTCCCTGTCTTTATTTTCCCCCAATAGGTTACGTCTTCCTGGTTTTTTTCCCCCTCACTTGCCATTCCCAATTGTTTGTTTTTCCCATAGTGTTTTCTCTTTAGTCTACTGTCCTTCTTGGAAGGAAACTTCATTTACATAATAGAGGGACTGGAAACCAACCTCAAGGCAAAAATCAAGAGCAGCTGCCTCAGGCAGATACCATGGAAAGTATCTAAAACCGAAGCAAGTACACAGTAACTACTTCCTGAGAATGTTCCCCCAGAATGCAACTATTTGCAGCTCTCAGTCTCCCTGAGCCAAATGTAAATTTAAGTTTTTCATGCCTTTTATTTTTCTTACATATTTCATCCAGTTGCTTATTAAATTTATGCAAACTTCCACCATCTACAACATCTTACGATATAGATGTCCACACCTTAATTACACATGGTCTGATATTTGTTTGATATAGTAGAACCAGAAAGGCAGTTTGATTGCTGGAAAGAAGTATTTAATGGACTCTTTCTGCTAGGAATATCTCGTTTTTCTCTCACTGGATTTTTGGAATGTTTTGTTGGAATTTTTCTGTATTAACTAATTTAAGCAAAGAGTGGCTTATACTTTGCATACAGAACTTCTCATTTGTATTTTGCATTGCACCACTGCAAAATGCTACTCTGCAGGAGTTCACCTGAGTTCATCTGAGAGGTGTTACCTCCTTACAACAGCATGATATTAGCTTCTCTCTGTTTCAGTAAAGGTTATTTGCTTTTTTAAAAAATATTTTTGAAATCTACAAAACATTGATGCAGTAGGAGGCACTACAAAATATATCCAATATATACACAATACATATATCAGATATTTGTAGTTTGGTCCATCCACTGATAGCTTCATATTGCAGTTCTAACCTATTTCACTTCTGTGCATTGTAGACTGAAGCGTCATTTGATTTATTAAAAAAAATAAAAATCAAGAACACATACTAATGAATAAGTGAAATGAACAGAGATAGCAGTTAAGGATAGCAACAGTAAAGTTTTTAAAAACACCTTTATTGGAAATTATCCCTCAACAAAGTCAGAAAATGTTGTTTGTTGTTTTATGGGGTTTTTTTTTGGTTTTTGTTTGTTTGTTTTTTAAGAAGCACTATTGATTGTTTCTAAAGGAGCAGCAGTAGTGGTAGTGAACGACCATTTCATTATTTTCTTTTAAATCTATTTCAAAAGAAAAAGCTGTGATTATCACCTTTGGAAAGATAGGGAATAATTACCTTTTCTATATTTCAAGAAAACTATATCTTTATGGACCTTTAAAGTGGATAATAAATTGAAAGGAACACCCCCTTCCCTCCCAAACACATATATCTCCTACTATACTCTTTGATAGAGGTAAAGAAAATCTTTACGTTAAATAGCACTCCTCACTAAAAGAATGCTCTTTTTTCAATTTCACATATTATGCTTTGGTCTTAGAGTGAGGAACAGAATCTGTAATTTTGCTCAGCTTCACTCTGTTTTCTTATACTGTGGGGTAACTGATGAGGTTCAAACATTCATATTTAGACTATATTACCAGAAACAGCTGTTCCCAGGAACACTTCTACTTCCAAACCAAACTCACTAAAATTCAGGGATGGTCAAGTGATAAGAGGGTTCTTTGGGCATTCTCAACCAATAAGAAACCAGTCATACAAATATTCCTAGATGACTGACCCTGCTGACTTACATGTGATACTCACTCTTCCTTGAAGTTCCAGGTCTTATACTCTTGCAAGAAACTTTGAGAAGTTTCTGGCTAAGATGCAGAAAAATACTCAAAATGTGATACTAAAGCTTGCAAAAGAGAAAGTAAGCGAACAGAATCTAAAATTTAAAAATAATTTAAAAATCAGCTCTTAATCCATATTTTTAAGTGTCTGAAACCTTCAGATTAGGACCCCAGTAGCCTGTATATAGTTCATCAATTAATTAAACTGAAATCAAAGGGAGTGTTTGTATTTCTGTCACAGGTATGGTCAGTTCTCTTTGTAATTTCTGGTCTTTACACAAGTACGTATCTATCTTTGAAGTTGTAATAGTTATTAAAAGTGCTCAACACAGAAACTTGCAACATATTTACTGACAGTTAAATGATATTTAATATTGTTTGCCTAAGTTTGAGCCCTAACAAACCTTGAAGTAAATCCACGCACGAACTTGGACGGTTTTCTCCTAAAATTTAGCGGGAGCCTTCACCGTGTACACATGCAAGGCTGCAGGCCCTATCCGCATCTGCAGCCCCGCTACTACAGCACTTATTTTTCCTTTAAAGAGCAAGAAACAGTCCTCAGGGCCTTCAAAATTTTATTTCCAAGCCTTATGACAGTGGTGCCCGCACCCCGCACGGGCGCTCCCGCACGCGAGAGGGCCCGCGAAGGGGGCGCCGCCCCAGCGGACCTCGGGCCCCTCTGCCCGCGGGGCCGCACCAGCGCCACCCCGCCAGGTCCTCCGCCTCGCGGGCACCACAGCGGCTTGTAGGAGCGGCCTGCGGGGCACCAAAGCTGGCACGTCCTCAGGCGCCCCGCCCCGCTCCGCCGCGGACCCCACGGCCCCCGCGCACCGCCCCACTCAGCGCCTCTCCCGCCGGGCCAGGCGGCCGCCGGAGCGCCAGCCCCGTATGGCGGCTGCGCAGAGCCCGCGGCGCGGGAGGCCGCTCGCACCGCCCCCTCCGCGCCGCCCCGGACGGGCCGCGGGGCGGGGCTGCGGGGAGCGGCCGACCGTGTCCGATTCGGCGCGGGGCTCGTCGCAAAGGGTGCCGGTGGGTTGTCGCGATTCCCCGCCCCGCCATCACTGGCCTTCTGCCCCTCGCCGCCCGGCGCGGCCGCGGGGCTGGGGCGGTGCAGACCGCGCCCCGCGTCTCTCCCGCCGTCTCCGCGCAGCCCCGGCGGTGCGAGGCATGAAGCTGAGCAAAGCCCAGTACGATGAGATAGCCCAGTTCCTGGGGCACGTGCAGCCCACCCGACAGAGCCTGAGGAAGCTGAAGGAGAAGTTCCCTAGGTAAGTGCTTCCCGCCCTTCGTCGCGGGATCCCGGCGGCGGCCTGCGGGCTGGCTGCGGGGGGGCGAGGGCCATGGGGGCCGCTCCGCCAGCCGCACCCGTGCCCCAGTTCTGGCCCTACGTGGTACAAAATCACCAGGACACGCACACGGTCGTCGACGGCAAGCGACAGTTCGCTGAAGCTGCTGCTGGGAGCAGGGTGCTGCTCACCCACCGTGACCCGAGGAGTTGGCACAAAATAAAGCAAGCTCACCCCCCCGACCCTGCCACACGTCCAAGTGAAAGCTTTCGTGTCCCTTCATGAGGCCCTTAAACACCAAGTAGGACTTCTGATGTGAATGAAGCCTTAAGGCTCGGGCTGTAAGAGTGGAACCCATTCTGCAATAGCACTGCCCCTCTTGCTTAGGCACAAGGTGCTTTCTGGACCCATAATTCACAACCTGCTGCTACTTTGCAGTTGAAGGCTGGAAAAGGGATCATCTTCTGACATATGGCCATTCATCTGCTTCCATGCCTGAGTGTTCAGAATTGTCAAAAGCATTTGCAGATGACCATAGGCTAGCATGGAAAGGTGCACGTGACAGGATGTACTCTATGCACCGATTTCATTGCCAAAATTTGCTTACTGTCAACAAGAGAATTGTATGGGACGTTGCAAGGCTTTTCACTTTTGTTTTCAGGTTTGGGGGAAGGATTACTAGTGCTGAATTGGAAAGGAAAGGAAAGTGCATTTCATGGGGGAAAGAGTGGTGCTGTCTCTAAAATCACCAGAAATAATACAGAAAAATGTAGGGGGTTAGGACCTATGCTTATTTTCATGAGAGAGAAATAAGTAAAACAGAAAATCATTCACATGCTTCCTGAATGAGCCTTGCTAGTCTTATCGGAAGTGTGGCAGAAGAAACTGACACTGTAACTTACAGTAAGTGGATGAGGAGCCAACATTAACTTAGGCTTTGAAACTGTCCAGTGAAATCTTTTCATTTTCAGGAAAGAGTGTAAATGTAGGTAAAAATGAAGCTGAGGGAATAGCCCTGTTATAGAGAACAAGTGATTCTAAAGAAATTTGGCTGGTTCAGGTAGTGCACTGAGTTGCATTGTTGGGAACCCAGCTCACCTTCCACAGTATTTCTGCAACTTGGAAACCACTTACCATGACAGCATATGTCTAAAGAGCTTAGACTTGGCTTTACTACTTTGGTACTAATGAAATTAGGAATAAACGTTTATGTATATTTGTGTGTGTATGCAGGCATTACACGTGTGCATGTTCTCTTTTTCTAGTCTCCTTATAAAGCTGTCTTGAAAGAAGGTTAGAATTTGGGTTCATTTTCCAGGTCAGAACCTGCTGCCAAGCCAGATCCATAAGCACATGAGGGTCTGTAGTAGGGAAAATGAGTTTGTCAGAAAAAGACCAGGCCTTTCTGATACATTTTACTTCCCAGTCCACTCATTTGACACTGCAAAAGATCTGTTGAGTTCTCTATTTCAGAACTTGATGACTCCTGAAAAACTATGTGCAACTAACATTGTAAGATGACATAATCACAGAATATTCTGAGTTGGAAGGGACCCACAAAGATCATCAAGTCCATCTCTTAAGTGAATGGCCCGTATGGGAATTGGACTCACAACCTTGGTGTTGCTGGCACCAGGCTCTAACAGGGTCAGGGTTAGTTAGGAAAAAAATAACGTTTTTTTTGTAAAGCAGCTGGTGTGGTGAACACTGAAAAGCAGAGATTAGCTGTAGTAGTTGCTTCCATAATTAGCTGGCTTAGCACACTGTTATCTTGTTATTCACATTATGTTATGAAAATGCCCTCTTTTGAATTCTGCTTGTAGGCCTCTCCTGAATTTTGTTTGCCCATCCTGGCAGAAGGCTAAAATCTTCTATTTGAGTGATGAATTAATTGATAGCTTTTTCAAAAATGCCTGTCTTAAGTATATTTTGAGGAGGTCTATGTGTCCTTTCTGTGAATGGCTCAGGAAGTGGTATTTCTTTGTTGTCTCTTTGTTTATTTCTCATAGCAGGGCTGATGCAGAAGATAAATAATACATTCCAAGGTCACTGCCTGCCTTAGCAGCAAGGAAGGTGTATTAAAATAGATACGTGTTATAATGTGTAGAATAGGCATTCTCCATAACTGTTGTCTTGTAAAAGAGGCCAGCTGCAGAGATTTGTAAAGTTGTGTGCGATCTTAAAGGGGAGGCTTTTTCAGTGATTTGTTTTATAACTGTGAAGTAATTTTCTTATAATCTAGAACCTTTGTCATTCTCTTCTGGAATGAGAAGGGTCTGACTGGACTTTTTGGCTTCTTTTTTTTCTTTATGAAAGCCAGAATCAAACAAACAACCCCCCACCCACCTCAACTTTCTAATTCAGTCTTTTTAAGAAAATATTCCAGAATCTGTCATGGTACTTGCAGTGTGATGAAGGTGTCCATAGCCAGTTTGTCATTATTATATGGTAACAGTTGCTGATTCAAACTGGAAACTACTAACATCCATAATAGCTGCTTTCACCTTGCACTTTCAATCTTTTCCCGTGAAGGATCAGTATTCCACTGGTAATGAAATACATAAATTGACAGTTTTCAAGTATTTCTGGTTCCTGCTGCCTCATAGATCTTGAGAGTCTGGATTTCTGCATTAATCTGTTCAAGTTTTTTTCTAATACTGTCTTATCTCTTGCTTCCTCCCCTGGTTATTGTGTTTCTTGAAGTCTGAAAGTTGATGCTGCGTATTTGTATAAAGTATCTTTGTATAAAGTATCTTTCACGCTGTGTGAAAGGGCCTGCTATTGTTCTGCAATTTCCCCCTAAGAATAAGTTGTAATTCCCATAAAACAATTGCCACAATTCAGTATATAGGTATTCTGTGTGGTGGCTGCCAACCTGACCTGTGAATCTAAATAATTTTTTAACAGGGTAGTTTGTGCTTTACTGAGATTACTACTTCAAAAGAGCATTGCCATGTGACTTGTTAGTGTCGAAAAGTCAAAATTAGACTGCTGCTCATACTGTTTATACAAGTATTGTGACTCTTTTTTTTTTTTTACAACCCTGTAACATTACAATCAACATGGATTTAGTCTACTTGGCTTAGAATTCAGTTATTTTGCAAAAACTTGGGAATAAAGTTGCTGTTCTTCTTCTGTTAGTGCTGTGCTTTGTATTCCATGCCTGGCAATTACAAATGTATTATTCATTTTTTTATTCTTAAGGTATTTGTTACATGCTTAGCAGTTGTCTTCTAACAGGTGCATGTTTAACAGCAGGATATTTGGATGACCTGAGGATTATCAAAATGTAATTTTGAGCACTAAGCACAATAAATCTCTGCCAATATTGAATCACTGATCCATAGTTCCTTTGATCTTTTTAACACATACACCACTGGACTGATAATTCCTTATGTTCAGTGCTTTTCTGAAGTGTACCACCTTTTTTTCTTTGTTTCTCACCTGAATTTATCTACTTGCTAATAATTGTGGGTTTATTTGTTACTTTTGTATTTTAGTCTTCTTTCTTTTCAGCTATATACTGAGATTCTTCTCAATGAGACCTAATGTCTAAGTTGAATTACCCATTGTAGGGCTGGTTATAGGAAATGTGGGTATTGCAGGCAATGTTCTGAGAAAGTGACAATCTCTTTTATTTTCAGTGTGTGTTTATATCTTAAGTGGTAGTTAGAGCTGCCTGCAAGTAGAATCTTGTAGATAAGAATCGCTTCAGCCCTACCTATTTATAGTGACAAGATGCAAGTTAGACCTTTAAACTTTTACCTGTATTCAAAGACTATTTTAACTTGTCCTGAAAAGTCCAGCTTCTAAGGGTTCATACCCGAACTGATATTCTAGTACTTCGTTTTAGTTGTTTACTGTTTAGTTCCTGGTTTAGTTGTTTCAATTCTTCTATATATGGAAGAATATATTGTTTCTCTCAGAAACTTTTTCTAAAGCTTCGTGATTGACAAATGACTGGACTCTTCCCATATAGATACCTTTTATATATTTGGCTGCTCTTCTCTGTATCAATTCTGATTGAATATTACAGTTCCTTGATTGAATCTTCCTGTGGTGTCTACCAAGTTTTCTAAGGGTGAAAGCTTTGATGACCCCATTCATTATGATACTATCTTGGGGGATTTTTTTTATATGAGTTTTTTTCTGGTTTGGTTCTCTTCTGAGTGTTTGAGTTTCTAACACTAGGTTGTGCTTGAATTGGAGATTCCATAAACTTTCTTATGGTTCAAGTTGTCTCAGTAGCCGTGAGCATCTTTAGTGATTCCAACATCCATATGCTTTTCAAGTTCTTGCATTGAACTCTTGTGAAATGTATTTCAGTGCATTTAGGAGTGCTATATTCTTCCACAGCACAATTTGTGTAGTCCTGTATTGTTTCTCTTCTTTTCTTCAAGTTGATAAGCAAAGTTGGTGTCTCCAGCCTAACGTTCCTTTAGGTACCTTCACTTGTGTTCCTGTAAAAGAGGAATTAGTTTCTGAGCCTGTTTGAGTGCGAACTGTTACAGAGATTTTCAAAGTACTAGGATTTCAAAGTATTAGAACTTTTATCAGCTGCTGTGTGCAGTTCTTCACTTTGCTTCTGTGAATCTATTCAAGGAAGTACTGTCCTGTTTGTGTCCCTTCTGTGAAAACTTATTTCCATGTGATCAGGAAGAGCTTTTTTTATGGCTGAAAGGTAAGGGAACCTGGCATAAATGTAAGAAAAGTAGTTTTGTTTTTTTTCCCTTCTGCTTCATTTTTCCAGTAAACAAGAGGAAAACATGATGCACAGCTTCATACTGATATACTTGATATTTAAGTATGGATATTTGGTTTTAATGTGTGCAACTTCATGTTTGATTGTTGCAGTGCACACAGTCATTCCCAGAGCAGATCAAGAGGTGCACATTCCTCTACATTTATGACCTTTCTTCTTCATTACATAATATCGCTTCAGTTTTACACACATTTTCAGTAATTGTCTTTCTCTTTCTCCTAAGTACTGATTACTAAATTATTAAATGACACCGGGCCTGAAAAGCATCTCATCAAGATTTTCTATTTGATAAAAAGGTATCTGCACAGTAATGCCTTACACTGTAAATTGGAAAAAACAGTTTGTTTATTATTTGTTCATTTTTATAACTTTCTCAGTGATGAGTCATATTGAAACTAGAGCCCTAAAGAAGTTTAAATGTGTGGTATCAGTGTTATTTCTTTTACCAGCTGCTTTTTTCTTCCTCTTACCCAGTGTCATTGTTGCCTCTAGTTTTGTTTTTAAGAGTTGGTGTTGGATAGGCCTCTAATTTTCCTCTTCAAGCCAGTTTTATTGACAAGGAAATATATTGCTTTTTTGTGAATAATTTTATTCTGCCTTTGTGCAGTTACTTAGATTATCAAGCAGTACTGCTGAGCCCATGATGGTTGTGGTGGGAAACAAGAAGGTACAACTGTTTCTCTCTTTCAATCCCCCCCCCCGCCTTTTTTTTTTTTTTTTCTTTCCATTTCTGTATTCTGGAGCCTGCAAATTGAGTTGAGGTGGAAGGAGAATTCTCTGTGCTCTGCTCTAGTGCTACTTGGACCTGCTGTTACCCAGGAAGGAGGACTGGCAGTGAAGCTTGTGAGCAGGGGCCAAATGGGTGTCTACGTGGCTCTCGGAGCTCTAGCTCAGGACTCAAGCATAGGATTATTAGACATAGAGTTTGTATCTATGAGCAGGCAACCTACTGCTGTGTGACAATGCAGTTGCCTGCTCTCTTCTGCCTGGAAAAGCTCTTGTCATAGCAAACCCAACATGATTCTTGTGTCTGCTCCTGCTTTCCCTGCTCTTCTGAATAATTATTTTGAAAAGCAGGGGAACTAGGCCATTTTTCTTTTCTCTGCAAACACTGATCTAGCAAATCTCCTTTAGAAAGTTACCTTTGTCCTCACGAGTGCTAGAAACTTACTTTACAAAATGACAATTTAAAGGCACATTTTAAGCTTCCTCTGTTTTTACATATTCTCACTACTTAACAACAAAATAAATTCATGCTCTGCCTGTATAAACCACCTCATCATGTTTAGTAGACCAGCTCATGAGAGAAAAGAAAGCAGACATTATATCAGAGAGACTTGGAGAGAGATGGTAAATGGGAGCTGGTATATTCCCACCCTCTCTATTTTGAAGTTAGCAGATCATTTGCACCAGTGTATATTGTTGAGACGGGAAGGGTTCAGAGACATAAGCTGAACGATCAATATGATCTTGCAAAATGTCCGATTTATTGAGGAAAACAATAGTTTTTATACCCTTCTTCACAAGAGCACAGAGCATCAGAATACGCAGGTACATATAATTGGTTACAAAGTATAAACAGGTGCTACAGATAGCTTCTAATCGGACTAAGGCATTTTGTCAGCTGTAACGTGACCTTTGATGGAGACAATAAGGAATTTTTCTTCAATAACTCCCACAGGTTTTCAATGCCATCTTTGCTGAACCAAAGTGCTATAGCTATAAAGCTATTTAAAGGAATAAGGCACACCCAAAAATTACAGAGCACATCAGGAATTGTTCACTCAAACTCAGTTTGTGTTCCCACAAGTGTATTGTGTTTGAATGTTGTGGAGGATATAACAAGAGCATCAATGAAACAGAATTTTTAGTTTTGTATTTTCTTCTTCTATGTTAGACTGTTTTACACCACTGTTTGTTTTTGTCTGTTCTATGTAGGAAAACCTAATGTGGTTTTAAATTTATTATGTACTTGAAACGGCAGTTAACCTCACAAGTAAGCAGATTGATAATAAGAGATGAGAAAGAGGTCTTGGCTCATTATTTGAAAAGAAAATTAGCAGTATACAAGTTTCTGGAAGTGTCCTACAATAAATTGTAGCATATTCAAAATAATCCTAAAATGAAATAAAAATTTACTGCACAAAGTAGTTATGTGAGCTCTAAACTCATATTGCTCTCTTTGGAAAGATGTTTTTGGTATTTGAACCCTTGGTAGGAAATCTATTATAGCTTTGATAAGGATGACAGTGGGCAATACAGATTTCTCTTTTCACTTAAATGTCAGTGAACAAGCCTTAAAGAATTTGTAACTGGTTGGGTTTGGTATGACTTGCTAAAAAAGTTTGCTTATGCTATGATCCTAAATAGGAAAGATACCAATCTTCTCCTGTGTATGAAGTATTGTGTGATAGATATTAACAAAATCAGCAAAACAAACTCAGAAAAACTTTGTCTTTTTCATTATTCATTAAATTAAACATAAGACACTTACTTAAAATTATTTACTGATAGCAGTGAAAGCTTTCAGGGTAGAATGGAAAATATAGTTTTGCTTACTTTTGTAGGTCTCCAACAGCAACAGACAGGATTTTGACAGAAAATTTACATTGGCACATGTAAGTACTAGGTTTTTAGAACATGGTTCCTTTCCAGATTTGTTTGGAAAGAGATGGAAAGGGGTTTTTTTTGCATTGTTTGCACCTATTAACAGAAAAATATGTGTAATATGTAAGCGTGTATCAGCATGAAAGTTAATTTTGAGGGAAGTTCATTGTAGTTTTTCTGCAGTTTTTGTAAGTGTAACCATCCTCTTCCTTACAAACATGCCCACATATGTTGTCCATCCTAGCAAAATTCAAAGCTACTTTAAATGTTAGTCTTGAATTTTCTTGAAATACACAACGAAATGTAAGGTTTTACTTTCTGAGTTTTTGAGTACTGATAAATCTCTTTCTTCTCTCTTAATGTTTTCCCCTTCCAGTATGCGAAGTGCTACCATATGGGAGTACAGTTCATTTTATAAAAAAAAATTCCACAGAACAGGACTTACTACACTTGTGAAATTCATTTTGCTGAGTAAAGGGAAACCTTTTTTGGCCTTCAGGAATTTATACAAACCACTTAGAAGCCAATCCTAAATCCTTTGAAGATTTGATGGTGAAAGACAATGATTGGAGGGAGCCTTTTAAAGCAGACGTGGAAATTAGTTCTCTATTATTTGAAAATGCATTCTGAGTCTGTTGGATCTGTGTGTTAAGTACTCTTGTTTAATACAGAAGAAAAGAAAGAAATAGAGAAAAAAGTAACAGAAAAATACAGAGAGAAAAGAGAAAAGCAACAGGAAAAAAAGAAATAGAGAAAAAAGTAACAGAAAAGTACAGAGAGAAAAGAGAAAAGCAACAGGAAAAAAAGAGAAAAAAAAACCCAGAAAAATACAGAGAGAAAAGAGAAAAGCAACAGGAAAAATGAAACAGAGAAAAAAGAAACAGAAAAATACAGAGAGAAAAGAGAAAAGCAACAGGAAAAAAAGAAAAAAGAAAGAAAAATGTAAATAAGAGGGATAAGATATAAAATGTGAGAGAAAAATAAAAGGGAGAAAAAAGAGGGAAAAAAGGAAAACAAAAAAGCAGAAAAAAATAAAAAGAAAGGGAAAGAAAAAGAAAGAAAACCCTATTATATGTCGAAGCTGGGAGAATTGTCTTGGGCAGAGTGTACACTACTGTGTTGCTTTAATTTGGTTGCACTTTTTTTGGTTTGTACTGTGTGGTTTAATTTGGTTGTACTTTTTGACACTTCACAGATTCCATGGATTTGATAATTACCAGTAGGACAGGAATATAAGTCTTGTGGCACAGGTTTTTGTAAGTATTTCATTCTAAAGCAAGTTTGGTGTCATCAGACAGACCAACAGATGTCTGTAGATTTATGGGCAAGATTATGGTGGTTGTTAAGGAAGGATGAAGTGGAAGTTTTAACACTGACCATATGTGCATTTTAATTGACTTTTGGATTTTAGAATACCATTATATTCATGTTGCTTGTAGTTAAGGAATATTATGATAAAAAGGTAACTCTTGATTGTATTTCAGAAACAGCTCCATACTGCATTGTTCTTCTGAATCCATCAAATAAGTCTAGGCCTGAGTTTTATGAGCAGTGGGGATTTGCTACATCAGAATGGAAAATATTTTATTCATGCGTTGTTTTTTTGAACAATCATATTCTGAGCTATATTACAATGGCACGATAAATTGCTGAATACACTGTCTGCTGAATATGACCTCACCATGAAAAATTTGATGCATTAGAGTAGGAAAGGTTGGAATATATCAACGTTAGCTGACAAGGGACTTTGAATTTTGACCTAACACAGATGACCTTTGTGTGCAATAAAAGAGAGTTTAATCTCCAGGTCAAGGTTGAGGTGAATGGTAGGGCAATGTGTATTGGTTTGTACTGGCTATGGCTGGATCACACCTAGCAAGCAAAGAAATCCAAGGTCTTTGCACTTCAGAGTAACCAAATGCTTGACTACCTAAAGTTTATCCATATCTGTTTTACCACCTTCAAAAACTGTGCAGTATTGTAGACAGCTAACTCTTCAGCAGCTGTGGACTATTTCACTTGAAGCTCAGTGTTTCAGAATAAGTGGTGTGAGGTACGAATATTGTGCTCTTATAGATCACTGAATAGGTAAATAAAATTTCTCCTCTAGCATGTAGAAGAAAGACTGTCAAGTATATTGCCTTGCTATGAAAAGGGTGAAATCTAGAAGCTTTGTTTCTTTGACAGCTAACCCGTCTTTTGAACATCGGAAGTTTATTCCTAAGTGTCTTATGCTTTAAAGAGGAACACAATTAAGAGAGCTCTGATATGTTTCACTAGGCAAATACAAAGAAAACGGGTCCTTTTGAGCACTCCATTTCTGCAAAAGGTATTTGATCAAAAAAGCTAAGTTACAAAATGTTTTGGGGGTTGTCAAGGTTACTTAATAAAGATGTATAGATGAATTTAAATAAAAGATTTTATAGTAGTCACAAACAAAATCTGTCTTATTAACTGGCTGGTGTTACAGAAGTGCTTTTACTAACATACTAAAGGTACATTTGCTGAATACACATGGAAGAGTGGTAGTAGTGGTGCTATGGGAAGGAGGGAGTTCTCTTTAAATCAGCCAGGGGAAAAAAAAAGTTTGAGACTAATGGAAAGAACCTCTACTCCTTTAATAGAGCCTGCAAAATATATTCTCCAGGACTGATCAGCTCTGAAGGCTCTAGAGGTTTGATGATTGGAATGGCAGGAAATCACGCTTTCAGGACATAACGAATTGACTAGGCCATCCATCATTTGTTAGCGTGCACCGAAACACTGGGTTTGTGTGCAGGGGTCTGTGATTTAGTAAATACTTGGGGGATGAATAGAGCTTACACACAAGGGAAGATATTGCTGTCCTTCAGCAGCCTTAGACACAGATCCCTGCTGAGAAGGCCGTCTGACAGCAGCTCATCAGTAACTGGCCTGTCACAGTCAGTGATGCCCACCAGCCATCCCCAGTATATTAAATGCATTTTTAATATCTGCTTCAGTAGATTTAATGAAGAAAATTTAGTTTTCATACTCTGATCACTGCTTCCTCAAGTGTTTTAAAGCATTGAGTGAAGCACTTCCAAGAAGGGAACTGTGCTGGTAACTGGAGGAGTTGATGGAAAATCAAAATGAAACAGGGGTGTTACTATCTAAATAGTTTTCTTAAAGCAAAATAAAAATGTTTGTAAAAAGCAGTGATTATCTTAGAAACAACTGACCCTCCTGCAGAGGGACCTTATGCGGCAGGCTGTACAGCAGCAGAGATGCAGTGCTTCGAAAGGTGTTTGCACAGTGGTTCTGGTTAGCGTGGCTGGGCTTGCCAACAATTTCCTACACTTTCATATGTTAGTACTTGAATCAGATGATCGCCGTGTCTGCCTTTCAGAGTCCAGAGAGGAGGGTGGCTGTGAATGCAATGAATGGAATATATAAGGTTTTCATAGCTAACATAGATTTTGTTTTGGTTTGGGCATTTTTGTGAGGGATGCAGTTGGTTAAAATAATTGTAGCATTCCACAGTATTATGTAAATGATATAAGAAACAAATAACAAGACAGAATGGAAGATAAACCAGCTATTTTTAAAACTTAGCAGACTTATTGAGAGTTATTCAGTACTGACATTCTGCATGTAAGAATTGTACAGAATTAATTTTTAACTTCATAGTAAATTATAAGATCTTTTGCTGTCCATACATATAAATAAACTTCATAGTTGTTTGATTTTCCTGCGAATTTTCAGGGAAAACATCTGTTTACATAAAGGCAAATATGTTGGTTTTCATTTCCTAACGAGATTCAGTGCTTATGATATTTACTTCAAGACAGCAAGACAAACAACTCGATTTTGTTGGACTTCTATCTGCAACATTCACTTCTTGAGCTTTTTCTCCCTCAGGAATCCATTCTGTGTTCACAGAAGAGAAAGCAGGTGTTGAATGAGACCTATAAATTTGATTCTTGTATGTGTCAAAACAGTAATGTATTAAATGCATATTATTATAAAAATTTAAGATGTGTCCTAAACACTTACATTTTTATAACACATGACAATATTAAATAATACATTTTCTTGTTAGCATCTGTTTGCTGTCATTGTTGTCAGGATCTGTGATTTATTACTTAAATTAATGACTACAACCATTTTATTGCTGATATATGCCCCGTATGGCTTTTCGCATCACTTAATAAAAAACATATATGCTTCTATGAGAGTAATCTTTTAATTGTTTATTCTTTTAAGTTCCTGGTGAAAGTAACATCTATTTACAATGTGAAAGTCTCAGAAACTTGCATTAAACTTCAAAACTGAGTGAAATAATGCCAAGGATTAATTTCTGTAAGAATATGGAATTCAGAAACTGATCCTGCTAAAATTGTCTTTTAAGATAAACCAGATAGAGTATTGTTTCCAAGAGAAACCAACAACTTTTGAATATGAATGGAAAAATACTGTTCTGTGTTCTTCTGATCACAGAAAAGCCTTGTTCATTTGTTTGTTTGACTAATTGGTACCATACATGTAGATGTCAAACTCCCATAGGCATGCTCTGTCATTAGTTTTCATCTTGTATCTCATGGAGTCTTTGTTGTCCATAGATTTCAAATGAAGAATTCAAAGTAAATGAACTTCTTGTCAGCAGGCTTAAATTTTCCAAACGGGAACCTGCGCCTGTTTTGGGAAAAACATTCTGCTTTGTGAACAACTTTGGATGAAAACTTATGTTTTGTAAGCTACTAAAGCATTTTTATTTCTCTTATGATTTCATTTTGTACGTTTTTTTTATTCTTATGTCCATAAAATTTTGAGTATGATAGTGATATGAATGGGATATGTTATGCCTTCCAGTACACACACCAGGATATGCAGTAGCCTGATTGATAGTAACAGTCTCATTGCTTTAGGCTGGAGAATTCTTGAACTTCAGTTCCCTGCTGTATCCTTCTTGTCTGCATCGAATGTTGAAGCAAGTGTTGCACAATGGCTTCAGGTCAGAATGTAGTGCTGAAGAGGACTTTATTGTTTGGGTGATTCTCCTCTGTTTGCATATTTGTATTTAGGCCTGCAAGGTCTTGGAAGCATTTTGTGGCCTGGATTCCCATATACCTTCAGAAACTTCCACACTGAATAAAAATGTGCTAAGATAGCACACATTATTCTTTCACAGAAAGCAAACTGTTGTAAAATATTCCTTTGAGTAAGACCCATGTGATAACAAAAGTAGTGTTTTATGTAATGCAGCTTGTCTGAAACTGTTTCAAGGGCAACATAAAAACTATGACCAGAATGGAGGTAATACTCGCTCCTGTGACTGAATTAATATAAAGTGTCTTTTGGAGTTCCTCCTTGTTAACTGAGAACCCAGGCAATAATAAGGACATCATGTACCTCTGTTTCTATTTGTGGTTGGCTAGGAGGTGGCTGAACTTGTTATCAGTCCTCTATTGATACTGGTAACGTCCAGTTCTTTATTGCATCTCTTCTGTGGAATGCAGATGTGCATTTTGAGGCTACAGCTTGTAGAGATACAATAACTAATAGGCAGAGAGTGTATGTTCCTACAGATAATGTCTGTTAAACATTAGCCATTTACAACATTAATATAAAATGCATGTTGTCAATGCAGCTGTCTTTCAGTTTTCAGCACAGCTGAGCAATATGTCTTCCTAGACAAGCCCATTTCCTTGGGATATACAAAATACAAAAAAAAACCCCCAAAACTCTGAAACTAGATTTCTGGTTCTTATAGAGCTTAAAAAAGGCAGGTTTGCTTTAACCAGTTGAATAGGCCAAGAAAGTTCTGTTCCAAATACAGTTTAATGACCTCATTGAAATGAATTATCTAACACAGGAATGCATTTTCCGTTATCCTTTTATTAGTAAAAAGAGAATATAGTTATTGACCAAAAAGAGTAAGTTGAATTACATTTTTTATCTCATTTGTATTGTGTTCCTTTGACATCAGTGGTCTGAGAGAGAAAAAGGAAATGGTCCTTTATGGAATAAATGCATAGTTTCAGTCTAAATATTTTCTTAGCCATATCTGTCTGTTTGGTGTGTCCTCTAAGTGTGTAACATTTCTTTCCAAACAAATTCCATTGGTTGCCCAACAACTATTATCCACAAGCTTCCTGCTTGCACTTTTTGTTTTAATTTACTGTTTAGACACAGACCTCACCAGTAACAGACATTGTTATTTTTGTGGTTTTGAGGTTTCTTGGATAGAGAATAATGTCCATTTATCTACAATAGATGCTTGCCATTCTAACATTTTAAATCTCAATTATTTAAAAATATTATGCAAATGTTTCAGCTACTATGTAGAAGTGAATATATTTCTATATAGACAGATTTGGGGTGATCAATATGTATTACAGATTACTAGTTTGCATTAGTTTATTTTGTAATTCCTAGCTCTTTAATCTCTTTTTCAAGGATATATCATTCTCTTGCATTGAACTTTGCATTAGTAGATCAGAATGTTTACTGAAATAACCAGTTAAAATTATTAAAATATGCAGTGGAAAGCAGCATGCATAGTTTAATATGCTTCTGAATATTAAATGCAAGCAAAATGGTATATAGACATGGAGCTGTTTGTTACATTTTAGTATATGAAGCAATAGCTGTGTAAACCATAACCTCGTAATTTTGCAAGTTCCACTTTATCATGTAGCTGTAAAAGGCAATCAAAATAAATCATGGAAGATGAAGAAATATTTTCTAGGGCTTTCTGTGTGCTTTCAGAAGTGGCGCTTGATCCATGAAATTTTAGTAAGCATATTAAATAATACAATATGATGTGCAACGTGTCAGGTCTGATAAATTATTTTGTATAGGACATTTATACAACATATGGTGAGCTGCTATGTGAACAGCTTAATGACTAAATTATGTTAATCTTTTTTGCCATATTTACTTTTCATTTAATAAAATGGCATTTTTAAATTTTTATTTTACTTTTTTGATCATGTGTAGATATAAGAAAGGTGTAGGTCATCTCTGAGAAGCCGTGACAGTGATCCAAGGTTCCTCAGCTGTGCAGTGTACATAACACAGATGTTGGGAGAGTCATCTGTCAGCTATGCCTCTCCTATGGAGTTAAAGTTCTAGGGGGAAAAGAATTCGACACAGTGCTGTCACTGTTACATTTTCACAATAGAAAAGCATGCAAATATTCAACCTCCTGCTTAGCAGTAGTGCCCTGTCTAATGTCTGTGCTGGTTAGAATAAAAAAATACTGGGTGCATCTAGGGCTCATAGATCTGACAAAGGTCATGCTATGCTGGGCATTTGAATTGGAAATTGTCTGGACTTAGATTTTATAAAGCTCCCACTGTTGTCGGGGAAAATTTCAGCAGGGTTTTGTCCCTAGAGAGGCCTCTTAGGCCCTTTTCTGTCCTATGAATGAATTTAGATGTGAGGGTTTCTCCTGCCTTAAAACTGTTAAGTTCATTTTGCATACATCCCCAGAGAGAAAAACTGGCAGATGCTTTTGTCTTGGAAGTGTTTAAAAGAAAACTGCAGAACAGGAACAAGGGAGAGAAGGGGCCCTGCGTGGAGTCCCAGAACATTTTGGAAATGGCCAATATGCAGTTTTCATCAGTACTAAGGCGGGGCGCAATATGGTGCCTGTAGCTCACTAGGGAATATGAATGTTGATTAAGCATACTCCCAGGCTTTGAAATCCTGAAAGCGGTGTCAGAATAATGGATGTTGAGCAAATGTCAAGCATTTGTTAATTTCTCTGTTATTTGGAGTTTATCTACCATGATCAATCAAATAAACTAGTGCTTCTCTGTTGTGGCATGTGTCATTGATATGGTGATTAGGTGGATAGAGAGGCCTTCTGCCTTTTTTTTTTTTAATCCAGGTAACAGATTACATATGAACAGCCATAACTGTAAGTTAAAGATTTGTTTGCAGTTGGTTTAGTGGAAAGTGGTGTGTTAACAAAGTACTTTTAAGGTAAAGAAAGAAAGAAGTATTTGCCTATTTGTTGCACTAAAAATTACATTAATGCAATATTTTCCATTTTTGGCCTTGCAGCTCTACTGTCTAAATGAATTTCATTTAGTTCTCAGTAAAAGTTGATGGAGAGATCTTTTACTTACTCTTAAAAGGAAAATTTTGAAAACAACGGATATCCACCCCAAATTAGTACTAATTTATGGTTTGGCCCTCTTCTTCCTTCTAAATCTTTTGGTTTCTATAAACTATAAGCTTACTCTCAATATCCCTGTTTTTGATGGGGAAACATGTTCAGATGCCCTTTAGTTAAAAGTGGAGGTGACTCTTTGACTTTTGTAAGAATACACACTCTTTTATGAAAATATGTCATATATAATGTATATATGTTATATATAAGTTGTTAGGTACTGACTAACATGCAGAAATATTAGCAGTCTAGTTGAGAATAGTTTTTCTTCCTTCTTAATTTTCACTATTTTCTCATGTCCTAGTTCTGTTAGTTTGCCATTCTTAAAAGTTAGGTAACATACAAAGACCTGATACTTAAATGTGAAGGACAAATTAAAATTAATCTAAGGGAGAAGAAGGCTCTCTGGCCTATGCTGCTTTGCTTTAATATATTAAGGCTTCAAATATGAGAAGATAGAGTTGGCTGTTTTATGTGAGGCCTTTCTGAAAGTTGCCTGAGCATATTAGCAGTCAAATTTCACTGAACTCTGGTGAAGCTTAGTTAACCTCCTTCTCATATGAATATGTGTATTTTTATTATGTTTTTGATAACTCACAAAAAATTAAGAATGTCAGTAAATCATGGCATATTACTTGATGCATGTTGAGGTCATTTTGAGTTTATTTGAACATAGAGCAAATGTTTGTTGAACTAGTTTTCCCTCTTCCTTGCCTTCCACATTTATTTATCAAGGCCTCTGGGCTCATTCTACCAAAACTGGTCAAATTTTGGTGTTTAATGAAGATTATGCTATATAGTCAGTCTTACTGACTGTTTATATCAGGGATGATTTGGTTCTGTTAGTGCATGGAGTAAGAGTCCTTCTGGAAAGTCAACCTTTTTCAGCAGCATTGCAGGAAAATGCATGAAATTGCATTGTATGCATTTTCAGAGCAGTATAAAGAATACCCCCCCCAAAAAAAAACCTCTGGAAAGGGGAGGAAGGGAAAGGAAAACCTTGTTGATAGGAGTGGAAAGGACTAGAGAAGTTTTAGGATAGACAAACGTAATATTGTGATCAGCTCTTGGATGTTCCCTTCATATTGCCTGCCAGTTGTAGGTAGACAGCTTTTTTTAAAAAAAAGAATGCTGGAGAACACTAATAAAAAGGAATTTCCGTCTTGTGTACATTTCTGCCATCTTTCCAATGGGAAGTAAGTAGTGGATTTAAATTAGTTTATTCCCTCTATGGCACACTAAGCTATATCCCTGGGGCTGAACATGGACTGTAAATGTCTGCATGCGTGGTACGATAACCTATGTATACAAGATTAAGTACTGCACTGTTGGGTAGGTATACAGACAAGAATTATTCTCTTCTTTTTTCCTTTTGATTTGTTAAATAATTATAAATAGCTTTAAAATTGTAAACCTTTAGGGCTTAAGACTAAAAGTATCAAGGGGACTAGCTATAAATGAGTTCACCTCTTGCCTTCAATCCGTATAATTGCCAAAATTGGAATTTACTAAAAGCTATCAATTTATGATCATCCATGTTTTAGTCTTTAAATTATATCCTCAATATTTTTTAAATAATGTCATGAATTGGAAACATTAATAAGACCCTGACTTATTTAAGGAATTAACAGTTTTGACTGGATAACTGGAAGCTTTTTTGACTTAAGGTGTTCACTTTTTACCCTGGAGATAGCTATGCAACAGTGTGTGTGCTTGACATGTGATGCATGCAAATGCTAAATACAGTAGCAGCATGAGGCAAGTGTCATTAACAGTAATTTATGTAATGAAAGCCACCTGGCTGTCTTTGTAATTAATTGCTTGTAAATAATAAATTTAAATATAGTTTATACTTTTCTAAATTTGATTATATATTTTTAGGAGCAAATTGTTTAAGGGAGTGTAGGGATTTATTTAGTTTCAAATTGGCATGCTTTTTACATACAGGCTAATTTTTTAATGTAAAATCAATGGTCTAATTAGCTTCAAATTGCCATTCATTCATAAAAATTGTTTTCTAAAATTAAATGTCTAGTTTGTTCAGGACAGTAGAGTTTTGAAGAAAAAAAGCTATAAAATAGAATTATTGTTCTGTTTCTCCACGATCAGTAAAGTTGATATTGAAGCCTGAAAAACTTATCTTCTCTTGATCTGATTCTTTTTGTGGGCAGTATGATAGAATTATCCAAACAAAATGAGAGAGATGAACAAAAAGTAAGTATTTCAAATATTGCTTTCCAGTAATAGTCTACTGAGTATTTTTTCTATGTATGGACTTTGGCCCTATCAGGAAGGCAGATGGGAAAGATAAGGGATAAACTCCTGGTTTAAATTGTATCATCTTTGCCTTAACTGCTTGTCGAGCTCCACTGCTGTTGCACCCTAGGAACATCTTTCTTTGCACAACCAACATCAGATAGCAACGAGTTTTGTGTATTTTTGTCTGATGGTTTGATGTTTAGATTGTGGTCCTAAGATAAAAGTGTCAAACTTGCAAGCATTTTTGATATAGTCTTAACTAAAGTAAATCGAAAGAAAATGTAGATGATGTGCTGTTAAGTGGAAATGGGGAATTTGCAGATGTTTTGCCTTTCTATCTCAGTTTCTGCTGTGCTGCTGTATGCCCCTTCTTTGGGATGTGTTCACTGGATAGTAAGAAACTTCACTTCTTGCTATGTAACTTGGAGTAGTTGAGGTCAAGGATATAGCAAATCATCTGCTTATGCTAGTCTCAAGCATTGTTTTTTTTATTTAATTTTCTGAAAATTTTAATGATAGATTTAAAAGCAGAATTTTTGAGAATACCAGGAAATAGAGATGTGGAGAACAAGTCCTGAGATTATCATGGTGTATGTGGGAGACAAACCCTATTTGACTTCTGTCAGTTTCTTTTGTCAGTGGACTCCCTGACTAGATACTTAAAGGGTACCAGACAATTTCTGCTATGTAATATTCAGTAGTCATCGAAGCCTGATGTCAGAATATTTGAGAGTTTTAATTTCATGTTTTAGCACTGACATTGTATTTCAAGCCTTTATTGTGAATATATTTTGGTTTGTATTATATCTGAAAATATTTTTCCATTTGAAAATTGAACCTTACAAAATAGTTTTATATTTTTATGGAAGAGACTTGAAACATTAGTGAAATAGTATTTAATTAAAAAGGTGTCTGTGTGGGTTTGACATTGAAGTAGATTTCAAACATTCATGCCACAAGCACTGTGCTGTTTAATTCCAGAAAGAAAAAAAAAAAAATCAAAGCAGTATCTTGGGCAAATTACCGTCTATTTTCACTGCTTGCTTACTAAGATAGTAAGACCAAAAAGCCATTTTTTTTTCATTTGGGACTGCTATTCTTCTATTCCTGTGTTTTTAACCAAATTATGTGCCCGTGTTTGTCCACTGTTAAAGCATAATGTTGCTCTTCTCATCATAGCCATATATATGAAAATGGAAAAATAGCATCTTTATTGTGACTTCTCTTTTCGTATTGGGAGATTGATCAGAAATACTTTGTAATCATTTGAATACATCATATTTTGAGTTACACTTGTATTACTGCTGTTGAAAGTTAGATTTTTGTGGTGTGTGAATGAAGGTGTAATCTCTGTGAAGAGATAGCATTATTTTGTGATCATTGCCTGTACTGGTAATTCGTATTTACCTCTGCTCTTTTTTTTTCCCACATCTGATACAGATTGTTCATAGTCTGCAGTTGTTTTAAAATATATTGGCTGTTACAACGGACACCAAAAAATTAGGTGTCTACAGGAAAAATTGGTGCCGTGTTCTTAAAGGAACTTCTAAGTCTTTCTAAATGAAAAATCAAACAGTATCTAATACTGGCAATTTTCCTCTGTCTGCTGCTAGAACTTATTGGCCAACTAGGTCAGACATTATTAAAGTTCAAGTGGCCCAGTGGGAAAAGTAATGGCCTTACGCTACTATGAATTTTAAATGCTGCCATTTCTATGTATTGCACCATCATCTGTTCTCTCACATCACTAAATTGTATAGAAGTTGTGGGACCAACCAGTGTCAAGGTCATAGAAGTGATGACTCTTCTCAAGTAGCCTTCTTGGAGCTTTGTCATACAGTTATTCTCATAACCCTGGCTATAGGTAGCAAAGTTGTATGAACATGCCTGAATTTAACCTTTTTATTATCACTGTGCAGTGTAAGCCTGCAATGCAGGATATCTTTTTCCTCAGAATCTTTACTTTTGGGGTTTACTTTTGATCCTACATAAAGGTATGAAATTGACTTCAAGCCAAAGGCATTTTTAGCAATCTATGTTTAAATTTTTGAGTTGAGCTGTTGTACAGTTTACTGAAGTGGTTATCAGAGAATTTCAAAATTGTTTAGTGCTATCATTCTCCAGATGAGCTTGAATTTTATCTTGATTTTAAATGTAATGGCAGTAAGTCTGAAATGAGGATATCAGCAGGTACTTCTTGTCATATATATATATAAAGATACATAGATATATACACCTAACTGCATTTTTATAATAGCAATATATTTGTAATGGGAGTATTTCCTCAGCAGCACTGTATTGACTTTGTAGTTCCCAAAGTAGTAGCTACTGATAATGCTTCATTGTATGGAAGGCTTCTTATGCAGAGATAATAAAACTAGTTTTGTATTCCAGGCTTGAACTGGTGCAGCTGGAAAGCTGTAAAATTGGAATATGTCCACTTTATAGAAGTTACCGTGTTGTAACTAAAGACTTCAGTACTTTGGTGTGACTTAGTTACTCTAATTCAAACTCATATATTGATTTAAACACATATATTCACACACACACATATATATAGACAAGTATATTGATTTAGCTTAAATTGGTAATTCACTGACTTCCAACAAATCAATGTTGGATTTGTGAATGATAAAGTACAAATGTGTACAGAGACAACACTCTGCTTTTTGAGAATTTTCATTCCGAGAAGTGACTGCAAGCATACTAACTATAAGAAATATTGTAATATTAAAGGCTGCAGTGTAGACAGGTTAAGGCTGTGACTATTCTAGAGGTCAGTGTGCCTCCTTTGTGCCACGTTCTTCATTGCTTGAATAGATATAAGCCTAACAGTTCCCAAGCTTTGGCCGGCCTTTGGTATTCCTAAGCCTTCCTAGATCCTCATGTGGCATCATTCAGGCTGCTAAGAAGCCTTTTTCTTGTCCTGACAATCCTGGTTCATGGAAGAAATTCTGAGAATCCACTATTTGTCACCTCCTCTCAGGTGGGAAATTTAGCATCAGACTGGCATTTACAGGTTTAACTGTGGTCCTTATTAACCTGCATCCTGCAGTTGTGGGTATCCGTGGAGGTTTTACACATCCATGCATGTGTTAGGCATTTGAAACAATGCTATTTGTAATCCATTCTTGACAGAGTTTTTACATATAAGAATGGACTAGTTATCATGTGATAAGCAGTATAAACATTGCTTCCTTTAGGAGTCCTGTTCAAAAGCATTTGCACTATGGAAGATGAGAATTTGGCTGTTTAGGTTTCTTTAATGTCTTTATTAATTTAACGGGAAAAATATATTTTAGAGACATTTTGGAACTTCAGGATAGTTGTGAGGAGAATTCCTCTTTCACCACCAGTCATTTAAATTTGTTGGACATACATCTTTCCTCGCTTAGATTCTTAATCCAGCATGGCAGCACCACACAGTTCTAGCCCTATTACTTTTATTTTAAAGCTCAGTACTGCAGTAGTGAAAGTATTTTTGAATTTACACGTGGAAGGGGGAAGTTCTTTTCCAGTTAATAGCAGTGAGAGACTCTTGTTGTCTACTTCACAATATATCATGAAGGATATGACTAGCACTACATACTCACTCTGGAGACTGAAAGAAAAGAAACAGCTTCTCCCACTACATGAATTTCTACTTTCCAGAGGAGGTTTGACACTGCTGCTTTGGGATTTTACATGTAAGAGTTTCTGAATTTTGGAAACAGAGCTCCTGCCCCCACACTCAGTTTTTTAACCCATATATTTATTATTTGGTGAAATGTTCCACTTTGTAAAAAGAAAGCAATGAAGCTATTCTATTTAACATATTTGTCTCATGATGGACTTCTCTTTGTCCCTGCATGTCTACACATTGTGTGAATAATTCTGGATTAAATACTGCAGTTCATATTTACTCTCGATTTATTCTTTTTACAAACCTGTCTAGATATTCTTCCTTTGTTCCATGGTAAAATCCATTAAATATAAAGCTGTGTTTTTACGTTTTCTGTTTTAGGCAACAAGTGTGGAGTTAAAGATGAGGGAAAGAAAACTCATTTAAAAAAATAGATTAAACAAGTGGAAACTTGGTTTTGCATCTAAAACTTCATGTTTTCAGTAATCTCAGAAAATAAAGTAAAAAACTGTAAGTTTTATCTTATCCCTAAAGAATTAATTATTTGCAAGGGCTGATAATATAATATTTGCAAAATTTGTTATTTTTGGATTTTCTCGTGGTGAAGCTGAAGTAGCAAATAAAGTAGCTCTCCAAATCTTGGCTAAATCTGCAACCCTGCTTTGTTGAGATGATGGTCTGATCCAGTAAAATTGTTTTCATCATTACTACGTGGTCCTTAGCCAGTTTTATATCAACTCTAGTTATGAAGCACTAATGTGCTTATATAAACTACTAACTTATCTGTTACTACTTTGTATATGAACACTCTGCAAACCAGAACAATTCTGAAAAACTTTCCAGGGATTATAGCATTCCTCCTGTACCAAATTCTGGGATTCATTAGAAGAGAATGGTCTAAATTTTATTCTTACATATTAAATGACCAGAAGGCATATTCTTTTTCCAGCACCAGACTTGCAGTTGTCTTTCTAGCTTGACTGATCTCTAAATTCTTAGAGCTAATTTCTTTTATCACTTGTTCTGGACTGATTTTGATTTGGGCATCCCATTTTAAATGTGACATTTGTATATTACAGATCTCTTTGAGATCTGTAATACTTTTCCCCTTTTTTTTTATTACAAGAAAATTTTTATGTCTTTATATCACTTGGGACCTAGAAATTACTTCATTTTTTTAAATAAAACTCATTTATCTCTAAAAACATGGGCATTTTGAGGCAGATTTTAGATTTCACAGTTTTCTGCCCAAATCCAGTTTTGTATTGACAAGACTACAGAGTACATCAGGTATTCAGATGGAAGTATACCACTGACATCAACACAGAATAACAAAAGGTAAATTGATTCATTATGGATGCCAGTGTACATGAAAAAGAGGATATCTGAAGAGTGAGGCTCGTTGCTTTGAGCAGAGCTCTGGGAATTAGATTCATTACCATCTGGAATTGCGGAAGAAAATGTTTCCTCAAAGTGATCACTACAGAATTCAAGAGTAAAGTTTGCATATTTTACTGGAAAATAGATTTGCTTCTACAAGAGGGATAACAAGTTAATTTATTAATTATTTTAACTAGGTGGTATTCCGAATTATGAGTTTGGGGTTTTTTGTTCGTTTGTATCAGAAAATCAGCAAATCTGTACCTTGGCTCTACAGTTGTTTCTCAACAAAAGACTTGCTTTACACAAACATGTCTATATCCCTAGCCTTCAGTTAAGCCATGAGGCTTACTATGAAGTTTATTCCATGGAAGGAACTCAAATGTTATTTTGAATAGGAAGTATTTTCTAGGTTTAGTATTATTAGGTTTGTTTTCATGGATAGCTGAGCTATATTCATTTGTCTGCTCATTTTTTACTTTGAAATCCTGTATAGAAGGATCAGAGCCTTGGGAATTTGGCTGCTTCTGTAGAAGTAATGATAACTTCCATGGTAGTATCCCTGCTGTCTGTATTAGCAGTTGTGATCATGCTGTCTTGCTATACAAATGCATGTTCATGATTTCTATCCCCTCTCCAAATAGATAGTACATTCTTTTTCAGTCCTTTCTGAAACCATGATGTTTCAGTGTTCATTCAGTGGCATCTAGCAATAGATGCTCCAGCTGTGTGTTGAGGAGCTATTTAATTTTGCCAGGAAGTTGCATCAATGGAATTGTAGCAAGGAAACTGTCAGATAAGCGGTTGTAGTGTTTAAGACGGGAACTATGTTAACCAGAAGAAATATGGAAGCAGCCATGTGAAGATATAAATCCACTTCTCCTGGGGAAGGAGAAAGATCATTTGGTAGTAAGGCTTGAAATTTTTTTAATGGTGTTACTGAAATAATTCTCTTTGCTACAGTGGTAAAGTTTTTGTGCTGATGTCCAGTACATATCCAACTTGCACGGTTATTGGAATGATTTTTTTGGTATTTGTGCTGAGTCCTAAATTATCTGAACAGCTGGAAGCATTGGAGAGAAGGAGAATCGAAGTAAATGGAAGTAGAAGGTCAAAATCCAGGGACACCAAGGACACCATATTATGTCAAATAAAATGGACAAGAATCATAGAAATATATAGTTTTGAAAAGATCTCTAAGATCATCAAGTCCAACCATTAACCTAGCACTGCCAAGTCCACCACTAAGTCATGAGTGTAAAAGGAGGGATAACGGTCTTAATTATTTTTGGTATGTCGGTGGGTTTAATATTATAATGGTACAATAAGAAGAGTTATCATACAAGGAATAGCCTAAAACCACAAAAATTGTTGTGTCAGTGAGAGAGAATTCAAACGAGAAATCTAGTTAAATGCTGTACTGTTTGGTTTTTTCCACATATTTCTCTAAATTCAGTTCCAGCACTATGACCATGTAAAATCCGCAAGATAATAATAGTTATGTTGAGAGCCATTAGGGGGCCGTATGATTCCAACTTATTTAGAGTCTGCAGAGTTGTGGGGTTTTTTAAATCAACTTGAAATATCTTAGTTTTCTGTATGTATTCTATAGCCTGTGTAAGTATATAATCTTAATCTCTTTTCTTTGTTCACCTTCTAATGATTATATGTGCATGTTGAAGATTGTCACCATTTGGGGAGGCATTGTGGTACGTAGCTCCTGACCTATGTGTAACATTATGTATACTGAAGTAAATATTTATTTAAATAATAATTATTTTAATAAAATATTTAAATTCTTTACTGTATTGTAATTATTTTTTCTGTAATTCATTAATTTAATAAATCTGTGTATTAGTCAGTTTCTGTTGCTATCATTTTTTTACAACTTTAACATTCAGTCTCGGTGAGTACTCAGGGTGAACATTCCCACATGTAAAATACCAAAGACCAAGGCTCAGCCTACTGCTGTCACACAGATGGTGCGCTGGGCAGATGAGCTCAAAATACAGAGTTATGGCAAAGATGTTGGAAACTCAGCTATGGATAAGACAAATTAATAAGGTTTTTATATAATACTGCATTAATCTACACTTTGTTCCTGATTCTTCAACTGTTTGGTTTAGAGGTAACTTTATATCATCTTCCATATATATATATACTGTCTGTTTAAACCTGAACAAACCATTTGTACCTCTATTCCCTTTTGAAAGTGGGAGTAAGACTTCCCTATCTTAAATTAGTATTTCTGAAGTGTGGAAATTGGAAGAAGCGTCCCCATTTAAGTATGGGGAAAACATGTATGTTTAATGAAAATGTGATATGGTACAGGTGTTACATATACATACAAGAAATTTGAAAGAAGATTTAAACATTGCAGAGTCTTTGAAGTACCTATGCTATGCCTTAGTAGGTAGGTTCCTGAAAGGAAAAAATGTTAATTATTCATAATGCTTTGCTGTACCATAAAACTCGATTTATTGAGACTATAATTTGTTCAAGTTGCATGTAGTAGGAAAATATATCAGGAGTAATTAATTGTATTCAGGATGTGATGAGGTAGATATATCCACAGAGGACAATTGAAAACAGTAGTGGTGTGGTATTGATTGCCTTTCAGAGGGAAAAAAATCTTGTCTTGTTTCTAAATGTTAACAATTCAGAGAGAAAAATTCCCACTTGGGAAGAATGCTTTCCAGGTTGCTTCATTGCCAGGTGTTTGACATTGAGTGGAGCCTTAGATGAATGAAGCTTATGGCAGCTTTTGGAAATGACCGACTCAGGGGAATCTTGGCTTCCTGCTGTGAAAGTTTCTATTTTCAAAGCACATCAGTTTCAGTGGGAATGTTCCACTGGTCCCATATGCTACTTCTGACAGAGGGGGAAGTTTTTAACCTGAATATGAGACAGCTACTGAAGAGGTTCCCTTGCTGCTAACAAAATGAATTTCAATATGTTGCCAATGAATAAGCGGCACGTTCCCAACTGCTAATGGAATTTAACTCCCGTCAATTATTAATGGAAATTTTGCTTTAATTTCCTTTTTTCCCTGTTGCCTTTTAGCTCCCCTACCTGCTTCTGATAGGACTTTTGGGTTCTGAACCTGAAAAAGGAATCACCCAAACAATATGTTAGTTTGCTTTGAAACTCTTGCTATATTTTCCTCCCATCCCTCATACACTCTCTCCTTGACCTAGCAGCAGGAAGCTTTTGTCTGAGGTGTTCATCTGGAACAACTTTTCCACACTTGTTTTCATGTTCTGTTAGATTACAGGGCAGCAGGCCTACCTTTGAAGCTCCCTTCTCTTTTGTTTCTTTGCAGTGCACTCCAGTAATTAACTTTGTCCTTCTTTTATTTGTTCCAGTCAATCGCAGTCCACTCTGCTGAGCATCTTCTCCCAGGAGTACCAGGTTAGAAGTTTTCTCCTTTGTGAGGGTTGACAGGTGCCTAATTGAATGATGAATGTCCCTTTATTTCTTTGTAATTGAACTGCCAGCTTTCTGATTGGTTTGGAGGATGTTCCTTTTTCCACATCAAGCACCGCCTGAGTCTCAGTGGATGGCTGCCAAGCCTACCCATCCATCTGTCTAATAACATCTAGCCTTTGCTTATTTGGTGGACCTGTAATAAATTATGCTAAACCATTATTATTCTGACAATAATAATTTCCCTGTGTTGCGTGGTTCCATGTGCTAAATGTTTGCTGACTTGCACTGTCAGTGCTGCTTTCCATTGCTGACAGAGATGATGATAAATGACCATTGCCGGAGTGGCAGAAGGCAAGAGAGGCAGAAAATGGAGTCATTTATCATGAGATGACAGGTGTCAGTCAAGTGGCAAGTCTCTATGGAATTACTTTTTGTAGTTTTTCAAATAAGTTGTTTTTAAGCAATGTTTTTCCTGGTTAAAAATGCCAATTGAATTGTAAAACTAGAGTACACCAGACTTAGATGGAATTGAATTGGGGAAAATTAATACAAAGGTTGAAAGAGAGAACAAGTTTTTTTTTTGCCCTCTGCAGCCTTCAGTAAACTTATTTAGATTCAATTATTGTGACCTTATTGGCTTTTACATCTGGTACATTGCAGTACAGTCTGAAGATGTTCAATTCAATAGGTAGATTGAATGTCATTTCTGTACAGAACCTAAAACCAGAGTTCACATATATCAAAGTGTAGCCAAGGACTGTGTGTTTGCGCAGTCATGATTTCTGTGTTTTGATCGATGATATGTTTGTAAAACTCTTTGGTTTTTTGTTTTTCTAGAAACAAATCAAAAGAACCCATGCCAAGCACCACACTGCTGAAGCTATTGAAACTTACTACCAAAGGTATGACCTCCTCACCCCAGTTAAGACTGTCATCATAGCCGCTATTTGTTATGGCAGTTATGAGGAAATTACCTTATGAAGCTAATTTTCTATAAAAATAAATTAAGAATTTGGGATAGGGAATACAGAATGGTTCACCTAAAAATGTTTTTCACTGAAAATGCAGAAATTTTTCAGTATTTGGTCATTTTGATTAAGAAAGAGTTTACTTTCCTGGCTCTAGGTTGGAATAAGCAAATATTTTTTAGAGAGTATGATAGCATTTATTATGTATTGCCTATAATTTGTAATTGTCAGATTTCTGTGTCAAGACTAATATTGATGACAATTTCCTTACAGCAAGAGAGCTTGTTTTGTTACTGTTGCTTGTACTTTTAGAACAATGTTTTTGTTACATTACAAAAAGTTACATATTCATGTATTGTCAGTTAA
Organism: Lophotriccus pileatus; assembly: GCA_035583135.1. Taxonomy (NCBI): domain Eukaryota; kingdom Metazoa; phylum Chordata; class Aves; order Passeriformes; family Tyrannidae; genus Lophotriccus; species Lophotriccus pileatus. The sequence goes on along the minus strand of JAWWES010000168.1, from coordinate 32,650,166 downwards.
AGCACTAATTTTTAGATCACTCCTGTTTTGTCAACAGAAGTGTCAGAAATAGTTTTTAAGGGAGGATGAAAACCTTTATGTCATTTTACAATATTTTACAATTGTTTGCATCTTAAGCTAATAAATTGTGTTTGCTACACCTTATAGTTTGTCTGTTAGTTCTGTAGGCTTTACTAAAAATATTGCAATGACATAATTGGGACATACTCATAACAGGTAAAGATATGCAATTAAAATATTACTTTGTAGACTGACATATCTGAGGAGCATGCATGGCAAGTGAATTCATTTTTGTGATTATAGATGTCTGATATTCATGCCTGGTATTAGTCTGTGTGAATCAGGAAATAAACAAAAAGCCTTCATTTGTAAACAAATAACTGTGCTTCTACTAGAGTCATTTATTTAAAATCCAACCACAGTCTGATTATATCAGAAAGTGGTTTAGAATATCTAGTGTGAAGTGATCTGGTTTTTTTTTGGCATTTGATTTTCTTTTTTTAGTAGTTCTATAAAAATTTGCACTGGGTCACATGGCAGTTTTCCTAGGGTTGATTCTTGTTTAGGAAGACTATTGGCTTAAAATTTTGTTGTGTTAATAACCATATATATACAATACTATTTTTAATTATTTTTCACTAGCACAGTTTCAGTGAAGTGGTCTGTGTTAATTGTAACTGTTGTTTAAATAATCCTTTTCTTTAGCATATGTGTAAATCACTGGTTCCAGCAACTTCAACCTGAAACATGGGATCAAATTCTGCTTTATGCAAAGCAGAGTTGTATTGGTGTCAATAGGGTTGTAGGTTAAGTTTGTCTCACATCAAGTTGGAGGATTTGGTCTCCTGTCCTCTTCTGTAGTCTGAAGTATGATAGCAGTACATAACTAATGCATTATGTATGAAGCTATGTGGTGGTAGTAGGGAAAATCATTCTTTATGCTATTTCTGAGTATTTCGTATTGCAGGTGTATTAACATGGCCGAATAAAATGCACATGTTTTAAAATCAGAGATGTTCTGGTTAATAGTTAGAAAACTCATCTCAATCCTGTTTTAGTAGATTTACTGTGTAGTGTGTTTAGTAAGCTACAGAGGCAGATGACTTGAGTGAGAAGCGAGTTTGAAATTCTTCAGGCGTAAAAAGACAAACAAATCCTCTACCCTTCTGTGGCATCCATTTTACTGCTGTAAACCCTGGTCTGTGTGCTATGCTCCTTACTATTTCTGCCAACATACAAGCAGCTAATTGTGCTGTCATTACTTTCTTAGGTCAGAAACTACCAGTTTTTTCCAGTGGTCCCTGTTAGGAGCAAGTAGAACAGTTGAGTAGAGTAGTTTTTGCTGCTCTGCTGAGATTTACTAGTCTGAAATTTAGGCAAACACAAAGACAAATTACAAGAAGGATCAGAAAGTTTTTGCAACAGTATTGCCATCAGCATATGAGACCTGTTAGTCCATAATGGAGTTGCCAGTAGCATTAGAAATATCTGACAGAAAATTACTTCATTGTCAGCTGTAGTTTTGCTGTTCAATCATCTAGATGCATGTTTTAGAACATTAATCTCAAATGAATGTTCCTGGTTAGGTATTTTGTTTATGATCTCTCCTTTTCTTTTTCTGTTATAAATTTTCAATGTATAAACATCCACAAGACATCTTGGTTTATGGTTTTTTTTAATGTAGAACTGAAATAGGTTAAAGCAAAAAGCTTTTTTCATTTCTGTTATTCATTAAACCTCAGAATAACTTCCAAGCAAAAAGTCTTCTATCTAATCTTATGCAAAGAGGCTTTATAAAGGTGTTACCCCCATTCCATAGAAAGGTAAAATGAAAGAATTTTAATGTCTGTAACTAATGAGCAGAAGAGTGTCTTCTGATGGATAGATAATGATAGAGCTGGAAAGGCTGTGGCCTTCTAATGATGTCAGTAATGATGTGCTATGCGAATACAGATAGGATAAACGAGCAGGTTTAAATATTGGTAACTATTGTTCTTTTCCACATGGCTGCAAAGCACAAAGTGGCTTCCAATATCATAGCTTCTTCCCATCAACTCTTGAACACACATTTTAGGCATTATCAAATGTAAACATCAAGCAGTGAAAGTAACAGAAGGGAGGAAGGTGATATTGTGTGATGGTTAGAAACATCACTGTGTAATACCCTTAACCAGAAAGATTAAGCCTTTGCCTCTAATAGGAAAATGACTTTCTATCAACCTTTACTGGATCCTAAATGTTTCTTCTTTTATTTTCTCTTTTGAATATTAATTTAATTGTTAGCCTCTTATTTCACTGAAGTAACCCTTTAGTATTTAAACTACTGCCCAATTGATAAGATCTGGATTATATTTGAGAAATGTTTTTTTTGTGCATAGCAGTGAATTGAATAAGATGTACAGTGCACCATCATAATTGAAGGTCATGTGAAACCAAAAATCTTTACTGTGAAAACTAAAGGTTTATTTGTCTATTTAAAGTAGTATAGGTACAGTTAATTTGTATGTTATTAAGCCACAATTTTTTAAATTTCTTGATTTATTGTGTTTTTTATGAGAGACTTCATTGGGATTGATACATATTGCAGATGAATAGAACATGAGACAACCCTGGAGAGTTAGTGATGCCTTAAAATACTTATTTCTTAAAAGATTTCCTATTAAGTACTCTGTACTAGAGTATTTTCCCCCAAATAAAAGAGATTCACGAGGGATGCTGACATGTATAAACTGGCCTTTTCTTGCCACTGCAAAATTATCTTGCTTTGTCTTGTCTAGATACCTGAATGGGGTGATGAAAAATGCAGCTGCCCCTGTATTACTGGAGCTGGCCAATGAGGTAATCATCTTTACATTTTTCTTTAATCTTCCAGTGTAAAACCTAAGGGGCATATCTATAGTGACTTCAGTGAGAAATGTAATTAACCTAAAAAAATGGTTTCAAGGCACATTAGACATTTAAAATGGTTCCCCAGTCTGTTAGTACTTACAATAATTAGACAAAAAGCCCCATTTATTAATAAATCAGTTAATGTAATTAGTCTCTTAACTTGAAGGCAAATGTGTAAGATACTCTGAATTTGTATTTTGATGGAAATTTCAGACAGACCATAGGTCTTTAATGCATAAACTTACTAAAAATTCTCACATTGATTAGATGGAGTTGTATCAGTTTTGCTTATATTTGATTCTTTGTTTTTAATAACAAAACCCATCAAAGATATTACTTTTTTTTTTTTAATAGGGAGGGTTAAACCAGATAATTTTCCTGACTCCATTTATTTCTGTTCATACGGATTAGAGGATGGCTAATGAAAACTGCTTAATATAAAGCAATTAAGCAGAATGAATTCCTCAGTGTATGAAAAGTTCTGTACAGTTGCCATTAAAGGCTTTACAAATTTATTGATGCTGTTTATTAGCTAGAATATGAATTTACCTTGGGACACAAGGTGTTATTTGCATTAGAAACTGCTGTCTAAAGCACTACCTTAAAGAACAGGTTAAAAGTTAGAAAGAACGCCAAGGAGTTTCCTAGAAAAAAATTATGAAATATCTACCCTTTAAACTCTAAAATATTTATTTACAAAAATATAACAATACCATAGCTGATACTCCCAGGAACTGCTTATGCAACCTTCAAAGAGATAGAATGAAATGTATGCTGTTTTCTGTTGCATTTTAATAGAAAATGTAAGAAGGAAGCAGAAAATGAATATTTGCATTAAAAATGATATGGCACTAGGAACATTAAGTGTTGCAATAGCAGCAAGTTCTACATGTTACATTAGTAAAAAAGAATGGTTTTTCTCTCATGTACATTGCTGCAGCCAGCAAATGAGGGATTACCTATTAATTATTAGAAGGTTTTAATGGTCTGTGAAGCGTCTTCGTAACCTGATCATACAGTTAGCAAAGAATAAAGGATTTATTTCATATTAGTGGTAATGTGTAGCTTCTTACCTTCTCTGGAAAAGACAAGTCTTGAAGTACTGAAAGTAGAATATACTTTGCGTAAATAAGTACATTCTTACTAAGAATTTAGGTAAACAACCCGATTCATGATATATCACACCCATATTATATGGGAACTGTCATAAAAATATTTCAAGCACAAAGTAATATATCTGTTACTGGTTCTTTGTATATTTTTCCCATTGATTTAGAGATGATGCATGTAATTTGGGACTCTAGTGAGCATATCTTTGTTTATATTAAACTAATGCATTTTTGCAATTCAGATCAAAGAAATCTGCAGTTCAGAAATAAATAAAAATTAAGAGAAAGGCAAGATATACAAAGAACTTAGCTGCATCTGGTTTCATAGTAGCAGGTATATAAGAAAGGCAGTGCATTTTGTGACTGCTGCCTAATGCATTAGGGAAATGTGGCAATAACCAGCACTAGATTACTGCTTCCAAACAATCAAGCTGCCATTTTTATATGATAGTTAATATTTAAATGACATACTCTTGCATCTGCTGACAATTGATGTAATGGTAATACTTTATGAGTCAATATATATTTAATCAGTAGAAACTGTAAAAATTGATGAGAAATATATAACATAGGTGCATTACAGTGTGTAGCAGCTCTGTTAAATAGGAAAAGCTCCATATTATTATCTTTTGGGGTTGTTTTTTGAGGGTTTATCAAGCTACTTTTCATTTTCTTTTTTTTTTTAATATTTTCCAACTCTTCATATTGTGTATGTCGTACAAAAGGATTAAAATAAATCTCTTTTTTTGTTAGAAATAATAACATTAGTCACTGTTTTCTTCATACAAATATTTTCAAGTGAGATTTGAAGCACTATGAATTTTACTTACATACTAAATTCTGACATGAAGCATGATGGCCCTATTTCAAAGAAAGATGGACACATGATTAATATGAAAATTAGGACGATGCAAGTACCTGAACTAATAAGGTAGTCCTTATTCAGGCTGGACTACCTTCAGTAATTTCACCATTTTTCATGTGTCAGCTCTGATGTGGGTTACAGAAATAAGCAGCTCCGTGGAAAGCATTTCTCTCTACTTGGGGAATTTAAGGCCATCCAAGTACATACATATCTGGAAAAATATGTATGCACAAATGAAGCCACCTTTTTTGGTCTAGTTACTAAATCAAGATAAATTTTTTGCACTAATATTGAACTTGAAAAGATGTCAAGAAAAATTCACTATGACAATGTGTGAGCAAGGTTTACTGTCTCATAGTTAAAATTCTGATTCACTAAAGGAATGTTTTAATGGTATCTAAAAAGCTATTGTAATTTCAGGTGCAACTAGGCCATAGATTTTTCATGCATATAAAAGCAGTTGAAATGGAGGAATAGCTTTGTTAAAAATGAAAATATAAACTCTTAAGAAATTATTACTAAGCCCAACATGTCTGCTGGAGATATTGATGCGAAAGATATGTGGTATAACTTGATGGATACCACATGTACTGAGTATTCGTAGCAAAGGATCACCACTTCTTTTCCTTGGCAGGTAACCTTGTAAAAGGGGTTTAACTGTCATCTTTTAGGAAGGATGGTTCCGGTGCAAAATGTACAAACATAATAACCAGTATTATATGTTAGCAACTTTATTTGGTTTTTCACTGGTACTATGGATTGCTGCTACACATTTGGTTCAAATAGATTTGATAATTGGAAAAACGTAATGTTTCATTGATTTTTGCACTTTATTTTTACTCTACAAAGAGATTACAGTTCTGACAAGTTGCATCTAAATGCATTTACCTCCTGAAATTCTGTTTTTATTTTTGTTGGGCTAAGGTGGACTTTGCCCCATCATTGATGGCTCGTATTGTGTTAGAGAGATTTCTACAAGAAAAAGAACAAGCCATCCGTAAGTATCTTTAGTTGTTTTTTTCTTTTGTGTTTTTTTTTTAATTTTAAGATATTTTTGTTTCAACTTTTCTTTTGACAATGGTAGAAAAATAATTAACACAACATTGAAATTGAGATAATGAGGGTAACATTTTAAGGTTAGTATCTTCCACTGCTAATGACAGTTAAACTGTATGTAAAAAGACCGGCAACGATTTAATACTATCTAAACGAATCATTTCCTTCTTACATTTTTAGAATATGTGTTCCTCTAGTAAAATAAAGGGTATGGGACTCACACCACACTTACATGTTTAAAATTCTGTATTTTAAAAGTCAATAATTACTAATAGTAATTCTTAAAATAAACCTAATCCACTTTTTAATTTTGCTGTGTTGGAGAAATGTTGCTTATATATGCAAAAGTGCATATAACTGAACTCAGTACAAGAAAATAAAAAAAAAAAAGGAGTGAAAGGAAAGAAAAGAATAGAGCTACAGGAGGAGGTTCAAGCCTAAATTAATTTGCCACTGAAAAAATACATTTTGTTATTTTCTCTGTGTCAACTGCATGATTAAAACCGGCTGTTAAGTGAGCTCTGGGGATGTGCTCGTAAAAGATTTATGAGTAATATTCAATGTGATATTCAAAGTGAGTCATGAATATCAGGGTAATTGCTCTCAGCGCTGGCTCTTTTACTAGG
>JAWWES010000168.1:32633621-32641121 GCA_035583135.1 Lophotriccus pileatus | reverse complement strand
ATATCACACTAAATTCGCTATTTATGCAGTATATTGCAGTTGCAATCAAAAAATACTCTTGAGTTCTCTTCGTTTTCTTTTATATGAAGTAATAGAGCTTAGACTTGATCTCTATACCACTTACACATTAAGTACATCAAAAGACAATGTTGTAAATTAAAAGTTCACTGTTTCCAGATGCAAACAAAATATGTCCTTGTAGTGTTTTCAATATTAGGGGAGCCTTGTGTGCCAGTTTTCAGGTTGTGACCAGGTTCAGTTTCTAATGGGATGCTGTACAGTTTGAAGAATGTGCTCTCTCTCTATGTATGCTTTGACTTAACCAAGTTCAAAACCTATTATTCAACCAAGCACTATAATAATTCTTTTGCCTATTACCTTACTAGAGCCCTCAGATTATTCTATCAATGTATGGAAGATTAACTCCAAACAAAACTGTGGGGCCAAGGAGAGAGGGTGCCTTATATAAGCATAATGAAACCCTATAAAGTAACATCACATATCGCAGTTATCTTTGTATCCTAAAAAGAAAAATAAAGTTGATGTTGTCATTAAAATGTACTTAGAATCCTTTTAAAACATTGAATTCCAAATGTTGAGTTCCAGGGTACAAAACAATATTCTAGTTGTGGTCTAATAAATGCTAAGTAAAGGGGATAATCACTTCCCTCAGTCTATTTGCTCTGCTCATTTTGTAAAGCTCAGGTTGCTGTTGTCCACCTTCTCTGCCACAATACAGTGCTGGCTTACATTCAGTTTGCTGCCCAACCAGAGCTCTCAGGTCCTTTTCTGCAGAGTTCCTCCCCAACCCATACATCTCAGCCTGCACTGTTTTTGAGATTCCTTCTTCCCGTATATAGGACACTGCATTGGCTTTTACTAAATTTCATGAGATTCCTGCTGGCCCATCCTGTGGCCTGTCTTCTGTCTAGGCCCCTCTGAATGGCAGCCCTGCCTCCCAATTGGTTGTCATCTGCAAACTTGAGGAAACTATACTCTTACATCCTCCAGATCGTTGTTAAAGATGGTAAACAGGAATAGAAATTCATTATTGCAACTACATAAAGAAGAAGAAGGGCTGAATCTTATACCTTTCTTTAATCTTACCTTTTCTACCCTCTTTTTATTTACACTTAGATAATAATGCGAAATACAGTCTCAAGCTGCTTCTATATGGCTACCTGCTGTTGATTATTAACATGACAGTAACATGTATATGAGGTCAGAACATCCTCCCACCTTCCTCTACTTTCTCTTAGCCACTGAATAAGCAGCTTTAAAAGATAAATCCATATCATCAGGCCTTCTACACTCAGCTTTTGGTGAAATGTTAAAAAAAACAGTGAGATGCGGTTTATATGCTCAAGTTGAGCAGTTGCACAGAGCAACAAGTATCTATCACTTCTGTTGAAATGCATCTGCAATCCACTGCAGACTGACAGAAGGCAATGTTTAGGAAACCATTCTACAACAAACTTTCATTATAGAAACAAACAGCATTACAGATTGCACAGTACAACTATAACTATTACTGAATTTTAGGAACTGTTTTTAATAAAAAACTGACTTCAAAATTGTCTAGGATAGCTATCCATCATGCATAATGTAATCTCTTTGCTCTGAGAATACTGCCTAAATGTGGGTTCTTTGTATATCAAGTCTTTTAACATACATAAAATTAATTTCAAAGTTGTATCACCTCTCCTAAAAATACTTAGAGAGCTTTTAGAAATTATTTTCAACTCTAAAGAAGCTCTTTTGCAAGAAAATCAAATTGCTTAAGTCTCCATACATTTGATACAAATATACATTTGATTGTCTTTTTTCACATTTTTCCTTATTACACAGTGGTTTTTATCTGAGATATATATATATATGCTGTAGGAGTACCCTTCATCTTTCAGAAGTGTATTACCATTGACTAATTATCAGAGTGCACTAATGCAGAATCCATCGAAGTAAGGATTTGGTTTCAGGCTAGTAGCCTGGAATTATGTTAAAATACAGCACACTTAAGAGAATTTGCTGAGTGCCCAATAAGTCTAGACATTCAGCAAGGCTGATCACAGTCTTTCAGGCTGCGAAAATGCAGAATGAGATGTATTGCTGATTGTAAAAACAATCAAATATAATACCGTGTTCACTTTGTCTACTGAGTATGCAAAAAATGAAATTGTGGTAGGTTGCTTTCTAGTAAAAATTAAAGTTCACAGTAGGTCTTGGCAATGTTCTGTTGTACTTTTTTGCATGTGTTTATCCATATGGAGAAAATTTTGTTCAGTGAATTAGTATCAGAAATCAAGAGCTTTTTACTTAGGAGTATTTTGCTGTGTGGCTTCTGACTGTGGTCCTTTAAGTTTAAATTCTGTTGACTGTTCAAAATGATAAAATCATAAATTACAGGTTCTTTGTATTTGCACACGTTATTAACACAGAGACTTGAGAAAGTCTCATTTTTTATATTAACTAGTGATAGTGCTTTTAAACAAACATTTGAAGTTGTTCTTAATTTTTTGTTTCTCCATCTTCCTATCTTTAAATTCATGCTGATAATGCAGAATATTTTTGCGAAGATGTGGACAGAAAGTATTCCAGCTGTCCTCTCAGAAGTTCTCTCTCTGGAAAAAAAAAAAAAATTACATATCTCATTATTGTGTATCTTCCTCTTGTCTGTAGGAAACATCTATGTTCCCTCAGTTGCCTGGTGAGAGCAGAGAGCCAGGATAGGGACAGCTTTCAAAGTAGATTAGTTGCACTAGTGAAAACAAAGTCTGCATCCTCAAAACACAAAAAATATTCTCCTGTTTCCATGTCCAAAATGAATGCTGCCCCTGAAATTAGATTACACTCCATTTTTTTAATCTGCTTTTTTAATTTCACTTGTCTTTTTTTAGGAATGGTGAGCTCTTTTTATATGACTATTGGACTGACTGTTAACAACCTGTTTTTTTCATTTGTCATGTAATAGTCTTGTCATGTAGGGATGCTGTAAGAGAACAGGTCTCATGCAGGTATTCAAAGCAAATTTCTCTTACAAGTGAAAGTTGGCAACTGAAATAAAACTATCGTTGAAGAAACTGGAGAGTGGTTCTAGAGCCCCTGTGTTGGATGTGTGCAGGCAGCTTATTTCTACAGTGCAACAGAAGCAGGAGGGTGAGTCTACAATACAAAAAAATAGTTTTCATGTGACTAGTTTTTCTGTATATTTTTCAGCATGAATACTGACAATAATTTAGTGAAGCCGGTACCCTCGGTCTGTCTTTTCATTTTATATGTGGGAAAATATTTTTTTTATTTCCACTTACTCTGGACAGCATGCACAATTGAAGTGAATGATGCTGACATGACCAGGTTTCTAACCACTACACACCACCATCTTGATGCTCTTGAAATAGTAGCTTATTCAGTAGCCATGCTTGAGTTTTCATCCAAATACTACTCCCAGTTTACAAACAAAACATTTGAACCATGAGCTGGTTAATTAACTTGGCCACAGTCCTATAGAAAGCTTGTGTCAAAGCAAAGATTCAATCTTAAACTTGACAGGCATGAATTTATGAAGACTAGGTACTTCTGAATCCACACATGTTCATTCCTTGCTTCCTCTTTAAGCTAGAAGGGGAAAAATGGATGAACACAAAATGAAGGGCAATTTTTCTTTTTAACCTCTGTAAGTCTGTTGTCTACTTCTTCAGAGAAAATTCAGCTTTTCCACAGCACTGAGAAAGGCTCAGTCTTCCTATTTCTGTATAAATGTCTGATGAATGCAGCCTCAGTAGTGCACTGATAAATTGGTACTGGAGAAAATTTTTCTTGAGACATTATTGCTGAGAAAAGCTGTTTGCCTTCAGATACTAAAAGTTACTCTTTTTTTGGACTATTCTAACTTCTCTTTCTAGAATATATTAGAACAAGCCTATGTCCTAACTAGGCAGGAAACATGCTTAGTGTTAAGCATTGCACATTGGTGAGCTACTTGACCAATATCATCTCAGATTTTAGATCATGGCCCTCAACTACATTGTTGCTTCTGTTTACAGAACTGCGTGTCTTCAAACTCACAGGAGGTAAGTGTCCTTTAGCATGAGATCTGTTCCTTCCATAGGAGAGTCAATAACATATGTATAGATGCTGCTACTTCAGTGTTAAATTATCAATAGCGGGGAATGGGCCTTGCTGTCTTCTCTAAAAGTGCCTCTCATTGCAAATAATCCACAGGTGTAAAGGGGACTGAGGAGAGTTCACTGGAGAGCCACTGGGATGGTAAATGGTCTGGAGCACTGACTGCATGAGAAGACCCTGTGGGAACTGGGGCTTTTTCAGCTAGGAGAAGAGATGGTTTCATGGGGGGCTGAGGAACAGCCTGCTGATACCTATGGTGAGCTTATTAGAAAGATAGATGCAGGCTGTTGACAGTGGTGACGTGGTGGTATGATGAGAAATAGGTGTAAATCGAAACATGAGATGTATACAACTTTAAGTAACTTTTGTGGACTATCAGTGTTACATGTTCTGAATTTTGCTTTGCTAAAGTAGGTGCTCATTACTTAGGAAATTAATTTTGTGATAGATTTTAAGTATGAAAGTTTTCTTGTATAATTGGCTTTGGAACTGCTTTTGGTAAGCCTTAAAGTTACACTGTTAAAATAATTAAAACTATTTAACAAAGTTTGTTGTATATGTATGACAAAAGAAAGGAACCAGATCTAGGTGTGATTATCTAGATGAAAAGTCCTACAGAAGATTGAAATTGAACATAGTAACTGTAATTATCTTAAAGGAAGTCTATTACAGTATGATAAAACTGTCAAAATAATGATTGAGGGCTCCAAGAAATCATGTAGAGTATCCATAAAGCTAATCGTTTGTCATAGCTTGAGAATTTAGAAAATGTATTTTGACCTTAATACACAATGGAGCCAATCAAAACATGTTTAATAAATGGGCTATAATACTTTTCCTTAATTAAACATTAAAACTGTTCCCAGTTGTTTTCTTCAGTTAAAAAGGGAATATGTTTCCAGTCCACGAGGTGCATATTATTTTACTGATTGCTTACTCTTTTTAAGGAATTATTAATTGACTTTGATCTATTATTCATGTATACAAAATTTGTGGTGATACCTCTCCCAAAAAATTCATTGTGGTGTAACAACCCTGTGCTTGGTGGTTAAAAGAAATTCTAGTCCATTCTATATAAGAGCTATCCTCCCTTTATTCTGTTATACCTGAATGCCTTCCAGCAGTGTGTTAAGCTGCAAGGCTACATCTCTTGTTCGTTCTGTTCTTTTCACCCAAGAGAGAAGTGTATGCAGTCAAGTGTTTGGTTTGGTGGGTATGCTGATTTTGGCTGGGGTAGAGTTAATTTTCTTCCTTCCCAGTGACTGGTATGGGACTGTGTTTTGGATTTGTGCTGAACACTGGGCTGATAATACAGAGGCGTTTTTGTTATTGCTGAGCAGGGCTTGCACAGAGCCAACGCCTTTTTTGCGTTTCATACTTCCACACTGGCAAGGAAGTTGGGGGTGCATGGGAAGTTGGGAAGAGACACAGCTGGGACAGGTGACCCAAACTGACCAAAAGGATATTCCAGACCATACGACATCATACTCAGTATATAAACTGGGGGGAAGAAGGAGGAAGGGTGGGGACATTTGAAGTGATAACATTTATCTTCCCAAGTAAATGTTATGCATGCTTGGGCCCTGCTCTCCTGGGGATGGCTGAACACCTCCTTGCCCATGGGAAGTGGTGAATTAATTCCTTGTTTTGCTTTGTGTGTGCGAGTGCCTTTTGCTCTCCCAGTTAAACTGTTCATTATCTCAACCACAGGTTTTCTAGCTTTTACCCCTCCAGTTTCTCCCAAATCTTGGTGATGGAGGAGTGAGCAAGCAGCTAGTCATGATAGGTTTCAAAAAATTCACTGAGAATATGTTTCTCCCAACTCCACCCTCCAGCAGGCACTTACAGATAACCTTTACCCATCTATCTTCCGTCTCCCAAAGAAGTTCTTAAAGCAAGTACAGGCTTCTCTTTTGGATCTCTTCCAAAATGCTGATCCTTTTTTGAGAATATCTACTCTTTCAGTTTGCTTGGTTTTCTTTTGAGTACTGACAATGCTAAATATCCAGCTTTTTTTAAATCCTGTGATGTCTTTGGCCCTGATGTTTTGTATCTATGGATGCTATGATTTGGAAATATTTTCTGCCTTGGGCTCTACTCTAGTGTCTCTAAAGATGTAACCTCCAAATGCTAATCCTCAAATTCTTCACTTTTCAAACAGTGAAATCCCATAATTCAGATTAAATGTACTGTGTGAATATTAATTCTGTTCTGAATTCTTTTCTATTCCTGTTCTCTGAATAGGAGATTCCCTGTTGTTGTTTTCTTTAGGAAAGCTATAAACAACTGAAGATTCAAGTAATATAAACAGCTTTTAAAGATAATTTTGAGTCCTTAGCAGTACAATTAATCCTAGACTTATTTTCCAGACTATAGAGTTTCTTTCCTGTCTCAGATTCCCGAATCAGAATTCCATCTACTTGTCTGAAGAACTTTGTTCTTTCTCTCTGTTTTAGGGCTGATTCTCTTTTTTCTCAGTGTTTCCCAGGCTGATCCCATTTGACAGAAGTGTTTACGTGCATTCAGTATCAAGGGTTGCTTGATGTACAGTTAATTTTATGTTTCTTTTCAGATTGGTAAAATAGTAGACAGAATGAAGAGGCGCACATTTCACTTACGAAACCCTTTTTCTTGATCTGCTATTGAAGCATGTGTTTTTTTAGCGTTATTCATATGCTCTGAAATTTCTTTGCTTTTCTTTCTGTAAATTAAATCAGGGCCCAGCCCTGAAAAGACGTATGCAAGGCCATCATGTGCTTGACCTGAAGTTTGCAGCTATGTGGAGCTGCAGCTTTTCAATAGGTGCCAATTTACTCAGATTTGTCTTCACTCAGGATCATAACCTGAGTTTGACATATTTGAATCGTCTATAACCTCATCACTTAACTTTTGTTAGGTCCTTACAAAACATTTTAAGCAACCTGATTTATTATGTGTCAACTTATGTCACACCACTGCTAACTTTTGTTATGAGGAAATGAACATGTATTTCTGCTTGTTCTCAGAGTCTAACCCTTGCCGGGGCTTTGTGATTTTTCTCTGGTTTTATGTGTGTGTGTGTGTGTGTGTGAATGGTTTGTTTCCTTAGCTTCTACTAATGAATTTTAACAAATTTTTTTAGAACAATTTTTTTTCTTTAAATTTCTTTCTTACAACATGTCTGAAAATTGTAAGAGTTTGGTGATGTTTCAACCTTATGAAGTGGTATTGGCCATTCCTTAGTGTATCACAGTCACTTAAGTGCTTGTTACAGTGATCATTAAAAACATACCGTAGTGGATATAGACTTTATTGTATGATTCCCTAATTACTACCAACTTAGCATATAATTGACACTAATATTTGCTTCCTTCCAAGTTTTCTCTACTATTTGCTGGA
>JAWWES010000168.1:32591121-32628621 GCA_035583135.1 Lophotriccus pileatus | reverse complement strand
CTAAGTACAAAATGCATTTTTAACATTTTATCTTATTTTTTCATAGTAGTATAAATATCAGTGAGGGAAAAAAAAAGATAAATAGTCCTAAATTTATAGATTTGAAAAAAGCACAGTTTTTAAACAGAGTCAGAAAAATGTCAACACTGAATAAGTAAGTAAATAAATAAATAAATTTGGAAACTAAGAAACTGAAATCGAGTCTTTAAAGTTGTTTTAAAAAGCTGTTTTGAATTTTTGCAGATCTTCTTCCTAAAGTTCTAATATTATATGAAGGTTATTTTGAGTTACATTTAGTTTATATTCCTTAGAAGCAGCATGATGCTTCTGAAGCACAATCTGTCCAGTGAAACTGACTAAGTAAACAAGGGTCTGCTTCCACCCTGTGCTAATAAAATCCTTTGATTTTTCAAGATTTTTAGAGTTAACTGTACTGGAATGGTTAGGTAGCTATGAATTTGTAAGTTTGTAGTTGCTGAGTGGATGATTTTCAAAATTATTAACATCATCAGTGTTTGCATTAGAAAAGAATTTTATTCCTGCCAAGTAGATAACTGAACTAACAGTGTTTTTGAATGTTTTTGATCTTTATTTCTCTAGCCTCCAAAACTCTAATAAATAGTATGCTACGGGACCCTTCTCAGATTCCAGATGGAGTTCTAGCAACTCAAGTCTATCAGGTATTAATCACACTTGTCTTGTTTTGTTTTGTTTGTGTTTTTTTTTTTCCTTTGGCAATGCTGTTATCTGCCTAGCAGAGTAAGAGATTTTAAACCTCATTTAATTACTGTCATCGTAAACTATCAGTGAGGTCAGGGTGCACCATAAATGGCAATGCAATATTTGTGAGGGGAGCATTTCACTTTTTAATAGCTTGCTTTTATAGTGAGTAAAAGCATACAGTTTTTGTTTTCTGTGATTAAATCTGAACAGCATCTGATAGCCTTTTTGAGGAAAAGTAATTACTGTTTTTAAGATACTCTTTAAGTATAATGGTTTTGTAGTTGCCCATCAGTATACTCCTTCTCTTATTTGTCTGCAGTGTACTGTGAATGACTGTTGTTATGGACCACTGGTGGACTGCATCAAACAGTATCCTTTCCCATAAAATTTTAGGTGCACAATTGACGAGCTTAGACTGTGTGGAAGAGATGTGTCTAGCTTTAACCTGACATAAAGTTCTGCTTCACAAAACACGTTTCATACTCCTCTGTTTTACATTCAATCAGCTAGAGAGTCACTACAGAGCTTTCTCTTACACGAACAAAAATCAGATGGACCACGGGAAGATGTCAGTTTGGTGGCTGCACATTCATATGCCTGATTGAACCTCTTTGGTTTTGAGTAGTTGAAATGCATGTCTGGTTTTCTGTTAAGACTAGTTGACCATGCTTTGAGCGGTGGAGTTGGACTTGATGATCTCTGGAGATACCTTCCGATTTCAGCCATTTTACTAAGTTTCATAGATGGTGTTCAACATTACAGCTTTGTTTTGTTATGAATATGAGTTTTAATTGAAGTGTTTTCAAGTGCACTAGAAATTCAAGTTTGATTGACCGATTAGTATTTTTAAGCTCCTATCTGACATTCCAGTGTTTTTCTTTTATTTTCTCTTCTTAACGGAAATTATACTAGCTGTAGTAAAAACCCTATGTAGCTTGAATTTTCAGATGTATTTTATTGTAATGTTGAAATGGTTAATAAGAGAGCCTCAGTACACAGTGAGTAAGTACACTGAGGGAACTCCACACTGACTATTACAGACTAGGATTATAATTTGTTAGGAATGATCACTGAGGCCCCAAATCTGCTTTAGTAAAGTACTGAAGGAGTAGCTCTTCTGTTTCAGTCTGCAGTCAGAGGAACAATTTCAAAATCATGGCCTGCTATCACTGAGCAGACTAGTAAGGCACTTCCCTCCCAAGTCCTGGAAAATCCTTGCACGAATCTCTGCGTGAAGTCTGGGGGAAGATCTTGATTTCACTGTAAAGTTGCAGGATAGGAAAACTAATGTGATATTTAGTTATGCATTCATAGTTATAGTACTTCTTGTACTTGTGATACATGTGATTGTCACTCCTTAAAAATATGTTTCTACTAGAAATACTTGTCTGCTGTCTACTACAGTCTCAGCCCTGCTCCCACTAACTTTAGCAACAGCAGGGTAGAGGTCTAATTTTCCTTGTATTTTGTGCTTTAAATTGTAATCTTAAGTATTCATTGAGACTATTTTCAAGATTAAACAAAGCTCTCTAAAAGTGGATTAATAAATTGCACTTTTTAAAAGATTGTTGGTCACTAATTTTCATATCCAGAATTTTGAGATTAATATTTTGTGCATGAGCAATCCGTAGACTTCTGAAGTCTACAGATTGGCTGTAGACTTCTGAAAATGTCATGTTTAAAAGTAATAATGACACATATGTAGAATTATGAACTGTTTTTAAGAATAACTTGCCTGCAGTCTAGAAAAGACTTTTATATCCTCTTCAGATTCTGGCTCAAGTCAGTTATTGAATGCGCAGTGACATTGATGAGAATAATGAGAAGTTTTTCAATTCCACTTTGGTACAGAAAAGTTTAATGCTAAGCTGTGTGAGTGCATTACTGCAAGTATGTTGCTGAATTAGATATTAATTTTGAGGTGCATAAAATAGTTAAAAATCAATTTAAAGTTAAGGTTTTAAACGCATAATGTCTTCTGAAGGATTTCATATTGATTTTAAATATAACTATCTAATTGTATATGCATGGACTAAAGTATGAAGTCAACCTCTTTGTAAATGCCAAGAGGCTATTTTTCAGTAATAGTTCAGATGCTTACGGGAAACTAGGCTGCTAGATTGCATGAGTAGAAAATTGCTTGTGAGGTTATTTACAAGTTTTGCCCCATGGTCATTGCAATACATCAATAACAGGTATTATTATAGACTAAGTGTTTCTGCTTATGGTGCATTATAAATTCTGTTTGCAGTAATTTTCTTACCTTTTTGCTGTTCTTCTGAAACTGCTAGTAGAGTTTGACATAATATGTAGTTTCAGTTGATAACAACTGTATGTACATGTGAAATGATTACAAAGAATTTTTTTTTTTTTTTGCTGTTCAGCATGAAATGTTCATACAGATTAAATAGTTAACTGTAATGGTAAGGTGATCTGTAGTTTAAGTTTTCTGAAGTTATTCTAAACAGAATTTGGAACTTAACTGCATTCCATGTAAGATCTTTTACCATGATGTTCCATAGGATTCTTCTTCAAAGCTTCCAGAGTAGAACTTTGACCTCCAGAAGGATACATTAAAAATATTTAATCTGGTGACTTTTTTTTACATACCACTAAGAATAGCACATTGGATCAACAGCTGTCAGTGAAGTGAAAAGGACTTCACTATAAAATATTATTTCATCCTTCCCTGTCATTAGTTCATGCTTCTGAAAAATCAATTAAAAGGATGTTTTTTACAGTAAGATGTTTCAGATGGATGTAGTGCCTATTAATTTCAGAATATAAAGAAAAAAATCCCAGTTTATTTCATCCTTTGCTGAATTGGAGAATTGATACACTAGTCAGTAAAGAGCAACTTAAAGCGTATTTAACTGCATGTTTTAAGATCACACTTTCTCTTAAATTTAGAGGGAGAATAAAGAAAAAATGGAAATACTGTCCTTAATTATGCTTAATAAATATGGTCAAGTGGGTCTTAATTCTGTGAAGTGCATGCTCTTGATACAGTAGTCTGATTTTCATAAAGTGATAAGTCTTCTGAAAATCCCTGTAAGGATTTTTAAAACTAAGAGTTCAAATCTCAAATTACTTTTCCAAAGTAATCTTCAATTTCTTAACCTGAAGCTATCAGCGCTATTGGGCATGAGCATGAAGTCTTGCTGCGAGAAATGCTTTTGGAAAAAAATCTCTCTTTCATAGGTAAGAATCCGTAGTAGAGGCTAGCCAGTGTGTTCTTAACTTTAAAAATGTCAGTGACTGTTTACCTAAGGAAAAAAATAAGCCTCAACGTTCCTTGTATTAGGTAGTCAAGGAAGAGTAAAAAATGATTGATGCTGTTCATGTTATCTTTTATTGATTTAGAACTGAGCAGGAACTCAGTTACCTAATACCCTTTATATACAGTACATGCACAGGCTTGCAATTAATATTTTATAGAATAAGTAGCTGAAAAAAATGCTTTAATATCTGCTGCAGTATTACTTTTGGTGTCATGAGATATTAGCCATAATCTAGACCTTATGAGACTTAAGAGGAAGCATAAGAAATATTAGCTTCAGAATGCTTTATGTATGAAAGAACTGCTAGAGGATCACTCATTTACTTTTCTGTGCAGTTTCTGCTGAATTTTTGCCCCCTGCCTCCCAATCAATGCAAGTACTCTTTTTCACGCTCCCTGTATTTAAAGTTATTTTAAGAATTAATTAGTTAGGAAGTTATTTTCATTTTTTTTCTTTTAGCCTGCAGTATGTTTCTTTTACATGAGTGCCACTGAAACAAAGATTAGTGTTTGAGGCATCCATTCTCTTAATGCAGTAGTAAACAATGACTTCTTAAATCTTGGATTCCTTATGTGATTAGACGATTGCAAAGTGAAATACTGTCTTTTGTTAATGGTTGAGCATTGTACTAATTTTGTGTGAATTTTCTGGTTTTACCAGGAACTATGATCTCTCCTGAAGCTATATCAGGTTAAGATTTTGGAAACCTTAAACAAATTTAACAAATTATAAGGCGTATTAAGCTTCTAAAAATATTTGTCTGTACAATTAAGGAACAGAGTGTGCTCTTTTATACAAAAGTGAAAAAAGGACAGGAATAACTATCACATCCAAGCTTGCAAGTGACACTATGAAAATGTGAAGGAGTAGATTTTCCTACTTGACTGTAAGAGCATAGATACAGGTAGTAGGCTTAAGCTGTAATTGCAGAGATGATGTTGAGTTAAAATACCAAACAGTTTCAGGACCAATAAGTATAAAACAAACTGCCAGGGAAGGTTATGGAATCACCTTCAATGGAAAATTCAGGTCTAGATTTGACACCCATCTGTCAAGGCTGGTAATGAAATCAATCCTGTCACAATACAAGGGAACGGACTAGATGACTCACTAAGGGGTCCTCAACCCAACAATTATAATTTTATTTGGCTTGTGTAGCTTGTGCAGTATATAAGTCAGATTTAAATTTTAATGTTTCATGAACTTGGATAAGCATCAATTTTGTCTTTAGAAATAAGCTCTAGGAAATCTATGCTGTCCAATCAAAACATCTAGAATGAGTTAACTCATTAGAATATGAAGATATAAATGGGAGAACATAATTTACTGTTTATATGTTAAGCATTTGTGTTTATTGTGCCTGTGCATTGCAAATGTCTTCCAGGTTCTAGATGTGTTTGGGTTTTGGTTTTTGTTTTTTTTCTGAAAAGAAATGCTTTTTCTAAGTATCTGCAAGATGAACCCTTCTGAATCGCTTGTAATAAAACCTTTTATTTCTGAAAAACTATTTCTAAAACTGCTTGAAGAAGCCTCAGGAAAACAGAAGAGATGACAGAATTTCCTATAGGTTCACAAATTCAGGCTTTGTTGCGTAAGACTTCATTCCAGTTTTGAAGATGGCTTATGACTTGCAATTCCATTATGTTTTAACATGTCAGAAACAGAATTTTTGCAGTTTCCCCATTAGTGTACTATTCCAGTGTACTGTCCTTCAAGAATAGTCAGGGATTTGTATCAGCTGTGTTCACCTTTGCAACAGAGAATCTAGTACAGGAGAGGACACCACAGTCAAAAGACACAGTGAATATAAATTGCCCCAGTATAGTACTGGAACATGAAACAGCTTTTCAGGTTCAGGACATAATTTGTGTGTTTCTAGAGTAGTTAGCTTTCAGAGCCTACAGATCAGAAGTAACACCTTCAGACTCACCCTGAAATTGATTGGAAACCTATACACACTAATGGGGTTACATTTTATTAATCCACTGCTCATGAGAAGCGCATCATGTACCAGGTCCTCCCTTCAGCAAAAATACTTTGCCTGATATTACAGTGATCAGTAGAAGCATTCTCTCAAAACAGCTTCACACACCATACTGAAATACCAAGAATTTCTAAGTTCTATATAGAGAACCTTTATATGTATATATAGATATATATTTTTATATCTTTACTATGAATATATTAGGAAAGCTTTTAGCTATATGGGTTGACACTGAGCTTTATCCTCCTTTGGCTCCCACCATGGTGTCCCTCAGCAGTAGCCTGGGTATAAATCATGAAATCTGATCCGTGTTTTCTGCTGTGATCTTAAATTTGCAGTTGCAGCTCATTCATGCCCCAACAAAAGAATGTTTTGTTTCTTTGTAATATCCAGAGGCTAGTATAAGAACAATGATGTGTTAAATGGTTATGATTGAGTGTGAAGTTATGGCAAAGATGACGCTGCAATTTTGTTGGAAATTTAAATTAATGGTCAATCTGTAGACAATCTACTTATTGGGGCTATTTTCACATAATTTTCAAATCTTAAATGTAACTGTCAAAGCTTCTGTGGGCTGGCTTTCAAACAGTTGTTAAATTATTCTCTTAATCCATGCTAGAGCTAGAAGGTCTTCTGAGGTGCAGAAAGCTACCTTTGTAGTTTCTAGACGAATGTGAAACATATCTGGACTGAAAAGCTAGAACGAACATCTTTTTGATGGAATTATGGTTTAAAACAAAAATGCTTTGATGACTATGGGGAGTTTCTATAATTATTTTTTTCTTCAGAGTTATAAAGCTTCAAAACGCTTGAAGAAATAGTAATGCAAAATTACGTTCCTCCACAAGATAGACAACTCACATCAACAATAAACATTCTTGTTAATATATTTTCCAATGTTTATCACAAAATGTTAGGAAAAACCAAGTAAAGACATTCAAAAACAGATTTAAAACAAAAAACATGTTCTTTTTTAATCAATTGATTAGTGCAAGAAGAATCTGAAGAATATAAGTAATGCTGATGCACACTCCAGTTCAGAGACTTTCCAAGTTGACCTATCCAACTGTGTTTGGATCTGTCCTGATTTTCAGTGAGGTTTTTTTTAAGGTGCATTTTCCTTAATTTGTGGTACTAGGATTTGTTAGATGTGAAAGAAAAGACTGACATTTCTATTGGTATTGCTCTTGAATGCTGAACATTTCAGCTGGCACATCCTTTTGTCTATTCTAGATTGTTTTAAACAATTAAGAGCAGGTTACAGTTAAATAGAGTTGGATGAAACTGGACTTTTTTAAATCAAGATGAAGAGATTATGTAGAACATTAATTCATTTTTATGTTATGGCATAAAACTCTCTGTTCATGGGTTCTGTTAAATTAGAACCTTCTTATTCTTAACAGCATTTATCTGTATATGTGACAATCTTAGTTTGAAAAAATAGCCAACAACCAAGTCTGTCTCCAAATCCTAGAAATGTTTTTCATTACCTGATTGGGTGATATAATGAAGTATTGCATTGCAAAGACTTGTATTTACAATATAGTCTGTTTACAGTGATGAAATGCTCTCAAAATTAAAAAAATAGTACCACTCTCAAAAAGAATAAACATCTATTGCAGTTTACACTGAAGTGAATGTACAGCTTTCCAAATTTACTCCTGTCCCACTTTCAGAATGAGTTCACTAAATAAAATAATACTTCAGACTTATATTCTTCAATAGAAAGAGTGGGAGAGTTTGCTTTTGGCGCTCTTAAAGTATTTTGATTTCTAAGACTGTATGTTTTTCTTGTCATTAAAATGTTACTTGGACTCAAACTGCTGACCTTTCACGATATGCACAAAGTATTCAAAAACTGAGTTCTGAACATTGGCCATGAAACTACTGTCCTAACCTGATAAATGGATTGGAAATAAGCTACCCGACAGTGAGAATGGGCCATTAATTTTAATCAAAGGTGATGTAGAAAGGCGAATGGGATGCATGACAATGTCAACAGCCCAGTAGGTGTTAAGGGGCTACACAGCCTTACTTGTTACTAGGTAGTGCCATTAGTTAAGCCTGGGTGAAGACAGAAAGCCATGCCTGGAATTGAATGACCAGGTCACTCCAAATTCTAATGGAGAAATGGTGTTTCAGAAATACCAATGTAATGGTATCAGAAATGAAGGACAATAGTTTAAAAATATTAAGGGCTTGCTTGGGCTTTTTTTGCCTTTTTTTTTTTTTTTTAAGGGTGCACCCTTTGTCTTTTGCAGTTTTATTTAGCTCATTATTATTTCTTGAAATATTCAGCTCTAATATCTGTAAGTAATAAAGTTATATAATTAATGTTAGCAGAATTTCTAAATCTTTGTATGTTCTAAAATTGTATAAATTCTATAGAATCCAGAATGCAAGAGAAACTAAAATTACGGCTCCTCTCTAATAAATTCCTGGGAAAGAAGGATTTTCTTGCCTTTTTTTAAACAACTTTATGCTAACATTAAAAATAAAACCATGAAGACAGCTACAGTATATCTACATTTGTGGTGTTGGTAGGATTAATCTTTACGCATCCGAAGGTGGAGAGGCTCTTCTTTCAATCAGCGAATATACCTCTTTACTTTGAATATTTGGAGGTTATAAAATACAGTATGACAGCTTGAATTAATGATGTTTATAATGAAGACATAAAAATGCAGGGATGACAAAGAAGCATTTTTATATCCATGCTTCAGGTTTTCTACAAAGGTTCATTTAATTTGACACAGCATTGCATGCATAAGAAAGATATGTATGACTGCATTAGTAATTCTTGCATTCTTATTTAAAATAAAATTAATTATGCTGCTGTCTACTTAATGGAATAGTTTTATAAACAGTAGTTCTTATTCTGTATGTACAGCTGAAGATCAGCTTCGTGCAAAGGGTTATGACAAAACACCAGACTTTATTTTAGAAGTACCAGTAGGTAAGTCTTTTAAAAGAATTTTTATAATTTTGTTTTGTGTAGAAGAGTTCATGCTAAAACATTATGGCTATTAAGTGAAAACAAATTAGTCTCTTCAGGAGTTAGCCAATAATTTTAAGAACTTTTAGTTTGGTTCAGAGAGATTTGATCCTAAGTAGTGTTAGCCAGTGTTTCCTCTTTAGTCTCTGCATGTTTTTATCTCATTATCAAAACAGGAAAAAAAAAAAAAAAAAAAACCAACAAAGAATAAGAACCCCCAAATCCCTGCTCCCTCTAATGTACTCTACCCACTGTGTTTCTGAACTCAACTCTGAAATGCCTGTAATTGTCATTTACTCTTAGACCAAATCAGTTCAAAGGAGTCTTAAGTGTATTGCTATTACACCTATGGGTCATTGTATAAAGGTTTGTCGTGGTGCAATTATTCTTTTGCCGTCAGTATGCATCCACATACAACTCTGCAGTTCTTCACTTTATTTAAAGTTCTTCAGGTTTTTTTAAATAGCAAGAAAGAATAGCAAGAAATAGCAAGAAAGAATAAAGAATAAGAGTAGGTATAAAAGTCCTGAAGTTCATCTACCTTTTCTGGTCTTGAGGCCGTGTGAGAAGGTAACCAGATGACCTAGTCACTGGGCCACAGAAGAAAAAACATCTAAGTTGTCCAAATGTAAAGGTTTATTAATCACCTTTTGTAAATTGGCTTTTGTGACAAAATACTTCTGCTTTGCCTCCGTAGAAAGCAGCACCCGTCTATGCAGATGTCTGCTTTTCTGTCTGTCAGAGGAAGTAAGAAGGCTTGAAAGTACTGTGTGAAGGTCATATACATGACTAGGTTTTTTTCTTCATATTGACAACAGCTGGAATTCTTACTGAGATAACTGATTGTACACTGGTTTAAGGAATGGAATGTGTACTATAAAATGCATCACTGCGCATAACTGCTTGTTATACCATCTTTCAGCACAATCACATGTTATCCAGCAAACAACTGCAGAGAGTCTTCTGAAAAGTTTTAAAAGACTTTCCTTAGCTCAGTGATGTTTGTATACCTAATCATGTTTCCAAAAAAGAGAAATGGTAGTGATGTTAATAAAAAAACAGAAAATATTTTTGTAACTAAAAGGCTCCATATTTGAAATAGGGAGATTTGGCATCCTAATGCAGTTCACTCATGTCAAGCCACATATGGGGAGTTTTCAGTTAATTTCTACCCCTTCACTTCCATACTTACTGTAAAGAATCTCAGGAACCTTCAAGCACTTGAGGGGATGAGGGAACTGTTGGTTTTTACCAGGTATCAAGTTAGCAGGGAAAATGGTGAACTTTCAGAATAATAGAATAGCTAAGGCTGGTGGCCAGTAGCTCAAGCAGGTTGACATGGAGCTGTTTGCAGAACACAATGTCCAGACAGCTGTTGAATATGAAGGAGGGAGAATCCACAACCTCTCTGGGCAATATTTGCCCATTCTCAGTCACCCTCACAGTGAAAAAGTGGTTGCTAATGATCAAATGGAACCTCCTGTGTTTCAGTGCATGTTGCTTCTGGTCGTGTCACTTGGCACCACTGAAAAGAGCCTGTCTCCCTCTTTTTACCACCTACCCTTCAGAAAATTTTATACATTGATAAGATTCATCATTAACGTGCTTCTTAGACTGATCTCTTTTTCTTTTTGTGTTAGAACAAATGCAAATATCTAAAACAGGGTGTAATTAAACTGAAATTGATATAAATATCTGTTAGAATATTTTCTGATATGGTTTTTAAGTGCCTTTTTTTTGTGCATATTTGAAAGATAATTTTTACAAGTACGTAACTGTTGCAAGCATGAATTGTGTGGTAGATTGTGGAGTAAGTAGGATGTTCCCAAACACACTCTTACAGACTGTTGAGTTTGATTTTCAGAGTTCAGTTTCTTTTTTGCTGTCACCCTAGCTGTGGAAGGACACATAATTCACTGGATAGAAAGCAAAGCCTCATTCGGTGATGAAAGTAGCCACCAAGCCTATTTGCAGGACCAGTTTTGGAGCTACTGGAACAGGTATATTTCTATTATTTTTCCTTATAGATAAATAGGATTGCATTTTAAAAAGAAGTTACTGGATAAAACACTAATGACTCTTGTATTAAGCCACGTGGACAAAATACATGTTACTAATCTGGCATTTTGAATGTCATTACTTAGCATGTCAATTTGGAACTATGCAATATTTGTGAAAAATTCATATCCTAATTGTTAATATGCAGCAGATACATCTGGTGATTTTAGAGTGATGCTACATGACAGAGTAAGTTACTTCGGTACAGAAGTTATGTGTCAATTTTTTTAGTACCTGACTTTGAAAGAAGATTTTGCTGTAAAGTCTTGGAGCACATGCAAGGTGACAAATTTGTTTAAAAATCTTTGCTGTCTAACCAAGTGGGCTTTGTGTGTGAAGAACTTTATTGCTTATTGTCATTGTATCTAGGACAATATTGTTTCACTGGTGGTTTTTTTTAATAAAGTATTTCTTTCATATATTATCTACATTTGAAGCAGTAATAACAATTATCTTCAAGTTAAAAATATTGTAAATATTTGCAAGAACTTAAGGAGGTAAATAAGTTATGCTAGACAGAATCTTTTAAATGTGGTGATGGTATTGGTATAAAGATTTTTTCTTTTGAAGATGGTTAAAATACTTCCACTTTGTTCTTCTAAAAGTCAGTATTGTGTATATTTATGTATCTTTCCATGGTCCTAGATACCTCCTCACTGGAGGAATTTTTTCCAAAAAAAATCTTACACACAGTGCTTTATCTTCAATGCCATTTTTGTATGTGGTAGAACCCTAAGCAAGATAGTAAGTGAGGTAAATGAAAGTTTTAGTAACGGATTTTTTAAACCATAACTTTAGAAGTTGCTCAGTGTTAACAAGAGACCATCTGAGGGATAGTGGAAAACATGGCACAAACATGTGAACATATAACAAAAAGGGAGTGTGCTCCAACATCAGAGCATCACATTCTGGTGAATGTGAGAAATTCAAGGTGAAAATTGTCTTCAGAAATACTTTAAAAGCAGATTCCATAGAAGGCATCAGAGAAAGGGTAACCAAATCTTGAGAATAACATCATCAAATTTTGGAATTATACTCTGCAGCAACATTCTTGATTGATATAAGGACATGCTCTTATTTGACAGTCCCAGAAAGCAGTGACTTGGAAAACTTGAATCAAGGCAATGGGAACCTCAGGAAGGCTGTCAGTTGTTGGATGAAGATACTGCGGGAAAGCTGTAGAAAATAAATTGTGAAACATATAAATAGAATATAAAACTTAGAAAATTGAGTGTATACAATATCTAGGCAAATGGTGAGAATGGCAGGAAAGATGCTGAACTGCATGTCAGTGTAACTGAAATGGAGCAGCTCAGGCTGGGAGGAGGCCATTAGATGGACTGGCTAGAATACTTTCTGAGTATAAAGGATGTGTTTGAAGGAATCCATGATGCTGTCAGAGGAAAGCAGCTCCAAGAAGTGAATTTTAAATAGATAACATGAGCATAAAGATACTTACTAATTTGAGATGGGGTGAAAGTTGAGTAGACAAGTAGGATGAAGGCACTGATCCATTTGTTATTTGCAATAAAATTGCCATTGCGAAGTTGAAGTTTCTTTCTTTTTTTTTTTGTGCTGAACAAAGTGTCTATCCACATTTTGGTTTGAGCTATAAAGACGTGTAAAACATTTGAGAATAGCGTGTATCATTTGAATCTGACTTTTCCAAAGGAAACTTCTCTTATGCTTTTATCAGGAAACCAAGACGTGGCTAACTTCAGTTTAATTTCAACATGTACCAATTAATAATTCAACTTCAAAAATGGAATATCTCTCACCGAGTCAAGTATCTTTAATGTTGCAAAAGCTAGACTGAAATTATATGTGGATAAATAAAACATTTTGGAAGTAGTTTTGAGATTTTGCCAAATCTGCTATAGTTGTTCATACTGAAAACAAATACAAAAATGGTTGCTTCTTACATATAGTGACTTTACATTCATATAAGGGAAACTAGAGCTCTCTTTAGTGAGATTTGTTACACCCTAAATCTAAAATTTAGTGATAGGTTAACCATGGAAATTAGGCAGATTTCTGTGGCCTTTCTTTAAAGAACAAATCCTGTTAGTCTTCATTTTCATACCACTTGGCCAAACTGACAGTGTCACATCTTCTGAAATGAGCTCTGAATTACTGTAGCTTCTAATATAATGACAGTTGGGTTAATGAACACACATTGACAGATTATGTTACAAATAGGTTAGACAGTTAACTTTTGTTGCTCTCTGAAACTATTTATATAAAAGGACACAAGTGTAGCTGCCCAAAATGTGAATCGGTTTCGGATTATTTAATCAGCCTGTCTCTCAAGTGAGAACCAGCTTCCCAGTCAATTCACCACACCTTTGTGTCTCCCTTTCTCTTGACAGAGAAATCATTTGGAGGATCAGCATCAGTTTACAATAGAGGTGTCATGACACTCAGCTGATAGTTTAGGGTGTTGTAAACCTGATCCGTTGGTTGAACTTAAAGCGGAAATGAAATTGGAGAGAAAATCTGTAACATCGCCTGTTAGATGTGGATAGAAATACAAATTAGATACTTTGAAAGGAATGAAAGTGAGAGGTTTTAAAAGACTTTTTCCATTCAGCTTTTTAATTTCTTCTCTAAAAATTAGGGGTCAGACTGGAAAAGTTTCTTTATTCTTTTCCCATATGTCACAGATGTAAGATGAATTCTACTCAGAATGTGACTGAAAGCTTTGAACATAGCTGGGATTTGTTTGCTGTTATGTGTGTATTTCATTAAATCCTGTACTCTGTGCTAACTAAATCTGTGAGTGTCTTAAATTGGTCTGTACTGACAGGAAAGAAATGGCACTTTCTCATTTAACAGAACAGCTCCCTAGATGCAGTCAACCATGTCTGTTCACCTCAGTGCAAAAGAACACCTTTTTATTACTCTGAGTTCTGCAGGGACAGCTTAGCAAGGTTTTTTATGGCTCATACATCAATGGTATTGTTAAGCAATTTTCAGTTGCAGTGGTGCTCTGCAACCTCATCTTCAAATTAAGTTTCACATTAAAAATGTACAAAGTGTACCTTGTCAGTAGATTTGCACAGTTGTAGTTTAAGATGCTCTTTAGATATTTGAGATTTTATAATAATAAAGAAACAGAAAAAAGGCAAATTTGGTGTTGCATATTCCCAGACTGATTTTGCAGAGTGATGTTTTAGAAAAAAAAGCTCTTGTATATACTAGAAAAACTTAAAATATTTCATGTACTTACAGAGTGAATCCCTTCCCTCTTTAGGTTTGTTTGGTGGTGTCTACCCAGCAAGCTATAGCTTTCAGTGCCACTGGGTAAACAAAACTAATGCATGTGAAGTAATAATAATTGCTTTGTGCACATGTAGTAGATACCATACTTTTCATTGTTCACTGGCTAACATTGGTGTATTTCTTGTAACCACGAGAACAGAAACTTTTAAATAGCCAGTGTGACCAGAGGTAATTTGGAGAGCATGAACAGGAAGTTACACAGATTGCACTTTAAAACAGGGTCTGTGAACATGTGGTAAATTATTTTAGAGTTTAGCTGAATGTTGTTGTTCCCTTTTTTTTTTGCCGTAGTGTCTAATTTTTTAATTTTTTTGCAGCTTGGATTCCTGGCTGTAAAAATCTGTTAGTCAGAGCTGATAGGCATGACTGCTGTTTTCTAAGGATATAGAGATCAGCAACTCTCAGTTCAAATAGTAATTAGTGGGTGCACTGTCAGTGACTTGCTGTAAGAAGATATAAACTCCAATACAGCAATTTACATTTTCTGTCTTCTGCAAGCATGGCTAAAGCATATGTACATTCTGGAATGTAATTTCTAGAGAGTCCCTGGAGAAAGCTTGACGTCGTTATTAGCTAAAGAAACTTTACTATATGTGAGGAAGACTGTAGGAAAATGTCATATTTGACATTGATATTAAAGGCAATTTCACATAGTGAAAGAGAAGCATTTCATCTTCTCTTTGAATAAAAATGGTAAGTCATCTCTGCACTAAAATCCTTCCCTCATTTGCTTGCATTCTAAATTTTGTTAGTCCTGTGCTTCTGTTATTTTAAAAAATAAATATAAGCAAGTTTCCCATAAGTAATTTTAAAATAGTAACTACATTTTTTGGGGGCCTAAATTCATGATTCAGTATCCTGTTAATTAATACATTATGTCTGATCTTGAGACTTTAGTTTAAAACTAACAGTCGTAGTAAAATTGTCATAGTCCTGTAGAATAAAAAGGGTATTTATTTCAGATAAGTGCAAACGGAAATGATGCAAAACGTATTTCAGTTACAATCACAGATTATGCATACTTGGGTTTTTTGAGAAGAGGATTCAAATTCATTTGCAGTTGACTATGAGTTATATATCAGCAAGGGCTGAATTACAACATCAGAATGATAGACATTTTTTGCCGTTCAGCCCTTTAAAATGGTTTGACATGTTACTGTGAAGACTGAAGTAATAATTGTTGTCTGATTGTAGGTGGTAGAGGAAGAGGGAATTATGCTGTGGGTTTATGGATCTCTGTTCTGTTAACTAGTTCAATATTCTTCAATTGCAGATGGTTTAAAAAGTTGTATGGGTGAGTTGAAAGCCAGTGTAACAACTAAACTTGGAGGAAACCTTGGGAGTTGCATTTGTCAAGTGGCTAAGAAAACTGTTCATGCATACCCGGTATCCAAAGCTTCATTGGCAGCCCAAACATAAAGAACTGAAAGGTCATTCTTCTTCATGCAGTATGATGGTTTGTTGACATATTTTGACACACTGGTACGATACTGAAAGGTTTTGACGTTACTGTAACACTGAGGGACTTAGAGTTTGTTTAGATATTTAATATTTGTGGATTTTCAGACATGCAGGGTTTTGCTTTGCTCCTTTTTCTCTCCCTTCTGGCTCCAGTTGAATTAGTAAATTATTCTTAATAAAAAATGGATATAGACAGAAAAGAGAGTTTTTGATGATTTTTACCACTTAGGACCATGTATTAGTTTCTTCAAAAGTAATTCACTTTTTAAAAGTGAATTATTATGCCAACTTGCTAACCTTAGTAGCACTGAGTAAGGTACATTTATTTAGAGACAAGAAGAGAACCAGAAGCAGTGAAGAGTGCCATTTTCTATTAGTTTCCTTAGTTTACTTAGTGAAGGTGGTAAAGTTTGTGTTCTTCTGCAAGATAAACAGATACATGTGTACATTCAGACATAAATATGTGTATACACAATGTGGTGGCTTGACCTTGGCAGGATGCCAGGTGCCCACCCAGCCGCTCGGTCACTCCCCTTCCCAGCTGGACAGGGGAGAGAGTAAGATTGAAAACAACTTACGGGTTGGGGTAAGGGAGTTTATTAAAGCAGAAGCAAAGCAAAAGCTTGTGCGCGCAGAAGCAAAGCGAAAGATAACACAGTTTATTCTCTACTTCCCATGAGCAGCAATGGTCGGCCACTCCCGAGCAGCAGGGCTTCAGCACGCGTGACAACTCCTCAGCAGGCAGCCATTGGAGACAATGAATGCACCCCTTTCTGCTCCTTACCTTAGCTTTTATATCTGAGGTGATGTCATATGGTCTGGAATATCCCCTTGGTCGGTTTGGGTCAGCTGGCCTGCTTGGGTCCCCTCCCATGATCTTCCCCTCAACCGAGGAAGGAATGTCACAGTGCTGGGGCTGTGCTCAGCAGTTACCAAAACACCGGTGTGTTATCAACACCCTTCTACCTGCCAATGCAAAGCACAGCACTGTGAAGAATACTGTGGGGAAACGAACTCCAGCTCAGCCAGACCAAATACACACATATATAGGCATACCGCTGCACTTCACAAATGTTCTAGATACATTTAGCTGATTTCCAAAAGCATTTGACGTTAATTATTTTTATACTTATTTAATGACACATGAGCAGTATAAAAATCAACATGTAGTTTATGAAAAATATATTTTTTTACTCTAACTCAAAAGTAATATTTTTAGATTTTACCAGTCTTGCTGTCTTTAGTGATGAATAAAAGAGCATGAAGGCATTTTCATTGGGACCACGGCTTATGCCCTAGCATTGCTGTAATGTTAATTGTTTTGCTCAGTGTTTAGGTTGTTTGATTTTGTATCAAAACTAATTTTTGTCAAAGCAAAGAAAGAACAGACCACATTATATTCATATTAACATTTATATTTGAATGATTGATATTAAGTATATGTTTTCATTGTTCTGCTTAGATACAGTATCTAATACGGACATGAAACTGGGATTTTCATTATAATTTAATTCCATTACATAAGCCTCTTTCACTGCTAGATGGTTACATTCTGAACTTAAAATATAGTCAATGAAGCTGTATATATCCTTGTTTAAATTATTTTTCCCTTATATTTTTCTGTACTGTCTTAAAGATTCTCATGTCACTGGAGACTCATGTAGATAGAACATTTTCAGCTTCCTTCCACATTACTGCAAGGCTTCAGCTCCAATTTTCCTGGTATTTCTCATTTAGATTAGACAAGCATCTAAGTTTAGGTACGATAAGAGCTGACAGCAGAGATCCTGCTATGCTTGCCAAAGGCCTGGTTGCAGACACTCTACTATGTCAAAGAATGTCAACCCCCCACAGACCTTACCTTTCAGAATTCCTTGTAATTTTTAATTGACATTTACATCTGACAATTTCAATGTATTTCATAGTGTTGAGTTTTTATCTACCTACTAATAGTTAAAACCAAACCAAAGCAAAAAGAATCCCGTCCTGTAAACTATGATATCATGTATTTTTTAATTAACAAGGTCAAGCTGCTGGGCTGAAACTCAAGAATGAGCAACTCCCCCTTCCTTCTTGTAACTCTGTAGATGCTAGTCTAATCCATTTCAAATTACTGTTGAGGAGGGGAGTAGGAGTATAAAGAGAAATTCAGCTGTTAGTACTAATGAACTAATGAAAGCATAAGTATATACTATGCATTGTGCACAGAAAGGATTTTGAGATTTTGAGGAAACTTTTAAGAATCAAAATTTTCCTTTGAGTCAGGTACTTGAAAATTGAAAGTGGTACCTCTATGTGATGTATGCATGTTAACAGAATAATATTGTAAATATAGTAAATCTGGCAAGTATGTCATTTAGCTGCATGTTGCAGTTTGTTGTGCTTCCTTGCCTTCAGAAATCTCAAGTTTTCATTTTGGGTTAAAATGCTAAAAGCCTAATAAATTAGTATGAACATAATTATCCATCTATTAGAAGTTAGAATGAAGGACTACAGTTGATCATAAATGTCACAAAGCAAAAAATGTAGAAGTAGCATTTTGTCACAAGTAATGCTGCTTTTCTTCTAATTAGTTAATTTACATTTTGCAAATTAAGGGCAAAATGCAGACAGAAGATAATCTAGTAGCATATCATAGCTTTACTGACCTGTATTTGTATATGCCAAATTTCAGTTAATTAGAAATGTAGATGCTGTTTGTTTTATCTGTCAAAAAGCTCATGTTAAAAAAAAACTAGACCCACTTTTTCCCCCAACATTTATCATCTAAATAATAGTCTTGCCAAGATGGCAGCCTCATAATAAACTCTTTTCAGTGGAGTGATGGGTAATGAAGCTTGCTTGTGAAGGCAGCGAAAAATGTTGTCTAGCCAAATGTATGAATATGATGGCTAGAGAATCAGTGGACTTTCTCAGTCATCAATCTTTTTAGTAGCCTCTTATACATCTGAATATTTTGATAGATGATCTAATAATTGAGTTATCTATCTTTCTAACTATCAGAGTTGCATAAAAATTATTCTCACATGCTATTGAATATTATATATATTGGGCATCCAGTGAATTTTTCAAAAAAGGTCCAAGAGTCAGAGGAATTTTGTTTGTCTTAAGCAGCCTTCAATATATTAAATGATAAATTACTATATATAGAATACAAAACTACATGTACATAAGGAAAGAAAGTAAGCAATGTCAATAGCTGATTACAGATAAGACTCAGTAAATAAAGCACTTAAAAGCATGAGACTGGTGACATTAGTGCACAATCTAAGAAATTTGAGGTATAAAATCAGTAGATTCAATAGTCCCTGGACAGTTAATGGACAGGAATCACATTTCCACACAGTTGCACAAACTCCTTGTGTCTAGGAAATCTTGGCTTAGGTAAAAAGAAATACAGCATCACAATGGAGTACTGTCAGCCTCTCTGAGAGCACTTTCTTTTGATTAAAGATGAGACTGAAATGTATATATTGAAATGCATACATTCTGTTTATTCCGAGCAGTGGTACAATATGGATTTTGTGTTTCCAGAGCACAAGAATCTGCTTCCCTAGGTCACCATTCTTGCATTAATGCAGGCACTCAGGGTATTTGGATAAGTTGCTTACTATGGTGTGTTATACTAAAGCTTTTGAGTAGCAGAGCAAAATGAATGTTGATGTTGGTGTATTTTTTTAAGCATTACAGTTCAAATGGACATTATATCATTCTTCACTTCAAATGAGTTTCTCGTCAGATAAAAATTATTTTATCAATAAGAAAAATATTATTGCATTAATTCAAATGTATTTTTTTCACCTTGGTGTCACCAGTTTATGTTCAATTACATAGTTTTATATAGGTTATAAAATTTTACTTCTTGTAAATTCTTGAAAACTATGTGGTGTGGACTCATTTTTTTAATTTATTTTCATTTTTTAGTACTTTACTTGTTTCAAAGTTGCATGTTGTCATTTGACAATACTTCTAGAAAGTATCATTGGGCCTCATTGGACCTTGCCACTACGTATGGATCTACAAATTTAACAAAGTGTTGGCTGTCTCACTAGCAGTGATTGTGACTTTCATGCTAAGTAAGCAGAGTTCTTGATGTTTAATAGTTCTTGCTAAACATGCATAAGTAGTTTGATTCTGTTTGGGTATACTTAAAGCAAGTCACTGAGCAAAGATTACTTGAGTCTCAAAAGTGTAAAAGCTTACAATAAAATTTGGCTCTGAAGTTCAACATTTATCTTGAAATATTGTGTCCCACTGAAACTGTCTATTTTTGTTTTCAGTAATATTCACATTGATTTCATACAATTCTGAGTTACATAAGGGTAATTTTACCTTTAAGTAAAATTTCAACCTAGAACTAAGGCAGTAGGAATCAAATTACAAAAACCAGGTTAAATTATTCTCTTTCATTACTTAGGGAGTTGTAATATGAGAACGCTAAAATTGCTTCTGAGTATACAAATTCATAAGCAATTAACTGGAATTGATCAAAGTTAGTGTTTGATTTTCCTTACTGTATGTGGCTTCCTCTGACCTTAAGTAAATTGGCAGTTATTTTACTTAGCATTTGTAACATTTCTGCTAGAGAACAGATCAAGCTCCTGTGTATACACAGTCTGTTATAAACACGTATATATTTAGGAAAGAGGTCTTCATTTCCCTCTTCTAATCAAAATAGTAAGCATCTGTGTCCCCTCTTGTCATTTGATTAGCACGTTCTCATCCATCACTAGTCTTTGATATGAGCATCAAGAAATCATGTCCTTTTGCTTTAAATGATAAATGTGCCTTTGTCATGAATACTTATAGACATTCCAAGATTTAAATCTGAATTGTCAAAGTGTAACAGCGCAACTTCTCTGATGTGACATTATTAGTGAAATAAAGAACTTTTAATTTTTTACAGATAGGCCTTAAATATTGACACTACAAGGCTGATTTAGTTGTGATGCTGAAAAATTTTTCTTTTATCCACTGTTTTTCTACGGTGAATTGTTTATCAACAAGAGACAGCTGCATGAGAGCATCTGCGGACATTCCTATTTACGTGTTCCAAGACTGTCTCCTCATGTTTCATTATTTAGGTCTGATGTCTAGTTAGCTCTTATCAAAACTAATACCATCTGAAGTACCAGGCTTCCGGTGGTCACACAACCAACATGAAATTTTCTTCAGTCTGACTAATATTATTAAAGGCAGTATCTCTTTAAACCTGGGCTTTGTTTCAGTGTCTAGATCAATTACATCTTATGAATTGGTTGCAGTGAATGATTCCCTACTTGTTTCAATAGATTAAATAAATCTCAAATTATATTCTGCACACTTTAAAAACTAGTGAAAATGTGAGTGTGTAGACTAAAGCCTTGCTACCGTTCTTACTATGTCTTGATGCTACTAAGGCAGAAAGAGCTACCATATGTCTGGCTTCTCATTGTTGGACTAGTACAGTAAGTTAAAATGTTTTAAAAGACAGACACCTAGATCGGATTGTATCAACTGTTTTTTCATCTATTTGTAGCAAAAATTGAATGTGTCAGGAAAATAGGCAATTTAATTTTAATTCCTACAGAAAGCAACTGTTGCTTGAAATCTCTGGGCTCACTTACACAAAACATTTTTTCCTGAATTCCTTTTCTGCTTTTTTATTTATTGTATTCCAAGTATATCATTGTTAAATTAATTTCATTATCTAGGTGCTGAAATGCTAAAATTGAGTCTTTGAAATTCACAATTTGCAATTTATAATCTCTGAAATTTACAAAATAGTTCAGAGAGGAATTTAGTGGGGGATCCCACAAAGTGATTTAAGGGCCCATGATCAGTTTATAATTGCAGTCGTTGGTAGTATCATGTATACAAGACACTGCAATATTTAGGATTTTTTTCAACTTTTTATTGTTGCTTACCTCAGAGATTTGACCACAACATTTTTTGTATAGTCGAGTTGACTTGATTCCAAGCTTGTTTAAGTTATAAAGTCATGTAAAACTGATCACATTATTTATATCTCTTTATTTGGAAAATGCTATTTATTTTCAAATAATGAAAATTATATATATTTCAAGCTCTCTGTAGAACAGTAGTTTTAAAACTCTATTTTCATTTATTTGTTTCAAAAGGAGAAATACTTTGCGTTCTTTGCAACACAGCCCAACAAATGAAGTGAGATTTCCTGGCATACGAAAGATGCCTGTGAGTTTTTGAGACACTGAAGCTGTAACCCAACTTGAAGAAGACAATCATGGCAGTGAGCTTCTGTTCAGAGTTAATCAGCTGCAGAATTTGTAAACTGCATATGTGTCAAAGTTGAAAATGTTAGCACTCTGATAGAAGCTTGAAAAGGTTAGAACTGATAAAAGCCATCAGCAGTTAAAGAAGATGATTTATGGGAATGTAATGACACAAAATGCCTCATTTATCACTCATATATAGATAGGTTAAGGTTTCTGTGTCATGCTTTAAAAACTTGACCACTTAGAATTGTCAAAATAGGTAGTTAATTGCCCATCATACATTTCAGTTCAAATTTCCTTTGCTCAAATTTTGGTGACTTTACTGTTTTGCTTCTCATATGGTTCTTTTTAAAGTCATTCATATTTTGTATTTATTTCATATTTGTTTCAAATGGTATGCTCAGTGCTCTGTTAGAACTTTTATTAGGTAAAGCTGTTGATTTGAATGCTGTCCAAATCTTTTGTTGATTTACAATTTGATTCAGCCTAACTGTAAGGAAAATAACTGAAGGTTTCATTTTCCTCTGTTCTATACCACTAAGTCTCATCAAGAGTTTACAGCTTTCTAATTTAATCCTTACATTTCCTCTCCAAACTGAAATATGAGATTTAAAAGCAAATCCATCAATCGGTTTCCAGTTCCAGTCACTTAAGTTACTGTTTATCTCCATGCAAATTAAATTTAATCCAAAACTACCAGTACTGTTAAATGATCCTAAAACAAAATAAAAATGTTAGGAAAAATGCACAGTAGTATGCTGTCTTTGATATGAGGATAGCAGCAAGCAAATACTATAGATTTGAGACTGACTGGTTTTATTTCAACTGTCCACACTGCAAACATGGATAAATACTCATTAGGGAATTATCTTCAAGAACATATTTTTAAAATAAAACAACTAAAGACATTGCGTTAATACTAAAATACAGGTTCAGCTGCCAAAAAAAAAAGAAGTGTGATAATAAAGTTTGTAAGGATTTCTTTTTCTTCATCTACTTATCCTTTTTAAACCA
Source organism: Lophotriccus pileatus (assembly GCA_035583135.1). Classification (NCBI taxonomy): domain Eukaryota; kingdom Metazoa; phylum Chordata; class Aves; order Passeriformes; family Tyrannidae; genus Lophotriccus; species Lophotriccus pileatus. Next base: position 32,605,590 of record JAWWES010000168.1, on the reverse strand, counting down.
CTTCATCCTCCTATTTCTTGATCTTATACAGAATAGCCTGAACAGAATAATTTTAATTTTTAATATAAAAAACTTACCTTTTGTTAGCTTTCACAATTTATGGCCCCAACTGTATAGCATTCTGTTTGTTCAGCGATGACCTTCCAGGTTCGATTTAAAAGGAAGTCAGAAGCATTTGTCATGTCTGCTCGATCTTGTCCAGAGGTACCTATTGTAATTATAAAGGACTAATAAGGTTGTTTGTAATATAACAGTCTGACAACCCTAAAAAATCTTCTGAAGAGCAACTTCTCTTTTTTTTTTTCCCCCATCTTTTCTTTCTTAAGGAAAAAAAAAAATCTCTTCTTGCTTTCTTGTGCACTACATCTTTTCAAATTTAGATGAGAAAGCGTAAAGAACTTGCACCTCAAAAAACTTAACTTAGTTTTAAAAGATAAGCTGTATAATTTGCTCATTTGTAATACCTTTTGGAAATAGTAATAATGTGGCTATAGTACAGTTGCACCATATATTTAATTGGTGTATATAGAAGTGATGATGATGTACTTAGAAACATTGAATTCCTTTCACTGTGTAACAAAAGAAACCCATTTATTACTATGTCTGTTGCAAAAATATGTGATACATTAATATAGTGATCTCTCTTAGAAAAAAATCCAAATAAAAAAAATCTTGTTTATTCTATTATAAGCATTATTAAAGTACTGCTGTAAGTGGGTGTTATTATAGTGGTATTTTTCATTACATGTCAGGTTTTTTGCAATTGACTTATGATCATTTTTCCCTTCATATGCCTTTGTCTTGCTTCCTCTCTTCTCTTTCCTCTCCCATTTCATCAGCACCCAGCAATACCACGGGGTTTTTCATAGGCATCTGTATGAGGTAAACAAAAACCCAATGAAATTTGAATTTTAAAAAGAAATGTTTACTTCTCTTGTATGGTATGTAACAACACTGTAGTATTGTCAGGCTACCATACATCTTTCAAATACTCTTAGACGGCAAAGGCAAAATCTTGACAATTTGGTAATCTTACCATGTGATTTCAAGAAGGCTTTTTTTCATATCTACAATTGAGACAAATTTATGTTGTATGTATTTATGGTTGTTAAACTCAAAATTGTCTCATTTCATTAATTTTTAACATTGTGCTCCCTTAATGACTATGAAGAAATGTATTAAAATGCCTTAATTATAGGGCTAGAAGAAGAGAAAGCACAAGTCTTTTTAGCATATGATCTTTCAATTGTTCACTAAAGGATAAAGAGGGCATTCAAGCGTGGTTTAAATAACTGTCAGCAATAATAAAATGCAAGGTTGTTTGTAGAGCCTTTAAAGACCTTTCGGGGAAATAGATTTAATTAAAAAATAATAAAATGGACTTTTTATTTCAAAGAAATCCAAAATGTTATAAAATTGTAGGATCCTACTGTATTAAGAGTAATGTATGTTTCCAAGGATGCAGAAAAATAACCAAAAATACCCTGCAGACTACACAGCAGCGATAGCTTTATTTCATGTGTGTTTATGTATGTTCTTCAGCTTTTGAAACACAGGCTACAAATAGCATATTAGAGATACTTCATGTTTTCTAAACTGTGTGATTTTACCTATTTGGGTTTTTTTTTTAGTTTTAGCTTTTAACAAGGGTGTTTTTTTAAAAAGTACAAGGTGAACACTTAGCTTCTTAATTTAAAATTATGTTCTCATGATTACCCTCAGAGCAATACAACTGCCATACTGGCAGAAGTTCAGTTGCCTCTTTCATAGAGTCTGCAGGTTCCTACTCATTGTAGGTGTCTGTCTTATGTACTGTGAAAATACATTTTGAAGTATATTTCTGATTTCTGCTTTTTTCTTCTCACAGAATGAAAAATCACATTTGCTAGTAATGTTCTTGGTTGTATGGTGTGTTGAAAAGTTTGTTTAAGCACTTGTTCTGCATTATTGAGTTATACTGCTTCTGGCAAAGTAGGAGCAACTTAAGTTGCATGTGATCAGCAGTGGTTTATAAACAACATTGACTGCTGTCTTTTTAGAGTAGTTTGCACCCTTGCTTAGCCTTGTGCTTTCCTGGGGATATTTTTGTATGTTGTTTTCTCTCATCCTGGTGCATACACATCAATTGCAGTCACTGGTTGGTTTGTTGTAGCCAAGTACCAAATGAATCTGTGTGCAAGTTGTCTTTGTGTAGCAAGGATTTTTACAGATAGATCAACTTCACTAAAGTGCATTTTCAGCAAATGCTAAAATTCTATCAGTTTTTTAGTTATAATTGCTGGTCCAAGTACATTATAAAACTTGTTCATAATGAAAATGTGACTTTAATATTTAGGGTCTTGCTATATCCTCTAGTAAATTAAGTTTGGATTGTTAATTCTTATCAGCGTTCACTTTGTCACTGACTGATCATAGAAATGGAAAACTTCTGTGTTCTTGGAGCTGCTGATTCTTCTTTTTAGAAAAATAAGGGTTTGTTTTCTGCTTGCTCACATGCCTTGAAGTGGAGCACAAATTAATAGCATAGCTTCTGTGAAATACACTGAGCAATGACCATGTGAGAAAGATAGCTAAGATATTGCTGAAAATGTACAAATATCTGTCATTGTTCTGCATAAAAGTGCCTCACTGTTTATTTTATTGCTGGTCTTCCTGAGACTTGAGGACTCAGAACTACCCCAACTGCAACAGACGTGCATGGTTAGCTTTGGCAACCTGTCTGTATATAGTGTCCTTGTTTTTGAGAAAGAAGTGCCTCACATCATCCTGTCACTAAACTCCTTTCTGTTTTCAACCAGTTGTGTCCCTTTTGTTCCATTCATTCTTCCTGGTGGGGTAGGGCTATTAGGTGTGATAATGTTTCTGTAGAATATGCTCTATTATCTGATACTCTCTAATCTGAAATCTATGGTCTCCTGCAGAATCATTAGTTTTGATTGCTTCTCTTGAGTTTGTACTTCTCCTGAGTTCTACTGAACTGCAAGTCAAATGTGAAGTCTGCTTCCTTTCTCTTTCTACTAGTCATTTGTTTTCTGCTTTCCAAAGTTTTGTGTAGTTGGGGTTTTATAACTGTTGCATACCCGAGATGACTTTTTCAATAGAGACTTCCGTACGCTTTGGTAAACACACTGAGTTCTCACTGAGTAAAACTTACTACCATACAGTATTTTAATTTTGGCATAGTGATTTTTACTTTTTCATGTGATTTTTCTTTGTTAAAAATCAGATTTTTTTTTGTTTTTCCGTTGTTAAAAATCATGTTTCCTATATCTGAAGACCTCTTCTTACTGATGATAATACTTTATTAGAAACAGTAAACTTTCTGTATCATTTCACTACTTTAAAATGCAACATTCAAGAGAGAAATGTGCATTATTGGAGAGTTGAAAGTTTAATCTTCTGGTAGAGCAGACTAGCTCCTTATGTAATTTCCTAATAATTAGCACATATAGCCTGCATACAAGCTGAGGCTTTCATGATGCAAATAGTAAGATGACCAGGATAGAATAATGGTCTTCAGTTACACTGTTAGGCATAGTGTTTCTTACTAACTGACTGTAAGGCATTTGCCTCTGGACAATAGACAGGGTAAGGGATAATAGCTGTAAGTGTAGCTCTGAATCTGATCCATCATTGATCTCTTTTGTATTCTCAAGCAAATTACTTGTTGTTTCTATATTTGACATTCACTACCAGTAAAAGCCTTATATTGCATAAAAATATAGCAAGGTCATACTTGTTTCTTTAAAACTCAAGGTAAAAGACACTACATATAGAGACATATGAATATGCTCTGTCAGGAAAAATCTCTGTTCTTGGAACAAAAGTATAAACCTAAGAACAGATCTTCTCATAATTCTCATTTTCTTATCACCGTTTATAGCATGTCAAGGAAGAGAAAGAGGATCCAGAAGTACTGTCTGTGCTTTGGCATAAAACATTATAAAAACAACATAAAGTTCCAGATGTTTTTGGCTTGTGTTAAGAAGATAAAGGATAGGATTCTAGGAAAAACACTAATCATGTCAAAGTACCACTAAAATCATGCTTCTCTGCAAAATGTCCAGGGGTACAAGTTCAGGGAGAATGGTCTGCATTCTCACTATTACAGAGGAGACTTTCCCAGTTGTGAAAGCACACCCTACTGTCTTTTGTGTCCTTTGTTTTTCTACCTCTTCTCTGTAAAATCATCATATGGAGCTCTGAGAATACCCTTACTTGTAGATTTCTTTTTTTTATTTAATCACCACGGGACAAATAAGATGTAATAGCTCTACAACCCTTAGCCTGCTCAACCACTGCTCCCTCCTTGGCTTAAATAGACCCCAAATTTAGGCTGGGTCTATGGAATTGCCTCAGTGGGAGAATCCCCTTCACGTGCAAATCTCAAGAAGATGTCTGCATCATAATGTAGATCTGACCTCAGAATACGTATATGTGGATATGAGTTTAGGTATATATGAATTACATAGATGTAACTAAAATATGAAGTCTAAACATAATGCTTATAGTACTTTTTTACTTAACATTATATTTTTTGTGCATATCAGTAAAATAATAGTTTAAAATTGTGCCTTGCTGTTGATATATTTCATGTGCTTCTTCTATAATATTCTCTCCCTCATTTTGCTGTGATAGACAAGTGAATGTGTCTCCACTGAAACTTTTTTAAAGAACAAAATATATTAAGACACTTTAGTTAGTTGCAAAGACGATGAAAAAAAGCTGTTAACATCATGTGATGGTGTTTTACCTAGGATAAATACACTGTGCTTCATAAATCTTTCCTATGACATGAGGAAATTTGTGTACAGTGTTGTTTTTAGTAGCCCACACTTTCTGTTTTAGAGTATTAATTACCTAGTCAGAATTTATTAGAGCCCATTGAGTTTTGCATTATTAAAGTTGTAGCAACAGCTAAATGGTATGAGATGTGGAATGCAGAATATTTGCTTTGCCAAGTGTTCCTCTCTGGGGCTTCAGAGGAGGAACAGAGAACTTAAAAGTCAAGTCTGACACACACACAAAAAATAAATTTAATTTAGATGTGTATTTACCTCTGTATAAAATATAAAAGTTAAGCATAATAGATTTTTCTGTTGTAATGGTCTCATGCAGCAGCAATAGTGTTACATGTAGAGTTTCTGCAGTAGTTGCTCATTTTAAAATGCAAAGCTGTAGGATTGCAGTAATGTGTAACTGTAGACTGGTTTCCGTACTTCTGCAAGTTAAATGTTTCAGATATATTATGAGAAAAGTTGTTTATTGTCTAATTGCATATAACTAAAAAAATCATCATTGCATTTGTACATTATGTGGCCATCATGGGCATCTACTAATCTGTCCAGCAGAGGTTTAGTTCTGTTTGAAGTCAATTTGTGCTGTCCTAGGTGCAAGTAAGAATAAAGATGCCATCAGTACTAGTTTTGATCTATGTAATGATTTGGTCCTTTGGATTAAGTGATTAGATAGAGTATGAGGTTCATGATTGTACTGAGGGTAACTTGCAGCAAATCCAAACAAGGGCCACAAAGACAAAGAAGGGATTGGATTTTAGAGAGAGAGAGACTGGGAGAGCTCCAGCTGTTTAGCATGGAGAAGAGCAGAATCAGGGAGTATCTTACCAATGTACATAAATACTTGAAGGAAAGGAGTGAAAATATGGAAGCTAGAATCTTCTTAGTGGTGCCCAGTGAGGGGACAGGAGTCTATGGACACAGACTGAAATACAGAAAAATCTACTGAAACATTAGAAAAACCTTCTTTTTATTGTGAGAGTTGTCAAACCCTGGAGCAGTCTGTCCCCAGAGGTTGTGGAGTCTCCATCCTTGTACATGTTCAAAACCCAACTGGTTTTGAGAAAAAGCCCTGAGAAACCATCTGTAGTTCACCCTAGCAGGACTAGACAATCTCTAAAGATTCCTTCTTAACCTCAACTCTTCACTGGTTTTGTGTTATTTTATTTATCATTAGGTATTTTTGTATTACTTTTTTTTCAAAGTCCCAGAGAAATCAAGTTCAAAATACGTGGGAGAAAGGGAAATCTGAAGAGCTTTATTCCAGTAAACAGCTGCTATTACATTTAATGTTAGTTTTCCTAAGTTAGATTTCCTAGTTTTCTTCAGTTTTAAAAGTGAGAGAGAAAATTAGGCTGAAGAAAATGTGAAAGATATTTTATCTATCCGTAAACATTCTTCTGAAAACTAACAATGAGCACTAAACATCAATATAATACCAAAAACTAAAATAATAACTTAAACTGAAAATTATGAAAGAATAATGTAAGGAAAGCAGTAAGAGGGAGGTTTTTATGAATCCTGTTGGTCTGGAGCTTGGGGATCTGTTCACAGAAGAGTACACAAATGTAGGCTTAAAAAGTTAGCAGACAGATCCTAATATGTTAAAGGTTGTAATCTTCTGAAAGAAGTTGGTTGGCTTTCCTGTTGGCCCTCCTATCAACTTTAACCTCCAACCTTCTCCGGCATGTATCACTACAAATAAAACTGCTGAGGTTTGACAAGAGGATATAAAGTCACTAGGCCATCGCACAGAGATCTCTACATGATTTTCTTTAACCTAAAGCTTAAATGAATGCTGCTTTAAGTCAGGGTTTTTAATAAGAAGTCATAAACATTCACTCATATCACTTTAGTTTTAATAATTACTGTTTTAACAGAGAAGAGAAGAAATATACATAGTAAATTATGTTTGACAACTGGAATTTCATGGTTTTGTTATTGGTTGTCTTTGACTATTACATGAATTGCTGTTCTTCATTTTAATGTATACTTTTTCTTGCAAACTGCGTATGATACCGATATAAACATGGCATTTGTGTACAGTGTTATAAATGAATTTTTAGCTCTTGATTAAGGCAAACCAGAAAAAAATAACTTACCTATTTGTATTTACCAATGTCAGAATAATAATCTTTAGATCCTTAGTCACCTATTATGATTTTGGCTTTTCTTTGACTGTGATTTTTATGTGACTTTACACAATACCTTTGAGCAATGTGGGCACTATGCAGGCCATAACTACTAAAAGTTTTCCTTAATCATTTCACTCCTGCAAGCTGCCTATACAGTATTTTCATTTTGCCAGGGAGCAGCCATCCACAATATTACTGAATCACAGAATTAATATTATTGATATATACCATTACTAATGGTAATAATTCTTGCAGATTCCCTATTCTTATAAGCAATTGATCTCTGAACACAGACTGCACTTTACTAAAATTGTATTATGATCCTAAAATAATATTTCTTTCCAGTTCAAAACCATACCAGTTCAAAATCAGGTTTTCTGTTTTGTAGGCTGGACAATTTGTGTGACAAATTTTGTGGTGATGTATAATAATTCTCTTCATACTTTTTGTTTCTTGTAGATCATCATCTTTTTCACTCACCCATGTGTTTTTTCAGAGCACTTACTTTAGGGACTATAAAAGCAGGCTCTTCTTTCTGAAGTCCTTCCTTTCTGTGCCCAGGTTCTCTTCATTGTATGAGCTCTTCATACGTTCGTCTCTCAACAGGAACACTCTATTTGATGAGGTACATAGATCTTCCATTCTTGCTTATGTTTCAACCACTTTTTAACCTTCCTTCACAAACATAACGAGCAGATACCAGGGAGCACCCTTTTTTTTATTTCCTAAATAGTATGCCGCACACTAGTCACGTCTCAGTAGGTCACGCATCTTGCCTTTCTGCTGATTTCACTTGGCTAAAATATTTAATTGATTTCCATCTATAATTTATTGATTATAAGCTTATTACATAAATACTTTCCTGTTGTAGATGAAATACACTGCTTTCTGCTACCTGGGCCTGTGTTTTTCATCTGTACTTGGCCTAAGTGGTCTGTAGAAAGTAGTTAGGGAAAACAAACTTTCTGTATGTCAATTTACATTCATTAAATGTATACAGGAAACCTGCTAGGCATTCACATGTTGTGAGAGACAAATACTGAACTACACACTTGTCCTGCTGAAATGCACAGCAGGCTTCACCTATATTTCTGATGCTGTCTGTATCCAACTGTGGATGTTGCTGTTTGTCAAACTGTATAGTATGTAAATTTTGGAATTTAGATATTCCTGAAAGAATGAGGAATGATTGAATGGGATTAAGATGAAGGTTTTAAAAAGCTAAATGTAGTTTAGTTATTTCTTTCTTCCAGCAGGATTTTAAACTGCATGAGTTAATATAATATCAAGAGTATAATTTAGCTGAAAATGCTTTGTGAGAGAATTTGGTCCCACCATGCCTCTCCCCTATAACAATTTTCAGGTATTACTGTTGTGTTTTCCTCTGCAAGTGAGAGAACAATCAGTGTGATGTCAGTCTGTGTTCTTTTACTATTCCCCTTAGCATGTAGTGCCCACCATCTTCAAAAAGTGGCCAGGAAGCTGACTAGGAAGATGACTTCTACCTGAGAAGACAGGTACTATGATTTAGCAAATGAGTTAAAGTATCAACATGTTAAAGCAAAAATTATTACCTTTGAGTCCAGCTATATTACATTCAGAAGACTGTTATATAGTACACTAGTAAATCCGGAGTACAAAAAAATTAGCTTTCAGGTATTAGAGGTTTAGCTGGTGCTAGCAAGAGATATCTGATACTTCTCATGTAAACAGTATCAGCTACCACTTTGCGTATCGAAGCACATAGGAAAATGTTTTCTGTTTCTATAAAGTTATAGGATGACCACAATAGACAGGGCACCAACATCTGTCATGGCACTATAAAGGGATTACCTGTTGTATTAAGCTGTTTCACTTATTCACTGAAAACTGCTGTCTGGACAGTTTCAGTGTAAGAATGTATTTGTGGTGGAAAAATTACTATAATCCACCATACTCACTTAAGGCTTCAGGATTCATCCTCAAGTAACAATATCTATAGAAGTGGCAGAATTGAAATATGAGTATAAAGTTATTAATTGAGGAGCGATTAAGATAGCATGTGATATCCATAGGAGGTGTTCAGAGAGCTTTGTAATGGGCACAATAGCAATGATTAGAAGAAGGAATGCTGATCCCTTCATGCATGAAATAGTTTATCCCACTGTGGAGCCCAGGAAACTAATAAAGCTTCCGTGGACCAAAGCCACAGAGGCTTATTTTGGCCAGATTAAGACATTTGCTAGAAATGCTTGCCTTTTTTTTTGGTTTTTTTGTTTGTTTGTTGGTTGGTTTTTTGGGTTTTTTTGGTTTTTTTGTTTGTTTGTTTTGCATGACTTAGGAATGGAGATCAGAAAAGGTAAATAATAAAAGGAATAATTTCAGTTACTTATCACAGTTGATCAGTGGTTATCCTTGCCTTAAAAAAAATGCACTTTTAAACATGATTGAAAATATGAAAGAAGTTAAATTGAGTTTTTTAATTTTTACAGTGAATTTTAGTGATTCAGAAATGTCTGATTCAGAAATTGTGAGCATGAATTAATCTGGTACTGATTAGAAACCTGGAAATAGATCAGCAGAACATAAGGCAGCTATTGCACATATGTCTTCATAACGTCTGTAAATGTTTCTACATGAAACACACACATGAGGATTACAAAGTTATTTTACAAAATGTTTATACCATTTCAATTTACTCCTTCCTAGAAATGCTGTTCTTTATTTCCCTATCAAAAAATCTTCTAAGAAAAGTAAATGCCATAAATATACCTTGTAATACTAGGCAATATATAAACACTTCTCATATTTCTTCTATGTATGCTATGTGTTTTTCTTTCAAACTTTAGTTTCAAAAATTAACTCTGTAAATCTCATTATATATTGTTTGTATGAGAATGAAAAAAATATCATATGCTGTAGAAATTAAAACTGCAGCATTGAATTGCTGATATTTTCTATTGGCTGTGATATAATTCCTGAATATTGGTGCCACATAATTGCTTTATCCAAGAAGAATGCAAAATCTGATGACAAATTGAAAGCTTGAAAGAAAACTTCAGTGGGAATAAAGATTCGAATTGGTGTTCCATAATCCTAAAATTAATAAGGAGAAGGAATTCTTCAGTGTTAATAAAGAAGTTTGAGAAGAAATTGGAATAGGAATCATCTTTACTGCTTCCTTCCTTTATATTACAATCTGTCTGCTGAAACTTAATATGATCCAATATTCATTATTTAAGTTTTCATAGGATTTAACTGAACTAACTAATGAGTCATTTTTGAGATAAGTTGATGCCATATCTGCCATTTTCCTGGAAAAAATCAGGCAACAATCCTTCTACCTTTTGCAGGTGTACACATCCTTTTACCTAAGACAAATTCACACCATACAAAGATCAAATTTCGGGTTTTCAACATAGTTGCTTCCAAGTATTTTTAACAAGTAGAATCAAGTAGAGATACAAACATGTTATGGATGTGTAGCAGTGAATAACTGTATTAACTTATACATAAAAACTTGCAGGCGTTGTTTTGGCTTAAATTCTTTCATACAAATAATTACTGCACATTAATACTTTAAAAAGATATTTAGATTTTCATTGTCTCCTTAATTCAAAAGCCACTTGCAGGCTGTGGGCCATGGGATAAAATCACAGAAATAGGGTAAAAATTCCTCAAAATTGTCCTCACACATTCATAGTTTTCACATCTCTCACTTCCCCCCTCCCATGGTTAGTGGCAGAAGGAATAGTATAACTGAGTATTTTGTGCTCTTTTTGTGGCAAAGAAACTCCGCCTTCAGATATTATCCTTACTCCTATGAAATCCAGTTTCTTAAAGAGTGAGTCTGCAGGGAAAGAAATAGAAATAATTAAAAAGCAAACCTTTTTAATGTAATTTTTAAAAATCCTACTGTTGTCTAATGACTTTTGAAATACAGTGCTTAATTAAACTGCAGAACTCACGGTGATTTTGTTATTGACTCTCAAAGTTTACAAAAACTGAGGAGTGCTTACATGTAATTTTATAGCTACTTAAGATAACAGAAAGACTTTGCTCTTACACAAGGTGAAATATAAATTCTTAGAACATATTAAAGACTTTTCAAAGAAGTCTCTACTTGCCTTGAATTAAAGAGATATTGACAAGATATATGGGAGATTCTATTTTGAGATTTCTGTTTTGTTATGCTTTTGTTGTTTTGAAGTAGTTATCTAGAATGAAAGACGTAATTTGGAACAGTTAATTTGCTATTTTATATCATTAAATCTTATTATTAATTATTATTAATTAATATTATTACTATAATTTATATTTATATAAATTAATATTCTTATTTATATAAATAAGAATAATTTATTTGTATAAATCAATATTATTAAATTAAACCTTAAATTTGACAGTGCCATCATTTTGATTATGTGAATATGTGTTGTAAAACTAAGCAGTATGGATTAAGAGTAAATTCTCAACCTTGCTTTTATATTTCATGTTTGGAGATGTTCTGTTAGTGTATGAAGTGGCCTTGGAATGAGCTATTTCCCTCTTCTGTTACACATCATCTTTGTTAGCATTTATTAAGTGCATTGAAACTATACCTAGAAATCCTAATAAAACGTGCTAGAAATTGCTGTAGAACAGAACAAGAGATACTGATCAAGTATAATGCATGAGTCAACAATTGCTTACAGTGTAGTGCAAAGAGGCAGTAATATTGGTCAGAATAATATTCACTGATCTGAGTACATCAGAAGCCTGCTAAATTTTTCATGTTTTGACAGCTGAGATATTTAGAGGAAAATAAGAGATTGCTTTTGTTAATGCTTTTTGAGAATTATTTCTAACCTTGAGAGACAATTGGGGATAAAGGATAAAGGTGGTTTGCCAGTTCAGTGTGGAATTTGACAAGTATGCTAGTGAATGGAGAGAGATGATAAAAGCGTGCATGGCATATAGGTCTTCCTCTGTAACAGGTCTTCCACTTTCCAGGCACAAAGAAAGAAATTACACACTTAAATAGTCACACAATTTTTTTTGCAGACTTGCTTTGGATGGAGATAAACAGAGCAGACTGCACTGATCAAGTTCATAAAAAGGTACTTTGCTGCAATACATAGAGGATCTGAATGCTTTTAAGGGGATCTCATCTGTGTAGATGAAATGAGAAAGTGGGAAATAATATAACGATACCCTGAAAAAGTATTAGCCAGCTTTGAACATTTCAGATATGAGGGGCTTGAGAAAGAACTCCAAATGGAGACTACCGAGAGGGCTGTAGGAGTTTTTAGTAGATGAAGATGTTCATGTTGAGTATAATGATTAAGAAAAAAGGGTGAGAAGAATAATGAGTGAAAAGCTCCATTTAGCTATGTTGATAATTATCTAGTTATGAAATACATAGACTAAGTTGTTACAGTACAGTCACTGGCAATAGTTTGAACTTTCATGAGACATACTGGCGGGAGTGGATCTCGTCTGTCATCCCATATGTTATTGACTTGTGCACCATGAAAAGGGTGGCGGGGAGGACTCAAGTGTGATTTGGAGAGACCCATTATGATTCTGGGTCCGTGTGTCCTTGTTGTACTTTTACCAGCAATGAAGTTTCATAATGCACACCGCATAAAGAATTATTATTTCTGGAGGCTCAGGAACCTGTATGCCAAATGGAATGCATCAGCAGAGGGACACCTCTTCAAGCCTTCTTGTGATATTCTCAAGTTTGTACTGCAAGATTCTACCCAGAAATGCAATGCAAATCTGCATTTCACAAGACCTGTGCAAATGCACTGAATCAGTAAGGTAGAGGTACTCACTGAAGTTGCACTTAAATTAGCATTTCTAAGATTCTTCTATGTAGATTTAGAGAGACTATGCTCAAAGCCCTGGGGAACTCCCTTGGAGAGCTGGAAAAGAGCTGGAAAATCCTTGGTAAGATATGCAAGTCTAAAACAAAGCACAAATATCTTGCAGCAGGAAATCCATTTTCAATCTGAAGCCTTTCAAAAGAAGTGGGCCTGTGAAACCCAGACTAAAGGAGTACATCAAGTCCAGGGGAGGTTTGCATGTGCCTCTGCTTCCAATACAAGAGATATTGACTTTTATTAATTGAAATTTTTTGTTTCAGTTGTACAGAAAACTCAGACACAAATAGTTAAAATGTATAACTTCGTTAATGAGATAATTTAATGTTCTAGTTGTTGCTTATTTTGGAGCAACTCTTCTGTGGCATATCCAGTCTACAACTGATATACCATCCTGAACTGTGACTTGCTGGTTAGTAAATTTATAAGCCTGGAGATTATGCTGGGCACAGAAGATGCAAGAATATTAAGTATTCTACCAAAACCATACTGAGTGTAGCCAGAGTTGGAAGGTAATAATCTTCTCCCTATGAGAGGTCTGCTCTGCAGGTAACAGGTTTTTTTGTCTACCGTCTTGCTTTACAAGTATCAGTTTTTTCCTTTTCCCCATCCCCACAATGTGTTAGGAGACCGTATGATTTACATTGATAGGGAAACAATAACGCTGACATTTGACAGGGTTCTGGGGCGGAGGGTGGGTTATTTAAATGGTTTTGATTTAAATTATGATACTGTTTGACTCTTAGGCCTGAAGATAGAGTAAGACTCCTCAGTGTTTCAGGCAAGAACTAAGAAAACTCTCACTTTGAGAATTAATGAGATAAATCTGATTTCAGAAACTTTTAATAAAATCAAACCTTAAAAAATTTTAAGGAAGGCAATGAAGGCAGTACAGGGAGCTTTATGTTACATTACAGATGTTACTCCCACCTACTTGATCTTCTTTGTTTCCTCTATTCGTAACATAAATTGCCCACAGCTTAGGACTTACAGACTTTATGAAGGTACATTTTTGCATATGGAAACAATTCTTCTGGTACCACAATGCAGTCATCTGAAATCTGATCCTTTGCAGGTCAGTAGTTAGTATATGATGTTACAGGACAATGCAAATTCCATTGACATCAAATTTTGTATGACAACATAGCAGGCATAGTCTTAGAGTTAGCAATGGGTTTTCATTGTTGCCTTAGCTAAAGATGCATGATGCCTTTTTTTGTCCTTACTAGTACACTCAGGTTTCTTAGTTCTTTTGGGGCTTTGATAGAATTTATTAACTCAACATGACACACAAGCATCTTGATAATACCAGCTCTATAGGTTTAATATTGCTACTTTTACCAAGAAGTTCTATTACCTTGTTCTATTACCAAGCTAGAGGAGAGTGTCGATCACCTGGAAGGCAGGAGGACTGCAGAGGGACCTGGACAGACTGGAGAGATGGGCTGGTTCCAATGGGATGAGGTTCAACAAGGTCAAGTGCCAGGTCCTGCACTTTGGCCACAACAACCCCCTGCAGCGCTCCAGGCTGGGCACAGAGTGGCTGGAGAGCAGCCAGGCAGAAAGGGACCTGGGAGTTTGGATCGACAGGAAGCTGAACATGAACCAGCAGTGTGCCCAGGTGGCCAAGAAGGCCAATGGCATCCTGGCCTAGATCAGGAACAGTGTGGCCAGCAGGAGCAGGGAAGTGAT
>JAWWES010000168.1:32504947-32591021 GCA_035583135.1 Lophotriccus pileatus | reverse complement strand
ACAAGAGGGCATGGTCTCAAGCTCTGCCAGGGGAGGTTTAGGTTGGATATTAGGAAGAAATTCTTTACAGAGAGAGTAATCAGCCATGGAATGGGCTGCCCAGGGAGGTGGTAGATTCTCCGTCCCTGGAGGTATTTAAGAAGAGACTGGATGTGGCACTTAGTGCCATGGTCTAGTAACTGGTGGTAGTGGATCAAGGGTTGGATTTGATGATCTCAGAGGTTCTTTCCATCTGATTCTATGATTCTATTCTATGATTCTCAGTTCAAGAAAATACTTAAAATATTTTTTAAAATTTAAAGTATATGATGGCTCTGTCATGTAAACTATCACTGTATTTTTTCTCTTGGAGTTTTCAGAATTATTTGCAGCATTTAAATAGGTGCATATCCTTAAATATTCCATTCTTAAATCTCTGTCTAAATACATACTATGCGGGAAAATTGCCACTTTTTCAGAGGGAAAAAATGCATTCTGATTTGAGGACAAGCTGCAGCTGGACATGACTTACATTCTGAGAAGTTCATGCTCCTAAAAAAATGGAAGAGAAAAATAACTTGCAAAAATGTTTGCAGATCAGCATTCTTGAATAAAAACTTTGAACATACGAAATTATTTTGAGGAAATAATGAAAATAAAGTCAGGACAAAACTGAAGGAAGATGAGAAGGAGAAGAAAAAGGAAAGTATGGGGATAGTGAGTATATGAATTCCTGCTTCTATTGCTAACATGAATTTTAGCCAGTCTTATTACAAAACTTGGAATGAGTATGTGTGTGTTGTGAAAGCACAGACAGTCTCCTTAAATTCAATGTAATTGACTCCTTTGATCTGTATGTATTTTATATTCTTCTCCTCTGCAGAAGAGTAAGAATTTAGATGGTTTTTTCAGCAGTTACCTCTCTCTTCATGCTTTGAGATGATGCTTTCCAAAGTCCGAGTTTAAGGCCTGTTTATTTAAAGTTTAAGAACAATACAGCTGTTAGTATTTCATTTGAATCTGGGAAGAATCTGGGAGGAAGTCTCCACATGAAAAAAAAAAATAACATGTTTTCGGCACCTTCAAAATCAAATCTTAGCAGAACAACAAAATACACATAATGTAACTTGCCCATGAGCCTGTGCAGGGTTCCTGGGCTAGAACAATGATGAGTTTGGAAAATGACAATTTTTGTATCATCCTCTAGATGAAATCATTGCTTTGCTAGAGACGGTGAGTAGTAAGCCACTAACTGCATTGGGCTGTGATCTTATCTCCTTTTGTCAATGGCTCCTAATATAATCTTCCCTCCTTTGTGACAGCTTGTTTGCCAGGCTTGGCTTCTGAGGCATAATTTTGTTCTTTGGGGATGACTAGGAGTCTAGTAATTGAAAAGTTCACAAGCAACCTTTTAACACAAAATTCTAAGAGTGTCATAGGTGCTAATAATGTATTTGTGTACTCTGGGATTGATTGTTACTCATGGTCAAAGCTTTATATTACAAATTAAATTCAATCTGATGACCTTGTGTTTCAGAATCTAAACTTTGTGAAGTTTTACAAGAACTATTTCTTTGGAGTTACACTGTCTTGTAAAAGAACTGACCAAAATACGGTTTCGTAAATCAAAATTTCAGTGGCATTGATACTGAAGGAAGCATTGAAACCTGAAGGAAAGTTATTCTGGAAATTACAAACACTCAAACACGGAGTGCCCATGCATTGCTTTGGTTTTGTTTATCATTAGCAAAAATGTGGATGTTTCATGCAAAAAATTGCATTATCAAATTTTAGATTTGCAGTATTATCCATTTCACGAATCATATGTGTAACTTAACGGTTACTATGGTAACATTGTCATGCATTTTTCAGATACTTTTAAGTAAGAACTATGTAACAAGGTGACCACTAAAAACCAAAGTACTGTATGCAAAGTAGGTGATTTGGTGTTGTGACAATTGGTGGACCCTATTCAGCACGCGGTGATTGGTTAAAGTTCCTGACTGAAACTGTTTGCCCATGATTTTTGTACTTAACACATTTATATACATCTAGTGGAATTTCCGAATGTAACTATCAGAAGTGCTAATAAATGTAATGTTACTGTCTTTGAAACCTCTTTATTATATTACCTAGTGGAGGCAGCACTTGGGGATGCAGCAGTTTAATGCATCTAGAGTTTTTTTAAATGTGGATGAGACAGATGCTTAATTCTAAAAATGCAGATTGAACAGAATCAATTATGGAACAGGATATTATAAGAAATGGTCTATTTTTGTCTCTTCCAGGATGCAACTGTTGCAGGTTTGGGTAGAAGAGGAGGTTTGCTTCTTAAGATACGTGAATACTTCATATGCAATTTTTAACCTGACAGGCTAAACTGATTTTCTGTTTTAAAATCTGAAGTTACGGGAGATACAACTTCAAAGTGAATAGTGAATCAGAGCTATGTGTATCCCTCCTATATGTCAGAGTTTAAGTGCAATGTTTTATGTATACAGTCATCATGACAGTTAAAAAGGCTATAAAGAAAAGCAATTATATAATTGCTTTAAAGAATTAAGTAGTGCAGATAAAGGCTTTTAGAAACTACAGAACAGTTTTAATAATTATATCACCTAAAGTCAAGCTGCAAAATTATGTCCTAATTATTTGCGATGAGTAATTATCTATAAAGTTCTGAGCTTTAGAGATTTTATGAGAGAGTGGGGGAATTCTTTGATTTATTTTTTTTTCCTACACGCACTAAAACAATACCCCATCATTTTCTATTTTAGCAGTTTTCACAACTTAAACATTAAATTCTTATTGTTGCTTTCTGTTATATTAGTAGTGTGTGTTTTGCAATTCTAATCTTCACATTTTTCTTTCTTTATCACCGAAGTAGGCCTTTTGAAGCCAGGGAATTTTTCATAGCAATATTGACAGTGTTCGCATTTGCATGATGACAGCCAAGGAATGGAGCAGTAATTTTTGAAATTGCAGAAGTATTTAGAACACTGATAAAAGCTGAAATATATTTTTGATGGATTGAAGTTAAGCATACATGATTTTTCCTGCTGTCAAAAGGCTCTGAATTTAGTGAATATTTGCCTGCTGTGAGAATGCAAGATTAACATCACAACCATCACCCGGGCACCCAAACCCTGCAATTTAATAGCTTTTTAGGTTCTTTCCTTTTTCTAAACAGCAATTAATCTCATTTTAGTACAATTTTCTCGTTTCTGAAGTCGCTCATTGAATCGCTGTTTTGTTCATATTTGGCTTCAGCTCCTCTGCATAGTCATTAAAGTCCCAATTAATGTCACCTTTAGCTGAAGAGTACTCATTTTTATTGAGAAAATGACAGTTGCTGCCATGAGTAGTGCAGTGTAATATACATTAATTGCCCTGTAACACTGGTAATTACGAGTTTTTCAAGCCTCTCAGTAAACTGTCATGCCTAGACAAGACTGTGCTAAAATAGATTACTCATTAGGGAGACCTGTCCTGTTTTCTGGTGGGTTCTTAGCGTTGGTTTAAAAAAAATCTTGAGTTTGAACAAATAGTTGCCAAAAGCAATTTCCTACAACAACATGTCTGTGTTCAGTCTTCCAGCCATCACTTAAGCCTGCGGTCAGCAAATAGACAGGGTGCTGTGGACTCTAGAGATGTCAAGATTTTACTGTTTATTTAGGTGAACCACAAGGATAATCTTAGCAATGTGAAATTCAGTGCTTAATATTGTTATTAAAGCTGCCTTTTCCAAGGTTGTGTTTGTACCAGGTCTACCTTACATTTTAGAAGAGCAGTCAGCATCATCAATATTTTATGCCCCAAAAGGCTTTAACACAGTACTGCAGACTGTTCAGGGAGTCAGAATTACTAAATCTATTCTCAGATAATTCTTGCGTAGGAACATCAGGGATTGTGTTGTAGATTTTGTGGAATAATTATCAGAATTTTCAGAAGCTGTATGGCATTCCAAGATGTATATTTTTTAAAAAATAGGAAAAGTATGTGGAAATAATTTGGTTCACACTGTGACCCTCTCTTCAAATGAGGCTTTGGCACGTATGTTGTTAGAAAGAGACCCACCTGCTGATTGACTTGGGATATGATGGGAAGCAAGTTCTTAATTTCAAAAGGAATGTTATTTCACTGTTTTCTTTTTCTGTCACTGTCATATTTTATGTTTGTTTTTAAGGACAGGATAGTCTCTTTTAAAGCTTGTTGAGGTACTGAACTGACAAAAGAAAATCTTTGTTTTATCTTTGTTATAACACCTGCTTTAGGCAATCTGCTCTTTCTTGCTCTTTCTAAATGAATTTTGTCACAGCTTTCATATTCTTCTGTGGTGACGAGCTAATGAAAGTAGATAGTACAATTTGTGCTGACCAGGTAGCAACTGCCAGCGTGCAGCTGAGGATAGTTTAAAGAAATAACTAAAATATGGTGTTATATCACAGATTTATCCATTACATGACATTAATAGTGAGAAACCTTGGTGTGTTTATCTGTTTGTATTGGTGTGCATTTATCGAATTGTTTATGACAAGACTAATTGGGGTAATTGTAGACACTGAAATTACCTGTCAGCTATATGTAACCACACTCCCTTTCTTTCTGACAAATGATGACAACTGAGGGACCCCGTAGCATTACTCATGATGGCTTTTCGAGTGGTAATAAGGACAATAGGGGCCCTGGCTAATTTGACATGGACAGCCTTCACAACAAGAAGCCAGCTAAATGACTTGTCAGTAGGGGAAAGAAGTCAGAAAAGTAATGGAGTCCCCCATGGCGCTCTGACAGGGAGATGAGGCAATTTCAACGGAAAGTGAAAAGGCTTCAGTTTGTCAAGTATTTAGAACAATCAGAGAACAGCTAGAGGCTGGAACCTGACAATAAATTTGTGAACCATGGTAGCAGTTTCATATAGGTCAGTTATTTCATAATGGCTGTGAAGCTTTCAGAGGTTTCTGCTTTCGTAGCATACTTCACATCAGCCAACTGGTGCTTTGTCACCTTAAATTTGTGCTTCACTTTACACAGTAGGACTAATGGTTAAGGTTACAGAGGAACGGCAGTGTAAGACAGCATATCTGCAGACACCAATCTGTTGAAAAATAAACAAAAATTTAGACACTAATACTGTGATTGCATCTATTACAAGCCAGTGGTGTTAACATGTTTTTTATGATTTTAGCCTGCACCCTTTTTATGGATAAGGGAAGTACTTTATTTCTCATGGACAAAACTAATAAAACATAAGCCTCTGTTTCTATCCTTTCACCCTATGTACAAAGTTAAAATTTCTTAAGGTTCATTTCCTGCTTCTTGCTTTTGAAATGTATTCCAGTTCTACAGTTTTGACATCTATTGAGACACTGTTACTGATGGTACAAAAGGAGAATTTGTGAAATTTTTTTTGAGTGCTCAGCAGGAGATGATTTTCTTAAGGATTTTAAAAAAAAATCACAACCTTCCAGAATTAAATGCCAGTTCTGTGTCCCACTGTTAGGAGGTCTTTTTATCTGTGGCTTCGGGAATCTGTTAGGTTGAGGTTGTTTGTTGTTGGTTTTTTTCATATTGATGGTGCTTACCTGTTTATTTGCATTGAGATAAAAAGTCAAAGTATGATTAAAGCATCATTTCAGTACCGCACTGTGTCTTCTGTATTCCAGATGCAGGCTCCTGAATTCTTTAAATGTTTTTATGGATGGAGCACAGATTTAGTGAGAAGTATCATGTCCCTTTTGGCAGTGATTATTTTGTTAGAAAATAGGATGGAATATATTCATTTTAATGTTTTACTTAGATTCTGATTCCCTCATTTTACCAAATGTCCTGTTTCTTGCGGATTTTAAAGTTAGTGCAGCAGCTGTTTGTTTTCTCTCTTGCATAAGGGTCTTAGAATAGAACCTTTCTGTACCGTATTTAAAAAATAAGTTTGCTTTATTGATACAAATCCTGCTCTCCATTTACATCTATTGTGCTTTCTTCATTTTTTTCAGAGTTATGCTCTTGCTCTTTTTTTCATCACACAGATTTGAAGGAATCTTAATTTAGGCCAACCAGGAACTTAGCCCTTAATTTCCAGTATCTGAACATTTCTTGTGTTGTAGTGATGTTGCCAAGAAAATATCTTGGTAAATTGAAGGAGCTTGTCATTCTGCATCATTGGCCCTTGAATTTTTGTAACACCCTTGAGGTGTTACAAAACAACCCTACTAGGTGATCATTTAAACATGGTATGTCCACACCTGAACCTCCTTTATTCTGGTTGACTGTCGTACACATGTTCATGTAAGTTTGCCAAATATTCTAGCTAGTTATTTTCTAAGTTTCTCTGTAAAACCAAGGAAATCATGAACATATGCTAAAACAGCTATTAACACATGGTTCCGTGGCTGGTTTTGGGTTTTTTGATAATGGGATGGCCTGCATGGCACCAGGCTGGCTGGCTGACATCAGATGGGATTCATCTTTCTCTAGGAGAAGAGAGGGTCTTTGCCGACAAGCTAATGGAGCTCATGGACAAAGCTTTCCCCTCTTATGATGGGGAAGGGCCTAAGATCAGGCTTACCTGTGACAAGCTGTTGGATGATGTGCTAGGATTAGAGGAATGGGATGCTTGCCCTGTACAAGAGAAGTTGCCCTGTAAATCAGAGATGCATTGAATGTGAAGAGCTGTCTCTGAAGAATAACTACAAGCCAGTCAAAAGCTTATGGGTAAGAACCAGAGACCAAGGCAACAAAGGGACCCCCATGGTTGGTGTCTACTCCAGTCAAGGTTGCCCAATCAAGGAGAGGTTATTGATGAAACCCTTCCTACTCCAGCATCAGAAGCATTGTACTGGCTGTCATCCCATTGGGGGACTTCAATGACCCTGACATCTACTGGAAAAGTAGCATGGCAAGCTGTAGGCAATTCAGGAAGACTCTGGAATGCATGGAGGATAACTTCTTGAGCCAGCTAATAGCCCTGCTAGAGAGGATGCGATAGTGATGGTCACCAGTGTAAGTGAGCTAATCAGGAACATCAAGATTGGAGGCAGCCTGGGATAAAGTGATCATGCGCTGATTAAGTTTGCAGTCCTGAGGAATTGGGGCAGGCAAAGAGTAAAGTCAGGACTGTGAATTTTTAGGAAATCAAGCTTCCAGCTCTTCAGGGAGTTAGTCAATAGGACTCTGGGAAACTGTCTTTGGGGACAAGGGAGCAGAACAGAGTTGGCAGATCTTTAGGGATTCTTTCCATAGAGCACAAGATCTCTCCATCCCCAGGTGTCAGAAATCGGGCAAAAAACCCAAGACTGGCTTGGCTGAGTCAGGACCTGCTGGTCAAACTAAAGGGCAAGAAGCAAATGCATAGGAAATTGGAAGCAGGTGCAGATATCTGGGGAAGCGTATAGGGATGCCACACAGTTGTGTACGGATGAGGTCAGGAAGGACAAAGTACAGTTGGAGCTGGAATTGGCAAGGGATACAAAGATTAATAATAAGGGCTACTACAAGTATGTCAGTCAGAAAAGGAAAGTCAAAAAAAGTGTTTCTTAAGAAAGTAGGGATAGTATTTCAGTGGTAACAGAAGTTTGGAAGACTCACAGTGTATTGGCAATACCTTGGTCTTCTGATCTTGCTCATAACACCTTTTGTATCTTTCCTTCAATAAGAGATTTCATTACGAAGTTTGATTTAGGAGATATTTTCAGTGCTTTTATCACATTTAGTTGTTCATCTTGGAGAAACAGGATTTCTTCATTTTTTAATTTTTTTTCAGGACAAATGCCTATTTTATTTTCTGCAAGAGATATTAGTATTTTGGAGTACTGACAGAAGTTATGCCTTGTGGCAAGAGGAATATATTTGAGAAAGAATGAGGACAATTTCATTCTGATTGAGGAAATAGAAGAATATTTCATTATGCAGTGGATTAATTAAACATAAAATCATAGGGTTAAAAAAGTCATGACAAGATATTCTTTATAAAAGTTGTATCTAGACTAAATAATAGTTGTAACAACTTGAAATCAATAATTTTCCTCGTCAATAAAAGTAAAAGGGAAAATGCCAAGGAAATTCTGAAAGGCATTAAATAGATATATCAAGGTTGAATTATTATATTGAATTTGAGTGAAATAATGGAGACTATTTTCCATTACCAGACCTTTGAATACTTGTCAAGATTCTGTATTGCTATGTACTTATGACTTTTCATAAATATTGTCATTATATAACGGTGCATTGGCCTACTGTTAGTATTTTCAAAAATGTAACATAAAATCAGCGAAGACTTTTTTTTTTTTTATGGAAAGCTATGCAGGAATAGTATAAATCCAGCTTTTGAACACTGTCTCAATCTGACTAAAGTATAACCAATACAGTCAATGACAATCTCAATTCCTGCATTGAATATCCCTGGAATAGAAATGCAGAACAAAAACATTTATACCAAAACTACAAACAAATCTTTGCATATCAACTGTATTTCTAATTCAGCAGATATTGCTGCATGGGTTTAGGGGATGTGCATAGTTCTGAGTTTCCTTAAATGTAAAATCTTCTGCAAATATAAAACCCTTTCCACCTATACTCTGCCCATTACTTTGAATTAATCAAATTATAGTGAATAATAACAGATTTTCATTCTCATGGCTACTAAATCAGATTTTTTTTTAAGTTCATAGCCATTAGGAAAATGTCCTGCTCTGTCCTATTCCTTTATTAAATTGTAGAAGGAAATGTTTTTACAGAGTAAAATACCGTGTTCAATTTGTAAATTTGGAGCTCCCTTATGTAAAAAAAAAAAAAGTTTAAGAACTTTTATACTGTGTAATTCTAACTGCCAATTCTACATTCTTGCAATATATTTATTTATTTTATTCCAAGGAAGCAGTCACTCCCTGTGTCATTACAGGTATAAATTAGTGATGGAAAATCTGGGGCAGTATATAGGTTGAAATATAAGCAGCTTTACACAGAGAAGACATAAATATATTTAGATATGATTAAACTGCATATAACCAGTGCTTTGTATGTTTTCACTAACAATTTTTATTACAGAAGAAATACAAATTATGTGAACTGCATTTCCTTAATATGTAGTCTTAATATCCTCTAAACCATCTATTCCAATAAGTGTAATAACTTTAATTTGCTTTCTCAGCACATCCTTTTCTTTCTCTGAAAACTAAGGAAATAGATTGACCATGAATTTAATAGACACTGCCACTCTAAAATCAGGAGAAGCATCTTCCAGATAGAAGGAGAAAACAACAGAAGTCACTTCTTCTGTCTGGTCCTCCAGTACAAGGAGGAGATTAAGTCAGCATGATCCATGCTTGGATATCAAAAAGAGATACAGTGTTCTCTTTAATGTAATGTACTTTAACTGTTCTATTTCCTCTTTTTAGTTTCTTTAACCTAGCAGTGTCATCTTTGGCTAATCCTAGCTGAGCAATTTATTTCCTAATCAAGTTTCCATCTAAGTCTCAAAACTAGAAAGGCAACTGAAAAGTATATGTGTGCCAAAAATGTAGTTAGCTAGTTACTTTATAGGTAATTGAGATGGAAGAAATAGATAGATAGATAGATAGATAGATAGATAGATAGATAGATAGATAGATAGATAGATAGATGCATACCTACATACATATGTACATACATTTATTGATAGAGCATAATTGTAAAATAATGTCCACATATAATGTCCATATAATCTCCACACTTAGTAAGTGAAAATCAGCATGGGTATTACAGGCATCATTCCTTTATTATCAAATGTAAAATCTCAACACTGAGCTGAGATGCTGGTAAGTTTCCCTGTCAGTTTTACTGTGCACTTGATCATTCCATAATAGCTAAAAAGAGTGGATGCATTATAGTTTATACAGAGTCCAGATCCATATGTAATGTCTAGAGTCACATGTAAGTACCAGCAGAAGATGGAATGAAATAAATTAATCTTATTAAATACAGCATATGTGAAAAGTCTATCCTAGTTACTGTATACAGGATTAAACTATCATTCCAGCAGCTGGCAAAGCTTGTTAATCTAATACTTCAAAATAATCAGTACAGGTATTAGTGTAAATAATCAACTGAATTTAGAAATATTATTGATAACCAAAATGCCATTTGCTATTTTTATTTGGGTTTATTGTATTTAGATTGTAATTTAACTAACATCTAATTAGTTTTAACTTAGCTCAATTGTAAGTAGCAAAACCTACTTATCTAATAAGTGACACATGTCATAAAAAAACATACAACCTCCTTATTTCCTCTAGGTCAGTCATGCATGAACTAATGAACTGAATTTTTGTTTCCCTACTTTTTTGAAGAAAACCAATGCAATTGAATTTGTCCTTCCCCCCTCCCCAAATCAAAACACAGAGACAAGCTTTTTTTCCCCCTAGCTGCATTCTTAACTGTTAAAATATCCTAAAGCACTTGATCACATTGCATTTTAATTTCCAAGTCATGTGTTGTATTAGTGAAGTGCACGTGTTCCTGATTTGAGCTGAAAGTTGTCAGTCTGTTTAGCAGAACACTAGGCTGGCACAAACAGGGTCCTTGCTAGGTCAAAGGCCTGAAGTTGACATCTTTCTTAAATCTTACTTTCACAAAAATGTGAGAGCACAGGTCAGGGCAACTGGCTGATGGCATTGCCTCTTACAACTGCTGATTAGATTAGCTCAACATTTATCAGCTACGCTGAGACTAACACTTAACCTTTTAACTGAAGAGTTTTGATGTATCCTTATTTTTTAATGAGGGTGTTATTGTCCCAAAGTGTCCCTTAAAGCTAAAGCTTTCTTCTCCCATTTAGCTGACTAACAGGCTAAATAACTAACATCTTATAATTTAAAGTGTGGTGTTTATAATTGTGCTTTGCTTTGGGAGTAAATATTGAGTAATTTTGCTCTGGAACAATGTTTTTCTAACTAGTGTTATTTGTTCTGTTCAGTTCTAAGACTTTACTTATATCTGTTCCATTTACCTGGATTTCAAGATGTAACTTATAGTTAGCTTGAGTGCTAGTTGTTTTATATTCTAAATCATTAAATGAGAAATATTTACAATTAGAGTTCTTCTTAGAAAATATGGAGTAAGTTACTACTACGGATTTACCTTATTATCTGTTACTCATTCCTTAATCACCTGAGTTTTGAAAACTAATTCACATCTTTACAAGAAGCAAAGTTGCCCATGATTCCACATCTAGCAGTCTGGATTCAAGGTTTTCCTTCTCTATTGGAATTTGGGGGCTAAAAGTGATATATTTGGCAGTTACAAGTGTGGGCATTACAAAATGCTGCAACAAGTAGTGTCAGCAGAGACCGGAGCTAATCCTGAATTTACAGGTTGATTGGAAAAGTTGCAGCTCTTGCTGTGAGAACCCAGCAGGTAGGTAACAAACTACCACGATTATGGCAAATGCAAGTGTTGTGTAGGCAACACTGAGATCTCAGTGCCATACTGAGGTGATCTGCAGATAGCTGGGAACTGTAGGCACTACAGATCTGCATTGAGGTCTTCCAAGTCTCCAGAATGGCTGAAACAGATTGCCGCAGTGGCAAACCATGACTTAACACTTGGGATATCAATACCCTACATATAAAAAAACCTGCAATATCACTGTGAGTGTTCTCTAGTATAGTTTCTACAACTAGTACAGTATCAACAAGAGGAAATAAAAGCAGTTGGTCACTGGAAGTTTTTCTATACGACTTTCACCTGGGAATGTTTCTGTTAAGTAGTAGCATTAACTAACCTGTGTCCACTGTGGTTTAGTTTTGTAAATCCTGACAGCCAGTTATTGAGCAGTTGGGGCACAGAACTTATTACTGCCCTTTGAGTCCAGATTCAAGAGCCCGAGTTAGGTGTGAGGGACTTGATTAGCACGTGAGTGGGTGTGACCCCATTTATGAAACTGAAGATGCACTGTTAGTAATAAAGAGGACCATCAGTGGGCTAGAATAGTATCTGCTGCTTCTCCTACTTAAAAAGAAGTATAAAAAATCCATTGTGAATAATTACTGTCTCTCATTACCTTCTAAATATCTGGAATGAGAATTTCCACAAAGGCAGGGAGGCCCAATTCAGTAAAAGGATGGTTTAGGGTGTAGGTCTTTTTCACTATTAGCAACATTCTTATCTTGTTCCAATGTTTATGTGATATCAGTAAAGAAAGACTCAACACTCATGAAAGTGAATTAGAAAATGTACTGTATGATTTCTCTTTTGGAAAATTGAGTTTGAAAATGGAACAGAGAACACTCATGTTTCCTGAAAATGAAAAAAGAGGTGAGGAGAAATTCCTGTTTATGTGCTTTTGATTTCTTAAAACCAGCTTGAGACGTAGCAATATTTTCAGTCTGGTCTTCACTTGCCTCTAGGCTGTGCACTTCAGCTCCATGCCCTAATTCCAGCCTGAGTATTTCATGGCAGAATGTTCTTGTTATGGTCCCAGTAGTAAAATCAGTGATCCTAGGCCAGGATTCGAACATCTGGGGGTGGAAGGGTAGCCTCACAGAAGTAACTGAACAGATCAAGACACAGCTTAATACCAAACATAAAAGTTTCATTGATCTGGAAGAGAAACAGCAGAAGAGGGACTTGCGTTTTTTATTAGTGAGTCTCATGTTATCGAGTCATATGTCAAATTTATTGCCCTGCTTAAATTAACCCTTCAGTATAGCCAAAGGACTTCAAAATTGAATTATTTTGAATCAGTTGAGTTATTCAAAGCAAACTTAGTTACCTGAAAACATTGTTTCCTAAAATTTAATTGCATGGTCTCTAGAAGATGTTGAGATTTAGCACTAACTGCAGTCTAACGGTAGACTACAAAGTCAATTTGAATATCATTTATTGTAGTTGAAAGTGATAATCTTCTTTATGAAAACACATTCAATATGATGAAAGCTGGGTTTAAAAAACATGACTGTATTCTGTAACTCAAATAAAATGGTGGATCTTGGTTGTTGCAACTGGAGTTATCCATTGTAGTTTCAAAATGCGAAGTGCAATAGTAAAAAAAAAGATAATAATTGGCTTCTATAAGCTAATATTACTGATCGTGAAGGGTCTGCAGAGGAAGTCGTATGAGGAGCAACTGAGGTCACTTGGCTTGTTCAACCTGGAGAAGAGAAGACTGAGGGGAGACCTCGTTGCAGTCACAACTTCCTCATGAAGGGAGGAGGAGGGGCAGGCACTGATCTCTTCTCTGTGGTGACCAGTGATAGGACCTGAGGGAATGGCCTGAAGTTGTGTCAGGGGAGGCTTAGACTGGGTGTTAGGAAAAGGCTTTTCACCCAGAGAGTAGTTGGTCACTGAAACAGGCTCCCCAGAGAAGTGGTCACAGCACCAAACAAGGAGCATTTGGCATGATATGATCCTTGTTTACATGTATATGATTAAGAAGATACGAAACAGTCATACTTTCTTCATTAAAGTGATTGAAATGTTATCCTCCAAATTAAGCACTTTAGGTGATCAATCACTTTCAGTAGAAGAAAAAAGGTGCAGTCTGCTGTATATCATGTCTTGTTTGTCCTAATACATCCAAGAGCAAGTGGGCTAAATATGAGCAAATGCACTGGTTTGCACAAGGTACTTTAGGTGCATTTCTCAAGGTGATTAAACAGCTAGAAGAAGGCTCTTTAAGCTTAAGGGTAGTAATAGCACACAAAAATGTTTCTAACCATTGATTAAATCAGACTAACAAAACTTTTGGCCAGGAGAGTAATAAACTCCTAAACTTCCAGTTTTCTAAGCTGATTAGTGAATACAAGAAACTATTTTGCAGTGAACATCATTCAGTGTAGCAAAAGTAAAGATTATTTGGTTTTTTGCCAAGCTACACGTGTAATACAAAAATACCCATTTTAAGAGCAGTTTCTGTATTTTTTTATTCTTAAAAGTCAGTCATTCAGAAAATGTGCAACTTTCTCCTTATACAACTCAATGTCTTGCTAAATCCAGTTTGTTCTGTAATAAAAGTTGTGTTACAATATTCATGTTGATTCTGCACATGTGGAATGAACTGCTACACTGAAAATAACTTGTACGATCTGTTCAGTTTACAAAACAAAAATAAAAATATACCCCCAAAAAAATATTCCCATTCCTTTTATATATTGTATTGAAGTCCTGATGAAACTAATTATAAAAAGAAATCATTTGCCCTCATGGAAATCAGGTAAATCCTATGAAACTATAATGAAAAGCAGTCACACCTTGCTCTGAAAAGGGCAAATTATCCCTATTTATCATATGCTTTTCCTTAATCAATTTAATAAATTTACACTTTGAATTTATTCAGAGGGGTGTGGGGGAATGGACAAACAAACCTTATTTCTTTTAACACAGGTTGTCCAGAAGGTGAAATGTATGGATTAGAAAGCAGTGGTGCACAGAATTGGTTGTGATGTTACACAAGTCTCACTACATTTGTCTTGTCACGAG
Source organism: Lophotriccus pileatus (assembly GCA_035583135.1). NCBI lineage: Eukaryota > Metazoa > Chordata > Aves > Passeriformes > Tyrannidae > Lophotriccus > Lophotriccus pileatus. The sequence goes on along the minus strand of JAWWES010000168.1, from coordinate 32,576,588 downwards.
GAAAAACAAAATTTAACCAAGATTACTTTAACATAGGTCATTCCATCATGAGCATACTCTCTCTCACCTATATATTCATGTGTATGTAAGCATATCTATAAATATGCCCTTTTTTTTGTTACTACAGCAATATATAAATCATCAGGTTAGTGCTAACTCTGAGTTCATTCCTCAGGAATCTTTTCATGTATCATTTATAAACAAGTTAAAAGACAGGATAGAGAATTGGAAAATAAGTATTGGGTTGAAGTTGTCTGGCTGAAAATGTGTCATTTGTTATGAAGCTTACCTCCAGTCTCGGGTTGGTTTTGTTTTCATTTCTTTTACCATTTGTCTATTTTACACTTTTTGGGTTTGGATTGCTTTAATATATAGATCAGCCTTGCTCTTTTGGAGGTCTAAAAGTGCATAGCATGGAGATCAAACTGACTGCTAATTTTTTGGTGTCTTTTAACATACGCTGTCAGCTGAGCCATTAGAGCTCAGCCATTAAAGCAGACCTCTCTGAAGATATATGCATGCCTGAGTGTAGCAAAGATAAGCAAGTACTAAAAATCTAAAAAGCTTCATCAAGGCTGCAGTGGAGATAAATTTATTTCTGCCAAAACATTCCTTTTGGTTATCAGATATCAAAATGACCTGTTTCCTTGATTTCTTATACTACTTTTCGTTCCTTTACTGGAAAATAATCATTGTCACTCCAGAAAATTTGTTGAAGAATTTTTTCGTTGGCTGTTGGGGGCAGTTTTGAACAGAGAACAAAGTTTTCATAAGTTTCAACATTTCTGCTATAAAAATCAAACTGAAATGTCTGCTTCAGTCCAGCTGAGAATATATCAGTTATTTGGGTGAACTTGAAATGTTTTCTTTCATGTCATTTTTAATAAAGGAACAACTGCAATACTGCAATGCTCTGTGTTTAGTGTGGATAGCTGTTGTGACTCTGGAGAACCATATCTCCTCCCCCACTCTTTTATAGTTCTTCATTAGAGTTGAGGAAGTCTAACCACATTCCAACATGTTAAAAGAAAAGGGAGAAGGGTGTGGGGGATGCCATTTAATTCTGAAATATTCTTCAGCAAACTAAAATAAAAAATTTCTTCTTCAAAAATTTCAAGTGTTTCATCAGATCAAAAGTGACTGAATTTTAATGTTGCTATATCAAAACATAGGTGAGTATTTTTGTTGTGGTAACCCCTGCATTTTAACTCAAATGTCAAATTGAATGTTACAGCTTGAGTTTCTAGATTTTACTCAGCCATGTAGTGAGTGGTACATTCTGCATTGCTTCTCTTGTGTCTGAACAGTTGGGAATAACAACTGGAAAAGTAACTCCCTGGGACCAAGCTGAGTTTTGAGAGCATTACAGCAGAGTTTTGTTAGAAAAAGTACTACCTGAGAGATCCACCTGAGATCACCAAGTCACTGATAACTAACTATGAAGAGGCATCTAATGGAATCCCTGACTTCTTAGTCAGCAAGACCAATAATCCTCAGATGTGATTAGCCAGTGGTAATTGCAATTTTTTTTTAGGTCTGAAAGCAGCTTTATTTTCTGTCGAATTTCTGGTAGTGCAGTACAAAGAAGCATTCATCACATGTTAAATCTGATTCTGACAATCATGCATCGCAAATATAATTAATGATCAACTGTTACTTAGTAATTCTATATAATTTTGTTTGCATCTCATCCCATTTCTGGTGTTGATGTCAAAATGTGATATAGAAGACAAATAGAGTTAGTGATCAATGAGTAAAATACATGCTGATATAATCAAAATGGCATAAGAACAGAGAATCCATTAAGTACAGATCATAATGTATGCCAGAAATTAAAATAAACAACTGTGAGATGCTTTAGTGTCATGAGAGAGTTCAGTGCATCTGTTTACCTTCCATTCCGAGTGAGGGAAGCATGAATGACATGCAATGCTTCAAAATGGGAAAAACTCTGGAAGAGTAAAGAAGATTATATATCGAGAAAAGAGGTATTTTTGTCCATTTATATTTTTCTTCTTTTTGAACTATTGCAAAAATTCCCTTGTCATCATGCTGGTCACCTTGCTTTTTCATATTGCATCCTGTGAACTGTCAGTTGACTGTCTTTGCTTTAATGGACAGAGCATTATTTATGAGGTACATTTTCTTCAATTGTATTTGGAAGGTCCCTATCATACAGTCCAATGCCTGCAACTCCTGATTGAATGGTCAATATTTCTTTATTTGTGTATGTTTTAGTGAGGTAATGGAAACCATTTTGTCCCCCACATGTTGTGAAAAAATACCACATAATATAAACAGTGCTGTGTAATATATGTGTGTGTGTGCACAACGTCCTTAATGTTTATTTACTATTTTTTTAAGATACCGTCTATTTTAATGGTTTTATTTTAAACCCATAAAGACAGGGAATTATTGGAGTTATTGGCCTATCCTTAATATAGTCTATGAATTATTATATCTAGGCACAAAGTGGTAAGTAAAGATTTTTAGTCTGATCTCTGGATTTCTTTATAGCTGTGGGTTTGTCAGACCTTTAACAATACCCCAAGTCCAGGGCTGGGAGGCTGTTGTTAATTTGGACTAATGCACATGACAGAGCTTTTACATTAATGCTATTTCTTTTATTGCACTGTAATGGAATTGTATTTTAAAGCCAGGCAAACTATTGATGCTTTTATTGAATGGAATAATTTAATATAGAAATATTTTACTCTGTTGACATTTCATCATCAAGTAACAGTAAACATAATACACATTTCCCATAAGACCATTCTTGAGCACCAAATATTTACCCCTCACTTACTTTAAAGGTGGTATTGGTGGATTAAGAGATTGGACGTGAGCCAGCAACATGCACTTGCAGCCCAGAAACCACTTGTATCCTGGGCTGCATCCAAAGCAGCGTGGCCAGCAGGTTGAGAAAGGGGATTCTACCTGGAGTACTGCATCCAGGTTTGTCCTCAACACAAGAAGGACACTGACCTGTTGGAGCAACTCGTGAAGGGTCACCAAGATGATTAGAGGGATGGATCACCTCTCCTATGAGGAAAGGCTGAGAGAATTGGAATTGTTCAGCCTGGAAAAGAGAAGGCTTTGGGGCGACCTAATTGCAGCCTTTCCAGTACCTGAGAGGAGCCCACAAGACAGATGGAGAGTGACTGTTGACCATGTAGTTGACAGGACAAGGGGGAATGGATTCAAACTGAAAAAGTAGGTTTAGATTAGATATTAGGGAGTTCTTTACTGTGAGGGTGGTGAGGCACTGGAACAGATTGCCCATAGATGATGTGAATGCCCCATTCTTGAAAGTGTTTAAGGCCAGGTTGCATGGCGCCTTGAAAATCCTGGTCTAGTGAGAAGTGTCCTTGCCCATGGCAGAGAGGTTGAACTGGATGACCTTTAAGGTCCCTTCCAACCTAAACCGTTCTATGATTCCATGATTGTAATAACTACTCTATGGACAAGATATGAAAAAAAAAAATTAAGGTGATCTTGTTAACATAGAGTAATAAGTCTGAAATATCCCAAAACAAGTTTGGTCTCTACTTCCAAATACTATTTTTAAAATTGGCGTTTAATTTTACAATTCATCGTTTTCATTTTAGGAATGGAAAACCCCTAAATTATCAAGCTTTCCTCTCTGACACTCTCTTATTTATTAGAATCTAATGAATATAGAATGATAAAAATGTAAAATTTAAAGTTAAGTATTTTATTTATCTATAAGTTAGTTCAACGTGATAATTACTGATTTTTTCCGATTCTTCTGGAAACATAGGATTTACAAAAGGTAAAGGATTTTCAAAGGTATTTTAATGTTAAAAATATTAATTTTCAATTGAGAGCTTCATATTTAAATTCACCCTTCTGATAGTACACTAAAATTGTTGAGTTTGTTTCGCTTGGATTTTGGAAAAACCCTAAGAATATGTAATATTTCACTAAGCTCTGGATACAAAATCAGGAAAAGTGGTTGCTCACTCCTTACATAACTTATCTTAGACCATTTCTATTTCTGAAATTTTGTGAACATTTAGGTGCTGTCATTTGGTATCTGTTTATTTATTGTCAGTCCTTGTTGCAAGTTTGTTGGCAAGTACCAGTTAATGCTGAATGAGGACAATGGCTTAACTCTGCCTTTCTAATATCGTGCACTTTGGATTTTTATTCTAATTATTGTCCAGGTGTTTCACAGCACACCTCTGCTTCACATATCTTTCTACATTTTTGTTTTCACAAAGACTGAATCTACCATGACACTATGGCATTTTCACCTCTCGTGCCTTTTATTTTTTTAATTATTCCAAAAACAGCGTAATGAAAAGGATTCTTGTTAAAAGCAGTATGTGGAAGTAGATAGAGGTGGTTCTTTCTTCACACTTTGAATCTAATGTCTGACACTTTATGGCTCATCCTTTAATTTTATAACTATATAATTTTTATTATATAGTATATATTATTAAGTATATATTAGATTATATCATTATAATGACATAGTTTAAAAAAATTAATATTATAAAAATAAATATTTTTGTTCTGTCAGTGGCTGGACAAGTAAGACAAAGAAATTGAATGTATACTTTCTTCTGGAATTGTTGCCCTCTTTTTTCTCATTCAGTTGATAGGTGACTGTAAAGAAAATTACCACTGTGTGTGTTTCTGTAATTCAGTTTTAGACATGCTGAAGCATAAATTCACTTGCTATACAAACACAAAGTTAAGAACTGTAATAAAGTGTGTGCATAAAATGGGGTTTTTGCTGTCACATTTGATTCAGTTGCTATTGCTTTGTTCTGTTTTACTGTTAAGTTTAGCTCCATTTGTAAGCAAAAAATGTTCAGGCCATTTTTACTGCAAGCAAGTTTGTTGCAGGTGGTATACTCCACATGTCACCCTTAACTCTGCCAGGAAGTTTGTTTACAAGCACAACTTGTACACTGAGAATTTTGTGCCTTCACTTACCATTAGATTTGCTGGGGGCTTTATGAACTGTAATATCCACACTGAGTCCACTTCGCCAGGTGGGTCAGGCGTGATGAGATGGTCACCTGGTCACCTAGAACCTTTTATGAGCTGTGTGCATTACAACCAGAACCCTAAGAAGGATCCATAAATTAAATTTAAAAAAAAAAAAAAAGAAAATGAGGTGTTATGGGGTATGTGACTGGCATGGGTATTGCTTACATACAGATAATAAAATATTTTTTTCCTTAAAAACTAGGACAGGGAATTAGTGATGGAGGTAATACTCAGAATTCTGAGGTTTGGTGGTTGTTTCATTTCTTTCAATATATCTTTGATTGCTTTGCTGTAGGCTTGAGCATTAGACAGGAGTAACCTGGATAACACTTAACCAGAAGAGTTTGAGGTTGTGTGTATGTGTTGTAAAAACAAAAAATAAAATTATAAAAGTTATATATACTTCTTCAATTAGAAAAGTTTGCTTGTTTTTATGTATTTTTAACCTTCCAAGTGTAGAGAACCTTTGCAATTTGAAGATGTTAACTCCTGTAAAAATCAGTCAAGCCATTATTATTTATGAAAACTTAATTATTAAGCTGTGTCTATAGGCAAATAAACATGGTTCAGATTCATATTGCTTATTTGAAAAGGAGATTCCCTTTTAACCTTACCTTTTCTTAAACTCTTTATTTTCCTGCATTCTGGATAACTTTCTAGTATCTTGTTTTATAAATACAGGTTATATTATACAGGTATTGGTCTTTGTTCCTCTGGTAGGGAAGAATATTTGAGTCTGTGTTTAATTTTGTTAGCAGTGGTGGTATCATTTCAAATAGCTTGAGAGAGCATTTTGTGTTACTAGGTTTTTGTACTACATTTAGAAATGTATAAGGCTTTCTCAATGTGTCTAGTCCCCAGCTATGATAAACACTGTGTTTTCTAACCGGTTTGTTAAACTTACCAAGTGTGATTTTAAAATCAAGTGTTTTGATCCCACTATCCGCACTGGAATTTTTTTCTAAACCCAGCACATCGGTCTCCCTGGTGGATGGAGGACAATTACACCTCTCCTCAGCCTTTGCCCTCCTAGGCTGGAAAGACCAAACTCATCTAGTCTTCCCTATGAACAACTGTTCTTTTTCCTGGACGTTGCAATAGCCTTGCTCCATTTCTGGCTGTTATATGTCTTTCTTGAATGACCTGTCTACAGTTTCCCAATGAGCACTAAGCAAGTATTTAAGGGAATACCATATTTCTAGATTTTTACTGAAGATCTCTATCCTCCTCTCAGGATTGTTTTACCCTTTCCTTAGCTGCATCACTTTGTGTCCCTTTACTGATCAGCCGTTACAGAGATTGATTCCCTCTTCCTCTGGGAAAGCAAAGGGAAATATAATTTCTTTATCGCAGGCTTTATGTGTAGGTTTTGAAACAAACTGTAGCAATATTTTGGGCATGTTACTGTGAAACTGCATATCATGTACAAAAGTCAGAATAGTTACCTGCAGTAAAAAAGTACATAAACAATGACTAAAAAGTGTTTGGTTTAGTTTCTGGATCTTTACTGTTTAAGACAACAAATGTTCTTAGATTGGTCATGGTTGCCAGACAGAGATATCAAAAAGTTGGAACTTTACTTGCACCACATCTGCTCTTCTATTAGAATTTTTTTTTTTAATTTAGATTTATTATACTTGTTTATTAGACACAGGGAAGAATAACCCATGGGCCAGCATAGGCTGAGGACTGACCTGCTGGAAAGCAGCTCTGAAGGGTCTGGAGATCCTGGTGAACAACAAGCTGTCCATGAGCCAGCAGTGTGCCCTTGTGGCCAAGAAGGCCAGTGGGGTGCCTTAGGAAGAGCATTGCCATCAGGCTGAGGTATGTGATCCTGCCCCTCTGCTCAGCCCTAGTGAGGTGCATCTTCTCAGAGCAAGAGAGACATGGAGCTCCTGGAGTGGGTCCAGCAGAGGGCTACGAAGGTGATTAAGGGACTGGAGCATCTCCCTTATGAGGAAAGGCTGAGGGAGCTGGACCTGTTCAGCCTCAAGAAGAGAAAACTGAGAGGGAACCTCATGAATGTCTCTTAAGTATCTGAAGGGAGCATGTCAGGAGGTTGGGGCCAGGCTCTTGGTTATGCTGAGCAACAGGACAAGAGGCAACAAGCTCTTTCTGTGCCACTGATGCACAGGAAGTTCCACCTGAATATGAGGAGAGATCTTCTTTACTGTGCAGTAAAGAAGTACTGGAACAGGTTGCCCAGAGAGGTTGTGGTGTCTTCCTACAGGAGATATTCAAGAACCTTCTGGATGCAATCCTGTGCAATGTCCTCTAGGATGACTCTTCTTGAGCAGGGAAGTTGGACCAGATGGCCCCTTCCTGTGACCCCTTCCAACCTTACCCATTCTGTGATTCTTTAATTTTTTTTTAATTATGTATTTACACGATAGCAATCCAAATACAGTATCTGGTTCGGGGTTTTTTTTGTTGTTTTCTGAAAAGTGGAATGCAATTTGGTTTCCTCTGACATAAATATTAGACAATCTCACAACTCCTGCTGTATATAAGTAAGATATTCTGCAAGTGCACAATTTTCCTTAAATGCCCATGGGGGAAAAAATCTATCAGGTTTTATTCATAGTTTTTTTATAGTCATGGGACAGACTTTCTGCAAAGTAAACCAATCTGAAAGCATTCAGATTATTTTACCCACACTGATGACATGTTTCTGCCTATATTACCTCACAGCATGTCACAAGACATCACTACATGCTACTGAGTTATATTTCATTTATTCCAGAATCTCATCAAGTCACTTCAGTATAAGTATATAAAAAATTAAAAAATCACTCAGTACCACAAAGCTCTTTAAAGTTAGATTTCCATAAATTTGCACAGTACTAAATATTGGCAGTGTTAAGCAAATGAGATCAAGTAAGTACATTAAAGTGGAAACATTACTTAAGCAAATAGAAGCTGTTCTATACTGTTCTATAACATTTCTATCTTTTTTTATGTGGTCTGACTTGATTTTTTTTTTTTAATTAAAGAATGGTTCAAAAGTGCCTGTAGGTAAACAAGAAATCATAAATTAATTCTTAATTCTTATTTTTGCTGGTTCAGCTGGAATTATATTTCTCTTAATCTCCTGAATTTACCGGTTTTCTGCTGTTGCCATAGTGAAATCAGGTAGAGCAGGCAAAGCTGTACTTTTTCTTCTCTTTGAACTTAACTAAAAATAATGCTTAATCTATTGGTATGGCTTTAGAAATAGCTTTTAAAAATGTTAATGTGGATTTAGCAGCTGTGGTACTGAGAGATATTTTGTTCTCAAACTGGAAGTTCTTTTTACCCTCAGAAAAAATACAGTACCTGTGCAAGTTTTCCTTTAGCAGTTCATCCTGGTGCTTTAGGCCTAGGGAGGCTTGAAGAAAAAAAGAAATGGAATGCCTGCATCGATTTATACATCTTGCTGTCAGGTACTTTTGAGCAGGGAAGGAGTTTGGTGCAGTTGGTTTTTGTGGCTGAGCAGCTTGTTTTTGTAACCAGGTTGGAACACACTGTCCCATGACTATTTCAAGTGGTAGTCAGTTTGCCCCTCTGTAGCCTGATGGAAATAGCCTGATGGGGAATTCTGCATAGCAGACTTCGTACTGAAAAGGTCCGAATCCCACTGAGGATTCATCTCGTTCCTTAGGAAGATGATGCCAGACTTAGGTGTATTTGTGTTGTAATGAAGTAATATATAGTATGTAATTGAGGTGTACTAGTCTGTTGTGCACATGCCTACCTCCAAGTCAATTCACTTACTTCAAACTGTGTCAAAGTTATCTCGAGTGTAGAAATACTGATTTGTAAAAAATGTGATACCCCAAAGGTACAGAAAGACACTTTCAAATCTTTGGCAAAAGTCAGTAGTTGGTATGGAGGTATCCTAGAAGTAGAAGGAAATAGTTGAAATTGCCTAAGTGTTCACTGACTGTTTAATGAGGTGTAGTTTTCTCTCTTCCCTCTTACTTATTGACTCTATTTTCCTCTTTTTTGTGCGTAGTTTTAGGGTTTAATTGAGAGAGGAGGGGGGAGGTTATACCTTCCAGGTAATGATGGTCTTAGCTTGACCAGACAGGAAGATCCCCCAACCCCCCTTTTTTGCTAGAGTGCTATAAACTGAGGGGACTGACAAGAAAAATATCTTAAGTAACTTTTATTGTCTATATTGGTCTTCCATTACTTAGTTCAAGTTGAAGGTGTCATTCACATCTTCAGCATCTTCAGTGATCTGTGCTGAGGCTGGAGCAGATGGAAACCTTATGTCAGCACCTCTCCTTAAGCTGCATTCTGGCTATTCCTGACAAGTGGATTTCTGTGAGAGACAGCTTTCTTGAGAGGTTTCTGTAAAAGTGCAGCAATCATGGAGTTCAGGAACCATTTTTAACCACCATCCTTCATTACATTTTGAACACGTGGCGTGCTATGACATTGCAGTCACAAATACAGGGGGAACACTAGAAAATAAGCACTTTAAATAAAAAATAAAAACACACACACACACAAAACCCTTGCAACTTTTAACTGACAAGGGAGAGGCAAAGACAGCTGCTCACAACGGATACTAATCTTATCAGTTAATGTACTTACTCTGAGCTTTTAGGCAGTATAAGAACCAAAAAAACAATGAAGTGGCTGTGTTCAGGTGGAAGTTAACCAAGTCTCAGAAAGTTTAGTACAACTGGTTTTTCATGATGTTCCAAGCTGGTTACTCAAATTTAATTTGTCTTTGGAGGGAAAAGTTGTGTTTATTTTTCTTCTTGTTGTTGCTTTTATTTTCTATTAGTTTTGGTTTTGTCTTAAAGGAGTCAGGAATTGAACAGGACTAGCAGCTCAATAACTCACACTTTTTCTGTTTTGTTTAAAATGAGACTTCTAGTGCTATCTTTGATGCCCTTAGAAGTCTGTCAAACAACAACCTTCCTTTGTCTAGCAATCTATCAATTGCATGGCAAAGAATTGAGAAAAAAAGAAACAAACAAAACACAGGAATATGCAGTCCAACTTGTCTTTGACTATTTTCAACATGTAATTGTATGAGGGAAAATGTTAATACTATGCTATTTTGTCGTGATGCAGACTGCTTCCTCAGGTCTTATCAGACATGGATGGTAATGTCACTGGCTAACTTGACTAATCTACTGTTGCTTTTGAACCTTCACAAGCAATATAATTTTCCTCTGATTCTTCCTCTCCCTCCTTCTGGGCTCACTTACATGGCCATGTACATTTTTATGTCTTCCTTTTGGAACAGACTTCTGTACCTTGGTGGTGATCCCAGAAAGGTTCGGTCTATAGTAGACAAAGAAAGCTGAAATTAAATTGTTTCTAGTGTTAGTATGTACTAAGAAGGAACAAATAACTTGTAAATAAATCTAAATAGCAATAATTTTTCAGAACGTGCATGGAGTAGAGCTCTGTGTGTGTGTGTGTGTTTGTGTGTGTAAATAATGGAGACAGAAGGCAAAACAGGGAAACAGATTTCTTTGCCCATCCCCAGTTATGCACTTATTTCACCCAATAATGAATGTAACACTTCTACACATTGCCTTGGTGGTCTCCTAAAGTTTCTGGAACAGTCTCCAGCTTTCACCATATGAAAATATCTCTTCTGCGAGACTGGATATTTTGCAGGTGATACTTAAGACTTGAGTATCTCAGGGCACACTCGTTTTCTAAATAACAACTAAATCCCAAGTTATTTTCAAATATGAAGTGGAGCAGGACCAACTCAGATTGAACAGACACTGCCTATATGATTCAAATTGAGAGACAAGGTAGAGAGCCTCAGACATAAATCAGTGAGAGCCAGGCACAAGTAAAGTTTGCCAGTGAATTACAAAGGCAACAGGAATACTTAAGGTCAGAGAAAGTGTTTGCTTTTGTTCTGGGTGGGCAGCAGGTGCCACAGTAATGGGCAGCATATCACTTCCTTTTTCAACTGTTCCCTGCTTAATACAGATAGGTGACTTACATTTTGAGAGACAGTATATTAAATATAGCATCACACATAAAATGCTTCTGCCTGTCAATTATACACAATAGTGTATTTGGTAGTTAACTGCTAAGCAACACTCTGTGGAGATACTCAGTGTGATTTACTATCCAGTCTCGGACTAATTCCCTGGTCTGGAAAGTTGGAAGCACAGATGAGCTGCCCTTCATTTGTTCATTTGTTACGTTGTTTTTTTTACTGTATATTTGTGTATAAGGATTTTGAGATACAGAATTGTCTAGTAATTCATTCAAAATGTCTTGAGATAGATTTGATGCTGGCTCCAAGGTTTCTATTCAGCAAATGGTAAGCACACAGATTTCTAGTGCCTTTATCGACATTTTTGCTATCAAAATTTGCTGAACAACTTTTCTGATTAGTCTGGTTCTGTTTTACAATAATTATTAAACAAAATGCGATTGCTGTGAGAGCAGTTCTGTCTCCTCTGTTAAATGCGCTTTTGACATATCCTGTCGTTCCAGCAAGCTCTGACACCAGATCAACAGCTACACAGAAAGAAAGGATTCCTGCAAACTCTGAGGCACTCATAGATTATTCAGATATCATCTTGCATTGGTCTTAGGATGGCGTGTTACTTCCAGCCCTAAAAATAAACAACTATTAATCACCTAGTGGCAACATGAGTTGACCAGCAGTTGTGGCTGCCTGGACTTCAATCTAACAGTACTCAAAAGCTTTTCTCATGTTTTCTGTCACCTAGGATAAGAGGTAGTTTCCAGCCAAGCATTCCTTTGGGAAGGCTGCTGTGAGTTTAACAAAATGTTTGAAATAACCTCAGTAACTCCTCAACACTTATCCATAACTTCAAATGTGCAGAACCAAACAATAGCAGCCTTGCATTGGGAGTCTCCAGGGAGAGAACTAATGACATAAGGTTTTTTAAGTAACAAGCAAGTACCTCAGGAAGCACCATTCCTTGCCTGGATTTAGTCAGAAAGCAATGCTTTCAGCAACAGTATGTGGAATAGTTCTGCAATGCAAACAACCATCTTTCTTCCCTGTTTTTTACAAAAGACAGAAACATTCTTGCAGTGTCTTAACTGGTAAATACAAGTAGTACAACTTAAAACAGAAGCAGCAGTATAGCTTTAGTCCTCAAATTGCATGTTGTAAGATGGAAGTGTTGCTGCTTTGAACAGGAACACATTAATGGACTTGTAAAACAGTGGACAATAAAACAATGTTCCAACCCTGTATTACAAAAGACAAATATGTAGATGCCACACCTAATACAGAATAATATAGAGTCTAATATAGTCTAATATTATTCAGTCTAATATAGAATATTAGACTTTCTCCATCAGAATGGAATTTATGAAGCTTCAGAAAAAGAAGTAGAACATTTTTCTTATATTGTACCTTTCAGATTCGAGATTTTTTTTGGTTGAGCTTCTTTTGGTTAGTTATGACCATCATCCAGTGAAGTCACTTTGCCTGTACTGAGATGGTTAACTGATGTAGAATCCTTGTATTTCTGGGAATCTTGGACCTATCTCCAAAGTACCAAGTAAGGTACGGGAACGCTGCCTATCATCTCTTTTAGAAAGATATAGGTATTATTTTCCCAGGCAGCCAAAATGTGTTGTTTTCCAAGATGCTCCCGAAGTGATCCTATCTAAAGCCAGAAGAAGCCAACAGTGTGCACTTACAACTGAGATGACCAACCACATGCTGAGCTGCATCCAAAGCAGTGTGGCCAGCAGGATGAGGGAGGGCATTCTGCCCCTCTGCTCTGCCCTTGTGAGACCCCACCTGGAACACTGCATCCAGCTCTGGGATCCCCAGAACAGAGGAGATACTGCCCAGAGGAGGGACAGGAAGATGAACATGGGAATGGAGCACCTCTCCAATGAGGACAGCCTTAGATAGCTGGGGTTGTTAAGCTTGGAGAAGACAAGGCTCTGGGGAGATAGTGACAGGACAAGTTTTAAACTGAAAGAGGGCATGTTTAGATGAGATCTTAGGAAAAAATTCTTTATTCAGAGGGTGGTGAGGCAGTGGATCAGGTTGCCTAGAGAGGTTGTGGATGCCCCAACCCTGGAATTGTTAAGGCCAGGTTGGATGGGGCCCTGAGCAACCTGATCTAGTGGTTGGCATCCCTGCCCACAGCAGGGGGCTTGGAACTAGATGATCTTTAAGATCCCTTCCAACCCAAACCATTGTACGATTCTTAAGATAAAACTCGCCATTATTTCCATGAAACAGTCCAGCAGTATGAGGATTAACAGTTTCTTTTCTAAAATGTTGATGTGAGTTAATTAACCATGTTGATTTTCAGTACATCAGCCCAATTCTGCAGTGCAGGCATAGGGTCACCTTATAGTCTGTCTTTAAAGCACAAATCCTTAAAATCTGATGTACAAAGAATGCATCACCTGATTTTGAACATGCTGAGACTGGAAGTAAAAAACTGTTTTACCTTAAGTACTCACAAGCATTTTGAGAGTTGAGCATCTGGAAAACTGCTAACAGACAACAAAATAATATATTTCAGTAGAAGTTAGGACATGAACCAACAAAACCTGAGAGAATTCAAAGTTCACTAAAGGCTCTCTTCTCTTAATGAAAAGCTGCCTTGAGCCAGTATGTGTTTTCTTTTTCAGTCACTGCATCAGTCTTCACTTAGAAAGCCTTGATCCTTGTAAATCTCTGTAACCTCAATGTTATTTAATCATAGTTTTTAGACATTAATTTCCATGAGAACTGTATTAAAAAAAAGCCTAACTTGTCATTGAGGATTATAAAAATCCTTTCTTTGCCTGGAGAACAGTACTCAGATCTGAATGAATAAGTGCAAGTGAAGAATGTGTTTCGACAGTTTGTTTATTAAAAATGTATTATGCAGCTAAAAGTTATATCGTATTTATAATATTTTAATGACAGTGACTTGCAGAGTTTCTGGTGCAGTCTATTAATATGCATTTAAAAACTGTGCTATGCAAAATTCTAAAATATTTAAAGTACTCCCTTATGTCCACATAAATATCACTTGATTTGTTTTTATTTCTCCAAATGCCAAAAGCAATTAAATAATATTATAAGCCTGATGAAATGCTGCTATTTGATTGAAGCCTTAATAGTCTCATTGCAGAGATAAAAAGATAGCTAGTGTAAGAAAAAGCTCATCAAGATTTAATCATATCCAAGTGAGGTGTAACTATGGAGAAAGAGACCTGATGTTAGTTTCCATCCACCTTTTTTTTCTCCTGACAACTGTAACTTCCACATCAATTGCATATAACATCGGTATCTGGCATTCATGGAAATGCCTACATTTCTCAGCCCAAAAGAAATTCCCACTTTTGAGTCACAACATCCTTGGAAATGGGAGTCTCATAGAATATTAATAGACTGATTTTTTCCTTGTCTTCAGTAAAAACAAGACTTTCCCCAACTACCGTGGTAACATCAAAGCTTAAAGCAGATTAGGTTTTTCTTGCTTAATTTTACCTTAAGCAGCATAAACTGGATGCCTGGATCCTTGAAACATATTATGCTGATAATTTCTGTGTGTGAGGCTTGATCTAGTGCTTGTTAGTACCATGGACAAGTTTTGTATTATCTTAAAAAGTATGTTATCAGAACTTATTAAACTTTCTTGAACCACATTTGCAAGCAAATTTATTTTGTGCCATTGCTACTGCAGGGAGGCAGTGCTAAGTAGCTTAAGGGAGTTGGACATAAAAATAAAGCAAAAACTATAATTCAGTTACTTGATTTTAATAAGTACTGGGATTTTTTTTTTCCTTTCTTTCAACCAGATTTGGTGAAGTCAGAGTAATATGGTGCTGTGTGTGTGTCACTGGATCACAGAAGCCTATGGCATGTTTGAAAACTGACAGGGGTAATAAAGCCCCACCATTACCTTTATATTGTGTTCAGAGTTTTTAAAATGCACTGTCTTCATACACAAGTATCTTTATTCGATTTTAAAACTCTGTATAAATGAACAGTAGAAAAAAATCTCTTGTTGTAAACTATTCTGAATTAGGATTGTAGTAGATGTTTAAGTAGAAACTTTCTTGCTAATTGAAGTAAGTTTCTGAGCAGTGGCTGATAAATGTTTGCCAAGATATATAATGCTGTCTCATCAGCAGTAGTAAACTAGTCTAGACGCAAGGAAGTTGGCTCACTGATGCCAATTGACCTTACTCGAAAATGTGGTCTGTGGTTGTTGCCTGCAAGCCTAGTTCTGCCAATTTCTAAATTTCCTCCACTAACACAAATGAGACTTCTACAAGTACACTAAAATAAAGTTGAGAGTCCTTAAACAGTAAACTTAGCAGATATTATGGGGGTTAATTATTTTATCTTCAGGGTTTGTTAGTACTACAAGTAAAACCTGTTTACTCACAGCTGTGATTCTGAAGAACGATGTTAAATTGACTCAGAATGTAATAATTTATTTGTGAGCTTTTGTAATTCCCCTTCCCCAGGAAATAAATGGTGATGTGCAAATTGTAATGCTCTGTTTTGCTTCATATCTAAAAAGAAAATCAAGAAAACAAAGCCAGGTTTTAGCTGACGTTGAAAAGTGAGGGAGACCAGAATTCAGTCCCTCAAAGACACATTCAGGTGTGACCTTTGTAATTAAAATCACCAACCAGGTAGACTGTTACACTTTCATAACATTAATACTTGGCTTAATATGCTTGTTAAAATATTTATTTAAATGCATGCATATTTGAAATAATAATTTATATGCCAGCATTTTATTATGAGGGTCTCTTGGAATTCAAATTATTAATATTATGCTGAGATGCAAAAAACCCATCTGTAACAAATAGACTAAGTGAAGTGAACATTTGTATAAAAACAATTGCAAGTTGTTTTACATTTCTTTTCAGTATCAAGCAGTGTGTTGAAAATGCATTTTTTATAAAACCACATGCAAGGCTTTTTGATGGTGAAAAAATGGTCTCACAATAGCCACATGTTTAGGCAAATCCTTAGAAGCTAGTGTGGACCTCACACAGGCATTCCAGAAGAAAAGACGTTACTACAAAGTAGTTTTTCTTGAAGTGAAGTAGAATATGTGTGAGCCTACTAGGCTCACTTCATATTTATTGATAAATAAAAGTCATCTTTCTATTCTAGCACAAAACTGGTTCAACTGGAGGGCAAGTTAAATCCAGATTCACATTTTACTTAGTTATTTTCTTTCCCTTTTTTTTTTCATGATTCTTTGTTTGGTTTGTTGTTGTTGTTGTTTTTTCTTAAGAAAAATAAGCATTTGCCTTTGGGTTATCTGATTTTTACCTTCCTGGATTTTCAGCATATCTCCTTTCCAAGACAAAACCGAGTGTCCCAGGATTATTAATGTACTTCTTTAACTATGGGTTCCTTTCAAAATCTGTGTTTAAGCTTAAACTATCTTGTTTGTCTTTTATATGAAATAACCTGGCCTATCTTGTAGCTGTATAGTTTAGAACCAATTGGTTACATTCAAAGTTTTTCTCTCCTCCTCGGAGCTACTGGATGTGTCCCCTTTCCGTAGCAGTACCAAGTGAGCATTCTGTTCATTCTCGTGTGGAAACCACGGTTATTCACTAGCTTGTTAAGAAGTCATTTTGTTGCCTGACTTTCAGTCGTCATGGTGTCATATCCACACTTTGGAAGGATTTGAATTAAAAGGGATAGTTCTTACTTTAAGTTACCCTTCCCTACCTCATCCTTTTTCACAAAAAGGTTAAATGTCATTTCAAGTTAAGGCAGCAGTAATTAACCAGTGGCATTGTTTGTGATTTGCCAACTCTGGGCATTAATGAGAGAGAAATTAGCACTTAGCAGCAGGAGTTCCTGATAGTCATTGACAAATGCTTAACGTGCCAACAAGTTAATTTTGGTCTTAAGTAGTGCACTTAAGTGCTTTTAAACAAAAGCTGGTGTGGTTTTTTATGTGATCAAGGGATTTGTGTGCTATAGAGCTGTAATAGAAGGAATGACACAAAAGAGTTGAAAAAAGTGCAACCTAGGCACCACATCAGTTTTACTGTAACACCACAGTCAAAAGCAGGATTGATGGATATTTTCATGCTAAAGATGTACTTGCTCCTGCCATTAACAGTCTACATTTGTATATAAATTTTATTACCAAATTTGGCATTTCTGAACATAATTTTTTTAAGCACCTCAAAAATTGTGCTTGAGCTGAGGTGATTTGCTCGAAGGACATAAAGTAGCCTTTTGGGGTGTCTCAAAATAGTAATTTTATTTAAAATTACAGTTTCAAAAAATAACTTAAGAAATTACTTAAGCACAGTGCCACACACACTTTACGATGAATGGGGGATTCAGACTGCCACACAGCAAAATGAGCCCTTCCAAACTTGGGTGAGCAGCTGCTCATTAGCATAAGGATTTTACCTGGCACATGTGCTCCTAATGAGTAACTACTTGTGTACATTTCATAGCTTCTGCCTTGCACAAAGTAGCCCATTAGAAATTTAGTCTGCTCCCTGTCTTCCGGGGATTTTTGCTTTTAAGATAACTTTGGTTAGTACGTAAGTACCTCCCCACCCAATTATCCCATTTCTGTATTTGCTTGATGTGGGAACAGGTACACAGCCTGTGAAATAACAAAAGTAAGGGTCCTTCTGGCATCAGCACACTGCTGTCCCTCACCAGAGGCTGGGAGCATCAGTCCTTGGCCTCACCTGCCATCAGCCCCTTGCTCCTGCTGGGCTATCTGGCCTGCCCATTACAGTGATTCTGCATGTCTTGGCCCCGCGTGAACTTGAACAAAGGACAATACCCTTAGAGGCAGTAGAGGTTGAAGTTTTTGGCCAGCCAGTAAAAACTTAGGAATTGCGTGCAGGCAGCATTGTGCTTCCACATTAGCCACTTTTTAGTCTGAGCTGTATTTATTGGCAAACATGTTAGGATGTGTTATCTACTGTAGCCAGATTTGTCAGAGTTTTAACCTTTCAACTTTCAAATATCATCTTTCATTTGCAAATAGCACATTTGCCATTGTGGCCTCAGCTGTGCTTAGGGGTAATTTACTCTACCACTGAACTGTGGCCACTTCGAGGTTGAAGAGTAGTAGCCACAGACAATGTTACAACGCTCTGGAGCAGTTTCGGGCAAAAGACTACCGTATCTAATTGAAACTGCAGGAGGAAGCCACCGGGGTTTCTTCCTCCTTTGATGCCTATTCCATTAAATAAGCACATCAAATAGAGTTTTCCCCCCACTGCTGGAAAGAAGCCACCCTCATGAAGCCAGTCTGGCACTACCCATGGCTTTGAATGCTTGTATTTTCTGCTCAGGGTTACTGTAGCTCCTCCCATCACATTTTTATTATAATTAAACAATAACAAAAATTGTCTACCATATTGGTTGAGTCCTGAGCACAGCTTTGCATATAAACCATTACATGACATTCTATTGAACTTTTTCTTGTACAGACGGTATCTAACAGCTCATCCTGCACTGTTGGTTTTGGCAAGTTCACTACAGCATATAATAAATCAAGGAAGAAAAAGCTTTTTGGCCTAATGTTGTAAAGACTGCTGTAATGTTAGACTACAGAAAGCAGTTCTGTTTTTAGACATCCTTTTACTAACCCAACATTCATAATTTATGATTCCACTGTAAAATTCCTGCAACACTACACCAGAAGTAGTGCTGCCCTTTAATTAAGTGCTCTCAGTAGGAAAAACGTGAAACTGATGTGCAAAACATATCACAGTACACAGTGATTGATAGTGATTACTTCTTTATGAACCCAGCCTGAAGGTCTGAACTTCCTGATGGGTAAAATAGTCCATGGGGCTACTTCCTGAGTTTGCCTAGTGGGGATCAGTCAGAGTTAGCAATATCTGAGGAATTCCTGAGGCACGTTTCAGAGATGTTACAGCACAAACTTTCTGTTTCTTCTGAATTGTGTTTTACGTTAATAATTGCCTGAAAAATAGCTCATTGTAGAGATTATATTTTAAGGATTCATTGTTATCTTCATGGTATTATAATTTGCATGAACTGAAATGTGCATAAACTCTTGTGGTTTTGATGTCTACACCCCAAATCGAAAAAAGCCGAGTGCATGGGAAGACATTTCTATATATATGAAAGTTATTGAATGTCATTTAATACATAGCTATTTTCTTGCTGGTATGTGCAGAGTGTTCAAAGGAGGAAAAAAAAGACTGATGTGGATTGTTTGAGTCTCTCAATAGCATTTTATTCATGGAATCGGGTATTATTGACATCTATCAATTGAACATCAGTCAAAAATTGAAAATTAAATGGACATCAAATACTCTCTGCAATTTTGCAGTGAAATTAACAGATTTACTTGTGTTGGAATCACAGAGGTGGGAAATTAAAGTTCCCCTAACACGGTCACATAAGTTCATTTTTCTTTTTTGCTTGATAGATTTGGCCCTGGATTAGTCATCTACTGGTATGGATTTATTGAAGAGCTGGACTGCCATCGTGAGCGTGGTATCCTGCTAAAAGACTGCTTTCCTACTGACATTGTGACTCTGCGACACAGCATGGCTCAACACTGATGTTGGGAGGAAGAGGTAAATCCGGAAGCAATTTTACTTTCCTGCAGTGTAAACTAATGGCAGCATCTGCCCTGAACTTCAGCTGAACTCCTGCTGCCCGCCCTTATGCTGCTGCCGCTTTACACAAACTTATCAAGAGTTTCTGTTTTGCTTCAGACCTCTGTTGTGATCAGCCAAAACAGACAGACACAACCCACTCGCTATCAGCAGTTCTGCCTCTGTCAAACAGCTAGTTTCTAGATACTCATAATCTTTCTTCCTTCCGTATGGTTTCTTCTGGCATTCCAAACAAAGACAAAAATGCAAAGGCTGAAGGGTGGAGCTTTCGGTTCTTATCCCCGTTACAGAGTCATCTTTAAAATAAAGTGCTTTTTATGGTTGCACTCACAAGTTTATTTAGTGCTAGTGATGTGACTCAGACACCTATGGTGATGGGGAAATTTGGTAAAGACTGTTGTTTTGGGGCTCAAAACAATATAATGCAAAGCTTGTAAAGCCCAAGTGGTAAGACAGGATCATGGCTGTTAAATATCCAGATTTTGAGAGAATAATTGCTGTGTGTGTTTCATCACTATCTGATTGTTAAAATGAACAATGAAATCCCAAGTTAACAGTTAAAAAATAATCTAAGGGAATTTTTATGGAGGGTGAAAGTGAAGACCACAGATTTTATTTTATGTATATAAGCCTGTGAAGTTTGAGGTTAGTTTTTTTAGGGGGTTTAACAAGTATTTTAATATTTTAATGATTCAGAAATAACTTGTGTTTTGTCTTTTCCTCTCCCCCACCCCTAGGGAGTCTCTACCAAGGAATTTTTCTCTTAACTGACTTTAAGGAAGAAATCTGTCTTGACCCCTGTAGGTATTGTAGCATGCAATTTTCTGTCATTCTGAAGTCTGAAAGAACAACATGCAAGAGTTCTCTACGTGGGTTATTTCTGAAAAAGATTACCATCTTGGTGTTCAAGAAGGAGAATTAAAGAAAAAAAAGATGAAACAGTGCTTCATGCTGGATCAGTTCCACAAGACAAATAAAACACAAAAATGGACAGAAGTTTCCTGTGTACTTGTCTTCTTGTAAGAGTCTTGTTTTTTGGTTTTGTTGGAACCACCAAGATCAGAAGTACATTGAGGTGGGTGTTAGCCCTTCTTGAAGTTTTGAGTTCAGTCTCTTCTGTTTCCATGCACATCACCGCTCAGGTTTGTGCTCTCAGTTAGATGCTTTTTAATGACAGCGGTTTACCAGGCTTGACAGACTTCAATACCCTCTTCTTTGCTGACTGGCATTCAGGAACAAACAAAGTATTTTAAACAGTTAGTGAGAGTTTTGCCTGTATGCTCATCATGCTCAGATTTTCAGAGAAGCAGAGGTATGGATTCTATTGTAGAATTAAAGATGGGAGAACAGTCTCCCTAAAGCACAGGCTGATAACCTTTTCCAGAAGGGAACGGTCTTTAAAACATTACAATGCATGTGCATCACCTTTTTTTAGTTGAAGTGATACTTTGTCACCTGTATGATTTCAAAAATCACGTGCAGACTTTTTACAGTCTTGCTTTGAGTCAAATATTAATCCTATTCAGGAATTTTTCAGCTAATTTTCAGGTGCATACACAGTATTTTTATTTTTAATTTTTAGTTCTCACCTTAACACTTTCTGATAAGTTTTAGACAGGAATTTATCATTTTGACTAATCTTTCATTTTCAGGAAAAAATCTCTTTAGTCTTCCTGTACTCTGTCCCTTGCTGCAGAGATAAGCTAGTATAGCTCCATTACAGTGAGTTGTTGTTATATAGAGATATTTTCCTGGGTTTGAATGTGTTACAGTGAAAAGATTTATTTTAAAAAAATATTCAAACACCTGTGATTCATTTATGTTCAAGTATTTAAGGTATTATGCTGATCTTATTTTACCTGATGAGCTTTAAGGATCTACCCATAAAGATACACAGAAGCAGTCTGTGAAGTGTACCTGCCTGATGCTACACAGAAGCTACATTTAGGGTGTTGCTGCCCCTGGGACTTCCAGCTGTGGTTTTGGTTGGTGGAGTATGTAAAATTAGGAAGAGAATGAAAAAGAGGAAATAACTGAATATTATCATACCAGAAAATTCAGAAGTAATGGTTGTCTGAGTGGGATGGGTTTTAAAGGCAAACTGAATTTGTTTTAGCTACTGCATATGCTTTCTGTTGTATGAAATCATTTAAATCAGCTTTTACATGATGTACTAATGCTGCTTTTTCTTTTTGAATAAATTAAATTTATCTGCACAGATGTTGAAGATTCTGCTCAACCTCCATCAAAGCTTTGCTTTATTTGTTCTTACATTAAACAAATTTATGTGGAGACGCACAGATAAATCAGGGTAGGCTTATATTTGTTTATTTATTCCTCTACTTAATGCTGTGACATAACAGGTTGGAAAGCAGTACAGCTGCCTTTAATCAAACCTTTAACCTTATCTTCGTATATTGCCCACTTTAGGAATCTTTGTATTAGAATGAGGGTGAAATAAGCCACAAAAGTGTACACACTGTACGAATTTCATTACATGCTATCAAAAAAGCTTTGCCACCACAAAAACTATGCTGTGTCACGATTTTAAATGCTGAAAGCAAAACATTAAAAAAAATTAGGACTATTTTGTTATACCTACTTGTATATTGTATACACCTTTGGGTATTTTTTCTGTGTATCAAGTGTAAACATCAACTTTAATATTAAAGAGGAGAGACTGCTCTTTGTGAGATTTTGCTTGGGTTTGTTTTCTTAAACAATGCTGTAGTCATTAGAACCTTAACATTAAAGCCAAATTCAATTTTATGGGGTATTTTGTAGAGTGTGTTAATGAATTATACCAAGCCAGAAAACAGAAGTGTGCATAAAATTGAATTATGTTTTCACTGGCATACAGAGACTTGCCAAGCATCTGCTCTTACAGGCACTATAATAAGGCCTGTTCTGAGCTTTAGGAATTGATGAAACTGTGTCAAACAGGGAAGTAAAACTTCCTTATGCAGAAGGAACAGCACAAGAGTGGGTCACACACTCTAGTATAAGAAGGAAGTGTTATGTGTTTTTTACCATTCCTGTATTCTGGAGTCATAGTATGAGTTGAATAATCTTTCCCTAAAGACAGCTCAGAGCAGAATAAAAGTTAAGATCTAAAGCTGAAGAAAAGGACCAAATGCCTTACTTCATTATGTTAGTAGTACTGGTAGTTCATGAATAATGTTCATCCTGTTTTGTTATATTGGCTCATTCAAAAAGTCATACTTTTCTGGTATTTGCTTTTGGATTTCTCCACCATCTAGACTACTACAGAGGACTATTCATCCCTCTTTCAATTTGCCTTTAAATCCTTCCCCTTTAATTTTCCATCTTAGTTTAACTATTTCACATTTATTTATTCAGTATCCTCCCATTTGCTCACATGTCCCGTTGGAAAATTCTGTCCTGTGTCTTCTACCGCCTGCTTCTGTTGCTGTTACTACATCTGAAGAGTGCTGTTTCCAGTTCTGTATGCTTTTGGTCTGACCAACCATCTCAGGCTATTTTGCTCTTGCTCTCATTTAAACAGCAGCCTTAGATGCTGAGGAGACTGCCCTCAAATTACCACATGGCTTTGTATTGTGGAAGTATTGTGATGTTCTTCTTCGTTCTATTGGTTTGAAACAGGTTATTTCTGCAGGGTAGGAGCGTTCACCAAGCAGAGCAGTAGTGCAGAATAATCGCTCACCCTGTATTGAGAGTGCAGTTGTACAAAGGACTAAGTTAAGAGTACATCTGTGCCACTGGAAAGTAGGCATAGGCAATATTAGGAACTTAGCTGTCACAGTGGTCTCTTTCACTAAGGATACTTCCTTTCTGCGAGTTCATGCCTTGTTTGTTCAGTACCTCTTCAAGGAGATTTGTTGAAGTCAAAGGTTTCGCTTTCCTCCTGTGCCAAATCTACATGGCTCAGAACATAAAAGGTAGCTATCTTCCCATTTTCACACCACAGTTGATCTGTCAAAAGCTTGTACATCATGAAGGTGGTTGTTATTTAACAGCTGATAACAACTCTTCAAACGCCAACAAAATATACACAGAATTGAATCGATTCCTCGTGGTGCTTCATCTGATGTAGTCTCACTATTTAGATAGCTTCTTCTGATGGGATCTTCTGCAGTTAAATGGTGAATACTGAGCAAGGGGAACAGTTGTTAGAAACGTGCATTTGTTATTTCGAGGATGAGATTAATTACATTAAGACAAATGCTGCTTAAGTATTGATATAATATTATGGAATAAAATAGGAGGCTGCCTGCAAAAACAAAAAAAAAATTGCTCCTATCATATTATTCTAAGTCACAAAGGGCCATTTGTTTTGGATTTGCAGGTTATTCAGAAATAACCTTTTTATTACATTGACAAAAGAAGAAACCTCAAGGGCTTGCTCTTTACAGTGGTGTGATAGGAACCTAAAGTGTGCCTGTCGAAAAATGAACTAGCTAACAATGGGAGCTTGGCAGCAACTTCACCATTTATAGAGAAACCGTCTATCTAGTACGATCTGTATAAAATAGACCTCGCTTAGGTTAGGGAAAGGTCACAAGTTACACAAAGTTTGGATAGTCTAAATGTGTTACTCAAAACTAACTCTCTTGTGTATAGTAAATATTAACTGAACCTGTATTATTAAAAACATGCCAGGATTCAAAAGATTAAATAAGGAAGATGTAATTATGAGCTAAATAATAAACAGAGCCATTTTAGTTCCCCTTGTATTTTTCACTTTCCTGCTATTGTTTCATATATGGCTGTTATACAAAGAGCAGCTTAGGTCACCTACTATAAATTATGGGATTCATACAATAGTAATCTACCAAAATTATTTCAGAGCTGGATCAAAGAGCTTCAAAAGACTTTTCAAAAACTTCTCCAGATAATAAAAAGACTTTATTTTGATGCCCTATTTTTATGAGGATTTCTTGATTTGGTGTTGGTTCTTACAATATTCTGCTATTTGTGTTGGTATTATGATATTAGAACACACAAGATTTGCATAATTTTTTTGCAGCCTCATATAATCATTAAATGGTAATATCAAAAAAGCTCCTTTTAAATACATTACCTGGTACATTTTTCAGGCTAGGTTTTTAAGCTAACCTAAATCAAAATCTTTTGTTTGTTTAAGAAAACCAGTAAGATTTCAAGTTATATTTGATAATGTTTAAAAATATGCAAATCATATTTGCAATGATAACAATAATGATAACAGTAATTCTGCTTAGTAGCTCTCAGCTGGCATCATGTCCCTGTGTAAGATGTTAGCCTGCCCTCGCTCCTGGCCAGGCTTTCACCCAATCTGAACAATTGCATGTCATCTACACAAATCCATAGATGTGGCACTGCAATGTCAACACAAAATGAAATGTCAATGCAAGTGTATGGAGACAAAGTAACAGTATTGAAACCATGTCAGTGCATATCTACAGAGACCACGTTACTCTGTCAGTGTGATTTTAGGAAGATCACTTTGAAATGTTAAAATGAAATGAAACTAAGTCAATTAGGTAATAACAATTGAGGTTCAGGGATTAATTGAGGGCCTAAGGTGAAGCCAGTGGACATTAACCCCAGCTGGTTATTAATTTTAGAGAAAGAGAGAAATATCCTTGGCTGAGGTTACTGTCATTATTAGGGAACTGGGAGGGGTTTTCCCTATATATTGTGAAAATACTTTTTGCTGTTGCTTTTAATAGTGATACACAAAGTGTGATATTGAAAGGTGGTAAAAGGCATATTAGTTCAAAGTTAAGTTTTCTTAGCAATTGAATCCACCTGATACCAGACAACCACTTTTTTTTTAATAGATATTTAACAGATTTATCTTGATGTTCAGCTAACTGTCTGTAAACAGATAGAATTACCTCTAAGAACTTGCCTAATTAAAATAATATGAACATGGAGAAGTATTCATTTACATAGCAACTACTATTTGCGTGACCCAAGTATTCATTGTTAGCGTAAGGCAGACACATAAATTGGTCAAACAATAATGGTATTAAATAATTATTTTTGAAAACGCCTAAACAACCACCAAGTCAAGGTTATAAACTTTATGCACATTCAGTTTTTCAGAGTATATGACTGTATCATTAACACAAAACTGTGTAATATATTATTCATTTTATCATGTCAGTGAGAGATGCTTGCCAAGAGCAATGCCTCTTTCGTTCAATGTGCTGTACAAATATGAAATCTGCCTGGGTCTTTGTCCTATGGAGAGAAGACAGGAGGCTAGATCTTAGAAATAATTACTATTGTTTTCTTTTTACATATTTGTTTATATCGATTCATGTATATTTATATATTAACATTTACATTTATACATAAATAAACCAAATATCGACAAATTACTTTTGCTATTGATAAATACCAGCTACCCTTTCTCTTATAGAAGTCCCTGTGTACATATTTGCTGTATATAGGTGTATTGGTGGAGGTCTTCAGGAAAGGGAAGTAGCTCAACACTTATTCCTGTCGTAGAGGATGATTTCCCATGTTTTAAGTGTTGATGAGAACAACGAGACATTTCTGCAAGTTGACAAGTGACAGTGATGTTGAAAGAGCATGACAAAGGAGAGGGGATGAGCTGCAGCTGGAGGAGGCCAGGCCTGACCCTGCTGAGAGCCAGCAGCTTTTAGAACTTGACCTGGGCATTTTGGGGCTTCTGTCTCCAGTATGAAGCTGCACAGTTGTGGTCTCGGCTCCCAGAGTGCCTCAGGGGTGCTAAGAAAATTTCTGAAAGGTCTTTGAAATTCCCAGTAGAAGAGTACTGTGGAAATGCAAGCTTTATTACCAGAAAACATTTTCCACTACAAATGTATGTGTTGGATTAACTTTTTTACTTTTAATTTTTGTTTTGCTTTTCCATTCTGAGCATTCATGCCACACTCCATTTTGTATTTTGCCTGAGCATGGTAGCTCCATGGTGAGTGGAAAAAACACAAAAATTAGTTTGATCACTTTATTTTCATATGCACTTTAAGCAGCCTTATTTTAATGTGTTTGGCACTGCATTACATACAAATGATGAAATACATTTAGGAAAAATAGTCTGGCTATACATCATTAAAAAAAAAAAGAAAAACATAGGCACAGTTGGGTCTCGAGACATAAAGTTTCATCCTTCCTCTGAGGCTTGACTGTCTATACAGATCAGCTTAGATGTCTGTCTAATCTCTTCTTTAAAAACTCCAGTAATGGAGATTCTTAGGAAGATTATGGGAATCCACTCCCCTAGCCATCTTTATTTAGTTAGAAAGACTTTTCAATGTCTTACGTAGATCTTTTTTTTTGCTCTAATAAGCCTGTTATATTTCATCCAGTTATAAATGCATATGGAGAATAAATCTGGTGTCTGCTTTCTTTTTCTGACTTTTTCCATATTTGACTATTGTTTGCTCAATGAAACACCACAAATTCTTCCGAAAATTTTTCATATAAATTTTTTATATTTGTTACTTTCCATATGTGTCTTGTATTTCAGAAACTCAGTATCTTATGTACAAGATCCCTGCAAGTACATTCTTTCAATGACAAGTTGGTGGCTTCTATTTAGACTGGGGCCCTTTGTACTGCCTACATCCAGATTCATCACAAATTCATCATTTTTTCATCCTGTTACTTTTTCTTCTTGCACATACTACTTGCTAGCAGATTTTTAGTTTTAACTTGCTGACTTCAAACTGCTTCTGTGATCTGTTTAGTTTTAATTCTAATCTCAGCCTTTGGAAGTAAATACTTGGTGTGATTAACAAAGTTTTGAACAAGTAATCTCAAGTCAGTGATTTAAAACATTCAGTGTTTCAAGTGTATTACAGCATTTAATGGTTAGCCGTCACCAATAAAATACAGACTACTTGGATATACTCATCATAGGATACGCTCCTAACACCAGTCTTCAGAAGAGCTTACTGCTCAGTTTGTGAAATAAACCTTTGCCTAAACAAAACAAAACAAGACAAAGAGTCTGCTAAATGGAGCATGCAGCAGTAACAACTTCTTTTGGTTAAATGTACATTTGCCATGAAGGTCCAAATTCTCAGTTCTCACAATTGACTTGATCATCTTAAGGATTCTATCACTACTGGCCTAATTACTCAGCTGTAGTGATGAGCTCATACCAACTCACCAAAAAGTTCAATGCTCCAGTTGACAAAAGTTTTCCTGTGCTTTCCTTTCATTCCAGTTTTTTGTAAGGTTTGCTGGAGGCAATCAAAGAGAGTAGGAGTTGCTTGTGCTCCAGCAACCCACAGCTCCTTGAAGCTCAGCAACATTTTCTGGCATGACAAGATGTGTCATAACAATGCAAGATAATAAGTGTCATATATTTATCTTTCTCTTCCATTTGCTTAATCCATTCTGTACTGTACTTGAAACAATCCTGTCCATTAATGCCTTGCATGACTGGTCTGTGCTCCTTGCCCAGAGGTAGATAAGTTACTCAAAGCTGGAATTAACTAGAGACAAGGAAGAATATTAAGTATCTAACATTTGGGCAACAATGGGGAATTTTAATTACTACATGAATGAGATACCTGTTAGCTGGAAAAGTACTGTTGAAGAGTCCATTTAGGGGGAAAATATGTTATGACTTAGTATAGCAAGTAATTTGCAGTCTCCCTATTTCCATTTTAAAAGCTGCAGACCCTTCTCCTTCATTCTTCAGTTACTCAGGCAAAAGAACTTACACAAAGTGGTCAGTTTGTCAGAGCTCTGCCATGAGGGCTCAGAAGCAAACTCAAAACTTGGATTTTTCTCATACTTCCCCATCTCCGCCCCAGATGTGCTAGGGGCTGTGAGTCTGCTGCTGGTTTCTTATCCAATCAACATGACTGCAGCACTAGGCTAGATCAGAGACAGTGATCTACTGTCATCTGTGTTCAGCAGCCTCGTGCTGATGGCTGAGCAGTTACACTATTACTCTTCCACGGGGACTGTATTTTATTCAGCCTTACTGGTCTTCTGCTGAGGTCTTGTCATGTTAACAAGCTAGATTTTTTCAAAACAGGGTAGGTGATAAGGTCTCATCCCTACTTTCTGAGACAACCCTTTAAAAGTTATAGTAACTTGGCAAATAATGATGCAATGTCCATTTTGCAGCTGTACATGCTGTGGTACGAGGATGGCAAGCACTGGTACAGAGAGTAACAAGTAGAAAAATACGTTCTTGTGTTTAAACAATGAGTTCAGAATTGCTTTACATTTCTCAGTGCTCTTTCATTAATGAAACTGCTTCATACTCACCCTCAAAGGGTTTTGGTGGGGTTTTATCACTTTCTTTTGATGTTTTAATAACACTTTGGTTCTAATTCTATTTTCCTTCAAAAATTGTGCTATACTATCCTTCTTGTTATCTTTTCTATGTTCTTCCCCCCTATGCTGCTCGTTTCTATCTGTTTCTTCTTTCAGAATTGAGTACCTAACACAAAACTCTGCTTGCTCCATGTGCTAGGCCTGGCCAAAGTTGTTCTTGTCACTTAGTGGCTGCTTCTGAAGAGAGGCGACCTGCAGCCCTTGACGGAAAACAGAGGGAAACTTGTCACCAGAGACTTAGATGACAGCTGTACTTTGGCCAGTCCTGGTTTGGAAGACACTCTCAAGATGCATCACCTTGCTGGGTCAATATACAGGAGTCCTGTAATCCAGAGAAAGTTTCTTCTGCTACATTGCATTCAGAAAAAGTATTTGTCTTTAATCAAAAGCCACTTTGTCCTCCCAGCATACTCTGCTAGTTGTTTCTATGAAACTCACTTTTTTTTGCTTGTTTCCAGTTTCACTGATGGGGTTTTCTATTACTCTTTCCTTTATGCAGTTTTCATTGTTTCTCTCACCTGACTCAATGTACTAAATCTTCCCTATTCCCTTTCCATGTGTTTTTAGTCTAGGATTTAGAAAAATGGTATTCTTAGAGGCATAGTAGCCAGCATGTTTACAACAGTGAGACATTAAAACTCACATGCACAAGCTGTGTCTTTAAATATGTTGGCCAGTGAAATGCATTACTGTGCTTCCCACTGATCCATTAACAATGTGAGAACTTCCTCTGTCTATTTAGGCCTTGGATGGCAAGCGTGTAAGTGATGGCTTCCTGGTTTTATAAATACTAAGACCTAAACAGCAAAGCATTTTCTAATTTCTTGGCCTCCATTTCCTTCAAAGATATCAAAAAGTGTTTTCCTGAATTCTTTGGTGAGGCGTATTCAATATGAATCAGGAGCAGAGGAAATCAAAGGAGAGGACCTATCATAAGGATGAAATCCCAGGTTTCAAAACAAGCCTTGATAATCCTGTGACAAAAGAACCAAACTGTAACTCTCTTTCAATCAAATTAGTGGATTTTATTATCTAGCTCTACAGAATTGGATTAGCAATAGAATTAGTCCTGACCTTAGCAGAGGAAGAAGTTTGCCACACTGGCTTAGAGTCTAAAAGCAGTTTTACAATATGTTTGCATCATCTGCAAATGTACTCTTGATTTCTCACTGTCTCTCTCCTCCTTGCTGCAGTGCTTACTTTCTCTCAGTTCCACAGGTCCAGATTGAGAGGCAGCTTGTGAGACTAGTACACATAGCTAGATGCATTTATTTGCCAATGTGCTAAAAATTAAGGTATTTCTATATAATTGTTTCATTGTCTAGTTTGTTTAATCTTTCCACATTGTTTTCACTTTGGAAAGTTCCACTCACTCACGTGATTAGAATACCTTTGGCAGAAACACCTTCAAATCAGTTCATCTGCTCAAGTTATGGAGCCAGATCCTCTCCTGTGCTGTAAATCAGTAAATCGCTCCTT
This sequence comes from Lophotriccus pileatus, assembly GCA_035583135.1. NCBI lineage: Eukaryota > Metazoa > Chordata > Aves > Passeriformes > Tyrannidae > Lophotriccus > Lophotriccus pileatus. The sequence goes on along the minus strand of JAWWES010000168.1, from coordinate 32,546,195 downwards.
TGCTGACTTAAAAAATATTTCTGTATTTGTTGGTCTACAATTATTAAAGCTCTGGTGACACAATTTAAAAGTCAATGCTTAGAGAAGGAACAGAGAGCAGATAGATTTCTCTGTTTTGTATATGGCCGCTGCCAAAAATACCATGATATAGATACAAAAAGAATATTGGCAAGTTTTAGATATATCTGAGTGGCACAAAGTATACTGTGTGGCAGATGAGCACACTGAAGGTATGCAGGTTTTTCAAGAAATAAGAGGTATCTTGGAGCTAATAAAATTACTTCTGTGTGCCATTGTTCATTTAATGAAAGGAAGCATACAGTACTGCTTGGATTCACTGACAAAAAGGAAAACCACCACAGCTTTCAAAGATGTAACTGATTTGTTCCAGAATTGTTCACTCATTGAAATATAGCATATTGTAACATTATTTTGTTCATGTTTTAAAAGATGTGTCTTCAGTCACTGAACCAGCTCAAAACATAAATCTCATCCAATCACAAAAATGCTGAACAATTTTCAAAGGAGTGAATGAATGCTGATGCCGGGCTGTGTGCAAGAGACAGGCCAGCCATTCTTCCATGGTTGTAAACATACAGATAAACAAGCTGCAGCTCCATGGACTGAGTATGGCAGGCCTGAGCCAGGGGAATGCAACTGTCTCATAATGCACTTTGTCAACACATCTCGATGTTTCATTCTTCCTTACAATTAACTACCCACCTAACCTCTGTCTTATAAATTCTAAGACAAAAATTTGAACCTGATGATGAGAACAGCTATAATGAAACAGCAATGCAATGATGCTTTACTTCCCTTGTGCACTAAACATCAGCTGTGCCACTGAGGGATTTTAAGTGTGCTTGACTTTTTTTGCTTGACTGTTCTTTGTTGTGCGTGATGAGTACTCTTCACAATTATAGCAAAGGTAAGAGGGAAGGAAAAAAATAAGAAGAAAAAAATTAAAATTACCAGGAAAATAAAAATTGCCAGGAACACTAGGAGGCCAAGGCAAGCACAGTGGGAGGCCTGGTAATTTCATCAGAAAGTCTGGTCACTTGACACCTCCAAATTCAAAAGACTCTCACCGATAGCACAGTCTGAATATGATGGAGTTACATAACAAAGATGGCAGGAGGACTTTTAGCATAAGGTGTAAAATGCAAAGATGAGAGTCTGACAGATGAGGTCTGTCAGAACCTATAGTGAACTGTCTATTAGAGATGACTTTTCTACTTGTGAAATTAGCAGATTTGTCACAGAAATAGTTTAGGCAGAATGAATTCAGAAACCTCTCTACTGTGTGATGAGATTTCTCTTTCAAGGCTCTGGTGTACCTCTGGCTAACCAGGTTGCTAGACAAAAAGCCCAGCAAGCATGTGGACTTTGAAGTTTCTTGGGGCAGACTCCAGGTGACAAGGCATACAGGGATCACAGCACACAAAAGCAGACCAGTGCAATTCTAAAAATAATCCTGTTACAGCAATGACGAAAAACTCAGAGTGTCTACCTGCTTCTGACCTCAAAATGGACTTGGATTCTTCCAGATACACAAATCTCTTGATGAGAAGTCCCAGTGTTCTACTAGTATTGTGTAAGGATTGGTGAACTAATCTGAGACGACTAATCTTGTGAGATGTTAGTTTTCCCACTGCACATCTGACACAGGTAAACCAAGGCACTGAAATTAAGTTTATTACCAAATACTGCACTAGAAAATAACACAATGGATGGTACCTCTGTTTCTGAGTTGCATGTATGTCTATGCTTCTATATTGCTATATTTTGCTTTTTCAAAGTTTAAAATTTGTTTGGGGTTGGGTTTTTTTGATTGGTTGATTTTGTTTCCCACAGGACATTCAAAGGCAATCTCATGCTTCACAAACTAAAATATCTGCAGTGTGCTTCTGTTCTTGTTGTGCACTCTGACTAAAGGTAAAGGGAGGTTGCTATATACTTAATCTGAAGAGGATTTTGCAAATAAGTCAGCACACACATTTGTATTTTTGATTGCCCCATGAAATTCAGTGCTGTTACAAGCAGAAATTAGCAACTTAAGTGTTTTAGGCTTATCTCAGCTCTGAAAAGTCTTACGCATAGCTCCTAGAAGTAATTTAGCCCTACCACTGATGTTCAGGGGAGGATATTGACCATTTAATTTAGGAAGACAAGGACTACAGTTTCTAAGCACTACTTAACAATCTGTATACTACAACCCACAAGAGATACCTGGCTGTCATATCTTCCAAGAATTTAATTAAGAAATCATGAGTGGGATTTTGCTAGTGCAATCAGCAACAACTCAACTCACTGCTTCTAGGCATCACTTACCAATTATTTCAAAGGGATCTAAGTTAAGTCAATTGCCAAATATTCTTAAAATTTCCTATCTAACTTTATAAGACTTCAATTTGAAATGAAATGCAGCTGTATTTTTTATTTACTTTTATCATAGACATAGACACTTACATGGATGATTTCCATCAAGAAGAAACAACTCGGTTGTATATCTGATTTTTTCTGTTATAAAGATGATATTTTTATTATTTTTTTTAATCCAAAGTATTATTTAGCGGGAGATGTAGTAGATAGTAAGACAGAATCTCAGTGGGATGTTTACTGTTAGCAGAGTGTTTGGAGTAGTTCTGAACAGAAAAACTTTAGTCAGTGATGCATATTGGAACATACAGCAGATTATACCAGCTCTGTGAAGTTACAAAGTCCATAGTATGAGTTGGTGCTGAGTTGAAACAAACACCAAGCAGGCAATGCAACCACGTGTTGTGTGGCTTAACTGTTCTAAAGAAAGACATTTTAAACCTTTATTTAGGGACCCCAGCTCCCCGTGTCATTCACTGAAGGAACTACCACCTCAGGAGGTACATTTGAAACCACCTCCAGACTGGAGCCACCTGAAGGTTGACACAGACTCCAGCAGAAACAAACTGGGGAGAATTATGTGCAAATTCTTTCCCTCCCACCCCGAAACAGGAGTCTTTGTTAAGGACGTAGCAGTGTCTCTACCTACTTACCATCCAAAGTCTTAAATGTAAGTGCCTACAAATGCTTTCCCAAAAAATACATGTAGAGGATTCCTCCAAGAGGCAGAAGATAGAGAGTGGTTACAGGTGGTTACAAATCAGAAAGACACAAGTGGGAGTCCAAACCTATGGGCACAGTTAACGGTCTCCCCTCTAATCTGTCACAGTCATTCTGACATAGGAAAAACTCAAGCTTCGTGGGCCAGAAAGTGGGAACAAGAATGAGCATGACAGTCCTATTTTGGATGTGTCTTCAGTCAATCTAAATCTGTCCTTCATACAAAGGAGAAAACCAAATGCATATTAATGCACTTACCAAAATGCGATTGTATATGAGGGGGACAGCGAGGACTCCCATACGTGTTCTAAAAAGGAAAAACTTTCTATCACTGCATTTCAAATAGAGATTGATTGACTTACCATATGTAGGTTTGCTTTTAGATTAACACACCATTGAAACCCCACAGAGAAATTTCCCTAACTTCTGGACCCTAGCCAGGAAGAAGGCCAGAACAAGGTAACAAGATGATGGTGGTACAACCAAGGTGCTTCAGAGTGTGGGGAGCAGCAGAACTTCAGGCCTGTGGGGAATTCTGGGGTCAAAAAATGAGGTCTTGGTTTGCCCCAGACACTTTAGAAGTGGTATGCTGGAACCAGGATCTGCAGGAATGGTGTTCCAAGTTTAGGCATCTAAATTAATTCCTTTTGGATCTGACCTTTAAGATTAGAATAGCAGAGACCCAAGATAAAAGCTAATAAAACAGAAGACAAATAAGACTGACTTCTTATCTCACTAGCAATATAGAGAAACCTTTTGTACCTGCTGAGCTACCCAATGTTTCTGGTCAAGTGGATGTTTCTGTAAACAGTATTTTTTTTTTTATAATATAAAAATCAAGTGGAAAGACTCAATAGACAGATGAAGGGATCTAATAATCTCTCCCCAAATCTCAACAGCACATTCATTTTCTATAGTCTTCTTTAATGGCACAGCCCAACTAAACTGGTTTATAAACCTCTGAAGGTGCTTAGCACAAAATTAGCATCAAAAAGGTATGAGAGAAAAATAGATAAGAAATGCCCTTTACACCAGTATCAAATTATCACCAGCTGAAGATAGACTTTCATGTCTATGCTTCTGTCTTCTGGCTGTGCCTTTTTAGTTGGTGCCAAATATACACAATTATACACATCCGAGTTCTCCCCCTTCTGGGATGTTAACTTTAAACCAAACATTTCTCTATCATTCTTTGTCAGCTATTTTTTGCATTCAAACTACAAGGTAAATAATCTAGTGATTTGCTGTAGCCTGAGCTCATAAAGAACATTCATTTAGGAAGTGCCAAGCAGTCCAAAAATCACGCTAGTGAAGGCATTTAGGTACTCTGAAATGTGGAGTTCCAAGTTTTGCACTGAGTAACTCTCCACGACAATTACTGGGGCCAGAAGTACCCTTTTACAGAGCAGCCCATGTCAGGTAGTAATCAAAGGATCTTGAGCCTCAAGCTCAAGCTGCTACTGTTCTGTGCATTTCTTTGCAGTCTTCCAACCTTTCTAGCTGCCATACACTGAGATGCAAATTCTATGTGGTGCTGAACACCCACAATGCCCTGGTTTACTGCCATAGCTCATTACAGGAACAGGCCTTGCTGCTTTGACAGACGTAAAGATCACAGTGGAACCTATGTGGCATTGTCTGAGTACACCAGAAGGCTGAACAGAAGAACCCAGCCAAGACACTAACAAGTGTTGTATGGTATAACAGAATTAGCAGGAAGACTATATTCACTGTGTAATAAAAAAAAAAAAAAAAAAAAAAAAAAAAAAAAAAAAAAAAGGAAAAGACAAACAACAAAAACAAACCGACACCATAAGCTTGAAAACATTCGCCTCACTGCTCTGTGGTTTGAGAAGTGAAGTCTAGCACGGCAAAACAAAAATCAGACCTACTTTTAATCTGTGAACAGCTCTCTTGATGAAATCTGTCATGTTTCTGGCTTCTTTTGTTCCTTGAGAAAAGAGCAAAAATGTTATTTTTCTTAAAGAATTTCCAAATGTTTTATTTTTATTAACATTTCTATATGAAATAGTTTGTCACTGCAGGCAAATATGTCTCATTCATTAATTCTTCCATTGTCAAAACAACATAATCTATAGTTTCTGACATCATAAATCTTGGACACAATATAGAGATTCCCTGTTATGTACAGAATCGTCTCTTCTGATGTGTTTGAAAGACCAGTCAGGACTGTTGCTATAAGCTGTATTGAAGCAGTCAGCATCTGAATTTTTGAGTTGCTTTTATCACTGATTGTGGTTTTACAGATGGTAAGGAATTAATCGCTTAGTTTAAATATTTTTAATGCTCTTTCTGCAAGTCTCATATTTGATGCAAGATTTCGCAAGTCCTCTGAAGTTTGGGTTCTTAAAGATACAGCCTTCTGTCCAAAAAGCTCAAGATCCCTATTCCATGGTACTAAAGTGCAAACAAGAAATAGAAAATTACTCAAAGGGAGAAAAAAAAAAAAAAAAGATGTAACAGAAGTGATTCATAGTTTAATTTTATATAAAAATTGTAAGCAAAATGCAGCTTCACCATCTAAGTCTTCAAGAGATCCCGTTCAGTAAATAATGGTCACTTCAGATCTCTTCAGAAAGATTTATTCATCAGCTGTCATTCTTCTCTTGAACAGGATACACAAAGACTGAGTGCTGCCAGCACCTCATATACACATTTAACAGAGTCAACACCTTTTCTTTGAGATAACTTGAAGGAAGAGCATAAAACTGAAAGGAGTACCAAAGTGCTTCGTGTGGCTTTTTTCTTTTTTGATTTTTGCACTGTTAATGATGAACTTGTTTTTTGAACTTGACTGAGGAAAGTGAAGAGGAGACCATTTAAGTCATTGCTGCATTTGTACATACTATGTGATCATTTAGAGCCTCTAAAAATGTGCAGGTCCCATTTGTTCTATTACACAACTACAAGCAGGTCTAACATCGCAAAAAGCAGTGCAACTACAGAGGAAATCACAAGAAGGGGGGAAATGGGAAAAGCCAAATGCTCCAAGTGACAGGCTTTTATGTTGCAAAGCAATAACTCATCTCCTGCAAATATTAAGTCAGAAGAAGGGAGTGAAGAAGAAAAAGCAACGGGCTTCAAGTCTTAAAAAGTGATGATAAAAGAGGCAGTAGGTCACAGGGGAGTATCAGCTTGGAATTGTGCAGTTCTGTGCACCAAGTGTTTCGGTTCTAGTGGCACAGCCATCTTGGGGTAAATTGGCTATTCAAAAGTATGTTCTTAAACTGCCTAGAGACAAACCTCAGCCCTCTAAGCAGCCTTTGGATATTTGCTTTCCTCTCAGCTTACCTGGCATTTTCTTATCAACACCTTCTCATCATCCAAAAACATGAGCCAGAGTTTCTATCAGAATTTTCATTGCTGGCATACCCTAGATAACCACTAACCTGGCTGAACTGAAGAAAACAGGTAACAAAAGAAATAAGGGTATTATCAATTATTTTTGTTTCTTGTGGACAAAAACTGTGACCACTGATATCTATCACATTCCTATAGCTGATTTTAATCAAGACAACACATTGAATGACAGATTAAAATTAGCAGTAACCGTGTTCTTTGTTTCAGGTTTTGTTTTAATTTTAAGTTAATACTGCATTCTTTTCTTCCTCTAGTTCTTTTCCACATTCTTTTCTTCCTCCTTGCTAGGCCATGTTTCTTTCATTTGATCTGATTTGCAGTTTAGGAAAACATACCACTGTGGAGATCTGAATACACACACATGGTAGCTTCCTTGCTACCATGTACTGCACCTAAGGAAGGTCCTTATATCATTGGTGTTGCTATCTCTGAGGTACACATGTGGAACATAGCTTCAGTTACCAGTACAGTATTTGTGAAGAAAAAAGAAAGCTTCAGTCTTTAAAAAAAAAAAGAAAATGAAGGAAAACTAATGTTCACCATATGCACCGCCTTGAGAATTCAGATGAACTTTCTGTGCTTCTCTTCTTCTGCTTTAGAAAAATGTGTAAGCCATGATTTTAAATCATTTACAAACTCCCCTGCTTTAACTTATTAATGTAGACTGACTGCGCAAGAGCACTATTTTAACCTTAAACTGGAATACTAATAAAATTCCTGCACAATACCAGATATGTTTGATTTCAATTTTTATTGCAGTATTATCCCAGTGGATCCCAAAAACATCTGACTGAAGTTAACTTAAAATTTCTGCACTTCAATTAGATGTGGAACCAAATAAACTCCACTGATTGCAACAACCTTGAACTCGTGGAAATTCAGATCTGGATCCAGGCTTTGCAGCTGAATTCCATCCCAAGCTTAAGTGCGACTTAGAATCAAAAAGTGTTGTGACTGCAGACACAGTTTACAGGAAACGTTCAATTCAGCATTTTTGGTAGGTATTCCATCCTTTAATTACTCCCAAATTTCTGCCAATCTCTTCATACCAATGCCTGAATTCAGACTCTTGCTCTTTGTCTGAACTGACTAAAGCTTTAGCACACATATCACTTCACTACAGAATAAACATTGTGGCACTGATTTGAATCCAAAACTCTTTGAACAACTGTTTCACATCTAAGTGATTGTACCAGCAGTAGTGGGGTCGCCTCCTTGTTAAAATGGGGGGGAGAGGGGGCGGTTGGAATCGCAGCCCATGACTTTATCATACAGCATGAAAAGCCTTTGGGCTATCTTCTCAGATGGGATAAATAAGCAAAGCTCTATTGGTTTCTGGGTGAATGAGATTATAATTCAAATCAGAAGTGTAGTGTTTGTTTATACCATAACAAAATATCACAGAAGTGCATATCATAAGCCTTAAAACACTGCACTGAAGGACAGTAAAACCCACGAGTCTGAGCTTAGGTTTCAGTGACTCCAGTGAAGTTATGCCTATTTATTTCAGGATAGCAGTGCTGATGTGCACCAGCTGAGAATTTGGCTCTTTAACTCCTAGACGACAGCAGAAACCATCTACATGGAGAGTGAGAAGGAGCAGGAGTGGGAATCAGCTTGAGTACAGAGCTGTATTGCTGATAAATGGTTACCAGCCATCTCTTAAAACAGGCAGGCCTGTTCCTTCTTAAAGCAAAACTAGAGAATTAATAAACACATGCAAAAGAATAACACAAGGATATGTTTCCTTAAGGAATTTCAAATGTGTATGCTATATTTAACAATCCAATACGAAGGATTTTGACAGTAACCTTTCACCAGTTACTCGTTTTATATGCGTGCATATACAACCCTTGTGATTAAAAACAAGCTCCTGTATAAAATGCCTTTCAGAACAACCCATCCAATCAGTTAACCTGGCTGTCTATGTTCACAGAAAATAAAACTACCCTTTCTTTCATGCACCCCAAAAGAACCCCAAACTAGCCAGCAGTAATAAATTTGAAGGATGGTTTCTCCTGGTACCAGCTCATCCCAGTGGGAGATGATGCAATATGTAACATTGCTATGTTTCACAATAACTATGTAAGAGTAGTCACATGTGGCACAAATGGAATGTATAACAAAGAGCAGAAACATATGTTCATAAAAACCATTGCTTATGTCAAAACTAATAACTTGTTTACTGCAGTGGACTCAACAGTAACAGGTCCAGTGAGCCTAATGACTGTTACCCACTCCTTTTGCTCTTCATTGAGCAGGCTGGAGCTGATTTTTTTTTCAGGAATTATGTTTATGCAATCCAAACATATTGTTATTTGCTACTTTCTGCATGATCATTTTGGCATTCTTATGAGTAGATGATGATGGTTCTGTCTAAATGTTTGGGAGGATTATCATTGACATGGGAAGTTATTAGGTTTGATGCAATGTAGAGAACATTCACAGTCAGAAAACAGCATCTTTCATTTTTAGGAATGGAGGTAATTGTGCCTTGTGACAGTGCACATCCTTAAGATGTTATGTATCATTGCGTACTTAAAAAAGCAGCACACTTTTCATTGATCTTTCAATTTCATTTTGATTTAAAATGCAGATCTTTCCCTCCATTGAAATCTTAGCATTTTTATTTTAAAATGTACTGGGAAAAAATCCATTTCAGACATATGCAGCACTATAAATTACTTTTTGTGGTTGAAACAGTATTCGCTTATGGCACGGGTTGAACATCCTCCTTTATTAGAATGCTATTTATTGCCACCAGCTGCAGTGCTTAGCTAGGAAAGTTCTTGACACCAGCAATTGCTTTTCAGCACCAATGCTTCCGGCTGCTAACGGGGGCTTCTATTGCCAAATGCAGCCACCCCTCTTAAACTGTTCCTTCTGGTATACAGACAGCTCCTGTCACTGTTACCCAGAGCAGAAGCTGGGAGAAAGGGATCAGATCTGAACCCACTGCTATGTAATCTCTTTAGCTATAAATCTCCTATAACTTTAAAAGGCCTTGCCAAATACCACTAGCTTGAAAGCTGTCAAATGTGTTCAGGAAATCTACACATCAGTAATACTTTTTTTCAAAATTAAAATGCGAGTTCAGCTCATGAGCAAAGGACCATCCTACATAACTAGCCTCAGATTTAGCAAAAGCAAGACGACTTGTGTATCCATCAGCCGTGTAGAGAGTGGCATCTATTTTATTAGATTTTTGAGCAGGGAGAAATAGACAAAGCTAATTACCCTTCTTCTGCTCAGGGCTGTTATTACTCCTGCATGAACAGTTAGCACTGCTTTTTTTTCTTTTGCCTCTGCTTGTGGTAGCCAGGAAAACTAAGCAGGAGGAGTATAAAAGTGGCAGTGTCAACAGCTGTCCTACTGAACACTAAGTGTTTACCTCATACAGTAAATCTTCAAAACAGTAGCATGTGTGCTGCTCCTGTGTATGCAAATCCTTTTATTTTATTGGTATCATTTACACACATGCCTTCTTCACAGCTGAATCCTTGAAAAGCCATTGCATACAATTCAGATCGACTAAGCAACAGAGGCAATCAGTGACAGGAGGAGACTGAACTCTTTTAACATGGAAAGAATTCCTTTCCTCCCTAAGAAGAGAAATACCCAGTAGGTCAAAGAGGAAGGGTTCTCTGCAGTATAGCACAGACAAGCCTGTTATACAGATGCCTCAAACACTGGAATGGTTAAAAAAAAAAAAAAAAAAAAAGAATAAAGATTGAGACCTGTATGTTTAAAAACCCTAAAACATTCAAACTAGTGTCTTTGCAGAGTTAGGTTTTGGCACACAAGACACAAGACAATTTAGCTGACAAACATTCTGAAAATATTTTTACTCACTGTGAAAACTGATAAAAAGTAAGTGTCCTGTTCATCTTACAAACAGAATAAAAAAAAAAAAAATCATTCTTGTGGCCGTAAGGAAATTCCTTTACAGATTCAGATAGGACAAAATACATCTGAAAGCTGGAGTTATTTATGGGTCAAAATAAAATTGCTCTTTATTTCTTATCTTGTCCCTGTGAATAACCCAAAACAGTTGTTAGCAAATTACTTTCCCTTTCATATCTTTAAACTGGAGATAAGTATATGTTTCCTCTAAATGACTCATAAAAATAAACTGGCACAACAGTATGACTATAAGTGTTATGTGTGACTGAGCTGCCTTCATAAAAGTTACCATTTTCTTTCCATCTGTATTCTCCTTGAGCCAGAGTCTGGGTCATACTCTGCCCCTCTTATAAAGCCAGTATTCACTTCCCCACCACTGGAAGTGGTCTACTCTATTACACCAATACCATTCCAGCTTTTGTGTCGGGAAATGCAAGACGAGATATGATAATGTAACATCATGAAGAACGGGTCTCTTAAACAGCTCCTCTCTTCTATTCCAGCTGGACTTTGTCCAATTCAAATGGATGAGTGAGGGCCAACAGACATATTAGTGCAACCCGTATTTAAAGCTAAATTATCCCCTGAATGACCCTGGAGTCAATTTATGGGTGCACAGACTAAGGTACAATAGAGTTCAGAAATACTCTAAAGCCAAGCTTTGAAAATGCCTTGATACATGCCAATGGGGGGACATTCCCAGGGGGAGAAAGGGATAAAACATATATGTGCTCACTTTCCATGTTTGTCCTATGTCCTATTTTATGATTGTTTTTTAAATTTCTTTTTGCCACTTCATTACAAAAAAAAAAAAATAAAAAATAGAGGAAGCCCCTCTGAGTTCCCATTATACCAATGACAATGAAGCCTATTAATTTTAACTCTTACTACATCTTAGAACAGTAGTTAATCTCTGCAGATAAGTTGTCCCCTAAGGAGTTCAGCAGTTCAGCAGTATAACTCTTCCTCATTGCTACAGATGCAAGAAATAGTTGCATGGCACACAAGCAACCTTCATGTGAGCAATGGTGAACAGTAGGACTCTTAGTTTCCCTTCTCCTAAGGGTCTTGCTGCATGAAGACACCACCACCTTCCCCCACTAATGACTTTCCATGTCATGGAATAAGTAAGGCAAGTAAGCAGAAAGAAAATATGTATGAGTGTTCATTTCCTACTCCTTTCTTCTACTTGGGATATGAAAAGAACAGCAGAGGTGTCCAGAATACAAGTTGTACAGATCACATCTGTTTAGTTGGCTGTCAGGTTACCTGGCAGTAAACTCTGTAGAATGTTGCTCTTGGTTTCCACAAAACTTGCTTTGCTGGAGGTTCTGGGCAGTTTTTTTGTAATCCTTCCTTGGTGTAGAGCAACCTTCCTTGGTATTTGATTGGGATTGTGCTTTTTCTCAAGTTGCCCTGCTCACTATAAGGTTTCATTCTCATTGCTTTAGTTTTTATCTCACTTTATAATTATCAGTTAACTTAGATTAAGCTACCACAGAAGCCAAATAAGTTTTAATCAGTTCTCCCAACTCTCCCCAACATATAATCTCAGAAACAACTCAGATTTTCAGAACAGGTTAATTATAAAAACAAGTTCACCAAAAAAATTTTGAGTAAAAAAAAGGCATGCAGATGAAGCAAGATCATCATTTTATGTAATTTTTTTCTTTCATACAAGTAGGACCATGGATGACATTTTTATGCCCAAGTGTCTTAAATGCAAAACTTTTTTAGGAAGAAAAACATACAGACTGGAACAGATAGCAAATAACTGTTGTAATAAGGAGGAGGGAGTTAAAAAAAAAAATCAACCAAGCATCAAAGTGAGTTTAGTATTTTACTGCAATTTCAATATGTTTAGTTATGATTCTGTAAAAGTTATAGTTATGACATTTAGAGAGCTTTCTGTTGCCTGGTCATTAATTCTACTTGCTTTCTTATAGAAGAGTTCACAATTACCCCCATCTTCCTTTCCGTATAACACCATTTCCCATATAAACATACTGCTTTAGTGTTTTAATACTTGAGACTGCTACCATGCATCACCGTAGGAGGACGATACAAACATCATGACAACATGATGTTGATACAAACATCAACACACAATTCTGGTGCAGCAATGCAGGTACTGACTGCCACACCACTGACTCAAAAGGAGTCAATAACAGTATCTGGAGCAGTTGATTTACAAGCCAAAACCCTTCAGTTATCTCCAAGTTAGATGCGAGCAAGAGAGGGATGAAGAGGGTGCTTCCTGACATGCAACTAGTCAGTGTGGCAAGCAGGACCACTTTCCTTCATTTGCTCCACAATTATCCCCACCAGCAGCAATATCAAGGATGACACCTGACCACCATGTAAGAAAACATCCATCCTATTCATACCACCACATCAATTGCACAGGACATTTAGATGAAATCCTGTAACAACCACACCACCAGTTTGCAGACTGAGCAGTTCACAATGCTGAAGCAGTGACACATTCAGCTACCTTATACAGGTCATTTTTATGCTGGTGTTTCCAAAAGCAGAGAAGTAGGACAGGCTTTTCAAACTTGGCTGCCTGAAGCAATCCATCTATCCACCTGAGAAACTTAACGGAACAGCCTAATTTTTATATACAAGCACTCAAACCTCCAATTTAAGTCACTGTCAGAGACTTTCCAGAGTCTTTTACACTGGCCTATATTTACTGCATCTTTAACTAGCCCTAAAAATTAAGCACAGGGGCAATTTAAAGCCAGTGGCTGGATTTTCAACAGTAATGCAGAAGGATGCAGTTCAGGTTCTGATTGCCTAACTCAAGAGAGTTAAATGGTCACATTTTCATCAGTGCTCAGCATGTACTCTGAGAAATATTAAGCATTATCTGAGTGCTTTAACAACCAAAAAAGGATGCACTGAAGCAAATTAAATTCCTGCTTACTGGAAATCCTTTTGATCAGTTCACCTGAGGATGACAAGTTTGTTCAGTTGCTTTCTGACAAGCACATGAATGAGGCAGACAGACCACAGTCACATGCTGTTGAAACCTTATGGTTACAGACATGTCAACAAAGGCGAGAGCAGTCCAAGACTTCGGTTACTCAAATCAAATAAAACCATGTAATATTCAGATAATATCTACTCTTTCACACTGTAGAATCCAGAAAAAATTTTCCACCCAAGAGAGCTAAATAACCTTCCATACTCAGGCAATAGGCACAACGGCCTGAGTGGATGATCAGTCATCTTTAGGAGAAAATCATCCTGCATAGAGTGAAGGAATAATTTCAAAAAAGAAAAACAAAAATTTAAAAAAAGGAAAGAGAGGAAGGAAAGAGAAACAAAAAGAAAAAAAAAAAGAAAGAATGAGAGGAAAGAAAGAAAAAAGGAAGGAAGGAGTCAAACAAATGGTGAGACTTCAGAAGAAAACAGTCTTGCTATCTTTATGAAAGACCCAAATAAACTAGAGCAACAGATACATCCAGACACCACTCAAGAATTGCAAGTTGGTTTTGCCACAGAAATGTATAGATATTTTACTTAGATCTAACCGAAAATTAAATGCATGCAGTAATAAAACAGAGTATTTGGATACTTTTTCAGACTGAAAACTTACATGCTGAAAAAATTCTGTTCAAAAAGCATTACACAAAAATGAACTGCAGCATCAAAATAAGAGCACTGTGCAAGATTTAACATGAAGAAGGACAAGACAGTGTTAATGGGAAAGAGAGACCATACTATAGGTGCTGGCAGCCAAAACCAACAAGCTTGCTTTCACTAGATCTCAAAGAATAATATTTAATTTAAGTACTGCCATTATAGAAAGCCACAAAAATTGAGACTTCCAGGGCTGAAAGTGAGAACTTATTTCATCTCCAGCCAGAATATTAGGTCCATTTCAAAGCTAGGTAAGTCTTCCATTGTCTCCAATCTTTTTTTTTCTCCTTTTTTTTTCTTTCTTATTTTCAAAGTGGGTGAGCAGGTATTTCCCCATAATTCCAAGCATTAGAAATACACAATTTATTAACTTCATAAATATGAAATTCAATTTTCTCTGAGGAACTATACTTAATTCACACTACACTACTGAAGTAAATATGCATAGTTTCAATTAACATATTTTAATTCTATTTCTCCAATATTCCAATACTCTTCTGGGAAAGGAAACAAAAGTAAAAATGTTTTTGCCAGTTCTCCAAATGCTATACCCATGCTGTAGTAATCAAATACTTTTATAATTGTTGTTTTGAGAATATTACTATGCTGCAAGTAGAGCATGGCAGATAGAAGATCAGGTTCATCCTTAATATAAGCTAAACCAGAAGCACTGCTAGATGCAGTATTTTAGTAGTACAAATAGGAGGTAATTTCTTTATTTAAAGAAAAGTATTTGTTGATCATTCTGGCAATACAGGTGCTTCTTTAGAATGCAAATTGGTGTACTTTAAAATGTCCATTAAAAATCATAAGCTGGAAGCAGTCACCAAATAATCACAGCCGCCGAAGAAAGCTGGGTATGGTGCCCACCAGGCTTTGTTAGAGTTGCAAATCAAAAGCCATGGACTTATTCCCAATTTATTGTCTCTACAAACTTTAGGAACAACAGAGCTGAAGGCATCAGTGAAATACAGTATTATGTTTCAAGTGGAGCCATTTCAAGGGTATCACCATTGAAAGATATAAGGAACACATCAGCAACAGTAAAACAAGTTCATTTTCAGCATATAAATGTGCACTTTAAGCCAAGTAAGAAATGTAGAAACCCTTCTACTTTGTCCCACAAAGATATTTCTTTGCCTTTCCTGGTCTGGTGAATACTCAAAGTGTGGTATCATGGGTTTCTGTTTCCATGAGTACTGCAGTAGTAAAGAGGCTTCCTTCAGACTGGTCCAGACAAATTTTCTAGTTTACCACCAGAGTAGGCTATCAAAATGGTTTACCCAAACCCCAACCAGGGACACCATTAGAAATGTCTTTGTAGAAGCAAGAGCAAATGAGGGGCCTCAAAATAAAGCACACTAATTCCTCCTGCCAAATCCCAGAACACAGCTGATGGTTGTTAGCCACCCTGCACCATGATGGACGTGCTCCTCTTAGAGCCGAGGTCTGCTGAAAGCTGCCTGGCAGCTGGAAGCCCAGGTGGGATTTCCTCTTGACCTTGAAAGCCAATTGCCTGCTACACTTCCAGGCTATATACTGCTGCTGTAGGGAGAAATGAGATTTCCTTGTAAAAGTCCTTCTCCATAAGAACCAAGG
Source organism: Lophotriccus pileatus (assembly GCA_035583135.1). Lineage (NCBI taxonomy): Eukaryota > Metazoa > Chordata > Aves > Passeriformes > Tyrannidae > Lophotriccus > Lophotriccus pileatus. The sequence goes on along the minus strand of JAWWES010000168.1, from coordinate 32,530,565 downwards.
TGTGTGTGGGTATCAACCATCTGCTGAGAGCTGCAAACACTCATGTGTTAATTGCTTAATTGTCTGCCCTGATATTACTGGAGGCAGCTTGCCCTGGGCTAGTGTTTTATAGAATCAAGTCCAAAGGCTGCTGCAATAACTAAGAATAAAGGCAGTCCATAAAAAGAAGCACTCCTCAGCCAGAGCAAAGAGCTACTTAGTTCACTCTCTGAATGACTAATCAAGTGTATTTGAGGAAAAACATAGGAGCAGAAGCACCTGATAGAACTTCTTCCTGTACAACCCCTCAAGCTTTCTGCAGCTTAGGAACCTCCTGAGTTAGAAGGAACAGATTCTTCTCCTTGCTTAAATTTTCCAGGTTAAAAAGCAGAGGTATTGGACCTGTTTTCAGTCATACCGATGCACAAAGGCTTGTATCCCCTGGATGCTGTGAACCTGACAGATACTTACAGCCATTTAGAACAATGAGTAAGCCTATTGCCAATACAGACTAGAAGAGCATGATAAACGCAGAGCAAAATTTAACATTTCAATCTCAATTATTAGAGAAAACAGTACTTCATCCATCAAATTTATATCTGTCCTATCTGGGTATTTATCTGCATAGTTCTGTGCTATATAAGCAGAACAGCAAAGGCACTGGCAGTAGCTCCAGAAGGTTTGCAGTAAGCTTCCACTGTGCCTATCTGTGCATAGGTGTGCTTAGCACTGAAGAGCTTTTGCTGCCAAGTAACTCCAGCTAATCCTAAGTATCAATCATGCATGACAAATTACTGCATGAGATCAGGTTGTTCTTGCTAGTGCACATTTCCATGAGCATAAGAACTAAACCATTTCTGAAAGAACAAAACAAGTGGGGTCAGGCTTCCGTGGGTGACAGTGCAGCCTGATGTCCTCTCTTTTATGTTGCTTGGCTATTTTTTAGTATCAATCATTTAGGAGCACTGTATTATATCCTATTAGAAAGTACAGCCATTGTATTTGACAATGAATATGCTAGGGAGCTAATTTAAAATTCCCTTACTGTACACATCACATGATATTTTTTCAATTAAACGGATTCAGTATTGGAACACAGCATAACTATGTTTCCTTGAGTGCTCTCATAGGCAATTGAACATCTGGAGGTAAAAAAAGCAACAATAGAAAAGAAGAGATGCTATACAGGTTCTTCATATCAAGATGAACAAAATTCTATAGTCCCTACATGCTGCTTGACACTGGATATAAAATATCTTTGAGAAAGGAGCTGTAGACTGTGAAGATAGAACAAAGGGTTATGAAAGTGTATACATACATTCAGAAGGAATTCTAGGCTGCCATTGCTGCCATCTGTAAGGTGTGTTTCTCTTCTGTGTTCCAACTTCCGTTGCTTTTAGTGTAAAGTGTATGTTACATTTTTGCTGCTACTTACACCGGATGGATCTCGAAAGTTTGATTATTCTTATTTAAAATTAGATTAATGAAGTTCATCTTCAGAATTTTTAGTGTCTTCCAAAACTCTTTATTTTCATGAAGAGGTCTACACCAGGACAGAAGTGGGAAAGAGTGTAGGGAATGTAGGGAAGCAGGGAAAAAGAAAATAAAAAAGGAGTTATCTGAATAAGCTCCGTGTCCTATCAGCTTAAAGGTAATAAAGCATTTTTCAGTTATTCCTGTGGTCCACAAGCACTTCTCAAAGCTGTAACTTACATTCATTTTTTACATATTTTACACATAAAGTAAAGCTGCCTCAAGCACTGTTGACTTGTACAAGTTGGTCTTGCTCAGCACATCACAGAGGGTCTCAGCGACTTTGGCTGGATTGCAAGGGAGAAGTTTTACACTGGTGAATTGTTTTGAAAGGAAATAAAAGTCATGAGTTAGCATTTTTGCAGTCAAGCTCCATGCTATCCTTTTTCATGTCTCTCACTCTTACCAGGGATGATTAGCATAATCATGCTTACGTCTGTTACTTCCTGTGCCCTTATCTTTACATAGGTGCCTGTATAAAAATATAAATATAAATATAAATATAAATAATATAAATATACCTGAGGTCTGTGCGTATAGAAGATGGCCTTGGGATTGTTTTCAGAATCAAAATAACGTGAAAAATGCAGCAGTTTGGTTTTCTTAAGGGTTTTCTTCAGAATCAGTACACAGTTTTCATATACTTAATACAATTTGTCTGACTGACTCACTGAACATTAATGAACTAAGTTTCAGGACGGAACCATCTAAAGACTGTAACGATTAGTGTCACTTAAGGGAGGATTTTTGTAAAAATAGGCTAATGTTGTAGCCAAGTTTATTCAGGTGTCAGTGACAAAATGAGACATAAAATCTCTGAGCCCTGACTCAGAGATGATCATTCAAATCACCAGTTCCTTGGTGCTGTTTCAGAAATGCTGCCTCTTGTTACCCCCTTTCTGTGATATATTTAGGCATACAGACAATTAAATTAAGCATTTTTATTCTGATTTCAATTTTGATATTTAATTCCCAAGACTGAAACCAAGCAGCTACCCATCTCTTCCAAACATGTGTATCTGAAGATGCATTAACAGAAAATCATTAACTCAAGTAGCAGCAGAAAGATATGAATGTTGAAGAGAATAGTTTGCAATTGTTTCCTTGTACACAAAGGTTTTCTACGCCTCATACACTGAGACTAATTGGGACAAAAATCTGAGTGTGTCTGGCAAGATTCTGCTATGATGTGAAGTGAAATAGTTTGCAGCTTTATGTCAAAGCTAAACTCACTTTTGTTTGAGGACTGACACTGTACCTGTGTGTCATTAACAGCTGGGATCTTCCTACACTCTATTCCTGGATATATGATATCATAATTCAGAAATTACTAAAGCCCCTCATTTATAAAGATAGACACTATAAAATAAGTTTAGATAACACCCTCTCAGCACTACAGCAGCCATCTGGAATGCAGAGAACACATGATGGAGAAGTCAAGTACATGTTAAACGAGGTGTGCCTAAGGAGAAGGGTTACGGTGTGGTCGGCTCCTCTAGCAGTGGGTGGGTTGTTCATGCTGTGGCATCCCTGAAAAAAAGTATTGGTCTGACTAGCTCTGTAACTCCACTCTCGCACTTCAGACTCTGCAGCCTTGAAAGGCAGCTGGCCCACTGGGTATAAAAATACGGTGCTGGGTTCAGTTTATTATTTTAATTTAAATAGACTCAGAAAATGTATTATCTCCCTGGATAGAGGCAAAGGGGCTGATAAAAGCAAATGGCTTGGTTTCCTGAAAGTTCTTCTGCAGGTGGGGTAACGTTGCCATCCTTTGATTGCCAGGAAAGAACTGAGGGCTCTGTTTCCTAGGCTCAGAGCAATGATCACAGTATAAAAGGATAATAGGAGGATTTGGCACAGTCCTATTTCATGACAACTCTTTAGAAATTTTTACATGGTTCACATGGACTTTTCAGCAGCATTATCCTTAGTCCACAAGATGAGAAGCAGGTGGGAGTGTAGAGGAAGTGTATATGTTCTTCCCAGCCCTCAACTGGACAGAGACCAAATTCCTTACTGTAACTGGGCTGTGATGTTGAGATTTGGAAGAAAGGTTCTGGCAGACACAGCCAACTGGAAAGAGAGCGATCGACATGAAGAGTTCCTTCCAAAGTTGAATCAAGATGAAATGATTTTACATGTTTTTTCATTGTCCTTTCCACCTTGTAAACATTTCTAAAGCCTGTCTGTAATCCCTGCATAAGGAAGTGCTAATATCCATATGTCAGTAAGGGAAATGGTTTCTCCCACACATAAAGAGCCAATTTCATCCCATATGTAATTCCACTCACTTTAATAGATTTGCAGGAGGAAGGATACTGGCCCACTAAGTCCACCCAAAAGCTGCAGGTCCTGCTGAAAACAGCCGTCTGCCTTGTGAGTAGAACGAATCACCACACACCTCAGTTGCTCAGGCCTTTGCAATAGATTCCTCCTCACTTCTGTATGCAATTCTGCCTGCAGATCTCTAAATTATCTGGACACAAGCTGCTTGGAAATCTTGAAGCCTTATTGTGAGAGATAAGGACAGCAGAGCAGTCCTTGCTCTCAGTTCCTAAACTATGTCTATTGAATGTGTATCTGTGCTGTAGTTATATGGTATGTATCCTACTGCAAGGCATTTCTTGATTTGTTGCAATATCCAGGAAGGATTTTTATTCTTTCTGGTGCACTTCTTGATTCTCAGAAAGGAGAAATGAGTATTCACCCTTCTTTGCTCAGACAGTTACGTACTACTAGGATGTAGGTCAGCGAGAACCGATGCACCTAGAGGTATTAAATTGCTTCAGTGTCTGGTCAGTAAATCTTGATCCTATGGACAGAAAAACCTGAATGCCAGCTTTACAATAAAAACAGACCAACAGGGAGTTTCAGAGAAGCTATGGGGAAAATTTTCATAGGGTCATGGGGGAATGTTATTTAACAAATTCTCTTCTATTACAGTGATTCTGTGACCCTGGTGATGCCTTCCAGTCTTATGTTGCTATAAATATCTTGCTTAAGAACTAATTCCTCTTGACAATCTGACAGAGCTTCAGCTTACAATAGAGCATGTCACCAGTTAGTTTATCTTATGACTAACATTAGCATTTGATTTTTGTTTTCTGTTACTGTTATTCTGGACATCAAGATACTGGTTTTAATACACCTGCTGAGACTTTTAGTTAATGAGTAAATAAACTTGCAGGTCCTTCAACAACAGATGCTCTAAATTAAAAGCTCTGAAAGCAACATCCCTATTCTTTAAGCAAATGGTGCATTCTAGAATCCTAAAATATAAATATAATTATAAATATGTACAAATTCCAATTAAAAGAATCTCCTTGGGACAGAAGTTCACCCTTACAAGAAGTATAACTTCAGTGGTCACAATTACTCTTAACTAAAAAAAAACAGTCTTTAGAAAAAATGAAGATTAGTTATTTTAATCGCACCAGTGCTTTTTAAAATTTGCTTTTTTTGATGTAATACAACAAGAAACAACATAATTGTATGAAAATGATCTTCCATGAACTGTGCTGAGAAAGAGAGAAACAAGATAAATCAGACATTCTCTTGGATATTGAAATATATATATATATATATATATAAACCTACTGCTATTTCCTGGGGCTAGTGAGGGGGAATGCGATGAAGGAGAGAAAGAGAAGTTAAGGCAAAAAGATCTATTACTAATTTTCCTGTGCCTAGATAGGGTCATGAGGAAAAGTCATTTTTGTAGCCAGCCTCTCTAATACTGCTTAAGGAGTAACACCTTTCTCTCTTTCAGTCTGCTGCGTAGTATTCTATGTGGTGTGAGATAAGGGCTTCTTCAGGATGTTCTTTGTTCTTCCCAATTTACCTAATGCAACAAGGCAGGGGGTTGTCAGGATTTTACCAGGCAACAGTACAACTATGTTTTTATTCTAAATCTGCAAATATCTCCTTCTCTGCATGTTGTCACACAAATCCCTTAGCAAAAATGTCATTTCATTTCATTTTGCTTTATCTGTCTAAAAGGTATCCTAAAGTACCTAAAATCCTAATCCAAAGGTCACCTCTTCCAATTTAGACATCTAAATTTTTTTCTGTAATTAATGCACCCCTACCATTGTATCTCACTATCCATAAATGTGTCTCAGGATCCCCCTCCTTATCTTATTTAATCTAATTCCAGAACAAATGAGTTAAATTAATGGACTATGGAGTAATAGAAGATGAGTACATGTCTGACTTTTAAACAACTAAAATAAAAAAATATCTATCCCAAGCTTTGTTCAGTTTTCTTCCACGTAAGACTTCACACATGATTATGAGGTGGTTTAGATTCTAAACAGAAAGATCTTTTGCAGCCCAGAATGTACAGATGACAGCAGAAGATTTCGCATTTTCCATGTTTCAGCAAGGATTCCTTGCAGTCCCTTTCAGTCGTTTTTTCTAAATTAAAAGTAGATTTGCTCTAGTCTTACTCTATAGCCGATGAAGAAAGGCAAGTACCTTCAGTGCAATGTTTATGGGTGTGCCTGCAAAAAAAAACAAAGGAAGTCTCAAGCTGCTACAGTGCCACCTTAGGTGTTTCAGTTAAGCAATGGGATGAATCTGTGGATATCAGCTGCAATGCTGGGGCTTGTAATAAATTTGAAATCCACTTTAAAATCTTGCAAGTATAATATAAATCATGTGTGCCAGTCATGTGTTTATGTGGGGGTACATGTACTACATGCATGTACTCACAGTTTATGTGTGCTTATACTACAACAAAGAAAAACAGCCTGGTAATATCATCCACAAAACAGCGAAGCCGATTTTCAGAAAGATGCAGAAAACCCTTACATGCAGATCTCAAATTCTTTTTTTAGAAGTGAGCTTTATCCAGTTGTACAAAGAGGAATGATGCTTCCAGTACCAATCAAATGCAATATTGCATTTGTTCTGGTTGAGTATATATATAGTGAGACCATTTGATTTGACAGAATAATACTAATAAAAAAGCTTAGTGGCAATAAGCAAAACTTTACAACTGACCTCTGTAAAGACTTATTGCTAAGACTCATATTGTCAGTGACATCCAGGATCAACAATGGTTGCAAGCAGGGGACACAAAACGAAGTTGTGTGGTTTTGGCAACAAAATATTCTACATTTAGTAAAGGCATATGTTTCAAACTCAAATGACTTCAAATTAAAGCAAAAAATGTTTTGAAGTGTCGTCATTTGATAATCATTTACTTTAAAATAAGCAACATATTTCTATCTAATGGGATCCACATCTTTAACAAGTAAACCAACAGTGTGACAAACAAAAAGCAACCTGCTCTGAAATGTAATTCCAAAATAAATTACATCTAGCTCTTGTTTTTTGTTGTTGTTGTGCTCTGTTTTCCTTTTTTGGCTGCCTGTAAAACTCCCACAATTTTTTCATTGCTACAATGACAAATGCTATGAGAAAAGACCTGGTCCACTGCCAGAAATCTACTCTAGACTTTAGTATATGTTTCTGCTTTCAAGAGTCAATTGTTTTCCTTTTCTCCCAGGGGTTACTAGCTACCTTATTACCAGAAAGAATGACCCCTTGACAGTGCAATTGAGATCCAGAAACTCAACAAAACTGTAACCCCTCCAGTGGCATCAGAATTCTAATCAACAGCAGAGGGTCTGGAAGACAAATGTACTTATATATAAGGCCACCATATTAGAAAGTGGCTTATCTACTTGCAAAGAAACCTATCTCTATTTGGTTTCTTCTGATATTTTTATTACCCTCTTTCTTGTAACCTTTTCATTGCTAGTGTTCTTAAGGCAGGAGGATTTTTACAGCATGGGAATTACTGTGCTCATTTTACAGAGTTTGCTGTCTATTCCTTCTCTTGCAATATGTGTTGCAAAGCATATGACTAGAGATGGGAGCCCCAGTCATTACAGATTTTTTTCTCTTATTCAGCTTAATTCACTAGCAGAACAGTTGTTCCTTCAGTATCCTTATTACCACATAAGAAACACAGGTACAGAACCTCCAGCCTTGAAACGGCAGCGGAAAATGAGCTCGGTGTATTAAGGAGAACTTTAGGGAGAATACACCTTGCACTTGCAAAGGCACGCACTGAAATAGCATCATACAATCATATTTCGCAAATATAGTTATTACTAAAAGTATTCAACTCATTTGCTGGATCCTTTTGTGTACCCAAGGTAGCTAAACGAAGTTGCTTCAGATAAATACATATAAAGATATTCTGGGGTATGAGACCATAATCTAGTTTTTGTATCTGTACATGTGGAACTGTGCCTCAGAGTCCTGAGATTACCAAAATCTGTGCCTCTAAATTGCTTAATTTTTATTTTTTTTTAATGGTAGTAAACTTTCAGAAAATCTCAGTGTGAGTTAAAGTTTGAAAAGTTTCTTATTCTGGTGAATTACTTGGCATGCAGGTTAGAAGGAATTTTTTTAAGACCATCCAACCACATGGTAGGAAACAAGGTACCCATGAACCAAAGCATTGCTCCCAGATGCTCTGCCATCTGACTACCATTACATAGAAATTGGAAAATACTTCAGATAATTGTAGGAAAAATATTCTCAAGATATAGAAGGATAAAAATATCTAAAAAATAACCAAAAGCAGACAGCATGGCAGAACACAAGCACACAAAACCCCACAGCCTTTAACAGAGATTTGGATGAATGCAGGAATTTGCAGAGACAGGAGTCTTCAAATAGCACCACGGCTTGAGGTGCAAAAAAAACCCCAGCAACAGTCTTCTTCTGAGAACACTCTGGGAAGAAGAATAAGCAAGTATGAGGTCAAAAAAGAAATGTTTTTGTTACCTTTCTAAGACAAAAGTCATCACATTTTACAAACAACAAAATAAAATGTATTAGACCCTTACGTGATCCCTGGAAGGAGCAGCAGATGGCCAGCCTCACACCTTCAGAACAGGAGCAGCACAAATAGCAATAATGTGATTTTTCCTGCACTGTCCTACCAACAAGATGTCACCATAATGCAGAGAAAGTGCCAAGTGTTTGCCCAACTTTCTTTGTTGAGGCACAGCAGTTCTGCTACAGACAGGTGAGAGGGAGGAGGCTGTGAAAATGGCTCTGCTGCCCCAGAAATCAGGCTGTGGTCTCTGGCAAGGGCAGCTGAAGTAATGTTTTGAATTTTACAATGATACCTTACAGTAAGCACTGTGTGACTGAGCTCTTCCCTTGTCAACAGTCACACTGTTGACAAGGCAGAGTTGTCTTCTCTGGCAAAGAGACAGGCAGAGTCGCTTCGTGCCTGTGTTTTGCTCCTGCAAATCTAATTGCAGGATTGAGGCCTTAATTAATAATCAAATGGGGAAAACTGACAAGTGCATTTTTTGGCACTAATATAAAAAAATATACAGCCCCTTACTGTCTTACATATTAGGTCACATCTCTTTAATTTCTATTCAAAAGCCCAGAAGCAAGTTACATGGATTCCTTATACATGTTTAAGTACCATACATTAAAAATAACATGCTGAAATAATGTTGTCAGAGTATGAGACCCACCTGACTGATGGAATATTCTTCTATAAAAAGCAGCTCTAAGCTTCCCTTAAACAGAATGAAGGAAAATCTAAAGATAATAATGAATAAGAAAGTAGCTTCTTCTGCCAGACCCATCAAGTTAAATGGTTCTTTGTACTGTTCAAAATGTGTAAAATATTGTGTTTTGTGGCAGAGGGTAAAGAGAGGGAACTTTCAGTAATGTTTTGATGAAGCAACAAACAAAAATAATATTTTGACAGAGAGCTCATCTTATTAAAAAAAAAAAAAGTCAATTCTCTGATTTCCCTGGCTCAAACAGAAATCCCTTAATGTGAAGAATATGAGGTTGGATGTAAAGCCTTCTAGTAATACTTAGAGGAAATGTGCCATTCACAGCAGAACACGCAGCCTGACTAAAGATCCTAAGAGCTTGGCATCATTTGAGCTTAGTTTTAAATACCTATGATAGACATTTTTGAAATATGTTTCCTGGAAGTAATATCAAGGACTTACTTCAGCATTAGCTTGCGCATGCTGATAGGTTGAACTGGTGCTCATGCACCAAATAAATACAAAAAGGATTAGCTTCTGTTTATGTACAAAGTTGAGGGTTTTATTTTTCATGCCGGTACTGGGATTTATTTACCCTCCTGATGAAATGTTTACCTCACTCTGCCTCATCAGTATTAACCTCACAGATCAACAGATCTTCATATCGGCAGATTAGAGAAGTCAATATCACCTTATTATTATTTAATAAGTATTTCATTGTCAGTAACTGAGTGAGAACAAACATCTGTGCATATAATGGCACGCACTTTAATTTTGCAAGGTTGCTGTCTTGCATATGTTTGACAGAAGAAAGCCAACCCATAGTAAAAATCCCTCAGTAATTTTAATGTATAAAATGACAACATGTTGAAGGACATTTAAATTGAACAAAACGGGGTTTTTTAGTCCCAGTTTTGATATACAAATGTTGGATGTGTTTTACTGAGGCTTCTGACTATGACTGATAGGAGATGCATCAATTTCAAGGTTTGTGAATTTGAGTAAATTGTTGTCAGTGGTATCACTTTTTTTTGTCTTTTTTTTTCAAATTATGTCCTTACAGAGAATAGTGTGTTACAGATTGAGACAGGATATACATAAAGCATCAATTTACTTTGAATACCCACTTAAAATAGTAAAAAAATAGTTGTGATAAGAATGTGAATACATCAGAGTTGTTCAGAAAACTCCAGAGTATTTAAAAAACCCATTGCTTACAGGTTTTCTTCTAAGTAGTTTTTGCTGCTTCTGTTTGGAAAATACTTTCCTTGCCTTTCCATTCAAAGGAAAAATATAATATTTATTTTAAAAAATAAAAATAGTAGTAATAGATCTTAGATACGTCTTTTATTTTTGTCCTCAGAATTTAATTCCTTTAAATTATACACTGGCAAAAAAACAAACCCAAACTTGTATCAACTCCTTGCAACTTGGGGGGAGTTTATTACCCCTTCTTTCCTTCACGGAAATGCTTTATTTGACTAAAAAGCCTGAAGAGCTTTGAAGACAGACAGTGCTTAAGCATTGTACAGCAAAGCTTACTGTAGTTCCAATGCCTTCAAAAATTAGCTGTGTCTGATTATAAACTCATTTTCCCTAGATCACTTCTTATCTGATGTGGTCTGGCTCAGGATCTGGTGAAATGCACAGATACTGTTTAGTATTTCTTCCAACACGTGGCCATAACTTGTTTCCATGTGAAAGTGTGTTGTGTCTATGTACCTACATGCCTGTCTATATGCATAAAGCAATGTATATACTATATGCGTGTAGTTTTGGTTTTAACATCAGATTTTGTAAATGAATAAAGATACTATCTTCATTTTACTGTTCTCTAAAGGGGAACATGGAATGAATTCTGTAAATCTAACTATACATGTTGCTGATTAAAAGCTGATGGTAACAATTAATATACAAGGGGACAGACTAGTTTTTCTTCTAACATTTTTTTGAGGGGAAAAAATGAAAATTAAACAGAAAAGAGCATTTCCAGATGTGACTGTATAGGGCTTGATTTGAAGCACTTTTGTTATCTCCTTAATAATGCATATAAGAATGATCATGTGAAATGTTTGTTAGAACTCAGTCCTAGTAGATATTTGCGCTTATGAATTGATTCCTTATCCATATTTTATGGAGAAATAGCTCAGCACTGGATTACAGCACATTATTTTCCAAACTCCTTATTAGACTCTGCGTATCTCTCTACTATGCCTCCAGGCTTAAATTAAAAACAAACTTAAGAAAAATTTAAGGAGACAACATTCAGAAACTTATTTTTTAACAAAGCTTCTGAAAGTTCGTAATTATTTTTGTCCCTAATAGGCCTGCCTTTGAAATAATTTGATGGCTAGGTTTGTAAATTTGCTTGGAAAGATCTGGCATCCCATAGTCATTAAGGGGAGTATATATCACAAAAATGATTTTGCATATAAATAATGGTATACAGGATTTGGCTTAAATTGTCTGCTTTCATTTGATTTTTTTTTTCCTCTAAGATAATTTGGAGGGAAGCAGGAAGATCAAATTGAACACAATTTGGAAATGAAACTTGGATAATTGAGCTAAGTACGTTGAACTTGCCAGTCACCTGTGACCTCCTCCTAGTGACACATCATTTCAAACAGCTGAAATGAGAGGGCCTGCACTGAGTTGCACAACATAAATACAGCAAGTGGAGTTTCAGTCTGGAACCGTGTTATCCTTTGTAATATGTTTGCTTCATCTTTTGAAGATGGAGGGACCTGAGCACTGTGTACCATTGCCTTGAAAAGGTGCTTGGTGTCTACTCTGCTTAGGGAACTTGGTGGAGGGGACCAGAGGATGGGCACTTTGGGAGGGCCACTGTGCAGGGTGGTGGGTGAACAGCACAGCATTGGACCTGTAAGAGATGAGAAAGTGAAGCTTCACAAGTAAAACAGCTCAGCCATGGTAAGATCTCCTTTACAAACTAAAACAGCTCAGCCATGGTAAGATCTCCTTTACAGACTGCTGCAACTGGAAGTTTGCAGTCATCCCTGTGTGTTAACCTAATATTTTGCTGTTCATTTTGAAGCGATTATTCAAAACACCTTGGCAGCTGAACCCTCCCTGCTTTCAGGATAATTATTTCTAATCGTGATTGGCAATAATAGTAATTGCCATATTCAGCCAGCACCCAGTAGTAATGATTATTATTATTGTTATTGTTATTATTATTTTTTGGGTTAACAATCGCCACTGACAACGTCTCCCGACCCTCTTCTCCCTCCTGCAAATGTACAGGGAAATAACTAACAGTGCTCTGCAGCAGCCGTCGGGTGGGCCGCTTCCCTCCCCTTGCGGGCTCGATGAGGACGGGGGGTTGAGCAGCAGGCGGCTGTCCTGTGGCGAGGCCAGATTCCTGCCGGGGGGCTGGTGTGGGGGATCGGGAGCCACCCGAGCTGCCGCAGTCTTCCCCCAGCACCACCACCCGCACCTCCCCGGTGGAACAAGGGCCGCAGCCACGGCTGTAAGGAGCCTCTTAATAAACCTCCGGGTCGATGATGCATCGCTCGCTAGTGAATCTTCGCGGGTTTATTTATTTTAACTAAATCGCCCGAATGGATCGCAGCTCTATGTTGACTCTGGCGAGAGGCGAGGCGGGGAGCCCAGGGGCGGCGGAGCTGACAGGTCGCCCGGGGGTTGCGGCGTTTTGTGCGTGTAGTAACTCTGCAACTGTCCACCGCCCTCTCCGGGAAAGGTTCCCCCCGCCCCGGTGACCGCCCCCTCCCCTTCCTCCTCCACCTCCCCCCTGTCTGGCTACGGGCGCCCTTGTAAGGAAGAGCCGAGGGCGGGCACAGCCGGAGAGCAACATCCCCGGCCAGGCCGCCTGGGGCGGCAGCCGCGCGAGGCTTGTGAGGACGAGGGAGGAAAAGGTGAAGGACGAGTGTTTCAAACCGGGGGAAAAGGCGGCCCGTAAGTGGGTTCCTCAAGCTGACGGTCACTAGAGAGATGTGAGGGTCAGGAGCTCTCCCCGATAGGCCCAGGGGAGCGAGAGGTTCCCGGGGCGGGGCGTACCCCCTGTGCATCAGGGACAGCTGAGCAGGGAGCGGCCGCCGGCCGCCTCCGCCACCTCCGCGTGCAGCGCTGATGGCAGAGCCAGCCCAGCGCTTCTCCTGGCCGCTGAACTTCACAACGTTTCCCGTGTATATTCACGCTCACATCAGAGTCGAAGTTAGGGCCGCGGCGATGCGGGAGGCTGGGGGCCCCTAGCCCACGGATGCGCCGGTCCTGCACGGCCAGCGCGCCCAGCTTGACGGGAGCAGTGCCCGCCCGCCGAGTGTCTGAAGCCTTTGGGTGCCTTGCGATTAAACACAGCAAACTTCCTGGGTATACAAGCAGCCTCTGTTTTTTAAAACGGCACGCAGAAGTTGTAGACCACAGTCAGCAGGAGCGGTGCCACTGGCCTTCCCCGGTGGGCGCCGTGCCTGCTCTTTGTCACCTCTCGGGCACCCCCGGAGCCGCAGCCCGACCCTTGCGGACGACAGCCCTCTCGCCGAGGCGGCCGCGCTCCGCTGGGAGCGCGGTCGGGCGAGGCCGCGGGTCGGGCCGCCGGACACCGCCGCTCTGCTGCCCGGCACCACGCACCGCTGCCAGCCCCCCCTCCTGGAGCGCTGCTCTCTGACGTCAGATGTTTGCTTAGGCTTTTGTTCAGTTAAAAATAGTTTCATGCAGCAGCTTACCTGCCGTGGGTGGTGGCTGTGCCAGGGAAGCGTTTTCTGGCGGAATCAATCATTTCCTTCGCCCTCGGATCTTTGATCTCTGCACGTAAATTAATTATAGTTGTATGCAGGAAACTGGCTCGCAGTCTTCTAAACCCAGCGTTTTGCTGCCTGAAACACATGAAAAGGGAAAGTTTCTTTGCAGTCTAGCTGTAACAGGGCTACGTTACCAAAGCTAGATATTTTTTACAGTGACCCATTGAAGTGTATCTACTGTCAAAAATTATCATCACTCCAGTAGTCTTTATTTTTTTTTTTCCTCTCTGTCTCTCGTTCATGGCCGTTTCGGTGTTATATCCTGGTAAAATAGTTGCTTTATATCAGATTACTTGCAGCAGACATTTATTCTTCTTTTCCTGGTTCTATGGAGTTAGTAAAAACTAATGGGTGCCAAGACAATCAAGGAATATTTCCTAAATAAAGAGGAAAAATGGAACTGTCACGATTTTCCTCTGTTTGTGAGCCAATTCGTGTGTTCAGGTTACACACACCTTTACATCACACCCAGACGTATGTACTGTATGTCTATGGTGAATATGCACACACGTACACACACCCCTCTGCCACAGTTAGTTCCTATTTCTTACAAAGGTTAAAGAATAAATTGAAATCGAAGACAAATGAATTGACAGGAAAATGTATCACTTTTTTTCCGCTTTAATTTCTTCCCACATTATAATGAATCTCTGAGCCTTTAGCTAGGTGGGCAATTAACCACCCAGTGCCTGCTGCCCTATAACCATCACCCCGCTATATAGTTTATGGGGCTGAAGTTTTTTAACAACTCCATATGCTTATTTTATTATTGTGTGCCTGTGTGATACGTAATCTCCCGCATGTGCAGATCTATCGGATCTATATAGCGGATGTATAATTTTATAGTTTATCTTAGCCCAACTGTTCCTGGATGACAAATCTCTCCGTCGCAGAGAGCACCGTCCTCATTTCAATACTATTTCGTTCTGGGAGCGCGCACGGTAATTCTTTACATCGAAATTGCTTCCCCTCTGGTTCCTATATTTTAATTTACTAAAGGACTGATTAGCTGTGTCTTTAAAAGGGCCAGGTCTGCGCTGGCTCGCAGCGTCACCTCTCACCTCTGCGCAGCCCGGGGCTGGGGTCACTGCGGGGCCGCGGCGGGGGAGCTGGCAGCGCTGCTGCGGCTCCCGCTCCCGCCGCGCCTACCTGCGCGCCCCTCTCTGCGCCGCGCAGCGCCCCGCGCCGCTGCTGAGCTGCTCCTGGGAGCAAATGCCCCGTCCCCCCCGTTGGAAGAGGAAGAGCAGCCCGCCCGCCTCTGCCTCTGATACACCGCTGCTGGCGTGAATCATCGCGGAAACAACGGGAAGATGCAGCTCTGCTAGGAGAAAATAATTGTTTGGTTTGTTTTAGTTCGCAGCGACCTGATTTAATGGCACCCTTTCCTTTGGCTTCGAGGGAGGGCCGGCCGGGGTCCATCGTGCTCTTTAAAGACTTTGTGTAAACTCCTACATTTTGAAAGAATGACTTCAAAAACCTGTGTTTGATTGTATTCAGACGTGTGCCCAGCTCACATCGACTTGTGGATCCATTGAAGGTGTAAAGATCCGTTGATAACACGCAGGTCGAGTGTCCCTAAATCAGCAGATTGTCCCTTCTCTGCCAAATCCTGGAAGTAGTTTACGAGGGGGAAAATATTTTTCATCTGTAAAAGAGGGATGATTAATTTCAAAAATTAATCTCCTATTTTAATAGGAGAGGCTACAATAAAAATCGCAGATCGCTTCTGAAAAGGTTTCACTCTGAACAAATGTTTCGAGTATGTCGGATTCTCATAAAATTACACTGTAGGCATTATTCTGACGATTACTGGAAAACATGCAATTCATACAAAAATACGAGCAAGAGAGGGTGGAAATGAATTTTTCGTAATCTATGAACAGTGAAAGGTGCAAGTACGTTTTTAATAGTTTTGATCTTTATCAAATGATCGATGTAGATAAAGGCAAGCACCTAATATTCAGGAAAACACAAATAATTTTAAGAAGCTACCTTTCCTTGACTGTACCGGTGAATTTATAGAACTGGTGTGGTGTAACCGCTTTGTTTATTTTTCTAACGTCTACCCAGATTCCAGCAATCCGCAGAGCAGTAACAGCTTTTTCCATGTGTTTGTCATCGAGGTTGCAACAGGATTCGCCTCAATTGTTCTGTCTTTCTTGTGTTTTCCTTTCTTCCTTTTTCTGCATTTCGCAGATACATTCGCTTTTTTTTTTTTTTAATTCAAAAATAAACAGAGAAGGTTTTAACAGCAATTTAAGATGGTAATGGTTACTGATCCCATTCTTTCTATCATAATCTTCAAGTGGTTTAAGATTAATGATAGGAGGTGTTTTAGCAAGGACTGTGGGTTTTCTTCTCCAAAGACCATCGCTATGATAATTTACTTAAGATGTTGACAAGACTGTCAGTAAGACTAATTTTGTATTAAGCTGCGCTCTAGCAACTGTAAGTAAGCATTTGTTATTTTTATTTTAAGCATTGTATTTTTGAATGCCTTACTATAAATATTGTTATTTGGTCTCTGCCTGATGGATTCACAACTGAGATGATTCCCCTTGCCTTTGTTTCAATAAAGGTGTCTTCTGGTATTCTGATAAATATTCTCTTCCACCCTCCACCATTCCCTTTCAAGCACATTTTTAAAATGAAAATAAATTTGAGCAACTACTGTCTTTGTCCAGCAATGTCTTCTGCACAGCATTGTTTCGGTTGGACTCTATCTAGGCTCGTCCCCGAACCAAAGGGACTAGACGCAGATTTGAGTGCTGGGTTTGTGTGATTTGTTGTTGTTGTTGTTGGGTAAAATAACCCTTTAAACAGTAAATATGCAACCGTATTACCTCGAGGTACGAAGAGGCTGGGGTGCCTCCTTAAGCGTGAGCGGTGTATGATATATTGTTAGCTCCCGAGCCGAGGTCTGCCTTGGCCGACCCGCCCGGCACCCCGCGCCACCCCGGCCGGAGCGAGTCCCCCCAGCAGGCCGGCCCCCTGCACCCCGCGCTCCTGCCCGGCTTCCCTCGCTCCTGCCCGGAGCAGCCGGGAGCAGAGCCCTTCGGCGGAGCCCGCCCGGGCAGAGGGCTCGGTGTGGGCACGGTGGGCTGGCACGCGTAGGTGCGCGCAGAACGGCGGAGGCAGGCGCGGAACGGCCTGATCCCTTAGAGGGAAAAGTCTGGGGTAAAAGCCTAGCAGACCGGTCGATTATACCCTTCTGTCGTGCTTTCAATAAACATGAAGCCCTGGCCTTACCTAGAAATTACCGGGGCCCTGGGACACCCGTCTGGCAGTGCTTTATTGCCTTTTTCCCCTCGCGCCCGCGGCCAGACATGCAGAGGGGGCGCGGGGAGCCACGTTCGGGGGTCGGCCCGTGGGCACCGCCCGCGCTGCCCCGGGCCCGGGGCGAGCAGAGCGAACGGCGGGGGTCACACGAGCACGTGCCGCCTCCTTTTCGGCCTCCCCTCTTCGCCGTCGGCAGCGCTGCGCTCGCACAGAAAGGAAAAGGGCGGCCTGGTAAACAGTTTATATTACGATTCCCCGGGCCGACAGGGAGGCGCGGGGTAGGGGGTACTTTCCCTCCGCCTGCGCAGCCCCTGCGCCGCGCGCTCCTTCCCCCTCGGCACGCTGGGAAGCGCGCAGGGAAGCGCAGTCCGGAGCCACCTCCGCGGAGGAGCCGCGCGCCGGCAGCAGGGGGCGCTCCGACGTTGCGCCTGGGAGGCCGCGCTGCCGCTCCGCGCGCCCGCACACGGACACGCGTGTGCACGGACATGGGGAGCACACACACATACACACACACGTGTGCGCACGCTCACGCACACAAACACATACAGGCACGCACGTGTGTACACACACTTGTACACGCGTGTGCACACACACGTGTAGATACAAACACACGTGTACGCACACAGGCGTACACACGCCTGTAGGCACACAAGCAAGCGCGCACACACGGGTGCGCACACACACACACACGCACACACACGCACGCACACACAGCGTCACCCCCATCCGGCCAGGTGTGCGCGTTACCGGGCGCTGGGCGCCCCGCGCGGATGTCTCCGGGTCGCTCTCCGTGTGTGTGCGTAGTATACATTATGCAACTTATTAAATACAACGATGAATTGTCAACATTTTTTTCGCATGTTAGTTCCGCCGATCCGGGCAGGATTTATTTTCAGGTCTCAGGTCCCGGAGCTATAACGCGTGATTTCTTTGCCTTAAATAAAATTGGTCAAATGTTGACAACCTTTAAGCCAATCTAACACTCAAGATTACTGATGGGAAACTAATGAGAAAATATCAGATCGTCCGGCCCGGGGGCTCCTAATTAAATCTTAGCTGATTGAAAAATAAAAGCGGGTTCGGGGGCGTGGGGGAGGAGGGAAGAAGCTCCGGGCTGAACTTTAGCTCTCATTTTACGTGATATTTCCCCAGCCCATCCCTCCCTCCGCACTTCCCCCTTCCCTTCCTCTGTAAAAAGTCTAATATTATTTCGCTGGTTATTTCGAGAGATCCGAACGCGGTTATCATTCCTTGCCCGGTAAATATTAAGGCCTTTAAGCAACGTGATTTAACTAATTAGAAAATTTACATCATTAAGTCTCAGGGAGAGAAAAAAGGAGAAACAAATCTGTCAGTCATTTTAAAAGAGACAGGCCCTATTGAAGTGTGAAGAAATCGGCTCTAATTCAAAAAGGCAATCGGGCAGAAAAAGCCCTCAACATTACCCTGCTAGTTATTAATCAGAAGGGGTTTCCCCCTCTCTCCTTCCCTGTAATGGCAAGAGCTGAAGCACATCGTTAGTTTCTCCCAAAGCTACACAGCACAGTTTCCATTCAGGTTTTTTTGCCACTCTTCCATGTCCCATATTAATAGCGAGTATTTGTCCATTCAAGGCTCATAGATTTGAAAATGTTTCCGAATTGGAGAGCCGCAGCAGCAAGGAGGAAAAAAAAATAAAAATAAAAATCTCCCGAACTCCCGCCTCAGCCAAATATAAGGACTGCGCTGCCCCGTTCCCCGCCCCCACCAACGGGAAGACCTAAAGCAAACCTGGTCGGTGAGAACCCGGTTATGGCTTTGTTTTCATCCCCTGCCCTGCACCCTCCATTTCTAAACACAGACACAAGCCTGAGAGAAAAGCAGCCGTCGTCGTCCCCCCGCTTTTTTTTTTTTTGTAAGGGACTGGCTGTGTTTAGTGCTACGCACCAGGCTCAAGCAGAACAATACAAACTTGAGTGAAAATCGGAGCGATCGGGTTACTGATGCCAGGTCCTTCACGAAGTGGTGCGGGACGCTGCTGGCCGGTGCGCCCAGCGAAAGGACGAGCTGGCGGTCCCGGTTTTGGGGAGCACAGCTGGGGTGGCGTAACAGGGAGCTCGAGTGGTGGTGGGAGAAATGAAGCAGCTTGGTCCAAACCACAGAGAGGGTTATATCTCTCTCTCGCTTTCTCTGGTCTTCTCTTTCAAACGCGCTCTCTAATCCTCCCCTTCCAACTGTTCACAGTGGACTATAATATAAATAATAAATACATCCTACTCTGCGTTTTCTCTCTCCTAATCTCGAAGAATCTGACAGTTGCTTTAATCAAAGGAGTTTACACTGGTTCTAAAGGAGTTTGCACTGGTTCTTCGTGGAGCTAATTTAAGGAATTTTAAACACGTTTTGGACAAAATAAAGCAATATGGGCCTATTTCTGATCTCACGGCGCGGGGACGATTTCTCCTGCGGCTTGAGGAATTAATCCCGTGTAAATGTGGTTAGGATCAGCCTCCTGATGGGGATTTGACTTGGCAGCAGCCTGTGAAGACACAGTATTTTGGCAAGGGGAAAAAAAAAAAAAAAAAAAAAAAAAAGCGGACCTGCCAAACGTATTCCAGTTTCCATTCATTTGCGACCCAGGGCTAACTCGTAGTCATCTCTGCATGCTTACAGAGGCGTAAGGTCTTCACCAGGACCCGACTAGCGCTAGGTCTGCTTAAAGGATGGGTGCCGGCCGGGCTGGCGGGCGGCTCGCTGTCCTCCCCAGGGACCCCTGGCCACCGCCCCGCCGCGTCCTCCGCTCAGCACCCCCGGGCTCTCCGAGAGGGGGAGCGACCGCGGCGAAACAAGTGCTCCTAAACTGAAGCGTTTCTCCGTTCCTCCGTAAAACCAGATGAAAACCCGCCCTTGAGCCCGGTGGGAGAGCGGTAAGGCAGAGTTCCCTGACACAGCGAGAGGAGCTGATAGCAGTACGAAATGGAGAGGGGAGGGCAGAAGGAAGAGCCTGAGCCCTCCCGCCCCTTTGCATCCGTTTGTCTTGCAGTTATTCAAAACGATTGAGTTTTCTGAAGAAGGTCCTTTAGAGAGAGAACAAAACCAGCAACAACCTCTTCTTCCAAAAACAACAAGAATATCAACCTGTCCACTGGCAAGCCTTCGGAGCTTAGAGGCATTATAGTAAAATTTATGGCGTCCTTAACAACTCCCAATAAAGGCATTAAAATTCCCTTTAATTGAGAAAACATTGATTTTTAACTCTGGAAAGAACGAATCCGTAATTTAATTGCAAGCTTTCACCGACAGAGCAGCATCTCAGGGAGGCCACATTCCATCTTTAATAGAGCCACTTTATGAAGTGATAAAAACAAAGAAAACCTGACAAACAGAGACAGTTGCAATTTCGCAAGAAAAGTTATCTGCTTTCCCTTTCCCTCCTCGCTGCTCCAAACTATCGCGCTTTTCTTTCTCCCTTCATCCCCCAATCACAAAACACAAGTGTAAAAGCAAAGAGTTTGGGGTCCAAGGGAGAAGTAATAGTCAATATTTTAAATAACGATTTGTTTTTACTAGGCAAGGGATGATGCCAAGAGGTTTAAGGGAACATTTTCACAAAATGGTAGCCTTTTCCGAAAAGGAAACTAATCGGATGAAAGTTCCTTACTTTTCCTCGTTGGTTACAAAAATCATTGCTAAAGAGAAGGAAAGGGAAATCCCACCCTCCCTTTCTATCTTATTTCAGTATCGGTTTTTGGTATTACAGAAGAGTAAAGAAGTTTTTGTTTGGTGGTTTTTCATTGATCAGTCACTCTGAGCTAATGTAATTATCCTCATCAATAGAAGGCTGCAGAGAGAATCATTATGTGGGTGACATTGATAAATGATCACCCAAGAGCTGCCTTTTCTCTTGGGCACCCCCACATATGACCCTCCCACATACACAAGGTAGCCATAGAAACACCTTGAGATCCTCAAGCACTGCTGCAAATGGGAGAATACAGAGAAAGCGAGAGAAATCCAACTTCACACACTTTCTGTCCCTGTTGAAGCCTCCTTCCCATAACACGGAGCCACCGAGCCGGGCTCCGCTGCGTTGTCCTGCACCGTGGGCACGCAGCCGGGTCCCGGCCCCGGGCCTTTTCACGGCACCATATGAAGTACTGAGGGGGAGGGGGCAGTCTTATGGGGTTTGCCTTTGGGGTTTTTTTTAATCTGGTTTTTTTTTCCCTTTCTTTCTCTGTAAAAGTTAAGCAATGAGGTTGCACGCACCATACGTATTCTACGAGCATTGCGTAACCCCCTAGTTTGAAAGTCGCTCTTGGAGATGCGCACTCACAATATTCACCCCGTCCCTAGTAGTGCGAATATTAGAAAAATGGTTAAACCCAAATTAATAGCAGCGATTTTTTCAGTCACAGGACTGTACAGGAAGATTCTGTATTTCTTAGACGGCGAATTTTTTTTTTCCTCCAGCCGCAACCCCTCCTTTTATGTAAGCAAATTCTAAAATATTGAGAGCTGTAATTGATTCATAATGATCCATAAATCCATAGAAGGGATGGGGTGAGGTTGTGGGGTTTTTTGGTTTGTTTTTTTTTTTTTTTTCTTGGGGGGTGTGTGTGTGTGTGTGTTTGTTTTTTTTTTTTAATTTTATTCTTATTTCTAAAGCTGCAAGTAAAGTAGGTTTGACACCGTGTGGGGATGAAGGGGAGGAGTTGTTTAGCCGTGTGGGGTCATCCATCATCACTGTCGCAGAGACTCTGCGCAGAGGAGCAACCTCCCTTCTGTCTGTCTCTTTCTCGCCACCAAAACTATTAATATTAAAATCTGCCTGCAACCCTTGCCCCCACCCTCCCCTCATCTCGCCCGGTCCTGCTCAGCCCGCAGCGGCTGAGCTGCCCAACGTGGAGCTGGCTCCCTTCCGCGCAGCGCCAGCGGGGTTGATTTTTCCCCAAGTGCTGTCAGGAGAGTTAAAAATCCGGCCCCGTTTCGTCTCAGCTGAATCCAGGGACGTGGTAGGGGAGACCTGTGGGGCGCAGATACCCTCCCGCGCAGCGGAGCTCTCCTGCCCCTCCGCGCACCTCAGAGACGCGGTCACGCCTGAGAAAAAGATTCGGGCGTTTTCCGGGCTCCATGGGGTTTCTGCCCAGCACAGGCATCAGGGGTATGGTGGGGTTAGTGGCTCCGGATCGGCCCCCGCAAAGGCGCCGCTGGGAGACCCTTACTCCCCTCGAGAAGCCTGGGGAGCCGCTGGAGGGATGGGCGAAACCTACCGGACAGCGGGTCCAGCCTGTGCCCCCGCCGCATCCCTTTCCCTGCCCGGCCCGGCCCCGGCCCCTCCCCGGCCCCCCCCATCCCCGACCCTCGCAAACCTGGTTGGGGGCAATTCTCTCTCCCTCGCTCTCTCTGCGGCTACGAGTGAAAGGGGGGTGCGCCCAGCCCCCCCCCCCGGCATCTCCTCTTCGGCCCCGCAGTGCCCGCTCGCCGCGACGGGCAGGGCTCGGGCGGCAGCGATGCTGGAGGTGCGCTCCCCTCCTCTCTTCGCTTTAAGGGCAGCAAAATCTGGAAGAAAGATCCCTCATTTATGGTGACTACAAGTCCCAGCCCGGACCCGATCGGCGAAATGGAAATTTGGGATTATAAACATGTGTGTATGTAAACAAAAGGTGTTTCTTCTGTTACCCTTCTTTTCCCACAGCATAAGCAATTTTTATTCAGACTCGAGTATTTTCTTTAACACTATACCGCTGTCAAAACATTATTCCCGTTTTGTTTGCTTTTGACAGCTGAGCGGTTCTTAAAAATAACAAAATCGGAACCTTCCATGCTAAACAGTAAATCTCAGATGGAGAAATCTCTGCACGATATTGTACCTTGGATTTCAGCAAGACATCTCACGGAAAGCACAGCCCAAAAGGGTGAGAAAAAAAAAAGACAGAAAATAAAAGACAACACAGCAATGCACATATTTAGTTCATTATAAAAACAAATAATCTACTATGGATAAATTCTTCCCTGTCCTTCTACCAGTGTGAGGACGTTTTCTGACATTTCTCCTCAGATTGTAGAAAAAAGATCTGCAAGGAAACAAAGTCCTGATTAAAAAAAAAAAAAAAAAAAAAGATTTCGAAAGCCTCTCCTTTAAGGTGCTAACACAAATGCCTTCATGTTTTTCACATCCACAAAAATCAGAGAATTTGGAAAGGGGAATATGGGGTGTGCTCTTCTTACATGACTGAAGGGTTGATGTGATTTTAACCAGGACAGAAAGTATCAAAGCCGAGCAGAGAATTATCATCTTAATTTCATATGAATGCCTTATAAAAAACGCCCACAAAACACGACCGAGTGCTAAATAAATCCTCACACCCATTCTACTGGCATCCTCCCTTCTGTCGCGAGTACCGTGGGTCCATTTACTCAGTTCAGAAATTAAACATTCACTATGAGGCTGAGCCTCTTTCTACATTCCAGAGGTAAAAGTTGTCACTCCAAGTTTTCAATAACTCCCCGAGCCAGTGGGAATGATGATGAGGAGGAGGAAGGAGAAGGGTTACAATTTTTAGATGTTGAAGTTAGTAACTTTTGCTTCCTAGAAAGTTGAGGTAATTACAAGCCCTTTCTCACTCCTCATCTCCCAGAAGTAAAGGCGGTTTTCCCCTCCTCTTTGGGTCTCATCCTGCTCTTGCTGACTTAGCTGTGCCACCGAGGACAGTGAGAGGCTGCTGTTGTTTTGTTTTGTTTTGTTTTTATTCGTTTGTTTGGTTGGTTGGGTTTTTTTGTTTTGTTTTGTGTTTTTTGGGGGTTTTTTGGGTTTTTTTTGGTTGTTTTTTTTTTCTTCTGAAAACAGCTGAAGACAAGAAAAGCAGTAAAACCATCTCAGAAGCTAGATTACACAATCCTCTCCCAGGAAAAATTCCCATTAAACTCAAAGCTTCTTTTGTCCTCCTAAAACTTCCAAACCTACTCCTACAATAAGGTCATTCTTCACCTCTGAGCTAAATACCTGGAGTTAAAGTCTGTGGTGGGTGTGAATGCACACAGCCATACATGTAACACACATGGGATAGGTTGTCTCATGTCTGGGCCTTCACAAATCAAACTCAGCTAATATGTTATTAGCAGATAGTATGGATATTATACACATGTCTCTGAAATGCAAGCTGGTGAGACAGTATTTCAGATTTTGCTTAGTTGTGCATAAATCTAACATCAATTATCAGCAGAAATATATAACCTCAAATGTTCTTTCATTCAGCTATTCTATGAATGCCATGACAAGCTTCTTTCTGATTTTTCCACCCTTTCTTCTCAGTGCTGATAAGAAATGTGTTCAAGACATTTCTCATGATAGCTTCACATTCTCCTAAACGTGATTAAAAACACAAAAGCCTAACAAAAAATCAAAAATGAAATATTTATTACCGCATTTTGTGACTTAACACCTTTTTTTTTTCTTTTTAAAACATAACGTCACAGTCCTCATACAAGTATTTTAATGTAAATTTTGACAAAGCTTAAAGGTAACAGCATTTTCTTCTAGTGAGGAACACGTGCTGAGAAAGGAAGAATTCATGGACATACAATACCAATTCCACAGCAGATCTGATACTAGCAAAAACATTCTTTTTTTTTTTCAATTGAGGTAAACACATAGAATATCTAACATGAAACAATTAATAGACCGAACTCTGTACGAAGTTTGTTACAGTATTCTCTTGCTTTTTTTTTTTTTTTTTCCCAAGCTTTGAGTTCATGATAAAGTCCTAGGTTTGGTACAAAGACCATTAGTAACTTCTTACATTTAGGAAAGCTGCCCAACTTTTAGTTTTGTTTTGTCCAAAGCCAAGGCTCAGAACTACTGGAAGAAGCTTCTGCTCTGTCTGTTCTGTCTTTTAAATCTTCACCTGCAAGCTCTTTGAAGAAGAGTCCAAAAAAAAAATAGATTGGGAAGGAATGGGGAGAGACTTAATGAAGCACGAACTATAAAGATCTGTTTGAAACTAAAGGACACATTTTATGAAGGAACAAAATGAGGGAATGGCAAGGCCTTCTTGGAACAGTCTTCTGAGTGATGAGAGACCCAGCAAGACTTTTTGTCTTCATCTCCAGGGTAGTTCTTTTCTCACTGGCCAAAACAGGTCTTTCATGTATAGTGACTTCACTGCTGAACCAAAACAGTCATTCTTTTGGGAACAACACACATAGTGTGGAAAACAAGGATTTTTTTTCTTCTAAAACTATTTGAGGCAACGTAACGGAGTGATCAACAGAAATGTACAAGTTAACTTAGTTCCTATGTTTATACTACAGTAGTTATAACTCTTGGAGTCTTTTTTTTTTTTTTTCCAGAGGATCTGTACATGGACATATTCATTTCAGTGAGCCCATGATTTCACATTTGTGTTCTTGTTTCGTTGGTCCTCTGCTGTTGATGAAAAATGACAAAAAGTAAAAAATAATCACAGCTGTCTGGAATTTCATATTAAGTGTCAACATCTGGTCAAAGTTCAAAAGTCTTAAAATAGT
>JAWWES010000168.1:32497447-32499947 GCA_035583135.1 Lophotriccus pileatus | reverse complement strand
TACAATGAGTTTTACAGCTTGCCTTCCAGAAGTGAAAGCAATGCATATACCAAGGGGTTGTGGGTAGCAAGAAAATGAGATTGCCCTGCTGATTGGATGCAGACAAGCAATGAGTAATTCAAGAGCTCACAGTCAAACAAACTGCTTGTGGCACTACTACTTCTACCCAATTACCAATTCAGAGAGAAAATAAAAAGCAGTTTCAGTAGAGTCAGGGTGGGAAATCTCCAATTAGCACCAATTAGCAAAGTTGCTTCCTAGAGCGGAATTCTGGGGACATAAGAAAAAAAAAAATCTCCCAGAATGCCTGGTTGGAGCATTTATTTACCAGGTGATGGGACTCCCGAAGAATAACTTGATGAGGATTTGCGCCTGTGGGACTTGAATACAGATACTACTTGGAACTTGCCTGCTCGATTTGACTGGTCAATCATAGGCTGTACTATTCTTCTTCTGGCATTAATAAACCTGCAACAGAATACAAAGAATAGAAGTCCTTTCATCAGCTTGCTTCTATGTTTTGAAAACATCTCTGCTTTAAAACTGACAGGATTTTAGTGTGCTGTGGAAATGTGTTTTGCTTCGCATTGCTTTTTTAAAAGAGTATAATTTCACTTTAAATGATTTTCCTCTAAGTGCCCAGAAATTGTAACCGGTAACACGCTTATCTTACTAGCCAGCTTAAAGCTGGATTTGCCAGAAGGCTTTGACCGAAAACTCGTGTTAAAAGACAGTTGTTTCTTTAACTTCTTCTAAGTGGCTCCGATCCTGGTTAAAGTTCACAGGCTGGGAGACTTTCTTTTCCCCTTTCCATCTTAGGGATCCAGCTCCCCTTGCAGCTGGCCATAAATGAGGACCAGGCTTTTCCACTCCATGCTTTCACAAGGTATCGTTAGGTCAGCAAAGCCATCAATTAGACTGTCTGAAGTTTTATCACCAGCACAGCAGCAATAAGTGCCGGCCCAGAAAGACTTCTGCTCTTCTGCAACTCCTGCTAGTTGGAGCCTGTAAAGGCAAGGGTCGTTTGGAGGTCAGTGCCAGCTGGGGGCCACCTCTGCGTCTGAGCGGGGACACTCGTTGCAAGGCGACCGCCCGCCTGCCCTAAACTCAGGCACCTTTCAACTCGTTAGAAACCTCCAGTCACAGGTACATGTGGTTAATATTAGGCCCAAAATAACCTTTTTTAATCTCAAACTGGGGTGGTTGCTGAGGCTTCTGAGCACTGGTAAAGGCAATTCGTTGGCTGTGGAGCCTGGATTTAATTTTGCTGGTAATCAAAAAATAAGTGCTTGCATATTTCTTATTAGCTTAATGCGCAGCAACCCACACCAGTACAAACTAAGCTAAATTAATTTCCCTAAAATAATTTTAAAACTTTCCTATTCACAGAATATCTTTCAAAACAGCGCAATTTTCTATCACTCAGGAGCCACACTTGTTTTTGTCCCTCCTCTTTGTGTTTGAAACAATTTGGAGCCTTAGCGCAGGTTTTGTGTGCTTTTTCACAGCTCAGGCTTTCGGCTGGTGACCCTTAAGGAGTGCTAATGAAGTCGAATACTAGTGTTTAATCCTCTTCAGAAATACTAACATGCCCATCATCCAAAACAGCCTCCAATAATTGCCATTGGGCCCGATCCAACCCCTAGCGAAGTCTTTCAGTCAGTTAACTGAAAACTAAGTTCATTTGCTCATTTAGAAAATTGCTAGCCTTCATATAGCATCAGCTCCGCAAGGCCTTTTGTCGTGCTTCCCTCACTCTCTCCCACCCCCTGCTTAAATTCCTCCGCAGATAATAAAGGACAGTGGTACACCTTTGATTGCACCTTCTGTAATCACAGTAATGGAAATTTCATTAGACAGATGCATAAATGCTACAAGTAACACTAAAGGGCTCTTTTGAATCTCTCTGTTTACATCCAAAAGACATTCTTTATTCTTTAAGAAAAGTATCATTCAGTTGTCAGAAATGTCATCCTGGCTCAGAATTAGTCATGACTTCAGGTATTAAAATAAAAACTCAGACACAGCCAGTGTACTTGTTTATTCCCTTCTGACTGAGGCATCTCCTGCCCCAGCGCTGTGATTTCGAGGCATGTTTCTGTTCTCAAAGAAAAAGGTCCCTGATAGGACTTATTTGCTGAGCTACTTTCCAGTAATGTTGCCGCCCTGACCAAATGGAGGCTGACCCGAACCTCCTCCATCCAGCACGCCTTTTATCAGCTAAAGTTAAGGCCAATAGAGATTAACAGGAAAGCCTGATAAGACTGTTTTCTCTTCTCCCATGAGCTTCTAATGGTGTATACAGATGGCAAGGTTTTAAAGAATGGAATGAACACTTATTTAGGCCTGTAAAAAATCACAGAAACACCCCCCCACACACGCACACACTTACCATCTTACTAACTCCTTTTCTTCAATCAGGCCACTCTTCAGGGAAACCAAATTGCTTTTTCGTTTTTTTTTTTTTTTTTATTTAAACCCCAAAAACTTTTATTATTTA
>JAWWES010000168.1:32447170-32497347 GCA_035583135.1 Lophotriccus pileatus | reverse complement strand
TAAAGAAGTATTCATTATTAACTCTGAATTTCTTTCCTTTTAGTAGAGCAAGCCAAAAAGACACAGGTTTGGTTTTTTGTGTTTGTTTTTTTTTTGGTTTTTTTTTGTTTGTTTGTTGTTTGTTTTTTTTTTTGTTTTTTTTTTTTTTTTTTTTGTTTTGTTTTTTTTTTTTTTTTTTTTATTTAAACCCCAACCACTTTTATTATTTACATCTGGTGGTCCCCTTATTTATGTCCCTCTCCACTTCCCTGCACACACCCCCCTGCTCACAGGGCTGCGAAGCATTATGGGCCTTGGCTCTCAGCAGGAGAACTCCACACTGTCTTCAAACAAATAATTAAGGGGAAGGTTAAAGGTTCACCTAGAGGTCATATCTTTGGATACTCCTCAGAACGTTTACATTAGTAAGAAATGGGTGCCCTCTGAAGTGTTCTTTCAATGGGCTTGCACAACAAGACAGAGCATTAAGAAAATTCTACCTCCTGAAGGGTTTCAGGTGACATCTGCTTTACCTCTGACCATGGAGATTTTGATACTGGGTTCCAGCCTTACATATTCAACAGTCATCACAGAGTAAGCCTTTGGAATGGGTGTTGAAAACCCAATCTTGCCCAGCCATTCACTCCCAGAAGAACCTGGCGTTATTTTATCCTGCTGATGTGAATAAAGCCAGCCTTCCACTGCAAACTCTACCCAGAGGCAAATCACTAGTTGTTTTGGAAATGGGAGTTCAAGCTCTAATAGTGAGTCTCCTGATCTTTGTTTCCCTCCAGAGGGAAAAAAAAAAAAAAAAAAAAAAGCAAGACAAGTGATTGCATTTGTTCAGTTAAATCTTGCGAAAAATAGTGTTTGGGTTTGATTTCTGATTACATTATTTCTCCAGTTTTCTTTTGCACATCTGCATAACAGCAGGAGCAAGTGATATCCTCTAGACCAGCAACACCTTTGTCAGGAGAGAAGATATACTGATGTATACTTAGAAAGGTATAAGAGCACAGAGGCTTTAGGCATCCAGGTAATTTTGAAATTCCATTTCTATACCTCCTCTGAAAAATCTTGTCCATAAACAGCATCAGTTATACCGACCAGTGGGTATGTCCAAAAAATGACACATGAAATTATTTATATTTGCAAGATTGCAGGTGCAAAACAGACATGCATTTTAAGTGAAGCTAAAAATCAAATCCTAGTTTCATTAGCAGTAGCTGTATCACGTAATGCATCAGCACAATTGGTAGACAAGGGCACAGAATGCAGTTTGTGGATTATTATTTATTCTTTATATTGCCCCATAAATATGCACAGTCTCTAACAGAGATGTAGAAACCACAGTTCCTGCCCTAGCCTTTACATTTTTTGAGGGCTTTTTGTGAGTCCCCCGGGGAGCAATATCCAAGGCCAAAGTAAAGCAAAATACAGCCTTTTGCACAGCACTTCAGTTTGTGTGTTGCAGAAACACTCTGATGTTATTTTGGCACAAATGTCTTCCAAAGGCATTAAGAAACAGGTGAAAAAAGAGAACACCAATGCCACTATTTTTGGCATTGTTTGCAAGCCTATAAAAGAAGAATTCACAGCTCTGCTCCTGACACTAATTGCTTACCTTGTTCATACCCTTCACCCTGAGACCAAAGATTGAATGGCCTGAAAAGATGAGTAAAATCTATCAAAAAGACATGGATTTCTTTGTTACCCTGCTGTTAATAGTAATTCCTATTAATCGGATGATAGCAGCCGTTAGAGGATCCAATGAAGCTCAGTCTTACTCCACCCCATGCTGCACAAGTACACTGTCCAAGAGAACTCAGAGTCTGAACAGATTTCCAGGCAAAGCCTGGGGGAGAGGAGAGACGCCTTCTCCCTGTTTGCAGAGGGGAACAGAGACAGAAGGAGATTAAGTGACAAGGCCAAAGTCATACAAGAGATCTTTGGCAGAGCCACACACCCAACATAGATTTCCTCAGTCCTCTTTCAGCGCTCCTACAATCTGCTATCCATATGCTATCTTTCCTTTGTTCCCCCAGCTTAGCAGTCAGGCACACTGGCAGGGGACTGCAAAGAGAGCTCACATTGCCACTATTTGTGCCTTACCTGCTGTGTAGATAAAGAGGGGTCATCAGCCTCCAGGGCTGTGAGGCAATACCTTCACAAACTCTACATTCATATGGTACTTGGTCCTCACTCCAGAATGATAAATGAGGTGTGTAATGTTGAGAAATATATGTCATTCACATAGTAGGTTCAATGAAAATCTCACTTCCAGTATTTTGCAAATGACGGATTACCAACCTTACTTATTCAAACAATAGGCATTTGAATCAAAAGAAGTTTTTTTGCATCTTGTATTTTTTCTTTAATTGTTAGCTAAAGCAGCCACATATATTTCTGATAGACAGAGCTTGTCTTTCTCACACAAGTGGTTCTAGTAACTTCTGTGGGACAGTTTATGAAAGCACAATGAACAAGATCTAGCTCAAAATGTACAATATGGACTTTTAAAGGAAATATTTTCATTTTTATCTGCTTACAGCAAAAAATAGTAGAGCAGTAAAGGTACAATAGTGAATACACAGTGTAGTCTGGTGATTTGGTAGCACTAGTCCTAATTGGTTCCTACCACTGATAATTAGCATGACAATATAATCTAAACCTATGCATTTAATCACATCTCTTCAAATAAAGACTTGGTTTTCTTTGTGCAAACTAAACATGTATTCTGTACTTTATAGGAAGCCCTGTAATTAATCTTCTTTATAATATTTTATCTCAAGTCATATCAAATGACACTAAACTCACATTTACATAATACATTTTATTTTTATAATAAATAATGTTCAGACAAAGCACAGAAAGACATTTCTGCAAAGTGCAAAAGAGAAAAAATAGAAAATAGAGATCTTTTAATCTGTTGGTTCAAATCTGGCATACTCAAAAATAATGTTGTTATTTCTATTGTCTTTTTTAAACATACTGTACATGTAATTCAAAACACTTTGACCACTCCACAACCCAATAAGATTAGTTCTTGAAATGAACTGCTAGTGTCTGTACTGATTGGTATGCAAAGTTAGAAACATCTCCAGCTTTGCTTTATGGCTATTATGGAAAATTCACTTTAAGTATGTAGGATCACAACAGCTCTTGTTTCAGGAGGATGAAGCGCATGAATGCTTAGGAAACTATATTCCCAATTTGGGGTATAATCTGAACTCAAGCAGAGAGAGATATTTAACTCCAGTCACTTGTCTGTATGTCTAATGTCTTCCATGAGATGAACTGGTGCCCAGCTGAACCAGACCCACTGCAGTAGAGTAGACTGTTCCTCACAAGAAACTGAGGAACAACATGGAGCCACTATGTACAACTCAAAATTCAGTGTCAATCTTCAATCTGTATTTCTTCTTAAAATATCCATCCCAGGAAATGAGGTGTTAAGATATTGAATTTATTTAACAAACCAGCCACTTAATATATGGGTTCTCAATTCTTTATGTGAAAATCAGAGAAGTAAACAAATTTGTGAGATGAAATCAAAATTAGTTTATCCCAAGAAGACACTTATGCTCTTACTCTTGAAAAGGACAGAGGTACTGAATGAACACTGTCACAGACTTAGTCATAGAAATAATAAAAATACAAGAAAAAACATAGCAACAATAATGTGGGGTTAGAATTGTTTGCTTTCTGTCATCTGAATAAAAAAACTAATTTTCAAAATTTTTAGGTGCCCAGAGGAACAGTCTCACAAGATTTTTCAAAACCCTGCCCAATGTAGACAAGGAGCTCAGCTCTTATTAAACCTAGGTAAATGGGAGCTGAGCTTGAAGAATAAATTGGGTTTAAGCACCTGCTTCAATCTTTATGCTGAGTCTAAAAATGCATTCTAAAAAATAATCCAAATGTTTTCACCTTGGATGGGGAAATAAATCTCTGCCTAAATGATATTTCAGTATTTGGACTATGAACATGTCAGTGTTTAGCTCAAGTGCATATGCTACACTGATCCCTTGTTGCCCAAGAACGCCCTAATTTTGAAGTGAAAATAATCAACAAATGAAATACTATATCTAAGTGACAAAAAAAGTTGTCATAAGTAACCTAAAAATTACTTCTTTCCCAGACAGAAAAAATAATTTTAGAAGTCTTGAGTTGATCAGAGCAGTCTGAAAGAATGCATTAGAAATGACTAATTTGCAGAAACACTTTTATCAATATCCACACCCTTGCCTTTACAGCATCTTTGTGTATCACCTAAATTTTTATCTGAGCAAGTAAAATCTATTTATCTTACTCTAACTTCTCCCTCCAATATATATTTTAAACTGACAGAATTAGGTTTAAGCTTCCTTCAGTATGTGTGTGTACAAAAATAGTTGAAAAACCCCTTGTTTGTGCTTCACTGAATCTATGCCGCACCTGGTTACCAACTCGTATTTGCAGCATTCCTTATAGGAAATTAAAAAAGCTGAGTTAGTCACCTGGAAATGAGCCATTTAAATATGACTTGCCTAAGTCATGAATACTGAGAAAGGGAGTCACTTATGTGAATGCTTTTGAGAAGAAGAGGGAGGGACACATAGGTTTATTTCCTAACATTACCTAGTTTTGGACAGCCTTGTTAGAGAAGAGGGGTTAAGGGCTGTTTAAACTGACTTTCCAAAGCTAATTCAGACATCTCACATCTATCAAAGGTGTGGTTCAGCATCCACATTTGTGAAGAGAACACTCCAGAAGATGACAGAGAGCAAGACTGAGGCAGCCCAAGACAGGCGCTAACCATCCCAGAGACTTCTGCCACATCTTCTGTGTTTATGTTGGACCTCCTAAAAATACATTGTGCCAATCTGGAGCTGCCAATTGTTGGAAATCATGATTTTGCCCATCCCACAACTCTGAGACTCTCCTAAAAAAATCGGAAAATTAAACAGCGCTCTTCTTAGACTTCTTTGTGACTTTTCCAGTCATTGTGCCACATTTTTAAAATGCTCTTCCCAGCCACAAAATCTAGAAACTTACTTGAAAAGATTCTCACATAACCATTGTGTCCTGGAGTTGGGATCTGCGAGTTAACATGAATTAACTTGAGCCTTGCGATAAAATCATGAGAATTGGCAAGACGGGAATCTATTCACCTCGGAGAAAAACTGCCTTGTTAAACGTGTAACTCTCGGTTACCAGGTTACCCCTTGGGAGCGTGGAGCAACGATTTGGCTCTGCCCAAGAGGGACCTGGTGGCTGTCACAGGGCGCACCTTTACGGCATCATAACCCGGGGCAGCCGCCGGGCCCTCGCCCCGGGGCCGAGGCTTGTGCACAGGGCCTTTGTCCCGTCACGGAGTGAAAGGCGCCAGACGCAGGAGGGGCTCTCTGGTGCTCCCCACGAAGCCGGAGGCCCCGCAGTCC
Organism: Lophotriccus pileatus; assembly: GCA_035583135.1. NCBI lineage: Eukaryota > Metazoa > Chordata > Aves > Passeriformes > Tyrannidae > Lophotriccus > Lophotriccus pileatus. Next base: position 32,491,945 of record JAWWES010000168.1, on the reverse strand, counting down.
CCGGGCTCTCCCCTGCCGGCCCGCGCCCCGCGGCTTCCACTGGCCCCGGCCGAGGCCGCATCCAGCCGCTCCACTGGGGCCGCTGGCCTGGAAGACCAGGGCTGCCCTCGAGGTGCTGCCTCGGTGGCCCCAGGGGAGGCCTCCCGCTGTGCAGCCGGGCGCCATGAGGTGGGGCCAGAGCACCGCTGCCGAGCCGGGCCGGGCCGGGCCGGGGTGCCCCGCCCGGGGCAGGGCAGGAGCCGGGCAGCGCCACGGCCCGGGCCGGCTGTGCTGGCGGCGAGCCCGGCCTGGCGGGGCCGGGCCGCGGGGGCTGTGCTTGCCGGGCTACGGGGGCGAGGAGTTCCCAGTTCACACCCGTCCCTGCCACCGGTGGCCACAGGTTTCCTCATGAGCTTTCAGGAAGCCTGAGCTTAAGTGGAAAAGTATCACCCTGTATTTCCCCTGGGTTCCTGGTGAGCAACAAGCTCCTTTTGGTGCATGCCGCCCGAAGCCGTAGAACACACGCCGGAGGTGGCTGTTCCTCTTTGAGGAGTGCCATCAGGTTGTTCATGTACATTTTTTTTTTTTTTTTTTTACCATGCACCGTAAAAATGGTCTTTTAAAGATAATTGAAAGGAGGGGAGGAGACAAACAGGCATACTTCCTTAGCTATTCGTATCTTACAGATAAAATGCAAAGTCAATAGACACAAGCCATACCATCTAACCTCATCCTGTATTTGATTTATTGCATATGGAAATCAACTACAGACTGAATCACTGAAATTTTTACTACTGATATTAAAATTTAAGTTTGTATACATTTGTCTTGTGGAGATGCTAAATAGAATTTTAGCTAATTTGGCACGCACTTTGATTTGCTAGCGCTTAAACATTCATGTTAAAGGTAGATAACAGATCTATAAAGTCTTCAGTAACTCATGCATTTAAAGATGTGTTAAATTATCATCTTAAACTCATAGGAAAAGATTTTCAAAACAAATGGGGGTCCAGCAGTTTTGAAAATACAATCAGCTTCTTACGCAGCAGTTGAGGGACCTAATTTTAAGTAACTTTAAAAAAAAAGTAGTTTTTTAATAATATCACATTGAAGTATTTTACACCTATTTTTAACTGTTTCATATTAATTTTTTAAATCAATTCTAAATTGATCTGAAAAGGGGAGTTGTCAACAAATTTAACATCTATTTAACTTCTCTGATCAAATTAGACTAAGGCACTAATTTTCCTTCTTACTTCTCAGTGGAAACTACAGAAGTAGCAACTTGCCAAAAATGCATAAAGTGTTTAGCAATTATGTAGTGGGTATGTTAGAGAAGATCAAGGTGCACTCATATGTCCTATGCTATGGATATCTCTGATTAGCTTGTCATCTATTCTGAAGAAGATGTAGCCCAACTCTCCTATACTATGTAACAGGCCAGCTGTTAGCTGTCTGTCAAGCACCTAAAGTGGACAAGTAGTCCAGGAGCAAAAATGTCACTCCTTTGATCTGGCAAGGAGCAGCTGCTGATTTATAGAGTAGGACTTTGTTCTTCCGTTCTATTTTACTTTCTTTCCTAAGGCAGAACCACAAAATCCAGCAGAAAAAAAAAAGTGCCGTTCTCTGCAACATCAACAAGCTCTGACAACTGCAACAGGGTTTTTCTTGGCCCTAACAAAGCTCTCAGGCATCTCCTTTGACGCTCACCTTTTTTTTTTTTTTCCCTTCTTCTTTTTGCAATGCGGTAGTTATTGTTTAATTCAGCTTCTGTAAATGGAATGGACTGTGGCCAGCAAGCCTGGGGCATAAACACACCTATATGAAAGAAGCCTTATTGTAGCAACCACCTACAACCAACCTGCACATACACTACCAGTTCGTGAGTTCAGAAGGAATGTTCCATTTTCTCTGACAGTAAATTCTGCCTTAAGATAACAATTTTCTGTACCCACTGTCCTGTTTTGACCACGAAGCTTGTACACTTTTTCATTGTTATTAAAATCTGAAGGAAAAAAAAAAGTATTTTTCTACCTGTCAACCAGTGAACCTCAGGAAATTGGATTCGAAGAGCCCACTTTAAAAAAAAATACAGCCAAAATATATTTATAGAAACACTGCTGAAAGTTTGAAAACTACTGATCCTAAAGATGCCTATTCTGTTTCAGGGCAAAAGAAAAAGCTTGAACATGAGACCAGTGTCTTGTGTGTTTACAGATGGGGAAGGGAACCACACAGCAAGCTGTGTGTTTGACCCTGGTTTGTGTCTACACACATGCTGTGTTCATATTCCGATATACTGTAACTTTAAAAACAAACAAAAAGGATTACAAAAACAAAGATGGGAAGAGGTGAGGGTGTTGGGGTTGACATCATGAATACAGGATCTTTTGCATATATGGTAGTCTGTGGAAATAAATAACTAGTACAGCCAGAGCCCTAAGAGAGGCAGGAAAATGATGATGTACGGGATGGCATAAAATGATATATTAAAAACTGTGCTGTCAGTGGAACAATGGAATATTAAGCAAAAGTCCATAATAATTGGCAGATATTTAGCTGCACACATCTTTCTCTGGTTGGTGGGTACTAAAGTATATGTGAGAGGAAAGAGAACTAGTTAGGCAATTAGAAGTAATAGGCATAAATAATACACTATGTATAAATACATCCCCCCTCTCCCAAGTTATAGCTCTCATCCGGATACACCTATAATCTCTCAGTAAGTTACACCTACATGCTGATATCCCTTATATTTTGCTTTTTGCACTGTCGGGTTACTGGAGATTCTGCTTATGTAAATGTTCTCTCTTTCTGTAGATGCAGATGTTAATGTTTTCCTTTTAATTATTACAATAATTATTTAGTTATTACAATTAATTATTACAATGCTGGTAGCATCAAACCAGAGGGTCCAATGGCTTAGTAGCTAAAAATGAGTGAACACCACAGACACCATGAGACTGCCACCTGCCATGTTATGGAATACGTGCTCCACAGTGTCTGGAGCTATTAGCAGAACAAGTGTGGGACAAATATATTACATGTGCTAAAATGAAGAGGTAAATATACAGATCTTCCCAGTGTCGTACTGGTGAAGCTTTTACTCTGTCTCACCCCATTTTGTGTTCTCTGTATTCCACAGGAATCGGGGGGAAATGTTCTAAAAACCGTTTTGAGAGTTTGTTACATTGGTAGTTGTAAGCCAAACTGGTTTGGAATGGAAAAATTAAAAAACCTCTGTGGAACTCTTTCCTCAGCCTATAACTTCATATCCCAGTCTCCCATACTTTCTGACCAGGGCTTCATCTCTCTAGGGCTCAGCTCTTGCTCCTCAGTCTGCCTTGCTGGCTCACCAGAGATAATCGCAAAGTACAGCTGGCAAGTCAGCGATGAAGCTTGTTGGTGCTCTGCGAGGGTCCTAGATGGTCAGATATGCTGTGATTTAGGACATATATGTGAATGTTACACCATTTCTTGTCTCTCTGATGTTCTAAACAACCTGAGAAACAGTGAAGGTTTGCTCTTTCTGAAGCATATGAAGGGCTGGGTTCCCCTGATTTCAATACTCAGCTGGCTTATGGGCAGAGCAGAGCATTGGAGAAGGCTGTGCTCAAGTGCAGCACGTTTCAGTTGTTGTTGGCTTCCCCAGCTGAAGAGAGGTCTATTAATGTATTCTTCTTTCTTCTGTTAAAGAATGGGTAGCTCGAGAAGTCTCTCAACACAGTCATTGCCACTTAAATAGCTCATGTGAAAATTAAATCATATCACAAAAAGAAACTTGCAACCATGCATATGATTCTTCAGTCAAAACTGGCCAGTTCTGTAATGTGTTTCACTATCCCATATTTTGCATACAATTGAGATATCTGTTATGAAATGAAACCCAAACTATATAATCTGTTAATATTTATCTTTCTTTCTTTATGAGAGCAGTTTGGAAACTCTGTGTGTGATCTTACATAATTTTAATAACTGGTTGCTGATGGATTTCAATATTAACTCTGACTGTTCTGACTGATAGGATGTTGAGGCTTAATTTTCAGAATGTCACTAATTGTTCTTGCACTGCGTAGGGGTAAAGGCATCTAAGAATATGTGTATAAACCTGCATTTGAGGCCACAAAACTGGTAATGGCAGGGCTGTACCCAGCAATATTGATCATTTCAGCCTGGTCTAGATTCATCACTCAGATGAATAAGGCAAATTTTCAAAATTACTACGTCTTATTATTAAGATCATCATAGGCCCTGTAAAGCTAATCCCAAATGTTTAGTGAACTTCTGAGTTAGAAGGCAATATTAGCAATGGGTGTTAATACTAGTGCCTAAATTGTAGGTGATCTTCTCTCAAGGATCTGGTTAGATGTTCCAAGAATCACTAGAAGGTGGACTTAGGTGTCTAATAACATTTTTTTGGCTTAAAAAAAAAATAAAGGCCCTCACTTAACCCTGAAAATGCCTAAATTGTTTAGGCATGTAGATTTCTACTTTTTTAACATCTCATCCCATCATTATTTTTGCTGCTGTGTATATGCATAGCTGAACAGTCAGTTACTTTCTGCAGTAACCATGCTCTATCTTTGAGTTAGAGGAAGACACTTATGTCCAGTCAGGATTCCTATGCATCCTTATAGAGAGGCAGACATCTTAGGTCTGTTCTTCCTTGTAACATGGATAAATATCTCTTTCCTTTTTAGCTGACACCATAATTATCTGACTGTTTATCTGGAAAGTAGGAAATAAAGTTTTGCATCCCCGTCCTGCTTGATTTGGAACAAAGACTTGAACGTGGGTCGATCACATCCTGAAAGAATATCTGAATCACCCACATATTCAGTACAGTGAACAAAGCCCTTTCAGTTCTCATTCTGAAGATGTTGCATCTGAAGTAAGCAATTATACAATCATAATTAACCAGCACTTACTGTCACACATCTGAAATTGGAGCCTTAACCAGTCAAGCCCATGCTCTTAATTAATTTTGCTCTGCTGACTAGTCGTTATATACACAAAAAAGGCATGATAGTGAAGAAGAGTAAAGATGGAACGTAATATTCAATATCTCATTGATTAGGAAACCCAACTCACTTGGAACACTTAAGACATTGATTTAAATCAAGACGAAGATTTAAATCTGAAACATATATCCTATTTAACAAGTGAATTTTCTAGCCAATGAGCCATTGAGGATAGCACACCCTCTACCTCATTTGCCTCTTTTGTGTAAAGCTTAGTATGGCGTACAACAAGAACTCGGGCTGAATTTGGCCCTTGGGGAAATACAGTGAGGCAAGGCTGATTTTGTGTTGAAAGTTGTGTGCCAAGTTGTGTGCCACTGTGGAACATGTTACTGTCACTGCATATGTATTTGTGTTCCTACTCCTCTGTCCCAGAGGTCCCTTCTATATAAAATAACCATGGTCAGGACAATATCTCATTTCACAGTACTACTAGGGTTACAGTTCTAGGTTTCTCAATTATATCCCATTCTAAGCAGTTTTGTGCATGCTTACCAAAGGAAATAAGTATATGTGGACAAAAAGTTTTTAAGCTTCTTGGGACTAAAGAGCAGCTAAATGATGATGCTGGAAACGTCAATGTCGGCTAAAGGTAAAGGTTAGCTTAAACTCGAGATTGCAGGGTTTGTGCTTGACACTGGTATGAAACTTAAATGATATACACACCTAACAAATAAATATGTACTAATGAGGAAATATTTTGTAAAATATGCTACACAGATCTTTTATTGCAGTGTAATTGGTTTGTAAGCCAATATTATAATAACGCATTCATAAGAATTTCAATCCAAGTTTTAGAACAACTTTAACCAACCTCTGAAAGAAACATAAAATTTAAGGTCAGTAGAAACATTATGTAAAACAAAAAGAAGCTGGTGAACAGAGAAAAAAAATGCACCAAATTCACAGGCAGAATCCTCAAATAAAGTAGTTCAGCACTGTGATAAGAAATTAACTATAAATGGAATAAACATATTGTTTTTCTTCTAATTCAGTATTGATACTGAAGAAAACATAGCAAACTAAATCGTGCAGTTAGAAGAGGGCAAGTTGTTCCTCATTTTTCATTTTGAATTATTAAAATTGTCAGTGATGTACTTTTCTAGGAAAAATTAAATCTTTACTTTGATAGTGAAAATCTTGTCATATTTAACTATTTTGGAAATCAAATATGCCTTTATACCTGCAAACTTGTAAACTTGCCTTCTGTAAAACAGAATAATAAAAGCAAAAAATGCAGACATCCTTTCAGATGAAGGAGTAAAGGAGAATTAAGTTTCCATTTAATTTTCTTGATTCTTCTCCAGTCTTTCCAATATGACTATATTATCATCCACAAAATTATAGCATCATTATAATAATAAAAGATATGTTTTATATCTTTATAAATCATATGAAGTTTAGCAGACCCTTGTAATGCTATATCTGCTTTAATCCCAGTAAATTCTAGCCTAAGACACCATAGCCTGTGGTGTCTCACCTGAGTTCTCAGAGACATTTCAGGAAATGCATTAGCTCTGAGTCAGTGAAATAAATAAAAACAAATATAGTGGTCAATAGCCAAAGAAAAATTTAGCACTCTAAAAGGGTTTTGACAGAAGCCTGAGTTGGAAAATTCAGCTGTATTTTATGTATGTTCCTTAACCACCAATCAGTTTTCCTGAGATGAGTGGTCCAGTTAGCTGCCTAATTTTTGATGCCTTTAGTTCAAGAAACTAGGTTCTATAAAAGAACAAACATGAAAACCTCATAATATCAAATTCTACATCATAATTTGAAACCAAAATCTCACAGTTCCAAGTACCTTATTGCTAGGACAAATGTGATGCAAAGATGTGCAGCTAAGATGGGTGCCTTCACTTCATTTTCAGGTGTAGTAGTTACAGATACAAAATTGGAAAGGGAAAATCTTTGTGGTCATGTTTTGCATCCGGACCAAAACCCCCCATTTCATCCTTTTGCCAAATTTATTCCAAGTGCTACCGAGATCATGCTCTGTTTTTTTCCAATATAGCACAGACCTATAATAACTGCTTAAGCATGCCATACAGTATTAATCTTCCTCATGAACTCTGTCCCAAACCAGTTTCCATGGAGAGAAATTAAGAGGTATGTACAGGCAGAGGAGAAAATATATGGCTAGCCAATGATACAGAAAGGCTCTTTAGATACAGAGAGGCTCTTTAGATGGGAGCTATGATAGAGAGGAAGTATTTTTCAACTGAGATTGCTGAACTGAGGGGAGGACATCATTAGACACAGAGTAGAGAGGAGAATATGAAAAAAGAAAAAGAGTCATCTATGTTGAACTAGGTTTCAACATTTCTTTAAGAAATACATTTTTGAAATTGATCCAGAAAAGAAGAAGAATGCCTAAAGTAGCAGGTGATTTTTTTTAATGTGTGTGATGTGTCTGTGAGAAGGAAGCATCAGCATTTGACACATTAAGTGGGGATGAAGAACTGGGACTTAGAGTCCAGAGAGAAGGGGACTACAATCGTCAAGGTGAGAAGAGATGAAGGCAGCAGCAAAAGAGATATGTTGTTGAAATGGAAATAGGAAAAGAGGTGGACACCGGAGGCACGAGACAAAGAACACTAGGAACACTAGGATATGTATGTGGATTTTGGACAGTGGGAATAAATGTGTGAGGAGTATAGAGAAGTAAGCCTTGTATTTGAGAATGCCTGAGAGAATAATGTTGCTCTGGGTTCACAGTCAATTTTGTTTGCCAGGTTATAAACCCATATATATATATATGTAATGATACTAAAACATGAACTTTACATTTAGACAATACTCTGTTTATTGTAATAGTTTGTTAGCCAAGCAATCTGCAGTAGCTGCAGCTGTGGCTTTTCCATCTCATCAGTAATTTTAACTCTGACAGTCATTACTGTGAAGCTTTTCACAATATTTTAAAGTGATACTTTCCTCCCACTTCTTCAGTTCTGTTTTTTTTTTTTTTTTTTTTTTTAAATGGACTATGCATCCTTAAACATCTAAATAATTTGTCCTGAGACAGAGATACACTTTGGAACAGAAGATGTGAATATGGTTCTGATAAAGCTCTGCAATGTTTGTTAAAAAACCCCAAACAAACTACAAACTCAAAATGTAGCCCTGAACAGTTTATGATTATTTATAATCAATATCTTCCTCCATAATATAGTCTAAAAAACCAGGTCCTGAAACAGCATGCATCTCTGTGAGAGGGTGGCCGCTACACCTTACCAATTGTTTAATCCTCTCTCTTTGCTGTGTGCGAAGCACCAAGTTGTCTATTACTTATGACTGCTTTAAACAGTACCTGCCTGCCCTATGACTTTCCAAAAGACCCCAGGATGAGGTTAGCATGATAAGGACCTTGATTTGTCTAAGCAGGAGTCATTCAGACTGACATCACCCATTCATTTACTGGAGAGTAAACAAAAAATATAAAAAAAAGAAAGAAAAAGACTTGAATGTTGGACTGACTTACTTCTGAAAGGGCAGCTACACTATCATTACCACCAAGAGCATACAACCTGAGCTTGATGTTGGTCTACTTAAAATTATTATTTTCCTATGAGGCGTTGGCAAAGCAATTTATAAAATGATGGGGTAAAAGTAAGAAAAGCCCCATTAAAAGCTTTTTCTTTCCTTTAAATGAAAGTGGACAGAGTAGGACTGTTTGAGTTTGAACCACACCTTTGTATATTTGTCTTTCTTAACATCTATTAACTGATTAGATTTCCCTTAGCAGTAATTGTGCATTGATAGATAATTGTATCATTGTGGCTTCTTACTGGGGAAAGGTATTACATCCAAACACTTAAGATAGATAAAACCAGATGGATGTATCTGTCTGTCCATCCATCTTTCCACTCAAGAAGCCTTTGGGTATTTTTTGAGAATTTAAAGTAGTCACAAACAAAAGAGGCATTTTAAAGAAGGAAAATACATAATTAAGAAAGATGTCAAAATTATTTTATTGTCAACATCCACAATATCCATGATACAGTGATGTTGTGTAACTGTTCCTGCTGAATAGCAGTTCTCAGAACCATAATGAGTTGCTATTAGAAAAAGCAGGGACTTATTATTAGTATCCCCATAGAGTTATCTTCTAAATTATTTATACTTGCAACACTTTCACGTAATGGCAGTTTTAAATGCAAGCAAACAAAGCAAACCACACAATAAAGAGAGGGGAAGAGAATTGTACAGAAACCCTTTCTAAATGCATGCAGTTAGAAAGGCAAGTCAAACAAACTAATCAGATTTTGTTTCCTACTCAGCTCCTCATGAGATTTGCAATAGACAGCATCAAAGCTTTTTGGGGTTATGTCACCTTGATAAGGGATTGAATGGCACTGTATCTGTTTTATGTCTCACATCTAAAATGTAAAGGAATGCGACTTTATTTGTCTGGTGCAAGTTTGCTTATTGTCTTTGAAATTCCACAGCAGACGCCCCCCAAAAGCTTAGCTATCAGAAAGGTGCAAATAACATCAGAGCTGTGTGTTCTCTTATGTTCATCCCCTAGGTTATGATGCCTAGGGTAGGTTTGCACAGGAGTTGGGGGGAGCAGCAGGGAAGACTGTTGGTTTTACATAAACTTAACATTGTGAATTACTGATTCTGCTTCCCACACATGCGTTACTAATACACAGTGTAATGATTAACACTTTAGGAGTCAACAATTTTCAGAAAAATTGAGATGGGATGCCTTAAAAAAAAAAAAAAGCCAAACTCAAGTCTGTTTGGTGAAGAGATAATTTAGGTGAAACTGAAGAGAAAATAGCTTACACTGAAGACTCTAATGGAATCTCCTTCTGGTCTTAAACTGTTTGCATTTATGAACATATAAAGATCATCCTGTTCACTTTCCATTAACCTACCTATGAAGTTTTGTCTTAATCATCAAAACAAATTCCTCCAGCTGAAATCACTTTCTTATTATATTACTGAGCAGCTAAATTTGGTTACTTTAAAAACAAATTTCTATCCCATAAAAAGAAAAAAAAAACAGCACGTTTTCCCCCCTCCACCCCCCCCCAGAATAGAAGTATGTAGTTAAGTACTCTCATCTTTTTGTCAGTCACAATACAAACAGGTTTTAAAAGTATCCAGTTATTCTGAATGTCTCTTTTCTGGGCATTTGGTTTAAGGTGCCCAAAATAAACACACAATGAAAATGGTGGCCTTCTTTTTAAGCAAAATGACTCTTACATGTATTAAAAATCTTATTTGCCTTATGCTTGACAGCACCCTCACTGATTGCCATGGAGTTACATTAGTTTAAAATTGGAGCAACTGAGTACTGGATCAGGTCCTATAGTCAGACATATGTTTTCCACTAGATAATGGCTACTTATATATTTATGAATTTTAAAATGCTTTTCAGTTTAACTATCATTGGTACTATGTGCAGGAAGTAAAGAAGTAAATTGCAACCAAGCTTTCAGGGGTTTATTCCTTCATGAAGCACTTGTTTTGCAAGTGTCAGGGGAGGGCAATTGTATAGTGCCCTCTACATAATAAATGCTTCTGTTGAATATTCTTAAAGTAATATCTGTGTGTTCGTGGGTTTAGGGACAGAGCTATTACCTGTTGGATTTTATATTCCTAAATACTATATCATCATTTCTTTAATCTAGCTTCACAAAAGTTTTAAGGAGATACAAAATAATAGGTACTCAGATCTATTCTGTCCTGATCACCCCTAGAGACAGTGAGTACTCACAGGGTGATAAACAGCTTTCAGGCAAATGCATAACTCCAGTGTCAGTCAGAGTTATGTGCAGACACTCAGAGCAGAAATAGTATATAGCTCTCCATTCCTGAACATGACAGTCATAATAAACCTTAACCTCAACATTCCTTGCTTTCCTCAACCACAGCTAAAAATGCTACACACATTTATACCATCTAATGAACCAGGCATTAAAAGGAAACCACCGATCTATACCAATAGATTATCAAGAAAAGAAGTGTGAAGTGAATACTTGCTCATTACAGTATCGTGGTAGTTGCAAAGAGGAAAGACCTAATACATCACTGTCATCATCCTTCAGCAAGAGTAGGGAATAGTCCACTGGTGAAGGTCCCACTTCCTGCTAAAGTAACTGCTTTTGAAGGGGATAATGCAAACATACAGTGCAAAATCCTTGGGGTCAGAAACCCAGAATCACCGTGGTGAACCTGGAAAGGAATATTGGGTGCTTATTTTACTCTTCCTTGGTGGCAGTACAAAGGAAGGACAGATTAGGGATTGAAGTAGGGCTTTGGATTTGAGTGATTTGTGTCTGGTTTCTAAATCTGTCACATATTCCCTATACTAAGATGTATAAACCAATTAATAGTACATGATGACTCTGAGTATGAAAAGAAGGGAGAGGGTATAAGACTTGCTCTTTCAGAAGCAAGTTAGTAAAGAAAGAGTAGGAGTGAATGGAGTTTAGAACTGGTTCCTTTTCCATCCACACCTCCTTGAAGCCAGGGAAAATCCAGCACTGAAATGATAGCAACCTATAGCAAATAGTGGTCAGTAATGAGCAAAAGCAAAATAGGAAACTCTGCTACTGTTATGCCTCAGAGACATGTTCCATGCTATTCCTACAGTTTCGCTAATAACCAAGCCCCTACTCTATCTGACACTCAGTTTCCTGTTGATTAATTGAATTAATAAAAATTTCTTTTCCATCTCACCTTTAATTTTCCTAATTTTGACATGATACATTTTCTACTGTTTTTGAGACAATTTGACAATGAAAGGCACAAAGATATCTAGATACTAATATATCCATGCCTCTACACTGCACAGGATTTACCTTCCTCTGATTGAAATTCTGATGATGGTTGAGGGCTTGATTGTACTAGCTACAATTACTAGAGTCTGGTTTACAATTTATTCTGCAACTGTTATTCACATGTAACTTTTCAGAAGTCTTTCTAAGATTATTTTTTTATGTGGATAATTATACAGATATTTAAGAATTCTAATCACATATAAATGCTCAATCAAAACACATATTTTCCTGTGAGCTAAAAATGTCTGGATTTCAGTCTTGATTCTCCAAAGAACATTATTGTTCCTGCAGGACGTGCACTGGAACATAAAAGAGCACTTTACCTCACCATTTGAATTGGATGAACTTTTTTCTCCCTCCTTTTTTTTTTTTTTTAAATTTTTGAGTGTTTAATTGATTATTGTTGTCTAGGTTTTTTTTTTTCTTACCATCTTTATCTTCTTCCCTTGTACATGTGGATTTGCTTCTTTTAGAAAATCTACAAAAAGAATGTTGTCTTCATTCTGTGCTTTTGATTTTGTATATTTAATTTCTAAATAAAAAGTAGAAATTTTCAATTTCAGGGTTGAGTCAGCTGTCTCTCCTGAGGGACTACCAAAGAGAATACCAAGTAATTCTAACTGTATGATGTGGATTCCAAGACCCACCAGTTCACTTCTCACAAGCCACAAAACAAATGCTGATAATTGACTTTTGGCAAGTACTGATAGGAACTGGACTAAAACTTAGGCCTGAAATAGTAAATATTTTGGCGTATGAAATACTTCCTCATTCATAAGATAAACACTGTACCAAAGTGGTAGACAGGCAAATTGCTATGCCCTCATGTCTCTCTAGGTTAATGCCTCTCTCAGAAAAGAGGGAGGAAAGAGAAGAATTTAAAAAATCCCAATAAAGAATCTCTTACATTTGCAGACAGTGAGAAGAAATCCAACCTGGCAATCAGAAAGAAGAGTAAAAAACAACTACTGAAAATGGGAGGGCAGAATGTACAGGTAGAGGAGGAATTTATTTCTACAGTGATCACAGAGGGGTGGGACACCTGAAATGTCCAGCTGTTTTTCAAATATATATGTGGCCAAACCTACATTTTGTGTTGAGGAAGCACAGTTTGAACCAGAATATGGTAGACTGTGGTATCTCCACTATAATGCTTCAATAACAGTTGCTAGAGCCCCTTGTTTAAAAATGGGAAGAGTGTTGATGCAGACTTCAGAAATTGTAGCAGCAGGCAAAACAACTCTTTTTATCTGCTTATAATAAGGAAATACGTAAGCTTCTCTGCATTTTGTTTCACTTCAGCTCTATTTAGTTTTTATCCAGGCCTATTTTCATGGATTTCTTTTAGATATATTTCCTATTAAGCAATTAAAGTTGAAATTCTTTGTAGCATGGGGCTCATTTGAAAACAGATACCATTAGCTGTCTGATCGAGTGAACACCATGGAGGGGAATGGCAGAGTCAACTCACTTTGGCTTCCAGCAAAACAACCTGCCAGAGGCTAACAACAGAACAAGAGGTAGAAGTTCTGAAGTGGCACTTGAGGACATGGTTTAGTGGTGAACATGGTGGTGGTGCTAGGTTGATGGATGGACTTGATCATCTTAGAGGTCCTTTCCAACCTTAACAATTCTATGATTCTGTGATTCTGAGTGTCGGGATCCAGCAGTTTTCAGGGACCTAATTCTAGGCTCATCATAGGAATGGCAAGTTTAATTTTCCCTATTTTTACACTATGTAAAGTCTTTCAACGTCAACAAAGTTTCTCTTCATTTACTTTGGGACAAGTAGGAGTGCCATCAGACCAATATCTCCCAAAATTTTATATCGTATGGGTCCGTTCCAACTCAGGATATTCTATGGTTCTATATTTTACAGGATATAAATTTCAGGCCCAGTAATTACTGGACCCTGGAGGAAAGTTATAAGTAATAAACATTAATGCATCCATTTTCTTTTTCCTTTAAATAAAACTAATTTGTGTATTTGAAGGTTATATGTAAACAAGTTGATTAGTACAATCATTGCTTCATTGCCATGCCATTTTCCTTTTCCTGGAGGTTCATTGCAGAAGTGAAGCGTGCATGTCAGAGCACCCTCTGATTTATCTGACACTGATGTTTTTTGCTTGTTTTACAGTGAATGGAGATGAGAATCTTTATGCCCTTTTCTGAGCATGCCAGCATAAGCAAAGAGTACTGTGTTTCCACTGAAACTATTCATGTTTCAGAAAGCTTGCATCCCTTAAATGACTGTTTCTTTGAAGTAAGTTGCTGTGCAAAGTCAGGGTAGACTGTTAGGGACCAAGCATAAAGAAAACATGGATAGGGGCATGCTGGAGAGGAGTCTGTGGGAATAATTCCCCTTTGTATCATCTCCATGGTGGTATAGCCTGAATTACTACTGCATCAGAGTTCATTTAAATTTGTAAAGTCACCACATACACCAGAGACAATTCATATTCCCTAAATTTACCAGAGTAAACATTCATGACATGTATGCCCTGAGGTCAAGATAAAATACCTATATCAGGTACATGTTTAGTAGTGTGGCTTACAGATGCCTCTCTGTGATTTCATACGCTGGTGAACAGTACTGAACACTATAATGGTGGAGAAGAGTATTGAGGTCTGTAACACCTCTCTGGTGATACAGGTGTTACTGTAGGTATCTTCAGTCATTTGCTATTATCTCCATGTCACGACACATGAAAAAAAGGAAGAACACAAACTGTTGCAGTCCTTTGCAGGAAACTCTGCCACATCTCTACGTGTCACCCTGCAAAAGCTGCTTGAGTAAGTTATTTCAAATACTATTTGAAGACTGATTCAAAATTCAAAATTGAAATCTGTGGAAAAACTCCAGCTCGCCTTAACAGACTTTGAAATAGGAACGTAGACAATCAGAACGAGAGACTAAAGGAACAAAACTACTTTGAAAACATGATCTTAATCTGCCAGCCCCCGAACACTACCTCACTTATATTACCTCCAGAGTGCCCCAGTACCACTTTCTGGGAAAGTCAGAGAATGAAGCAGCAAAGTGCATTTATATTTAGGGGAAAAATATTTTTAAAAAATGTTTTTATGTAATGCTAGTACTTTTCCACCTAATATATTTTAATGATACTTTTTTTGTATTTCTGACTTATGTTATAATATATTGTCATATAACACAAAAATATGTATGATATTCCAAGAACGAGCTTTTGAAGTTTTTCGCCAGCCTACATTTGTCGCTTCAGTGTTTAATTATTTACTGTTTGAACACCTCTGTGGAAGCACACCGGTCCATCTCAGTGCTACATTCTGGTAACTGAACACTGTTCACATGGTGAATCCATTTCCTGACTTCACTGCTAATAGTTATTGTCAGAAAGGCTGTGCAGACTGTTATAACCTTGTCAGCTGATTGAATAATTTAGGGGACAGGTTTCCAAAGCTATCCATGTACATAAAACAGACATGTGCGTTGTGGTATTTCTAAAAGCCTGTGAGGGTCATTTGAAATTGACCCACTACAACATGGATGCTGTCTACAGTGAGCTTTGCATCTCATCTGGAGCTTCTAGGAGCTGCCTTATTATGACTAATAAGTCTACAAATTAGGTCTCCTGGATTAGTTCTCAGAAAGAGGAAAAACCAGAAATTTCTGAGTAGAGTTGTAGGAAATACTTGCAGTGAGCACAGTCAAATAAAATTATTATAATACTGGGTTTCAGCAGAAAACACAAACCTCAGCACAGGCTCATAGTGTGATTCTGGACTCATTTTTAATTTTGCTTTACCATCATGTCATATTTCAAATCTGAGGGAAATGTTGTAGTTTGTCCTAGATTTTTGGAGAGAAAAAAAAATTTACATCTAAGTGGGAATTTTAACATGTACAAATAAACGTTAAGTCATGTGGCTGAGGAATAAAGTTTCTCCTCAGACCTGCTTTTATACAAACACGACCCTCCAGAACCTTGATGAGCTGTAGACTGTTGAGACTTGCTCTCCCTGATTTAGCAGTTTACTTAAGCATGTGCCTGTCTATAAGCACATGGATAACTTCATTAACATGACTGAGAGTTAGGCAGGTGCTATGACAGCCTAATGGAGTTAGGCCTCATCTGAAGAATGAGTTCTGAGTGTTTGTTCTTGAGTAAGTCATCCAGCAGTCATCTCGGTTTTTTTGCTGATCAGACTACTTTATCCTTTGTATCGGTGGCCTTTGACTAAACTTAGCAATGGGTACTCAGCAAGAGTGAAAATTTTTGATTCTAAATAAAATTATTTTAGCTCATTATAATTAAGGGCATAGATATTAATAATGAGTTTTATTAAAAAATGCTAAACTAGTGATTCACTTTAGGAAAAATACCAAATGTCTCTGTGAGGAAGAGGGCATCTGCTTTTCATTTGGAAACAGTGTAAAGTCTGAGAAATGAGGCATCAAGAAAAAAGTTAAAGGTACAGGAGGCAACTGAGAAGAGGCCTTATCTTGAGCCAAATGACTGGCTTTTTCCTAAGTTCATCCCTCAGATTTGAGTATTGAGATAGTGAGAACTTCAAAGGATCAGCGGTACTCATCTTTCCCTCCAGAAAACAATGGGTTTTTTCTGTGTAGAAATGTACTCTGAATTACTATGAATTAATTTTTCTACTCCTTTTATAGCTCCCATTGACTAAACTACTGGGCTTTAATAGGCACTGGAAAGTTAAAATTAAGAGAAAGGAAGACATCCTGGAAAAAACACATGGACAGACCTCAACACATTCAAGACCTTCGTGAAAGAGTACAGTGTTAAGGAAGTTGAAATTCCATATGGTTGTAAAGTTAATAGAAAAATCCTGATTTCTTTTTCTACATAAACCCCAGAAATATTCACGATGTCTTCCAAAGCACTTAATGGGCTGCCTTACAGGACACTCTGCCCATCAACATATAATATATACTTTTTTGAGACATGGCATTGCTTTAAAAATGCTGTGTTTGTTTTGTTTTGCGTTTTTGCCACCATGTAAAATGGCAAATTCTTCCAACAAAGAGAAAGTAGACTTTATTAAACTTGCAGGCTTACAAATGAACAAGGCCAGACAATGTAAAGAGCTGTCGAAACTTTCTGGGGGGTTGATTTATGTTGAAACAAGCAAGTGAAATACAGCATATTTTATGTTGTCTGATAAAAGATGGTTTATAAAAAACCCTTCAAAATGCAACATTTTGAAAACCACAATGAAAAATGAATTTTTGATAAGGCTTTCCTC
Organism: Lophotriccus pileatus; assembly: GCA_035583135.1. NCBI lineage: Eukaryota > Metazoa > Chordata > Aves > Passeriformes > Tyrannidae > Lophotriccus > Lophotriccus pileatus. Next base: position 32,474,898 of record JAWWES010000168.1, on the reverse strand, counting down.
ACTGATAGTCTTAGCCAAGAAGAGATTTCTACTATGCAAGTGCAATATGGAATTTTGACTTCAGAAACTCTGTATGGACTTTGTTTTACATCAGTCATTGAATTTAGGTGAGGAATAGAGAAGAAAAAGAAAGAAGTGATAGAGCCAGTAGATATCAAAGAATGATTGTAATCTATTTAAGGCAAGAAGTACATTCTGAGCTATAATTTTCCTGATTCTACATAAATGCCCATCCAAATTTTTTAATCTCTTTCTGCTTATATAGGTATTTTTTAAGATAAAACACAGTAAATCTTTCAATTTCTCCCAGTACTCAATTTATCCTGGAAATTGTTCTTTTATCATTGGTAACATTGAACTAATGAATTTACCATTCCAAGTTTATTCTCCAAATAACTAAAAAAAGGAAGACCGCTGAGGTTTCAGAGAGGTGTAGAAAGGTCTACATAAAGGTCTGGATTATTCACTTTTGTGTACTAGTCACTAGACATGACTATCTCTTTGAAAATTCTGACTTGAGTCTTGGGCACATACATCACTTAATGTAAAGGCAATATAAGATACTCTTGTTTATAAGGTATTGTGGGTTTTGTATGCATTGAGTGTGGGTGGAGGTGGTCACATAAGGTGCAAAACATTCACGAATCAGCTTTAGTCACATCTTTCTGAGCAGAAAGGTTTTATCAGAGCATGTGTCCTTTAGGGATCTTATGTTGTTCAAGCCTTTCTATTCCTCTTCACTTATTTTTGATGCTAAGTGGCAGGAAAAGCTAATTCTACCTTTACTGTTCCATTGGGCCAGATTTTCACTAGATTTAAATCACTTTGGTTTAGTTATGTTGATTGCTATTATGGTAATTTTTGCTATCTTGCTGTTCTAGAAAGCACCAATCATAGCTCTGCACTCTTAGTTGAGTACCTGTAAGTGCTCAATTCCCAGGAAGGGAATTGAGGCCGCACAGAAGGCTGTTTTGGTGTTCCTGTTGCCAAACGGAAAACGGGACAACTTCTTAACAGCGTATTGACATTGTGGTTTCTCACAACTCATCCCAGACCAAAGTAGGGGTTAACTAACAGTTTAGGAAACCAAATTACCAGATTTCCTTATTACATGACATTTTTCCACAGGCAGCATACCTTGAATTAATTCATGCAGTCCAGTGTGAGCAGGTTTTGAAACTTTTGAAAGTTCACATGCTGCAGTAGTCTTGAACTTCGTTTCAGAAAAGAAGTGAAAGTACGTTTGCCACCTTATTGTCAATTCTACAGGGAAATAATGTTCAGTGTACTAAGCATAAGTCTTGCTGTCTCACAGCAACTTGTGGCAAGACCAGTAGCAGTCATCAGCTAGAAATGTTCAAATTGTGCAGACCCACTTTGCCGTGTTTATGCCAAGGCGTAATTTGGCCAAGAAATTTGGACTGTATCTGGATTTTAAAAATTCAGTAGATCTGTGTTGTTCTGGAGCTGGGGGCTTAGGTTTGACCTTTCCCATTCTAGCTCAAAAAATATAAGCAACTGAAGCAATTAATAGTATAACTAATATTTTAACAGTCAAAAGAGCTTGGTATAGGTATGGTATTGTCTCACCTGTCATCTGTCTTTCTTTCCCTACAGTTTACAAAATTACAGCTGTCCTGACTTCTTCTAAAAGGTAAGCAGGGTTATCAGTTTTAGGATTTGGGGGTTCTCTCTGTGTGTGTTTCTTTGTAGTTTTTATGAACAGATACTTTTGAAAAGAAAAGCCTAAGTCATACATAGAATTACAGTTCCCAAATAACAAATAATACTGTATAAACCTCTCTTCCTACGTGTTTTCCTTAGAAGTCTGTGGGAGAAGGGCGAAATGCAAGAATTCAATGAAACATAAGCAGCAAGTAAACCTTTCTATCCTCTCCAATTACACAAAAATAGGAAGGGAGCATCGTTTTCAAAGGAACAAATGTTGCACAAGACATGCCCTTTAAATCCTTTTTAAGGCTCCATGACCTGTAAAACTATCTGCAATATCAGCAACAGAAAGCCTTCCACAGAACAAATGCTTATGTTTTATATGTACTATATTTGCTAATCATTAGTTCATAAGCAAGAGCAGATATACAGTGTGCTATAAATAATGGCGGGAATGTAAAAGTGAATTGATCTGTCTGGCTATCTAGTAATACTGCTGGCAGAGAACCAGTTTTGAATGGCTGCCAACTACCACAGACCCAGCCAGGGATTTGTCTAGGGGTCTTGCCCTGTCAGGCAGAAAACAGTCTTAAGCTTAGCTCCCAGAACTGTGAGCACCGCCTACTGCTCAACAATGAGCATTTCCTGCAGCGTCCCCTTTACCCACTTAGTTAAATAGCAGAAAACATGCACGAGTTACCAAGCTATGAAACCAAGCATCTAAAAATATTAATCACTGGATAGAGAGGTCAGCGTGCTTGTGAACTGAAGTGAAATACATTGTTCAAATTGACTCCGCACACGGAGAGTGAGAAACTGGAAGTGAGATCCACAGAGGCACAGAGACAAGCACAAATATGCTAAATTTATTCTGTTGCCAGAGCCCTTAAAGCATTCCACAAATGTATGGTAGCTACTGTGCCGAAATCCTCATGGGTGAGGTAGCAAACAGGCAAAAGAACGGAAACATTTTTAGTGATCTAGATATTTTTAAGAGGATAATTATGCTAAATAATGTGATTGTAATAGAAACAAATGGGGTGGGGCTTTATTACAGGAAAGAAAGGAGGTGGCTCGGAAGCAAGTCCTGACAGCAAAATTATTTCCCCATACCTAGTGCAAATGGAGCAAAATGGTGGGCTAATTTTCCCCTCTTCCTTTAAGTCAGTCATGCTGATCCACTTATTGCATTGCTTGAACTAGTTTTCCCTGTGTATAAACATGGAAAGACAGCTCAGGCAGCAAGCTCACCTCGGGATGCCTTGCAGGGATTCAATAATGTGCCTGCTTGGCACTGTTTCTTGTATCCCTCAAGGCTGTCTCCAAATTTCTTTTTAAGATAAGCCTTGGATAAAAAAAAAAAAAAAAAAAAAAAAAAAAAGGAGAAGAAGATGAAGAAAAAAAAAGGAGTCCCATCAAATGATGCAGTTCAGCTTCATGTAATCTGTCTTTGCTAGGTGATTCTGATTCACTGTTTGGTACAGAATCAGGGTGCGTCCGTGCATGCATGTATGTATGTGTGCAGGCAGACTGATTGTGTCTGTTAAGTATTTATATTCCTATATAAACCTATATATTATCTTCACTTACAAAGAGAAGACAAGTTGCTAATTAAGTACTGGTAAATTGAATTTCTTCAAAGTGAAGCTTATAGATCAGAGACCACAGGATTCGGGGCTGCTGCTTTGGTTTTGAATTTGGCATTGCTTTATTGAATTTTATAAATACCAACCAAATTCAAACAAAACTGATTTAGATTTCACCTCATCACTTAAAATATATTTTGTAGAGTACAGTCTGTGCAGTAATCCTCTGCTATACTTTAATTTGGTTTTAATTTTATAGGCCCTGTTTTAACTGCATATTTCCAGACCTTTATTTCTCTCACAGCTCTTAGCAAAATGGTAGCTCATAAACACAAGCTCTGCTGTATAGACTTTGCATTTCATCCCAAAGTATTTCCTTTTTTATAGCCATGGTCTTTCCATCTTAGTGCTCTGAGCTTGGGTCACAAATCTCACTGCTATTCCAGTGTGTGACATCTTCGCTCGTTTGCCGCTGCTCATTAACAAACAATACTGCTGTGAAATTGGTTTAATGACAAAGTAATAAAATTGCTATTCTGCTCACAGATTGCCTGAGGCACTTTGAGCTCCTACAAGGCTTACTGTGGGTGCCAAGATACATTAAGCTGCTTATTCGTAAAAACTGCATCATCCGTTTTTTTCACAGGTTTTTTCCTTTCCCTATCTAGCCCCTGCTTCTTTTTATCTTCAAATAAAAAGATATATTTGCTTATGTTCTTCCATGCTGTCAAGTTTTTACTTTCATGCATATTTCTGAAAAATGAAAGTGTATTTCATTTCATTTTTCTTTTTAAAAGGTCACTTTGTCCCTATTGCAAGGTTGTCCCTGGACTCCAAACCTTTTACAATGCAACATTAAGGAGACTTATTTTAATATATCACATTATGTAATTGGGATACTAGGTAGAGTTAGGCCTATTTTAGACATAGCTGGATAAGAAAACTACTTATAGAATGAGTTTCCTTTTTTAAAGAACTGATTTGTGTAATGCAACTATTTTCTGTCATGATTGTAAGGCTAAAGCATTTTTCTTGGTTTCTGTTTTAAATCTGAAAATAATTATCTCATACCTCCTTACTTTTCATACCCAAATTCTACAAATACTAAAACATGGCAGAGTAATGACAGCTAAAAAGCTTTAGGAAGGCACGTGGTTTTCATAATGAACTGCATGTTTTAGAAGGTCTTCCTTTTTTTTTTTTTTTTTTTTTTATTTGGTTTGGTTTGGTTTTTTACTTTTCTTTTTTTCATTTGTGTGAGGCCTGCACAGACCCAGAGATTTCCTGCTGGCAGACAATGGTAAAACAATCCAGTTGCCCTTTGACAGGTGGACAGGTCCTGATAGTTATAGCTAGGCATCTTGACACTACCAAAACAGTGTAAACAAACACACAGTCCTAATCAATATTGTTTTCACATTTTAAACAAACTTGCTAAATATTTATATTTATCAGTTTTCATTCAGGGAATGATTATAATCTCTAAATGCTTCACTGCTTTTACATGTATACATCCACATGCACCTTTATAAAGTACTTTTTAGGGAAAACAATGAGGAAAAAAACCCTTTTACTTATTTCCACCTCAATAACAAGTAATTTGACCTGCTGAGTAGCTTAGGGAATGTGTTTTGGGTACCTGTGATGGTTAGCTAGCAGTGGAAAAACTGGTTCAGAAACAATAAGACCTGGTCTGAACATGAATCTCACACACACCCCCCGCCACCCTCCTTCTCCACTTCAAACCTCAGACTGATCCTCCTTTCAAATATCTTGCGCTTCAGGGCTTCCCCAGGTCAGATTCACTGCAGAATGTGTCTGACCTGAGGAAGCCTCAGAGCATGAGATTTGAGTGTAGCAGGCTGATGCAAGCCCAGGAGAGGCTCCCAGCCTAGCGAGCACCTCTCAGTGGGATTATCCAAGGTAGGAAGGCCTGCTGGAGGTCAGGAAAGGATTTAAGCATGCACAGAGGAAAGTGAGGGATAATGGGAGCCACTACGGCTGAGTTTGGGCTGCTGACTCCGCTCAGAGGTGGTCATGAATTAGGCTGGGAGATCAGGGAGGAAAAGAGAAATGGAGGAAAGATGAAACTGTGAGTCAGAGGAAAAGGATAAGCTGATGTTTAAGAGAATTTAACTGGCAGCTAAGAGGCAGACAGGACATCCAAAAGTGTGGGAATGGTAAAGCAGCGAAAGGCTCGCAATTATCCTGTTGGTTGAGGGGGAGTTAATGAAGTTAAAAACCACATATCACAGAAGCTTCAAATCAGAAATAGATCATTTCGGTGCCTTCTATAAGTATTTTCCAATTTTCTGTTTCCCTGTGATCTGTTTCTGTGCCCACTAAAAAGACGTAGAAAGCAAGCTACAGCTGATTATGGCCCTATGATCTCCAGGTCAGGTCTTTTTTTCTCCACACCTGTTTAAAACTTTCTATTGCCTGTTCTAAACTCTACCTGATCTTCACTTCCAGTGAGTCACCTACAAACATTGTATAGCCAGAGCATGTGGGAGAGGGTATGGTGGTGTGAGTCTTAGATTCACTGACTCTCTACTTGAGGAGAATTTCCCCACTCCAGGGAAAGCTGGCAGTTCATGCTCTTTTTGTGTTTCTGGAGAGTTGCAAAGGTGCTCATCCTCTTGGTCATGGAAATCAATGGGAGCTAAGCCCTAAGCAGGAGTTAGGAGCACACGTGTGGAGATCAGAGCTTTCGTATTCAAACCAGGAGAAAACCTACAGCACATCCACTGGAAATACTAATGCAAGATTAATTAAGCTTCTGCTTAATTCTTCTGCTAGGCAGATTTGGGCTGATTTACTGTTCAAAGGAAAAATATTCAACGATCTACTTATCCTAATGTCTGCTGGAGACCCTAGAAGTATGTATCAGGCCCCAAGGATACTATTCAGAAGCTTCTGAATTACTTTCTTCTCCTGTCTGTGAAGTATACACTCACAACTTGCTTATTTTCCTATTCGCATTTTTATGGATCAAATGTAGGCCCAAAGTTTGTGTTTTAGAGAGCATATGTATATTTTTTCTTGGACCCCTGTGTAGAGCACAAGCACAGTCTGAGAAAAGAATTTGGCCCATATGAAGGGATTGTCAGGTTTTAAAGATGTGGTAATTACAAGCACACAAGGAAGCCATGAAAGTCTGGATGAAAAATTCAAATGAGCCAGCAAAGACACAAATTTGGCTTTGAACTAGGAAAGCTCTTGCTTTGATCCTGATCCTTTTGGGCTGCAACCACAAGTACTGACAACAAGCCACATGTGTATATTGAATGAGCTGATGGGGCTGACTGAGAGGTGTGTCCGTTGCCTGTTCTTGCTATCCTGCATGCTTACATCTGGTCGATATTTTGGTATTTTATATTTTTCATTTTATTTGCAACTGGTGGCTTATGGGCCTGTGAGCACTGAGGATTGCAAAACTGAAAGGTTAAGGGATAAGAGAAAGATATTGAATGCAGTGACACTGAAATTTTGAAAGGAAAATTACTGAGTCTGGGAACTATTCTATAGCAAGTATCTCATTTCTCCTTATCTCTTTCTTCGACCAAATGGATAACAAAATGCCTTTGGCCCTCTATAGGTTCTCAGGTTTAGTATATCTGCACTTTTCCAGACTGACTCAACACACCTCATTTTGCTGTTTTAAAGACTACCTAGGAATTTTCCATAGACTTGTTTTGAAAAGTTTCCTAATTATTTGTAAAGTGATAAGTTAAGTAATTATTTTATTTATGAATGATTAGTGTAGTACTCTCATTGCAGATAACCTGGAACAGATTTTATGGTGCAAAACTGCTAGAAAGTGTTCTTTTATTAAAACAGTTTGGCCAGGAAACTTGTCTGACCATAGAAGAATACCTGATGTAACTATAACTGTGGTAGGATACAAGTAGGATGATGTGTGCAACAGCTATGTACTGTAACAGCTATGTGCAATGGCAAGGGAAAGTATGGAAGCAGAGAGAGAGGACTAGCTTGGAAGACCATTGCAGCCAGAGTTTGGTGTGACAGAGGCAGAGTGCAAGTTGTCCTAGTTTATCTTTGCAAAGCTGATACCTACAGCTGTATTGAAACCCAAACAGAGGAGAAACGACCAGTTTGAAATCAGGTAACAACTTACTAGATTTACTTTTCATGATTTTTCTCAAGCACAAGGATATAGACACATCCAAAATATTCTTTTTGAAACCCCATTCATTCAGTAAATCACACAGGATGAGAAGGATAGATTCTGTCTTTATACATGCCTAGTGTAACATACACCGGGCCAGCACAGTCCCACAAGACACAGTCTTGGGGTCCCCGAGACTCCCTCCTGAAGCACAGCTCTCCCCCTTCTTCCTCCTCTAAGGGAGCAGCAATTTACTGCTAGCCCATACCAGCTGCCAATTATTCCAGCATCTTCAGTCCTCCCCCAAATCCGTTCATAGCAGCTTGTATTTTGAGAGTACAGGGGAAGAATCTCCTCAAGAGATAACACATTGAAAATAAATGTTAGCTTCTATAAAAGGTACAAGCTTAAGTATGCCATGCCCACTGCATTTATTTAAGGATACAAGTTCCTTCAAGCAAAATGTCAATATTTTATTTCCCTCGAACTCTGAAACTGTGTTATTTTAGTTGAGTATTAAAGCAAGTCTCTGGTTTTATTTGCTAATTGCAATAAACCTTCTCAAAGGAATGTGATTTGAAAGTTGTTTTAAATGCAGATGACACTAGATTTTAGTCTACAGAGTAAACCAGAAAAATTTTTGCTGATGGTTACTAGATTTACTTTCCCAAACTGCCCAAGTATTATGTTTTATGAAGGACCATGTCATTCAGTTATGTTTGTACCTTGACAGTGATAACTAGCATGGTGCCACGGAAACCGGAAAAATGCATTTAGGGTTGGGCCTATGCATCAGAGAACAGAATCAATCTTCCTAATTAACTGCAAATTAGCAATCCCAAAATGAGTGGGATCAACCTGTCTTCACTGGCTAAGAATCATGTTAAGTATATAGCTTCCTCTAAATGCCTCTAAATTACATTTATGCCTGTATAAAGTAACATTCTTTTAATCTAATGCTGCATTAATGTCACTGATCTGAAAGTTATTGCACTGTTTTAAATTTCAGCAGATAGGTAGACAGATATAAAGATAAACAAATTAATAGACAGTTATGGAGATAGCCTGATATTTGGTTATTCAGGGCTCAGAGTAGCTCATAAATCACACTTGGAGCCACAAACAAGGTACTAATTAGCATAAGTCTCTGGAAAGAAAAGTTTCTGTTGAATGGCAAAATTCTTTAAGGCCACTGAGCAGTAGCTATTAATAAAGATAAAAATAGTAAATGCAGAATGGAAGATAAAATGAAAAAATGGGACACAGTAGATTTTTGATTAATTCCATCCCTAATGATCAAAATCTCCAAATAATGTTAGGCTAAAACTAACATTACTGATATACTGTTTTTACTCTTTAGGGTGTATGATCAAAAAGATCTCGGGTATTGTGTGAGTACAAAGGACTGACCTTGGGTGAATTAGCTTAATTAGTTAATGCTTGTAAAGCACTAGATGGGTGTTAAGTATTAATTAATTATTAATTATTATTGGGTAAAGATGGGACTTGGAGTCCCATCGCTCATACATGTGCCCCATCCCTCATGCAACAGCTTTATGGGGCCCCCACTGGTCTCTGCTTGTGTCCCTGAGTATCTCATAAGTTTCAGCAGAGTTTGGCAGCCCCGTTGAAAGGAGAGGGAAATAGGGAGACATTAGGCAGTTTGTCTCAGCAGCTGAGTGAAAAGTTGGACAGAGAGACATCATTTTCAAGTTTCTTATTCTCTTGCTTTGTTATTTGATGAGAGAATTTGCAGTTTTATGCTGAGCCAAATTCCCAGTGTAAGTTCCTTAAGGAACCGAGGCTCAAATGAGTGTCCAAGTTTGTCTGCATATAATGTGAGATTAAAAATGCTTTCCTTTCAGTGCTGTTGTGAAATTACTTTTTCTTTTTCTTTTGCCTTCTTCTTTTGCCATTACCTCATAAAGGTCGTTATCCTTATCTTTTATTGTCATGATTTATATTGTTTAATATTTAAAGTGAATAGTTAGCTTTAAATTACAGAGGATCCCTAAAGAGCCCACAAAAAATACCTTCTCAAAATTATTCCGAGGTATCTTTCCCCGTCACCTTTGCCCAGAGCTGTCCTTGATCAAATGTTGGTAATATTAATTTTAGGGTTTTTTCAGGGTTATTCAAATATTGGTTATTGTAAATCCCAATAATACACTGCCTCTGAGGCTAATATTTTCCTTTCATTTTAGTATGATATATAACAATTGGTAAATGACATTGAAAGGAATGTAACATTTAACTACGTTTCACTTCACATTAACGTTGTCCAATTTCTCATGTTTTAAATTTTTCTGCCTGACTGCAGCCTAGAAGAAAATACATGCTGGAATAATTATATGAACAATTTAGATTTAAACATATTGAATAGCAGAAGAGATCATGCCCGCCCATTTGTATTTTTTCCCCCTTTCTCCATGCTAGCCTGGAAGATGAGTAATTTCTCTCCTTAGAAGCATACCTAATAGACAAAGCACTAATGCTTAGAAGGGAGTGAGGGGAGGAAAGTGCTTTATTACTACTATTCAGATCAATACACAAAAATCTCAGGATGACAGGGTAATTAAAACATACATAAAGTAATTAATCAACTTTCACTTGCCTTTTGAACCAGCTGATATTTTTACTTGCAGGAATTCAAGACAGCTCCCAGCCAGCATTTCTCACTTAGCTTACAGCCCTGGTTTTCATTCACAAACAAGAAATTGTGTTGGCCTTGCAACGCATATGCTTCATGTTTTTTCATTCCTTCCCTGCTCTTTGTCTGGTATGAGATGCTAGCTAGCAGTGAAATTTACCTAAGAGCTAAGAAAAAGGGGAAAAAACAATCTGCGCTGTTTGACAAGTGAGAAGTTCAGCATTGACTCAATCACTGATAATTTTATGCTGCTGGTTAATACACTTGGATTGTTTGTAAGTGCTCCTATCAAAAAATGAAATAACCACTCCTGCTGTAATGAATAGACCAAAGAGTGTTTCAAACGTTTTCATGATTAAAAATAATATTAAAACTTATTTTGAGTTATCTGGTGGAAATGTCTCATTCCAGTCGGGGGCTGTGAGGAGCTGCATTCGCACCACAGAGCACCACTTCCTGCACTCCCAGAGTCGACTGTTATGATAATTACCTTACTGGCATTCCTGTTTTGTTTCCCAGACCCCCAAATGTTTCTTTTCAAGCGACAGAGCTCCAGTTGCGGCACTTAAAATGAACAGAATACTTCTTATAAAGAAGTCAATTCCATACTGATTAGCAAAAATTTTAAATACAACTTGAGTTAGGTTGGCTATTGTTACAGGTAAGGACTGTGGATCGTGAAAAGCAATGGAGTTAGGTCTTCATAGGTGTTGATTGTGTATTAATGTTGCAGAAAGGCTAGGAAGGATTTATGTACTGAAGTTTCTGCAAGAAGATTTAATCGTATTTCTTTGCTTACACAAAACACAACCCCCTTCTTTACTTATCATTTGCCATGTAAATACCTGCTAGCCTACAAAATCCTCTGTTATTACTTTGTGTTATTATGATGCACAGGGTGTCAGGGATCAGTGTCCTCATACTAGGCTAAACATACTGATCAAATAATAGAGCCCCCACTCCAAAACTTTCCTAATATGCACATCAGACAGAGCTCACAGGGAGGTGTGAGGGGGTGCTGATTGTTTGGGAGGATTAAGTAACAATAAACCAAACAATTTTGCTTTTTATGCAAGACTCACTTGCCTAACCAAAGACAGATGAAAATGACTTTTAGGCACAGGTAGAGGCAAACTGTAAAGAGAGATTTCAAAGAGTGTGAAGGTTAGTTTTAGATGACTAGCAGGGAAGAATCTCCCCACACGTGATGGGAGACATCAGTACAACTGAATGAACTTGTAGTTCTTCTTGTTTTGATCCTCCAGTCACTAAATAAGTAAATCAGGTTACCAAAGTCAAAGACAGAAGCTGAAGCACCCATTCCATGAGGGCAGTTCAGACTTTCCACAAGAATTTAAAAAATATCTATATACTGCTTTTACTGTTCTCCCTGACCAACAGAGAGTCTTGGTAGCAATCACTGGTGTCTGAGGCTGCTCCTATCACTTTCGACTAGCCTTAGCAAGGGCTATGCAGTGGGACCACATTAGTAATCAGCTGGGTTTTTTGTGTTAATCTAGACACTCAGTTCTAAGCAAAATTTCAAGAAACTCGAAACTTCAGAAGCACCTTACACCATTGCAAGTGATTTCAACTAAAATGCAATTATTTCAATGAGACCTTGCTATATGTACCTGGGAAACTTTGAGCCTAAGTGACTTATGCAAAATTGCCTAGCTGATTTTCCATAGAACCTGAGCTCCTAAGTCACTATATGCTTTAAAAAAATGTGGGCTTTTTTCCCCTTTCTTTTTCTTTCACAAGATGAAATATAATACTCAACAAATTGGCAAAAAGAAACCAGACTAAGCAGTGTATTTCACAGTTGCTAAAATTCAAATCAAATAATACCTGCCAATTATTGACTGTTGTAGTCTGAAAAATAATCCAGATTGTTTTTAGATTGTTAAAATTAAACATCCAAAATATTCATTCCTGTGATGAAACTAAGTATGAAAATTTCTGCTCAGAATCCAGTTATTTCAACAAGTTGTTAGTCCCTGAAAATAATTGCTGCTTATAATAAATGTGTCATACACTATTGTTGTTATAGGGATAACTAATGAATAAGAGAATTATATTTAAAATGAATAAAAATTATGAAGTTTGATGTGATGAATGCACTTTACATTCTTCAGAAAGTAAGCCTTAAATGAAATACAGTGTTTATTGCAATATAAAATTTTGAGTTTGTTGCAATAAACTCAAACCCACAATTTTTGCAACCAAAAGTAGTAACTTTCCTAACAGTCTTCTCTGAGCCTTAAAAGCAACAGTCCATCCATTGCAGAAAATATATTTTTATTTCTGATAGATCTCAGCTCCTGCATGTAAAAAAGAGGTTATTGTACTATTACCTAACATCACAAAATTTGACAGCATTATTATTGACATTTTTAGATGCAATAACTGAGGCAGAAAGAAGTAAAGTGACCTGTCTAAGCAGCTCAGAGATACAAGAAAGAAAATGCCCCATGTCTGTTGGGTCCAAGCATACTATTCACTTGGCTACACTGCCACTTTTGTTGGCTGCTATTACAGGTTACTTGATCTCATTTATTCGATTTACTCTATTACATTTGAACTCTAGAATCTCAGTAGGATAAATCCTATTTATCCTAGGATATACCTTGTTTATTTTCAATTGCCAGGTAACTTGTAGAAGTCAGAACAAAAAACATACAAAGATTTATGTGTTACAAAGAATAGGAACTGTATTTTTCCATAAATATGAATTCTGTAGGGAACATCAACTTTTCCTCTCATATAGAACCCATTAAGACCTTTTGGTCTCAAGGATTTGTACAGCCAGACTACCCTTTCCTCTGAATCTTATTCTCTGTAATTGATAATGAATGTGAAAGGCCTGATTTGTGGATATAAGAAAAGTCATGCAATTAAGAAGTTCTGCTGGCACCAACTCCTCATTCGAAACTGACTGCCCTTCTCATAGTTGATGAAAATAAACACGGAGCCAATTCATGCAGTTCTGTACTCAGAGAGACTTCCTTTGGTTTGAGCATGGCCTGGCAGGAGCATCTCTGTGATGGAGGTAGCCATCACGGTGATGCAAGACTTGTACCATCACTGAACTTCCCTGCCATGGGCATGGGCAACTACACATGTTGCTAACAGGTGGTCCTGGTGAATCTGCCCCTATTCCTGGTGCTGTGAGGAGATTCTTACAGCAGGATATGCACCATTTCACTTGAAGGCTGCACTTGACTCCATGTTCAGTTGTAAAGATTATGGATGTAACTCTCCTCTACCTTTGCTCTAGTCCAAACATTGTAATCAACACCACTTATTACACAAATGCGTTTGCATGTCTTATAGATTTTGCAGCCTTAGAAATGAGAAATTTGATAGGTGAGAAAAAAACCCAAACCAACTCCCCCAAAATTACAAAGTTTAAAGAGAAAAAAGCTTATCTCCTCACATCCATGCTTGAACAATTCACAAAGGCCTGGCTGCCTTTTTCATTCAGCTCAACGAAACCAGTATAATTGTAGACTGTGCTGAAGTGTAAGGTGTGTAAAAAAATATTGCATTGAAAAATGGATAGGTAAAACATTTGGACAAGGACCATATCCAACCCAAATCCAGCCTAATAAGAAAATCAAACCTGAATTCTCCACAGACCATCTTGGGTTTTGGCACTGAAAATTCAGTATTATGGCCTAAGAGAATAGAAACAATCAACCAAAAAGCTAGAAGCAATATGCACTTATAACAGAAATATTGCCTCAGACCTAGCTATGTAGCACTGTGCCCATGAGCTAACATATTCAGTCTCTTTAATTCAACAAGTATTTGAGTAATACCTTTGAAAAATTTTCCACAGTTTCAACCATAGATTCTGTATTTTTTCTGGAGAAAACTGAAAACTCAAACTATAAGAGCACGTATAGGAATTGTATCTCATCACATTACTTCATAAACTCTCACAATTATTGACTTGATGTGATATTCAGTCTTAAAAGTTGAAGTTGCTGTGCCCACCTTGAGGCAGAGTTTGGGTTCATTAGCTCTGTGATGGACGATGGACCAGAAGGTAAGACACAGGGAGAGTCTCAAGGAGGATAACCTGAAGTGTGAATATACATTACATCAGCTGTTTCTTAGTAATAAGCAGTGCATGCTCTCCAGAAAAGGAAATCAGATTTATCCCATCATCAAGAGGTAAATTGTCTCAGAAATGCTGCATTTATCATGAAAAGAGAACACGCGTGTAAGTAATGACCACAGAGTGTCTGTCAAAGTACAAATGTGCGCTACACTTCGTGGTAGGTTGTGTGCCCATAAAACCTGCTGTGTGACTCTCCTAAGATAGAGAAGCTGACACTTGAGATTGAACCTGCTTTACTGGCATTGTCACCTGCAGTGTCTGGAATACAAATCCAGCCAGGAAATGGTGGATAAGTAAAAGGTAGAAGGATTTCTCAGTTTTTTATTAGTTTGATTCTTCGGATTACAGTAGGGCCTGACTGTGCTAAGAATGATTTTTCTGAACTTGACTCTATTTCTATTCAGGATATGGGTAGACAATCATAAGCAAATGATTTACTGTTCCTCAATAAGACGGTACTCATCAGCTACACCTCAGTAAGTGAAAGGCAGCAAGCACACTGTTAGTCTGAGCTCCTTATGTAGTAAAATAAGTTTGCATGTACCACTTCTTAGGGGATAAATACAAGAGATAAGTTGAGAAATGTACTGTCTAACCAGGCATCATGCATAAAAGACAGGTGAAGAATGTGCATGGAACAGCGTGGAGTGCTTTGACAAAGGATCCTATGGTCTCATGAGCTCCTAACCCAAAACTTGTTTTGGACTGAACTTTTGAGGATAAAAATTAAACAGAGACAGGGCATCATTACTTTTATTTGGGGTAAGCAAACTTGGGCCCAACTTCATCCTGAATAATGAGAGAGACTGCCACCAGCAGCAAAGAAAACTAGGTGCTTCCACAGAGCAGGTTAACCTGTAATCCAAACTGCCCTCTGAAAGTGCTCTTCTCAATCTTTGTTGATTAGAAAATAGCAACTATGCTCTTAAATTTAAGTGCCCACTTAGCTGCTTAATGTTAGCTTGAATAAAAGTGGACTAGAACCACGAAAATTAACCAAAAGCATAGGTCACATTTTGTAAGGTATTGAATGGTATACTATGTCAAGCTGAATGTAGAGCAGCAGAATTTTAATAACACAGTGTCAAACTTGGAGCTTCTTCTCATAAGCAAATAAAAAATTGACAGCCTTTTATCCTTCATGTCAACGGTTTTCAGAGACAGACAGAGGAAATACAGCAAAGGCAAGAAAGGTAAGAGCTAATCCCCACTTTGCAGCATTGGATCACCACAGTAAACTTGTTCCTGGAGCAAAATGTGAGCCTAGCATGGAGAGATACAGCAAAATAATTTTCTTTGGGATTAGCCTGCTGCAATCCAGAAGAAGGACAATAGACAGGCAACAGATCAGTTAAGAGAAACATCAGCTAAGCAGGAAACACTGCATAGCAAGGAAAGCATGGACGTATGGCCATAATGCACGGGCGCTACACCAGCAATAAAATCAACATGTAAACCAATAGCAAGGAAACAAACTCTCCCAGATCATACCAAGTATCTGAAGAGAGTTGCAACAGTGCTAAACTGATCTACGACAACTACAAAACATCATCCAGAACACCCTGCCTGTACCAGGATAAGGGGAACTCACGAAGATCTAGATACCTTCATACAGGAACTACCTTCACCTGATGAGAACAGATGTAATATAAACAGTATGGACTTCCAGTATAAAACCAACCAACGCTATGAAAACAGTAGTAAAGTAGAAGCAAAAAGAAATATCCATAAAAATAAGGATTGGAAGACTTGCCCAAAAGCCAACACACCTGAGGTACTTTGATGTCTCAGAGGTTGTAGGAGATGGCATGGATGCCACGTCTCCAGACTGAACTATATGCTAGCAAATTCTGGTCCTCACTTGAATGCTTATTGGCATGAAAGTCACAAGAGGCAGCAACTGTTCAAAATAAAAAGTAATAACTGAAACTCAGAGAAATCATCACAGGTTGAAAGCAGAAAAAGTCTGGAGATGGCCCCAGGAAGTCATTCTGCATTACAGGTAACATGAAACTTAACTGTTGCTGCAGAAGCTCTGTAAATAACTCTTCTGCTACACAGCCAGATTAATTCAGGGAGCATTTTGCATACAGGCACACAGTACACAAAACAACTATTAACTGCATTCATTCCCCAGCCAGGACAAGGCTAAGTAATCTCCAACCATTCCATGCCACTGCTGCGTCATAATTCAGTCATCAAGAGGTGCTTACAGAGTCAGGAGCCATCAGCAACTGCTGCTGCCTAGAGTCAAAGCATATCACCTCTGTGACACATGAGAGCATCAAAGGCTCATAAAGAGAGTGCCCCCAGGCCACTCCCAAATTCAAGTCTTCTGTGTGGCAATACTGCTAAACCACTGAGATGGCTTCACTTCAGCTGTCAGAACTGGGGTGTTTTGCCGTCTGTGTGTAAAAACACCATTTCCAGGCTGTCTAAAAAAAAAATTAAATTCTAGAGAGAGCAGGGAAAAAGAAGTGCAAAATGATGCTTCCACCTCAAACAGCAAACCTCTCAAACTAATCAGTCATAGGGAAGGCCAGGTGTCATTTCTGACATATTATTTAGCATCTCTCTCATTGTTTTATTCTTTTCTAGACAGATGCTGTTTTACTAATTAAGGAAAATGAAATTTCCAGTCCTTGAAATTCAGGGGTGGCCTCCTCTGTGAGCCAGTGTTCCTGTTCTCCATGAACAAGTTAAAAATAAAATCAGGTTGGGTTTGTTGTTTTGTTTCTTTTAATTGGTATCACTTTGTCTAGTGCACAAATGCACATGGCTGTAATTTAGTGAACTTCAGTCTTTCTCTTGTGGCAAATTGATAGGAAAATTTTATTATGAGTGGAACAATGACTACAGGGAGTGAGGGAGAATCTTTCAGAACTACATGTAATTCGGTTGACTAAATGCAATACTTGCAGTATATCAGTAGCTAATGAAAACAGTGCTGAATACTGGCAAAGCCTAAACCATTTCTGCTTTCAGCTCCTGTCAAAAGGCCACTCCATAAATCATGCCTGAATTTTATTTAATGTCAGGAGCCAGTAATCTGACAGAGTGCAATGAGGTGTTTGGACCAAAAGATGTATACCAAGTCATGTGCTCCATAGGCTTTGTAATCACAGGGTCACATAATCCATCTATGGATTTTAATAAGTAACTTGTTATGTTCCCTTTAGTGTTAATTATTTTGCACATCACTTGTTCCTGGTTTATTGACACTATTTTAATATGCTTATCATATAAAATTACCAGTATAGCCAATCAGTATTTATTATAAATGAGTTGCCTGTGGAGAGATTCTGTTATTTCCTTTTCATGCCAAAACCTAAAAGACAAAACAGGGTCAGCATCTCATTAGACCCTGATTGTTTTTGAGATGCAGCAAGTCTCCACCAGCCTTGTTAGCGACACCAAGGTCAGAGTTGTTGATGATTTTTCGTCACTAATTTTCAACTGATTTTTCCTTTTTTTTTTTTTTACTGCTTTCCTTTACACACCTGTAGAGGAGACAGATCCAAAACAGTCTGGGGTTCATCCTGCTAGCTGCTGCTAATCTGTAAGGGAATGCACAAACACCCTGCAGGAATGGGATCTAAATACCTAACCATCATCTGTATAGAAAACAATACAAATCTTACTTAGTTGACAGAAAAATGTTTTTTTTCTGGTTCCAAAAGCTGTCACTTTCCCTCTTTATAAACTGTAATGCTTACTTACATTTTAAAGGAATTTTAATTAAAGCACATGCTCCTAAACATTATAAAATAAAATAACAACACGTTTTCATAAAATACAAAGTTTCAATAAAACCCATACCCCTTTAATTACCCATTCAGCAATAAGAATGTTTTGTTTTGTTCTCCTAACTGAGGACGAAAAAGTATTTTGTGTTTCTTGGAGGAAGATGAGTCTGATCAGTCTCTTATTTGGAACCCTGGTTGATTCCTTTTACTCATGAGCATTTGCACAATTTTATTTAATTGCTCCATGAATGTTTGTTGATAAATTGTTTCCAAGCCCATCCACTCAGCAATAGAACAGTAGCTTTTCAGATGGAGAAAGTAGGTGGAATCTTTACTAATGTCCTCCTGCCTTACTTTGAACATTTGTGCTGTCAGACTCATACCTTTTCACCAAGCACTACACTACAGTAGTTGCAGGAGAGACAGAGTAGGCAGCAGCTATGCTAGAAGTGCTCATGTTAGGACTTTACTCTTGTTGGATCAGGACTGGCATAAACTCATATTCTGAAAGCTCTCTACTGCTGGCTGGCTCATTAACACAATGATAATATATGAAGGAAAATATAATTATTGCACCATTTTAGAAACAAGTGAGAAGTTCAAATTTCCTGCACTGTCCTTCCCCTCCTCCCCCAACCTATCAAGAGGCTGAAGGAGTTTTTAATTGCAACCTTGCAAGCAAGGAATGAACAAATGTCCTCATAAAATAGTTACTCAGTGTTTGTGAAAATAACATTGAGAATCTGTCACAAATAACAGAAAACTACCAAGTACGAGAAAAGGTAAAATCCACAATCACATAGCCTTTGGAGTTACAGGGCTGAGCTCCACAAGGAACAGGTAGAAATACAACTGTGATGCTTTGTGCTCACACTGCACAAAGAGCTTGGCTAGAATAAGAGTTTCTTTGCCCTGGCAAGGTTCTGGGATAATCATATATCGATGCAAGAATATCTCTCCTTCAGCTTTCTGACTTGCTCCTTGAGCACAGGACTGTGCTCTTCTCTTGTTCTTCCATAGACTCATGTATTAGAATCTAGGTATTCCATTAATTTTTGATTGTTCTGCTGTTCCTTAATTTACACTCATGAGCGTGTGGAGTTACTGTCCTCCAGGCAAGACAGAATTTTAAAAATCTTACCTTAGCCCATATCCCATTTTTCTACTGTACTTTCTAATAGTGGTATTTCAGGGAAAGACCTGCTGTAAGGGAACTGGGGGAGAAAAAAAAGAAAAATTTCCCTGGTTTTGACAATTTGCATATTTCTAATTCAGCACATTGTTCCACGTCCATGAGAGAATAAAACCTTGATAACATCCTGCCTTTTGTTACTAACATTCTTGTACAGCTACTTTCATAGAGACAGTGATCAAAAATTGTGCCACGTGGCTTAGGCAACCAATGAAAAAATGGAAAAAGTGAATAATGATGCATGTGGGGAACTGATTTTGCAAGCAGTCCCAGGCTCAGTTTTATTTACATTAAGCACTCACTGAATAATCAACAAATTAATGAAAAGGAAAAAAAACCCAACTCTGTGTGAATTTACTTCATATTAAGAAAAGATTCCTTCATTCTATCCCTAACCATATGTTTCAATTCTTTACAAATTCCTGGGCAAAACCAAAAAAAAATTGGGAAATAATTGACCCTGCATGTTCAAATTGCTAGTGCATATTAAGAGAGAGAGGTGGAACTGGCAGAAGGGTTTAGTACTCCATCCTTCACAGCATAAATCTCACCTATGGAATCACAGAATGGTTTGGGTTGGAAGGGACCTCAGAGACTGTCTAGTTCCTCCCTTCTGTAGGAAGGGACACCTTTCACTCGACTAGGTTGCTCAAAGCCCCATCCAACCTGGTCTTAAATGCTTCCAGAGATAAGGCATCCATAACTTCTCTGGACAATCTGTTCTAGTGCCTCACCACCCTCACAGTAAAAAATTTCTTCCTAATGTCTAATCTAAACCTACCTTCTTTCAGTTTAAAACCATGTGCTGGTTTTGTCTGGAATAGAGGTAATTTTCTTTACATAGCTAGTATGCTGTGTTTTATATTTGTGCTGGGAACAATGCTGATAACACAGGGATGTTTTCATTAGAGCTGTGCAGGCTTACACAGAGCATTTTCTGTTTCTCACCTCATCCTGCCAGTGAGGGCACTGGAGATGCACAAGAAGCTGAGAGGGGACACAGCCAGGACAGCTGACCCCAACTGGCCAAAGGGATATCCCACACCATATGGCCTCATGCTAAGCTGATAGAGCTGGGGGAAGAAGGAGGAATGGGGGCTGTTCGGAGTGGTGGCATTTTGTCTTCCCAAGTAACCATTACACATAATGGAGCCCTGCTGTCCTGGGGATGGCTGAACTTCTGCTTGACAATGGGTAGATCACAAAAACAAAACAATCACTTGTTTTGTTTTGTTTGCGTGCACAGCTTTAGCTTTCACTGTTAAACTGTCTTTATCTCAACCCATGGGTGTTCTCACTTTTACTCTTCCAATTCTCTCCCCCATCTCACTAGCAGGGGGAAGTGAGCAAGCAGCTGTGTGGGGCTGAGATACCAGCTGGGGTTAAACCACAACAGACGTTGCCCCTTGTCCCATGGCTCCATGCACTGATAAAGAGTTCCTCTCCATCTATCCTCTGGGCTCCCTTTACATACTGGAAGGCTACTCTAAGGTCTCCTCAGAGCCTTCTCTTCTCCAGGCTGAACAATTCCAACTCTCTCAGCCTGTCTTCATAGGAGAGGTGCTCCAGCCCCCTGATCATCTTTGTGGCCCTTCTCTGGACCTGCTTGAGCACATCCACACCCTTTTTGCACTGGGGACCCCAGAACTGGAGACAGTATTCTGAGGGGGGTGGGTCTCACAGGGCACAAGCTGAAGGGGCAAAATCATTTCCCTCAACCTGCTGGCCACGCTTCTTTTTGATGCAGCCCAGGGTACACTTGGCTTTCTGGGCTGTGAGTTCACGGTGCCAGCTCATGTCCAGCCTCTCATTCATCAGTAGTTCCATATCCTTCTTTGCAGTGCTGCTCTCAATAGGCCAGGATCCTCATGGGATTTCAGAATGGTGAAAAGCATTTCGCAATACCATGGTGGCTGATGCTGCTCTTCAGCAGCGCACCTCCCTTCACTGACTTGAGAGAGAAAACACATCTTTTGGCAAGCACCTTCAATGATGCGCTTTCTGAAATACAGGCCACTTCCTCTCCTAAGTATTGTGCTGAAGCCACCATGATGATTTGTCAATATATTTATTTCTTTACTTGGGAAGTTTTCCCACATTTTCATTTTGCTTTCTTGAGATAGTAGGCTAATGTTAACTCATGGCACCACCGCTCCCTCACTAATAGCTGTTAAAGTTTTTTTGGTTATCAGTGTTTTTCAAGGAAGTTCACAACTTGAGAGGTCAACATTAAACAGACTGAAACATTAGCTTACAGTGACAAATATAAAAGATGAGGTATGTCCAGAAACACATGGAAAATGTGGGAAATATTTTGCCTTTGTTTACCCTGTGAGGTAGAAAAAGAGGAATAAAACCAGGTCATGTTCCCAACTAAATACTAGAATAAAGAGGGTCTCAGGCAAGGGCTGGGACACAGCAGTGAGTCTGAATTAAATGAATAGTCAGCAACAACGATTATGAGTCTCATACAAAGAAGGGAATATGTTTTCTACTACAATCACAATAAAACAATGAAGCAGGAAATGGAACTTGAAGCAAGCACAGCAAAAGTGTTCTGAAATAGAAATTTTAAAGCACTGCTTTCTCTGTTTTCTCTGCTGATAGGTTCTTAGTTTTGTTTTTGTTTTGCTTTGGTTTGGGGTTTTTTTTCCATTTTTTATCAAAGGAGAACATCTGGAATTGTTCACACTGGGAAGAAAATATGTTTCTATCTTGACTAGTAATCTATGAGATCTCCT
Organism: Lophotriccus pileatus; assembly: GCA_035583135.1. Lineage (NCBI taxonomy): Eukaryota > Metazoa > Chordata > Aves > Passeriformes > Tyrannidae > Lophotriccus > Lophotriccus pileatus. Next base: position 32,453,054 of record JAWWES010000168.1, on the reverse strand, counting down.
GCAAAAGAACTGAAACTGTGACTAGGAAATCCCCTCCTGTCATGAAAATTCTCTCATTCTGACATTTTTCTACTTCCAAAGCTCTCCAAACCATGTGAACCTGCAGAAAACATAATTAAAATCCATCTCAAAATCTTGTATTTTCATTTATGAACTGTGAACTATTTATATTAACAATATGATTTCACTCCAATGTGAGGTGTCAGATAAGTATTACTAGACCCTTTCTCTTGCAGAGGGGAGAACTGAATTAAAGAGGTATTACCTCTCAGAGCAGTGACTTACATGTTTTGAATCTCAAGGATAAGCCAAGGAGAGATATTAGAGTATATCACACTGGGAGAAGTAAAAAAGCTTAACCTTTTGGAAATTCTTCAGTGAAGGGTCCAGGCCCAGTGCTATATACCTAAATTCCTTCCCTACATTGTGTTTCAGGCTGGGACCAGTGGAGGGGACATAAATGAGGAAGCTGTTCTCAATTCACAGGGACCTGCCTTGTCTTAGAGAGCTGAGCAGGCCAGCATCACTGACTATCAAGAAAAAATGCCACAGAAGAGATGCCTCAGGTGGGGAAAAAAATGTAGGAGAGGAAGAAAATTCACCTTTATTGTGTGTTAGAGGCTTAAATACTTGAACAAATTTACACGGTCAGACTGTGTCATAATCAGAAACAATTTCCCTGTCTTCCAGCCACTGACTTAACTAGTTGTTCCTAGGAAATCTCCAAGGAAAAACTCCCCCAAGACCAGCAAGGCAGCAACAAGGCCCTGTGGTTGTATTCTGGAGTTCTCCCTCCTTTCCCTACCTACCCTGCAACTTGGCACTGTCTTGGCTAACACAAACGAACCTTCAAATATAAATAGCAAAATATTAGCAACTTTCAGACAGTTTCTTTTGGGTGAACAGTAAAGTCCTGGCAAATGTCTTCTCAAGCAAGCCCCGTGAGACTTACTGCTGTCACTAGGGAACCAGTCTCTGGTGAGTCCTTGCCTCCAGTACTAGCCCAAGAGAAAGGGGACCTTTTAAATTAATTTTGGTGCAGAAAAGAAAATTAATGTGAGGGAGGGGAGATGTTTCTAACACTTGGAGTCCAATGGAAAATTTACTATGATAACAATATATTTCCTGATTACAGAATGGTTTCTGTAGGTTTGGTTTCACAAAAAGGATAAACCTGCCAAGCAGAAAAGTGAGCAAATACAGTCTCTATTATAAATAATTCTGCATTGAAGTGCAGAGAGACCTGTGCCCAGTGCATGATTTGTAGACAGTGGGATTTTTTTGTCACTCTCTTGATGGGTGAGAGAAGGATAATGAAAATCCCAATTATCAAGGTGAATGGAAAGCTTTGTTGTATATCTGAATAGAGCAATGAAATAACTGGTGATTTCTGAACTGGGGCCGCAGTGTATATGCTGGGGGTGACCATATTCCTTCCCACTTCCCAATGAATCTGGCTACCTGCTTATTTTTGTGTGAGTTTATTTGAATTACACAAAATTGGTACATTTCTTTATCGTTCTTCATTAAATGCAATCAGGAATATGAATTAGGTATGACAACACTTCAAAGAAATACATACCCTGTAATAGTTCAGAGGAGATCCTTATTTCAGAGTTCCTTCATACAATAAAATGATGAGGTGTAAAGGAGTTAATACAGTTGAATTAAGGTTTTTCTATTAAATCTCTACTCTGAATTGGCAGTCCTTTCCTTTCCCCTTTCCTCCCTGGTTGTAGACTTTTAAAAGACCGTGGTTGTTATTTGCACAGTGTTTCTGGTAACAGCATTACTTTGAGCAAGGGTTACTCTTTCCAGAAATGCTCATATGACACAACAGGGGACAGAGGCACAATGGCTATGGTAGTTGAAATTGTAATTATAGTGTCAGAATAGGCATTTCACCAATTGGTCCCAACACCTCTAAATATGGGAAGTTGGCAATGCTGCCTCTCTTTCCAAACACAAGTGGTGCAGTTGCACACTCAGCGCTGATACATCCAGCTTCCTCCCACACCCCTAATTCCAGACACACAGACTTTTTTTTTTTTTAAACTTGCACCAGTACTAGTCAGGAAAACTGTGCTAAAGCCAGTGATGTTTCACCAGCAAAAGCAAAATTGCAAGTTAGTGGAAAATCAAGTCTTTTTGAAATTCATTCAACTTACTGTACAATCCTTCTGGTTCAACCTGAAGAACATGATTTTTGAAAGGGCCTCAACCTGGCCTCCCTTCCTAGAGGTGCAATTTTGCATCTGCAATCAGTTTAAACCACAATTTAATTACAGTCATAAACCTTGCCAATTACACATCCAAATGTCTGATTTGTGAAGCAGTTGGGTAGTTGAGTAACTACATACAGGACTTGCATTGAAATTGAACTTGGAGCCTGGATACAAAAGTTAGTACTGAAAATTGAACGTTATTTCAATTTTTCTATATTTTATGCTTGTCTCTTTTGCTTTTTATTTCCTGGAAGAAAGGATTGTGTGACTATCATGGCATGGAGGTAAATTATCAGCTATATTAGATCTAGTTAGGGACAGAACTAGATAGACACACTACTTGGAATGAACTTGGTTATATTTGTTGATATCTTTAGCAACGATGTTTCCACCATAGCTCATCCAAAATGTCGTGGTTGGGAGACAAAACAGTAATAAAGGAAATTTTCCCTTAAGGCTAGCTTCAACCTATGACTGTGTATGACACTTTCAGTAGCCACAGATTTTCTAAGAAGAGGATTGTAAGGTACTACGACATGAAGTAATTTGAAAGTTGAAGCATGAAGTACAGTGTAAATAATTCACTTTTTGGAGAGAGTGGGGGCAGTTGAGCTTGTCTTAAGTGGGTGGATCCAGTAGATCTATTACTGGCAGTGGAGGCTGCATCAGTAAAATCCATCTTCTGATACAAATTGTTTCTTCTTTAGACATGGTGACACTGTGTAGAAATAGCATATTCACACAGCAGCTATTCATATTACATTTATAAATGTAAGAAATTGCTGACTGGAGAAAGGCTCTTTTGGTTCATCAAGCCTTTTCTTTTGGTATATTTCAGCCTTTTCTTTCAGTATATTTCATCGTCAACTCCCTGGTTTATCACTATATCCTTCAGTCCTTTCTCTCCTGAGATAAAAACGTCCAGCTGTCTCTTAAACTCATTTAGATTACTTGCTTCACTGGCCAATTATTCCATATGTTTACTACTGTTTCAGGCAGAATTATTTTACTCAATTCCCAGTTTACTCTTGATTTCCTAGATTTGTAATGTGTTTCCAAGGTCTTGGACTAGTGATTTTAAGTATTTGTTCATCTTTTGCATGTTAAAAATATATATAGAAAATTTTAGTATGCCTAGCTATTCTTTAATATTCTTAGATATAATTAGATAAGCAGTCATCTTTTATATGAGAAACAGAAATCCAGGGTAAATCCAGGACCTTAGCTTTCTTTTCCTCCTGAATTTATAGCCTCTTCTTTCAACGAGTCCCTCCAAGCTCTCAAACCAGAAAGATGTCTACTGACTCCTTGAGCCAGGGGCCCTCAGTGAAACTAGTAGATTCATCTCAGAGGCACCTACCATTTTTTTTTCTTTGCCAGCGAGAACAGTCCTATCCTTTCTGTTTTGTGATAAATATTTTCTTAAAGAGACAATATCAAAGCTGAGATATGAGAGAAAGTGCAGTGACTCCCAGATCACTTATCACTTTGTTATAGCGCTCTTCACAATGCCTGTATGGTAACTGTCACCTGTACATTTTCTGCTATCTGCTCTATCTGCATGGTAGCTTCTGCAAATATCATTTGATGTTGCAACAGCAGCTGACATTTCTCATGCAAGTTACTGGTCCTCCTAACTTCCTCAGCAAGGAAAGAGTTCCTTAGGCTTGATGAAAGTAGGGATGACATTCTCCATCTGTGTAAGAAGGGATGATATTCTCCTTAGGAGCTTATCTTTCATCAGAATGACACCCACATATAACTTCAGGTGGAATTTTGTTGCCAATTGCTACAAATCAAACCGCATGGTTCAGTTCATGAACCTTTCACAAGCTAAACTTTGCAGCGTTTACAGACACATAATTAAAAAAAAATAGTTGCTGCAACTGAAAGTCTACCAAAAAATAGCACCTCCTTAAGAATCTGCCCAAGGGCTGAAGTCTGGGGTTTGGTTTTGGCTTTGGCACTTTTCCCCAAAATCAACATGCCTCCACCCTGTCTTAAGATTTAATTCTGTGTCTCGGTGACTGATCTAACCACTGTTGGGAGTTCCTCATGAAACATGTGAGGTTGACTCTTTCCTGACTTACAGAGTAAACATGAGGAGTAACACTGTTTGAGAAATCTCCATCACAAATGAACAATTTTTTGACTTGTGGGCTCTTAATTTTCCATAGCACATTTTAATAATTTTCTGCAGAGGACAATTTAACCTGTGGACACAAGACTTGCTTTTTTTACTTATCTTCTGTGGATTTGCTTGATACAAGACCCTTTCCAAGGCTTGGTTTTTCCATGTACTGAAAAACGTTTCCATATAGAAATGAAAATATCAAGAAATTTTAGGGAAAATTCAGTGAAAATATTCTTAGAAAACATTTTAATATTTTCCAATCAGGAGCTATCCAGAAGAAGCCATCTGCTGCTTAACATAAGCAAAACCTTCATAGTTATCAGTTGCTTTTTGGAAAAGATCAATAATATCCCAAGCAAGTGATAAGTAAATATCTAAAAAAGGGTTTGCAACCTTTCCAATTTTCAAAGTTGTAAAATATTTCCCTTGAAGATGTGTAGTGAATTTAAGCAACTAAAGTCATCTGGGATTTCAGTCAATTTTTACAGACTGCTCAAGAATAATCCAGAGATTCCCAGATGGCAGACTACAGGTTGAAAACCACTGATCTACAGATATCAGTTGGATAATCCTCCTAAGGTTTTAATATTCAGCTAAACTTGAACACTGTCCAAATGGCAGTGTACGATCAAGAAAGTCATGAGCACCTTCTTTATTTGAGATTTGTCATATATATCCAGACTGAGTGTATAACGATATAAAGCATGTAAACAAATGAAAATTAAAAATAATTCAGAAGCTGAAAATGTACAGTGTCTAAAAGGTTGTGGAGACATTGATTTTTCAAAAATCCAAGGAAAGACAGAAGTAAAAAAGATAACTTAGTTTCTTCAATTTCAAATAAGGTTAACTTAGGAAAAAATTATTTTTTCTAATGCATATTTTTAATATTTTCCTTATTTTCCCATTATTTCCTATAGGGCCATGGCAGTAGTCAAAGTACAGCATTCAATCCTTATAGAAAGACCTCCATAAGTTAATATTTTCTGTCTCCAAAATAGTTATTCCTTTTAATGTGTTAATTTACTAAACCCAAACATATTCTCACTGTATTTCCTAAAAAATGGTAAATGAGTTAGTAATGAGTTAATTTTTAAATTAAGACTTTAGAAACTAAAACTAAGGTTTTAGTTTCCCTAAAAACCTAGAGCATAGGGCTTCTTACCTGCTGTCAAAGTATCTGTCTACTCTTGTCTCGTCTCAGAGAAAAAACCAAAAATAATTCTATTAATTCCATTCCTTCTCATTCAAACCAGTTATTCTCTTTAAAACATTACCTGGCCTGGAAATGGCAAAGTCTGAATTTCAAAGGCATATCAGACATGTGAGCAGAATTCTGCTCTTAAGGGTCTATGCAAAAACTTACAGCATTAACAGTAAGTACACTACAGGATACCAGCAATCTGGAGAAATGCCTAAACCTTTCACAAGTATTTTCTTTCTCCTTTACAGCTTTTACCTTCTCACTCTCACCACAATCTAACAGGGTGCTCAAGCATGCTGCCAGCTTCAAACACATTAAGTA
>JAWWES010000168.1:32409670-32442170 GCA_035583135.1 Lophotriccus pileatus | reverse complement strand
ATTCATATATAAACCCCAGAGAGCTGACTGAGTAAGGTTTGAATAGGCATTAAATTAAATATGCATATGTTTTAAATGCACATCATTCATTATACAGCAAAATGAAACTTTCAGGGGGTTTTGATGCTGCTTACAGATCACACTACCTAAACACCCCAAATAAAACTGATTTTCTCCTGTATTGACATTATATTTTAACATAGAAAGCTCTTGCACCTCTACTTCAATAATTTTTTTTTTCTCATGTTTCCAATGCCCTACCTACCATTCTGTAGAAGAAATAATCAGTCATCTGGAATTAGTTTTTGTAAGAAGACTGAATATTTAATTTTCCATTATCTACACTTTTAAAAGCAGGCACTGTTTAATGCCACTGATGAATTGACATTTAGCAAAGCAACATCACTTCACAGCAAAAAGGGTTAAAGAGATCTGTATTAATATAGAAGTCAAGCTTTTAATATTCTGCAAATATTAACAAAGAAAGATGATAATGTTGAGTTAATATGGGTTAAGGATAAAAAGAAAATAAATTTTTCTGATTGCTAAGTGTTGACACTTTTTTGGCTAGGCCTGCAGCCTTTTCTTGAAGGCTGTGTAATTACAGAAGGCTTTTCCCCTCCTTCCCCCTCCTGCTTCTAGCCCACATTAGTAATGACCCCTTCACTGCTTCAAAAACCACTAATAGTCTTCAGCAAAGGCAAGAAAAATGAACAGGATAAATTGGAATCCACAGTCAGTAATTTGCATCATATGAGGCTGCTTTGGCCACTCATACTCATTCCTGGCCATCAATCGTGCGCTGTCAGGTGCTGCACTCTGCCACCATGATAAATATTCCTCCTAACACTCTGATTCGTCCAAACAATGTAATTGTCCTCTATTCTCCTCTCGGTAATGGAGATAATGAATGACTGCACAAACAAGAAGGATTGCTCATCACAGACACAGGGGTGGCTTCAAACTGAAAAACCTCGAGTACAAATTTTAATTGACTGAAAACACAGGTTGAAAGAAAAGAAATCCGGTCTTCCATTTCCAGGCTTTAAGACAATCACTTCTGAGCATTCCTCTTCTGGGTTGGGGGGTGGCATCTTTATCCTGAACGTAGGCCCCCAAAATGGGTAAAATGAGACTAGAAAATCCTGCCCTTGGAAAGCAGCCACAGAAATGCTGTCCAGTACACGATTCATGCAAAACAACTCCTCACTTTAATTTTGTTTAATCCCAAACTGCAAGGAGCTGGTGTTATGAAAAAAAAAAAAAAACCAAAACAACAAACTCTCCTCCAAATGGAAACAGTTCCATCCAGTTAAATACTTATTATACTGCAAGGAATAGCATGTTTTTAAAATTTCCGTCAAAATATAACCACGCATAAAGTGAACTGAATTCAACAGCAGTGAGCGTGATGGAAATCAGTGAGCCTACTCAGTGTGATAGCCATCCTGGAGCTATTAAGACATTTGAAAATTGGTACACACAAGATCAACAAACACTTAAAAGCCGAGATCTTATCAAAATTCACCTTGCACAGATGGCTTTTATTATTCCTAATTAAGAGTGAGGGACAATAGCACAACAACTCCAACTTATTTAAATAATGTTCTACATTTTGGGGAAGAGAGAGAGAAAAAAACTGGTGTTGTTTTCTGTTGATTTTTCCCCCCTTCAACATCAGTGATTCTATGGCTTTTAAATGTGAAGTGGACTGTTTATCTGAAAGTGTCCTGGCAAACTGCCACCATATTTCTAAGATTAAAGAAAGGATTGAAAACAATCAGCTTTCCGAGGAACTGAAACCAGGACAATATGTTTCTGATTAATTTACAAATATATGTATATATTTAAGGCTAAACTACAGAACCAGAAAATTCCTACTAGTTAGTCTATCACAGGCATTCTTACACTTTATTAGAACAGACATCATATTGAAATAATAAGCATGGGAGGCTTTCTTTTTTTCTTTGATCTATATTACTAGAGGTCTGACTGGCTCAGATTTAAAATAAATTTTGGTATGCTTGCACTTGAAAACTGGAAAAAGACCACAAGTAATAATTTGTTGTCAGTTTCCATATTCTTTAACTAAAAGCTATAGTTTAGTCTGTACACTGCTGGAGATGTTACTCCAGTCACACTTGCAGTGGCTAAACTTTCTAGTAGGAATACACCCTCTAGTATCGTTGCAATGATGATAGATCACTTCATCATCATGAAATTAGCTGAGATGAATTAAAGGTACAGGTCACAGCTTTACCTGCTTTGCAAATCTCTTGCAGGTGAGTGTCGTTATAGCCTTAAAAACACAGATATGTACTGAAGAAGAGTACCACAGATCTCCTTTTGCTCTGAACATCTAAGGGTTGTGATTTCATTACCCAAACCCTGCCAAATGCATTGCAAATGTGCAGGCAAGATCTTAAGCTGTTTAATGATTGCTTTTCAGTGTTGTCCTGTGTGATTTAAAGGTATTTTTTTCTGTGTAAATGGGATCAATTTGCTTTGAATAAATTAAAAGATAATAAACAGTTGTCTTTATGTGCCATCTATGTCCAGCATAGTTGGACTTGGTTTTAGACTTGGGAGTTTAAGTATATATAGGTAATAATTTTACTCAGACTGAGGTACAGGTTATACAATTTCATATGAGATTTATTTTCTTATTTAGAAAGCTAAATTCAGAAGAAGGAACACAAACGGGAGTTTCTAATTAGGAGGTGAAAGAATCTAAATTATTCACCCTTAAAAAGCATAAAGAGTACAAAATGCTAGGGATTGTTTCAAAAAGCAGTACTAAAGCATACACTGACATCCTTTAACTTTTCTCAGCCTACTAAAAGCATTCCTTAATTGTCTGTTTAAATGTGAATCTCAGTAACAAATGAGTTAACACTCATAAAAAAGGACAGAGCTTTGAAAATCTCACCACCTCTAAATATGGCCAAATAGCAGTGCCACAAAACACCTCGTCCTCCATTTACAGATGATAAGGCCGTGCTTCAGAGACAAGACTGAGCTCCAAAATGGGTGCACTTCTCATTCTATGTGATGACTGCAGCTCATTTAGGAAGGAGAGAAACCACTTACGTTTCAGAGTTTTCAACCTTCAACAGCAACAGAAAGTGCTGTGAGCACATATCCCGACAGACTATGCACTGGTAGGATTCTATTTAAATTGTGGTCCTAGTTACCTAAGATGTCACACATCTCATCACATCAAAATCTCCTCAGTCTCTTGAATGTGTAATGTCACTCTGAATGGTGAAGGAGAAGGGAGACCTTCACATACAGAAACGCAGAGACAAGACTGCTTTTAGAAAAGATTAAGGGTATCTCCTGAATCAACTTTATGATTAAAGCTTCCCAGTTTGACCTAGGTTTCTTAGAATAAATATCCTTCTCTGTTATGTGCTTAAATGCTGCCAGACACATTGAAATGGTTCTGAAGCACTGATGCCTACATTCTGAGCAGAAAGGTTGTTGTTCTATCTCTGTGAATTCCCGGAGAAGACCATCCATATAAAAATGGTGAGCACATAGTAAAGCAGCTGGACAGACAGACTGAGCTGGAGAATCAGAGTTGTTGTGGATGATCTAACACCAAACATACCAACACTTGGTAGTCCTGGGCCTTCCCTATCAATAAAAGATAGCCGTACTTTACTACTGGATAGTGTAAAGCTGATTTGAGCCATATTCTGCTAGTTGAACTAAAGCAAGGAGAAATTAAAAAGCAAAGCTAGAATAGATACAGAATGCGAGCCTAAACACTGTCTCTATGATATTCTTGACTCTTACTGGTCTGATGAACAAAGGACTAGGAGGACCCACTTTTCTGTGTTTTGCCACTTTAAAGGCATCAGGTAACACATTCAAAGAGACAAGCTGATGTGCTAAGGAAGTTCAATATACATGAGAGGGTTGCTGATGACATATGTCTGCTTTTAGACACAACAAAAAAGAAAGATGACCAGATGTGTGGTTTGCAGGATGAAAGCTTGAGAAGCTTTTTTACAGGAAAAAAAGACATGTTCTAAGGAAGAGAAGAAAGATGATTAATAAAGTAATAACATGCAGTATTGTGGTAAAAAAATTCCCATCATTGCAGTGGAAACAGAACAATGACAGAGAACCATATTCTCCAGCACTGTAAGAAGAAGAACATTTTGTAACCTCTTATGCAAATTTTCCCCCTGAAAATATTTCTTCAAGTAAATTAAAAGGAGGGTGAGCAGCTCATACAGTGATTTTGAAGTTGGTGACTATTCCCATATAGACAAAAAGGGCGACAATGAGCATTGTCACTCACCAATACAATTTGGCTCTATTTTCTGAGAAGAACTGGGGTTTCTGGTGAAAATGTTAATATATTACTCTTATCCGAATTTCCTGCAAAGCTATCAAACATTTCAGGGGCTTTGATACACAGCAATAAACAGACCCTTTGATTTCGGCCTTTTAATCCAGAATTTTCAGGCAGAGTTCCCTGAAAGTAGGATAAATAATGGGATGGCCTGATATAATGAATGGAGAAAAGAATCTGTAGAAAATGGAAGAATATCTGACAAAGATGGTAAGAAATGTAATGGTGCACTTTGTAGCTAACACCTAATTAAAAAACAAACAACAAAAAAATAAAACAACAAAAAAGAAAATGTAGCAATTACTCTTTTATAGGAAAATATTAAGATTGCAATTCGTAAGACTAAAGTTAGCTGAGATCACTGGAAATATTTCTGTTGCAGTTGTGGGACAGAATGGATTACAGAAGAGAGAAACACTTAGACTTAAATTTTGCAGATAGATTAAAACCAGGCAAATTTGGTAGCTATGGAAAATATTAAATGATAGAGACAATTTTAAAAATACATTTTAGATAATGAGGAAGTACTGGAGAGAGGAATAGTGTTATTGGAAAGACGGCTCTCAGGTCAGTCTCCAGGTATAAAGCACAGTGCTTAATAATGAAATCAAACAGTATTACGGCAATTTTCTTTTCCTAGATATTATATAATATCTTCTAGATGTTTGGATATAAAACCCTATTTCCATTGAGTTAGTAAGAGTTTTGCCATTATCTTCCTTAGAATTTGATCTGAAGCCAAATTTAAGAAACTTAACCTTTCAGTAAACATACCAAATTGTTACTTAAGGCTTCTGAAATACAAAATCTGTATTACAGACAAATATTGAAGAGTTTTCTGTAATATTTTACAACTATTGCAAAAAAAGACTGGAAAGGCAACATGGAATGCATATTTAGAATAAACAGATATAGGCCAGCATGAACTAAAATTAAAGACACTAGTTGCAGACCATAATCTATAATGAAGCTAAGGCAGAGAGTCTTTCAAACCACTAAACAATCAGTTTTGGTAAAGTAGTCTCAGAAATAATAAAGGAAAAAATAATACTGTAACTGCCGAATTAAAAGTCATAATGAGAAGGTCCAACAGGGATGAACAGAATTAAGCTATAAGACAGAAAAAATACTTTTAAATAGTTCTCTCTCTTATCTAGAATGAAGCTTCTCATCAAGTTCTGCTTTGTTAATGTCTTGAGAGAGACCTGGAGCAAATACAGGTGATGAGAACACCTTACTAAATATAAACGGAGAAAATAATCAGCACTACTAAAAGCAGTGCCCCTTTCATTAATATTAGGAGGCAGAGCTGTGTCTCTTTTAATGGCTTAACAAAACAGAACTGTCTGGTGGGCCCCAGACTTTTCTTCTTCAAAATGTTAACCTTTGCCTACCGACAGGTTTATCAGAAGTCTCTATTTATGCTAAAGATCAGGCCCACCAGCACAATTTGGAGGCAAATATCCATTACTGATGTTATACAGTCACTGGTTTTGATGTAAGGTACTCCAAACAAAGGGTTGTAAATATCAGATCCAGGTATGTGACAATTCTCAAATTTTGAATTTATTAATTTCCACAACATTTTTTCACACTTACTTAGACTACTAGCTTTGACTGAGTTGGATGATCACTTAATACCAGATCTTTTTACTTAGTCTTTCCAATTTGGAGTAGGACTTTTTGAGTCTTATAGACATGTTTAGCAATGGAACCACACAGTATGGTTACAGCTGTCTTTCAGCCATCTCACTGAAAAACTATTTTTTCAAGATTGGATAAGCTAAAGAACCTCAGAGTCTGTATTTGAAAAATTCAGGACCACATAATGATTTTCACAAATCTGGTCCCAAACAACCCTGGTGCCCTGCCTTGCAACATACCCAGGGAATCTGTTCCTACAGGGCTGGCTTAATTGAATTTGAACCCCTATCTAACCTACAGAGCTGGCTCTTTTTTGATTGCCCTAAACCAAATTCTTACAGAAAATAGTTTAGAAATGCATTATGAAAGAATGCAGGGTTCACAAAGCCATAAAGATAAAGCCGAGTTTCATTTTTTCTGCGCTATAGACAGGATTTTACAATTGAGAGGGAAAAAACCCATGTTCGCTATGAATGATAATGGGCAAGCAACTAGTATATTCAATCAGTAGCTGGCTTCTGTTAGCTGGGATAGAGAACTGCATAAATCAAGGATTCAAGGAAATACAGAATGGGGTAATATAACATGTAAATGAGAACAAACATGACCATGAAAAGATTAGATACCTTAAATACCCAAGAAATATTTTCTTAATGATTTCAAAGGAAGGGAAGATTCAAAATTAACCCAATAAAAACATGTGAAACTCCAGAAGTATGAGTGTTAAATACATCTCCATCCTGAAAAAAAAAAAGTAACATGTTGTGGACTATTTAGTGAAGTATCCATTACTGAATGTCCAGAACAGTTTTCTGAACTTCAGCAATACATTGCAAAGCCTAATTTAATGAGGAAGGCAACAGGGATTTATGACAGCGAGGTCTTTCTTAATTAACTTCCCAATGTTGTTAAATAATGTTATCACTGGAGTGGAGGAATGGAAATGCCATAGATATTATCTCTTTCAGTTTTATTACAGCACATGATATAATTTCAGATTAAAGACTATAAAGTAGAAAAATGTCTCATAAACAAGTAACAACAAGTGGCGGGTTAAGCTGTGAAGAGTGAGGAGTCTCTTTGTACTTTTATATGTAATTGAATTAAGCAACAATATTAGATAAAGCTAGAAATACAAAAGATTCATGCACTGTTAGGCATGAAAGGTACGCTAAACAGCCAACCTACTATCCCACAAAGGTAACAGAAGTTCTCTGAAGACTTCAACGGAAGCTGGTTTTTAAATTTATTAGCCTCTACTGATTAATATAGAAAGCCAATATTTTCTCGAGATGCAGATGCTGTTACAGAAATGGTGAAAAATGGTGAAAAAATGGAGAAAGTCGTAATTGATGTTTGCTGAATCATCTTGATATAGTACAAGTGAAAGTATCAACAAGCACAAAAACATGCCTTGTTACCTTGCTCACCACCATCTTTCTAGATCAAAGTTCAACAAGCTTTGTTATGGGTCTTTAATTTAATCTACAATCCTTCAGGTTCTACTGTTTTGTGGATCTTGGGTTCATCTTTTGCTTCTGCTTTAGTTCAGAGCTATTGTACACCCACCAGGCTAAATAAAATCGGCAAAGTTCACCAGTACATAATTTTTTTTTTTTTTTTTTTTTTTTACTTTACTACAAAGGTGGAATAGGCAGGGCCAATCACGTCAGAAATGTGACGCTGAATACTCTGAAGCCTGTAGAACATAGGCGCAGGTCAAGTTACAAGTATGGAGATTAAAATCTACTCTGCAACTGATGTGAATTAGGTACTGATACTGCAAAAATTGCAATACCTCTATCATAAAAGAAAAGCTAAGCTACCCAGAACTGATGTCTTCAGCACCAAAGCTTATAAACCAAGAGGATTATGCAACTGGCTTGGAAAAATAATGCTGTGATTTAAGCTATGTTATGTTACAAATAGAAAGTTAGACTTGTTAAACGTATTTTGTGCCATGTCCTGGCTTAAATTGTGCTATTAAGCAGCACCTTATTCCAACTGAGAACACTTTGAGTTTCATTGGGTTACACACAGAATAAAACACTAATCAGTACAAGAAATGCCTGTCTCTGAGTTTGGCTCATAGGCAGAGGACCAGAGAGAGAACTTTGTTTTGGTTAGTCTCTGAGTAGGAGACTTTGAATTTCCTTTTTACCTTACATCTGCTGAGCTAGTTTATTACAAAAGAAATGGGAACTATGGCAATACATAGCTCCAAGTGTCTCCCATTCATACCATAAATATGTGAGGCCATGGCTCTGGGCAAGCTTTTCAACACATTCAGTAGCAGGATTTGATAGAATGCAACAGCTAACTCTCATTGCACCTCTTAATTTGCTTGCTGGAACTTGGCAATTTACCTTTCAAGAGCCACAGACCAAGTGGATATCTGTTTGGCATGCACAAAAGTTCTTTTCAGGGATCTAGTGAAAGGGTAAGGTATGGTCTGCAGCTTAATGAAGTTATAAGCTAGTGACATATCTTGCCAGAAAATTTGCATGATCTACTATAAGGGAATAAAGCTAGTCATCACAAAATAAGGGATTATATTTTAATTTCTAATATAAATTTTTAATTTGTATATATATATATATATATATGCTAAATCTGCAAAGCAAAGACAATGGCTGCAACAACTTTTGTAGTACAAAGACACCACAATAACAGTGAAACCCTGAACCATTCACAGTTAAGGCCAGGTTTACTGAAGAGTTCATTCAAGTTTTGGCAAACATTGTAAGACTTTTGGTTGTAATGCTGCAACTGATGCTTTCAGGTGGCAACTAGGTGAAACTCATGTGGTTCAGGCTAAATCTCATGCAAAGTCTGAACTCAAGGTGAACGCTAAGCCATATATTTACATAGATTAACAAACATTTCCAAAATTCTGCAAAGGGAAACAGCAACTCAGATCTTCAAAGGATATCCACTTTCCAAAGCATATGTAGATTTTGTTTACAATTGTCCCAGTGAGGCCAGAAGAGAAGACTGTGTCCTCTTTTCACCTCTGGGTAGAACTGCTAGCACAAGTTGGCAATTTCTACACTGGCAGCTTGCGTACAGGGTTTTGAAAATCCTGACAGAAGTGAGACCTGGAACCTTGTCTCTTTGAGGAAGCAAGAGTTTATAACGGGTGATAAGAAGTAATAAAAGAATGTTAGTAGCCAGCATTGATATATCGAGCCAGTGGTCACTGTTATGAGGTTTAGAGCAGAAGTCATGAGGTTTTATGGTTTGGGGAGGGGGAGGTGAAGGGCTTTGAATTGAAATGGCCATTTTGCACATGGGTTTTTAGAATATGGGTCTAAAAAGAATAAAGCATCTGAGAAAGCATTATATCTGATTTGAAGCATCTATTAGTGCTTGTGCCTCCTTTTTGATGTGATATGATTGTGGTTACATTTAAATTTAACCAGCTTCTGAATAGTAGCTCAGGTATGTGAGGTGAGAGGGCAAACACATGGATGAGGAAGTAGCTTTGCAAGGTGTTTCTGAGGTCAGGAGAAATAGCGATGCTAACGCAGCAAGACACAGGCTTTATTTTGGAAAATGATTTAGCTCAGTCTCAGGTAGACAATCTGAAACAGAAAAGTGAATCTGAGGGAGGTTATAGTAGAAGGTGGTTGAGAAGCAGGGAAGGGTTTTAGAGTAGGAAGTGTGGGTGCTGGGAAAACCCATGGCCAGAGGGACTGAGAGGCTGGTTTTCAGAGGGCTGGGGTGAGAATGCCAGGGAAGGAAGTGTTATCAAATCATATTATGTTTTGACCAACACTTGGGCATCTCTGGTTTGTTTCAGAATTCCTCTGTGGAGTTTGAATTAATTTATACATAGGCCTCAGACTTTAGAAAGCATTACAAGCAATTTATAATCTCCGTTATTTGGCTCTTGCATTTTTTTCTATTCTTTTTGTATTTGCACAGCTTGACAGTAGACTTAGGTGTAAGGATATATACTACACATTGATGTTCTGCCTACCACTACCACTGAGCACAGTATGCTGATTTCCACAGGCTTAAAACAGCAAAAGCATGAAAACACACAGATACATACACAACCCAGCACATACGTGCTTAGGAAGCAGTAGATAGCAACATCTGCCATAGATCTGTAATACTTCAAAAATATTTAATAGGAAAATATTAAAAGAATTTATGGTGTTTACACATTAGAAAGTCTTGACTCAAAGTAGTTTTTTTCAGAAGTGTATATTGTTTTACTATATGGTAGGTGCCCTGAGATGTCATTAATCTGAAAAGAAGCAAAAAGTATTTGATGCCACCATAGAAACATTTAGGGGCCTAAAGACGAAGGCATGTATGAAGAAACAGAGGAGGTAGGTAGGTAGTTCACCTGATTTCAGTGGGAACCAAGCTTGCAATGTATTTAGCTACTTTTGATAATTTGACAAATTCTCATCTGCATTTTTGGTCACCTAAATTTATTTAAGCTCTGGTCTTAATGGAGCCTGTTGACCCCTCCATGTAGGTTGAATGCCTTCCCCTGAGGCCACCATCTTGCTGAATATCCAGTGCACAGCTATCCACTAGAACTATATCCACTATAAGTGAGAATAAACTGTGTCAGCGTTTAGGGAGCTTGTGGAGCTCCCATAAACCCTTGAGAAATTAGGCAACTTAAAATGAATGCCAAACAATTAACTTGATCTTTTACTGCCCATTTCTTCTGGGTAGCTTTTGAATAAAACCTCCTTACAATCAATAAAATATATTTATAACAAAGTACCGCACTCCTACCAACAATCTGTGAGCTGGTACATACACTTCACGGCTTATAAACTGACACACTGTAATAGCTGCACAGTTTTTAGCAGCTGTCTCTCACACCATGTGTCCTGCCCAAGTGGAGACTGAGATTCAGACGTGGTGTTCAAACACTGGGATTATCCTATAACTTTCAGAATAGATGACAACCATATGATAATTAATTCCCTAAAACTAAGCAGGAAGAAACAGCTGAAGGGGAGAAGGTTTTTTTTCATTGCAAAGAAGATGCAATACCCAGGGGGCTTTGAGATATTGTGGAGGTGGATATAGGATAAGAATTTTAATAGTAAACAGATAAATTGATATTCTGTTCCTACCCACACTTCAGTTTCGGAAATCGATGTGTGACTTTATAGCAAAGAGCAGGTGTCCTTATACATGACTCTAAATGTAATTATGAATGTCTAGAAATATGAATTCTACGCTGATTTTGAAGAATTAATCCTCTTCTTTCTTTTTACCTAAATGAGGTTAAAATATCCTCCCTGCAAACTTCAGAAAGATCTCTTAGTGCTTGGCCTTCTAACTCAATCTATTCCACATAGGAATAAAATTATTTTTAAAATTATTTTTTTCAGCCTTGAAAAGCCTATTCTTTCCATCTTTGTGAATAACTTGCCTCTATTGGCTCTGCAAAGTAAGTTGAGAGGACACTCATCCCAAATGCAATCACTGAAAGCTATCACAGTCCCTGTTACATGGTAAGAACCTACAAAGTCAAATATGGACACCCACATTTTATATCTCTGTGTTTTCAGCCTTGTACCCTAAATGAAGGGGAAGAAGTACAATTTTGGCCTTTGCTCATAAGCAGTACTAAGACGGTGCAATTTGCATCTCTTTTATGCAGGAACAAAAATTTTGAGTAATCTTAATCTATATGCTGTTTTCTTGGCTTTCTAGCCACAGTGGAGTTGGCTCATCTAGTTATTGGATGTAAGAACTGACTTTCAGTAAATTGATTTGCATAACATACCTGCTTTTAACAAACAACTATTTCCTCAACAAAATGTTCCCAAGTTGTCTTATTTTTTCTATTAATTAAAAAAAACACAAGCAGTCAAACTTGATTCCTGCTTTTATTCCACTTTTTGATAGTACATTGTGGCAAAGTTGGCAGATCTTCTTTGCAAGTTTTAAAATTTTCATATTCTGTTGGAATTCAGAAAAAAAAAGTTGCAAAGTGCTCTGTAGCACTGCAGAAGACTTGTGCCATTTTCATCTTTAGTTTGAGCAACATGCCAGTAAATTAAGATGAAGAATTACCATAACTTAATATCTGTGTGTATTTAGAATACTTTCCAGACAGGGATCTCAAACTGCTTCATGAATGTTAAGGAATACAAGCAATGAAAACCTTACTACATCACTCCCTGGAAAAAGAAAGCAAGAAAGGAAAAAAGAAGGGTGGATAAAGGGAGGCCTGGAGATACCCATTATCTGACCCAATGTCATATGAGAGGAAAAATTCCTAGCTGATGACAGAAACCAGGGATAAGCTTACAGAGCATAGTCGTAGATTTCTGCATCAAGGAAAGACATCTCAATCAGCATCAGATTTTTAAGAGCACAGGGAGGGCAGTCAAAATCCTCTAGTTTTATAAGAAAGGCACTTAAGATCAATGACTGATGAATGGATGATGATATTTTTCCCACTACAAAAGGCAGTACTTGCATTTCTGTTGATAATAATTAAGCACACAGAAAGAATTAGGACAATTTGGAAAGACTGACAGTATGGATGATTTTCAAAGAAGTTTTAGGTTTAGGGGTGCTAATCCCACCAAAACAAAATAAGAAATGGGTGTCAAACTCTCTGAGGCCTCATTGAAATTCTCAACTCATATTACTGCAACTGATTGCATATGAGCACAAATTAGAGTTAAAATGGAATTTAATTCTATCATGTTCATATGTTCATTTTTTCCCTGCTGTCATTCATTCATCATTTTATTTTAAATGCACCTTTCATTCAGTGATTTACAGTAATAAAACAACCACAGAGAGAACACTCTTCCTTCCATAGCCCCCCAGAATCCTGAAATTTTAAAAGCAACAATAAACAATAGACCACAGCATCAACTGCTTTGAATTGACACCATTTCTCTGCCAATTTAAACTAGCTGAGTACATGGCCTCCTGCCTTTTCGTTTTTCCAGGGTTTTTCTCAGCAGCACCTGCACAGTAAATAAAGGTAAAAGTGCAACAAAATAGATGCAGACATATCAGCGAATAAGGAGCTCTGCTTCTTATATACATTAGTGAACTTTTCTCCTGACAAACAGGCTATCACCGTATAATGGGCTTTTCCTGAAGTTTACTCAGGCACTGTTTATAATAACATTGCATCCAGCCTGCCTTGTTGGTACTTTTGCATTGCAGGGTAACAGTTCTGAGGTGGCAGCAAACAGCTTCCGTGCTTGTGTCAGGAGAAATAAAACTGTTATTATTTCATACACTTCAGAGGCCACACTCGAACTCAGCAGCTCTGCAGAGCTGTTGTGAACAGAAAGCTCTGCTGTAGAACACCGGGCTGCCCCCTCAACAATAAACCGTCTTCTCTCCCCTCCGTGTTTGGCTTCCTGCCAGTTGCCCATTTGCTTTACACCATCAATTTATATTCACTGAGATGGTGTAAGGTTCTAGAACAGCACTGATTATCAAATCTGCCTGCCAAACATATGAGCAGCAAAAGCTGGTCTTCCAGAGTCCTACATGTATCATCTAAGGACCCGATCCTGTGAGCTCGCCTGACAGGGAGCAGTGCTTGGATCAGCCGAAGTCAACGGAGCCCTGAATTCACAGCACTGAGTAGCACTGCTAGGAAAAAGTGCTCATGGGCTGAAGTCCATGGCTCAGCTTTCCTGTGCAGAGCTTTAAAGGAATGCTTTTCAATAACCCCACCATGACATAAGCCCTGCTGGAGTCATCAGAGAGAGCTCGCAGCTTTTGTTACATATTTTGATTACTATTTCATCCAGTAGCAATTTGCCAGATGATACTAACTCCTCTCATATATGTGAAGCAGTTTTTAAAAAGGCTTTAGAATAGCCATGCAGCCACTCATAACTTGCTAATCCTAAAAACTGAAAAGCCAAAAAGCCCTTGATTTCTTACCCCTTCTCTCATCCAAAACAATCCAACATCAGAGTTCAAGAAACGTTGAAAATTGTGATGCTTTAAAAAAGGACTTTAAAATGAATACTGGCTGATCTTTATTTGCCTTTAATGTCTGAGGAGCATGCAATTCTGGCTTCCAAATTTTCGATTTAATCATGAGGTCTAGGAACTAACTTCTTTAAATGCAAGCTTATATTCATAGAGGAAAGAGAAAATGGTATTTACAACTGGGATGGTTCTTTAGAAAGACACCAAATGTCATGAGAGCAGCATTCAGGAGGACTGAAAACACTGCATTAACAATGGATTTTAGCAAATTAATTAGCCTTGCCCATTTTAATTTTTCTTTCACGATGCTTTAAGCTTGTGAGAATCAGCCACAATGGGTTTTGTTCATAAGTTACTTTGCATCTAAAAAGAATTAGAATATTTCATGCTTGCTTTTTCTTGTGGTCATATATTGGTAATCTTAATTTGAACCCTTTCGCTTCATGTGCAATTAGTTCTCACTGAAGCCAATAGACGTCTTCCATACGTAAGTAAAGTGGGATGGAGCTTTAATGAGTGGGAAGTAAATGTAACAATGAAATAGCTAACGAAGAGGTTTTGCAGAAACAATACAGCTTTCTGGATTTGAATCAAACCAGTAGATATAAATACATCTACCTACTCTTTACTTAAGAGCTATAATATTGGGCTCACTTAATGCATTCAAAAGTAAGCATGCATTTCCAAATGTTTCCTAGCTATATTAATCACATCTCAATCCTAAAATGAACTCTGTACAAGAAGACTTATGCACACCCATAGTGTTATCTGCAAGATTACAGCCTTTATTGCTGACTATTTGTAAATAAGGATAAAAGTCAGCGTAGGCAACTCTTCAAATGCAGCTTTAAAATACCATATGTCCTTATGGTTGTGTTATGTGATGAAACCTGACAGATCAAAGGACCAGATTTCCCACTCTACATTGATTATTTACTATCATTCATTTTCATGCATTTTAATATGTAGTATCTACATTTAGGTTCTTGGGAGCCAGAGAGAATTCAAGCTGCAATACTTGGATCCAGACCCTGAACTTCACATAGCTTGGGGATCTGGCATTTTGGTTCAGCTTTTCCTTTATGTAAACAACAATGTATGTCAGATGAAGTCCATGCTGTCTTCAAATGTGCTCAAGTTGTCTTAGCCCTTTCCTCCTCTGCAGTCTATTCACCTTTTCCTCTCAAAAAAGGAAAAAAAGTCAGTCCATGGCTAGAAATTCATAACAGATTTTGACTGCAGGTGTCAATCCTTCAAATCACTGTGTAAGTCAGTGGCAGGCCATGTTGTCTTTCTAAACATAAACTAACAAAGTGACCTGACAGAGACAACAACAGGGCTTTTGACACTTCTTTTATTGCCCAGTCATAAATTGATAAAGGGATGTAGACTATCACCAGTTGGTAAGTTTGTTAGATAAACATCAACACCAATTTAATGACTTGTGTACATGTTATAAACCAGGGAATCTTTATACAAAGAAATCAGATAAATCAAAAAGGAGCTGAGGCTTAGAGGAAAGCAATTAAAGCTTTAAGGTAAGATTGCTGAGGGAAGGCCCTGTATCACATTATAGTGTATAATAGAAAATGTGTTAACATGGACTACAGTATGTGAAATTAAATTAATTAGTAATATAAAACACTTCTAAAGCAGCATGTCCATTGACAGATAAATAGATTGAACATAAGAGATAAATAAGCCATTCAGAGATCTCAGCTCTTTTTTTATCAAAGAAGAGAAATGAAAAAAGAAATCAAACTTCCTAAAAGACAGAGGTGATAAAAGCATAGCTAAAATAGACATTTTAAAGCCGACTTGTTCGCCCCAGGCTAGTGATTGAAAAGAAAAAGCATAGTCGGACCATAAAAAACCTATTGGACCATATTTCATTTACTATAGTATATTTAAATGTTTCACTGCACACCAATTTAAATCTAGTTCCTTATAGGCTGGTATAAAATACTTCAAGCTGTACTACTTTCTGAGCAACTGTAAAGAACCTTTCTTTGAGACAGACTTCTTACAGATACCTCACATAGTCTTTCTTAAGGTTAGAAATATACTTAAGGCTATCTGGGCAAATTTTTTTCTGCACCTTTCCTCCTTAACAAAACAAACACACAATCTTCTGTTGGGATTAAAGACTATTAACACAACACAAACTAGAACAGGAAGAGCTCCTGTAGCCCACATACAAAAGCTTAACGTGTTCTCTAAACTCTGGACAAGACCTTCGTACCATGTAAAGCCCAGTCTGGAGGCCCCTGCTTGTACTTTCTGGCATGCAACTGGCACAATTCAAGGACCCATTCAATTAATTGCGTATAAAATCTATACATGCCTGTTACTCCTCACTGATTGCTTCCTCTTCTAAGCTTCTACCAGTTTCTCAAAAAAGTTTTCCAGTTCCACCTGTGATGGTAACACACTGCTGTCAGAAGGTGGTTCTGCACTTCCCTCGTTCCAATTTGCCAGATGAAAGAATCTGATAGCATAGAACCTGGGACAATGCTACT
The DNA here is from genome assembly GCA_035583135.1 of Lophotriccus pileatus. Taxonomy (NCBI): domain Eukaryota; kingdom Metazoa; phylum Chordata; class Aves; order Passeriformes; family Tyrannidae; genus Lophotriccus; species Lophotriccus pileatus. Next base: position 32,425,682 of record JAWWES010000168.1, on the reverse strand, counting down.
TCTCAAATGTTATATTCCAGTCCTTGCCCAGCTGATCATCTCTCATTTCTGAGGTCAATGGCTTTGCAAGTTTTCTGGGATCCCAATGGACACACTAAGCACTTGCAAATTTCAGGCACACCTTTGGTGGTCCAGACTGCAATTCAAGGATCTCAGGTTTATGTATATGGCATCCAATATGCTGAAGTGTCATATGCTCCCCACAACCTCAATTAAGTGAGCAATGCAGAAGTTACTGTGGGAATTCTCAGTTACACTGATGCCTATTCCAGTCTGGAACTTGCTACCCAGAGGAAAGGAAGTTTTGTTTTGGTGAAAGTAGGCTGCATCTTCACAGATAGGAGCCTTCATGTTAGCCATCCTAATACAAAATGCTTTTAAATCCTCCCTAAGGGAAATGTATTATCCACCAGTTCTGTAAAAAGGAGTGGGGGATGGAACATAAAGGTAAGTATTCTAGCTATATGTCAAAAAGTGCTGTTTCTCCAGCAGCCTCAAAATTATGCATCATTGCTTTAATAATGATGGTTAGAATTCGTGTGAGTTAGATTTGTCTGGGTGCAATAGAAAAAGTGATAGCCTGTAGCTCTTTTGTAAAGGTGGATGCAAAGTCAGTATTCACTTGATGCAAGTTCTGACTACACTACAGAGAGGTACGTGGTGAGTATGCTACAAAAAACCAAAAGTTAGCAAGACAAGCGAGGGTGAAGAGAGAGGGGATGGGACATACTTTGAATGAGTAAATCATGCTAATTCTACAATGCAAAGTTTAGAAGCATTTTAAGCAAGTTAGATACAGAAATGAAAGCTGCCCTGAGGCAATTTTATTTTCCTTACTGGGTGATTTGCTATCACTATGTAACTGCCAAAGCCTCACTGAATTTGGCAACATAACAGAAGTAACCTTCCCATGCAGGCAAATCACTCATTAGTAATATCTGCACTGAATTAACCTGTGTAAGCATTTCAATATGAGGAGTGCATTTCAAGGCAAATTATGGACTCATGAGCAGCACTGCAAATCGGCAGCAACTTACTACCAGTCCTTTTTTTCCTATTTTCTGGAAAAGGGCTCCTAAAGTTTGTCCTTTTGTTTATTATAGGCAGAACAGGTACTCCTCTTGTAACACAGTATTTCTGTTTGCTAAACTTCACTTTCCAAATTGTTATTTAGTCTGCAGAATGTTTGCCCAAGCCTCAATTATTTTGGAAAGTTTAGCAAAAATGATTCAGCCATTTCTGAAAATGAAATTAAAGAAAAATACTGGTATGTTGTTTCTTGCTATATTTAATTGAGGAGAGTGTGCTTTGGAACAGAAGCATAACATTTGGAGAAAGGATGGCCCTGCTCTTGGGGATGTGCCTTTTGCCATCTCTTTGAAAATCCACCCACATTTGGCCAAGCTATAAACCTTTGAAAATTTTCAATTAGCACTAGTTCAGTAAAGACATTTAAGAGTTTGTCAGCTAAATTCTTCAAAGACTCCATCTGTACTGAACATGCTCCAGCCTGTACATGCTGGCATCTGTAGCACCCCCCACAGAAAAAAGGAGCATGCACTGCTGCAGCTCTGAGCAGGACTTCCTCTGAAACAGTCCTTTTCCATTGCTGTGGACCATTCTAGACCAGGGACTGTGCACAGGGTGCTGTCACCTGTATTCTCTACATCCCACATCTATGTGGCAAGAGGGATCACAGGGAAGTAATGTAGAGCCTTGTGGCATTTTTCTGTTAATCTTTGCCACCAATGTTTTCCATTACAAAAAGCTTTCAAAAGAGTGCATCAGTGGGAGGATCCTCTTTTGCAGCAAAATGGCAGCTAAGTTACGTCCCAGCTCTTCACCCAACCTCCATCACCCACCTCACTGGCCCTCGTGTTTCTTCTTCCTTCATCACTTCCCTCATTCTAGTCCAGTCTCAGGGTCCATGTCCCACCAGCTGCCTCCTTCCAGTCTTTTCCTACTAGCCCAATTAATTCAGAGTCACCTTCTCCCAGTGCTCCAGCTCCTTTCCTGGAGTCTCCTTAATTCTCACTGTAGTGTCAGCCTCCTTACTTAGACAGTCCTCGTTCACCTCCTCCTTTGCTTCCTGATATCTCTGTCAGCATGACACAAACCACATCCTTCTCTCCCTTAGACAGCTTTGGTCCCCTTTACGTTTAGCTCTGGCAGCTTACTTCATCAAAGTCCTGGGTATCAGAAGAATAGTAGGTATGGGATAATAGTTCATTGCTTCAGTGCCTGGTTAAGACTCTCATGTCAGGCACTTTGAAACAGCCTTGCAATATTATGCATAGTCGCTCTACGTCATGAGTGCAGACTCAACAGCACAAGGTGGTGTGGAATTCATGATTCTGGCTATTTAAGACTAAATTTCTTTACATTTAGCTTTCAAAAGCCAGAAAGACTTCAGTAAGCATGTGTGAACTGTAATTTTTGCTAAGACTTATACTGTGGCCAAATTTTTACATTTTTATAAGGGAAGAAAAAGCCCACTCCTAACATTCACCTATCAAATTTCAAATTCCCCCTCTCACAAATGGAATTACTAAAGAAAAGTCTGCAGAATTATTGAACACTGTTAAATAATGTGCACCATGCCTTTTTTTTTTTCCCCTCTGATGTATTTTGCCTTAAATTTTTCTTGACATTTTAGCTATCTTTTAAAGGTCCTGAATAGGGCATTTAGGATGAACCCATGATGCTATCTATTCTGCAGTTACGGGCACACCCCGTATCTGAGGATCAGAAACTAAATGTTTTAAATCCTAAGACTGGCAGTGTCTATACATCTGGCCTTTTATTTCAAGAAAAATACTTTAAAACAAAGTTCACTAAATAGGTGATGTAAATGTTCAGTCTGTCAGATACTTGCAGGAATTTCGACTGGATCAGGTATTTCCTTTTGTAATACCTTTAAGCTGTCTGAAAAGTTTAGCTTGTTTACCTCATATAGCAAAATTTTTGTGAACTGATACAGTTTTCTCTCTTTACTTTCCCTGCTTTTCCATCAGCTCTACTGGGCAGAGCAAATGGAAATTAAAGTAAGTAGTTAAAACAATTAAAATACTTCTTGATGTTGGATAACTTTCTGTCAGTAAGAAGAATACTGTTACTTTAAAAGTCTAACACAACACTTTGTGCCATAGGTATTGTATCTGTTGCATTTTATAGATCACTAAGCAGCATTAATTGAAGCCCCATTCCTTCATTCTGACCATGGGAGGACTATACACAAACTGGGGTTTTCTACTGAGAGGAAGAGAAAATGAAGACCAATAGAACAATACAAATGTATTTTGGAAAATTACCATATTTCCTCATGACAACACGGAGAGCTTGAAAGCTGAGCTTTGTATATCTAGCAATTCCACAAGCCTGCAAAGTTTCTGGTCTGTCTTTTACCTGTATGAACCAACAAAGGCTTGAAGATTACCATGCCCTGACATGGCCTAACTAATCTGAAAATGTCAGGAAAAAAGTTTTAATTTTGGTGGATTTTGTTGGGATGGCTGGACATAAGAGTAAAGTCACATCACATTTGATCTTCTTCCATTTTCCGGGTTCTGGGTTTAGTTTATAACATGGATTGCAGGAAAGCACTTTTGACTTCCTTCCTGAAAGTCTGAGTGGCATCTGGTCATAGGAAAGAGTCCGTTAGACTAGGAATAAAAGGTTTGACAGAACTGAAGTGTTTGCTGCTGGATGAAGTCGTGTGTTGCAAGTAGGACAGGGTAAAACAGCAAAATGTTCTCAAGTTTCAGACCTAGCAGGCCATGCAAAACAGAAAATAGCTGTTTAGATTTTATTTTCACTCTAAACACAATGCTTTTCATACACCTATATTTTGAGGAATTCCAGGAAAATGAAAGAAACAAACCAAGAAAACAAGATGCTTAACTGAGAGATTAAGACTTCAAAACCAAAGAAACAAATAAAAGAGCGAGATCTCTCAAATTTAGTGAAAAAGCAAAACCTAAGGAAAAAATATCAACACAAAAGGAAAAACAGTTTTATCACAAGTTTTGTTTTCCAATAAAGCTTTTGCAAAATTTTTTATACAGTCTTCATAATTAAAAATACCAAATCAGTATCATATTCTGGTAAAACACTGAATTAAGAATGAAATTTCCTCAAAATTGTCTGTCTACATGTTTTTAAAACAGGAAACCACCTTTACTCAAATATGTGGAGTTTTGCTTAGAAACATAATCTTTTTGACACTTGAAAGGTAAAAGCTGTCTGCTCTAGCAAATGGTTAGAATATAGAACACTGAAGGAGAAGGTTTTTAAAGTGCAGTTTGATAATTTGTGCCTTCTCTGCATTGTGTGTCTGCATGGAAATCTCCAGCTTTTTTTAGCATCTTGGAAAAGAGTTTCAAAAAATAATATATAAAATTATACCAAGTCAAGGTCTGAGGCCCTATCTTCCTCCCATTACATTCAATAGAAAATAAAAATAAATCCTTTTGTTTCACCACTTGTCTAAAACCAGGCTGGGAATGAGGTGTGGAAACTAAACTATGTTCTCAAGCTTTAGGTCAGGGCTCTGGCACACCAGCAAGTCATCGTAGGAAATGCAAATTGCCACTTCTCATTATCGTAACCTTTCTGTTGATAGGGGACTTCTGTCTCCAGGGCTGCCGACCTGGCAAATTTCACATGCATTTTAAAAAAAAGCACACAAAAAATTAAGCAAAACCAGAGTCTAGGAAAAAGCACATCAATGTAGAGGCTCTATTTAAAGAGGAATTTGGAACTGGACTTCTGTGATGTTTCCTGTATTTTAAGCGCTTTTCTTTTTCCACCCAATACATTAAAGGGACATGATCAAGGCTAAAGAACCTAAAATTAGACCTGCCAGCTGTGTTTTGGTTTGTGAGTATTCACAGGTCATGTTGTCCCTGCACACTGCCTGTCTGATCCATTCCCTGGAGGAGGCAAAACACTGGCACGTAAAGGAATTCTGATACCTCTTATATACTTCAGTACAGTCTCTGCTCTCTTCAGAGTAAATTAGACAGGCAGAAAGAAGACAGTACACATATACCTCCGATCTTGCAAAAAGCATGGGGGTTCTGGAATTCTTATTTTATACTTAGCATCTATGTTTCATCTTGCATTTTGGGAAATTAATAGGTTTTCAAAGGTCACACAGGAAAAAATATATTAATATTCTGAAACAAATTTTTGGGTCAACTGTGTGATCTTTTATAACATCTTCTGAAAATATCTAACCCTTCCATAATCCTGCAAATGCAACCAGAGTTCTTAGTATCTTAAATTACTCATTTGTCTGACAATTTTCTACCTAATAACTCATCTAATTATTGAAAAGCAGCTCTAGATAGCTTGCAATTGCTCTATAAAAATTAGTAAAATTTCAAGGGGCATATATATAATATCCAAGAGATATTAATCTGACCTCTAATATTCAGGTCGTACAATCCAAACTAATTTGTTTTCACAGGTCCAGTACTACACATGTAAATGCATAGTTTGCCTGTGTCTATGACCTTTGCATGTGCAAAGTAAGAGTTTTGAGTCGAAGACCTCAAAATTAGTGGCAGTTTTATAAACGTGCAAGATGTGCTTTAGTCAGAAAAATCACCCAAATAAGTCAGTCAAATAGATATTGCCCTGTATTTAGGGGTTGACAACAATCTGTAATTTTCAAAATACTAATTGAAAATGCATGTGGAAATGTCATACAGAAAGCTACATTTAATAATCTTCAAAAGAGGTCCAGATTTTGAACCACTGTAAGTCTCTAGGAGAATCAAATCTTTTTTCTAGAAATGTAGCTTTTAAAGCTCAAAATAGTACACAACCCTGCTCAGGAAACCCTGGAATACATCCGCTCAAAATCAGCAGTGTTAACAGAACTCATTACACTGTCTCTCCCACAATCCCAAGATGAAGAAAGCAATTGCACAGAACCAGAACAGCTCCAGCTCCTTCCTCACTGAACCCATTGTGTCAGTACTTTCTTCTGTAAAACCGGCACGCGGGTGACAACTCTGCAGAAATGGATCAAATCCTCCAAATGCATTTAATCAAGTTCGGGAGGGGAACAACCATGACCATAACATGTAATACTCATCCTCTATCCCTTTCAATTCCCTTCAGTCTTTTGTGCACCTATGCAGATAGACCTCCAGTGTCAAACAATACGGAATTTGTTACATGAGTTATCAAGGGAATAATTCATTACAGAACAGGAAAGGAGCAAACAGGGATACATCACAGACAACAACAACAAAAAAATAATTTTGAGGATAATGTAACAACTTTCTCTACTGAATTGCTTTCCTATCTTGCCTTTAGTTTAAATTTAAAATGTATGTATCATTGCAAAGGGATATTCAGCTCAGTTACTACAAATATTTGTAAATCATGCACAACCAAAAAGACAAAACCTCAGAATTCTTAAATTGGGATGTACTTGGAAATAAGAAAAAACAATCATATTATCAAGAAAGAGATAATAACCCCTCTACCATCACACGATAGTTTCTATCTCAGGGTCTAACTCTTTGCAGTCCAGAGAACAGTGTCGTCAGAGCCCATCAAGCTGAGAACTCATTCTGGGAGGTAGAGAGGTGCACATAAGATTCTTCCCATTCCTATTCAAAGTTTTAAGTAAATCCATGGTAATGTCCAGGCCACAGGACAAATATAACTTAAATACTGCTTAAGAGAACACTGTTAAGTGAAATCTGTGGAGCCCAGCATATTTTTATTATCTATGCTGTGTTGTACAGTTTGCGTATAAGGGATAGTTTTTATGACTTGGTCTTGCCATTTAGCTTCAATTCTACAGCTATACTGTTTTTGAAACAGCAAATTCTTGATTAGTGTGCAGTGATAATGCAAAATTATAAGTGTGAATTAAGGCAACATTATACCACATTCATGCACTTGCCAGAAGCATGATATACAATTCTAGCGGCAACTATTCAGCCACTGGAGCGACCTCAGTGGTTTAGTATGCTTGGAGTTGCTGTATAAAGTGAGAAAACAAGTGTATCAGCATTGCATTAACAATGTTTTGCTGTAATCATAAGCAAGCTTTGCTAATATGTACTAACACAAGGCGACTTAAAAAAAAAAAAAAGTAGGTGCCAAGTGTAAAAATTTTGCTGATATAAAATGTATACTACAAAGTAGCAGTAGTAAAATGAGATCTAGAATTTTGTCTTTCCATAGGCAAAATAGACCTTGCTAAACAGACTTAAAAAAACAAAACAAAACCCCAAATGCCCCAAACACACCAAAAAACCCTCTTATTTTGGCTATTCAGTTGTTAGCATGATTTCCGTGTAACTGTACATATGGTAATATACACATTTACTGCATGCATGTTTATGTGCATATATCTACACACATACACACTTGCACACAGAAAGAATACAGTACATATTTTTGCATATACATATATAGTCACATACAAACACACATGCTCCAGAGCTTTCCTTTTAGTGTTTTTCTTGAATCTTTACATGAATAATATCTGGCATCATGGACCTTGAACACTGATGACTCTGGTTAACGCTTTTATTCTTTGCTTGAAATTACAGGATCAGTCTAGCCAGAATTTATGAGAACCAGACCCCAGACCTCACATAGCTCACATATTAGACCATTAGGCATCTAACTACCTCTGAACAATTTCAATGCATTATCTTGCCTTCTCCCTGGGGCACAAACTTCACTCGTCCATACTTTTAATATATTTTGTCTGCATGAAGCAGATCGAGTTATTACATGCCAGCAGATCACGACTTACAGAAATCTCATTGCTCTACAGTGATGCAACTAATATCTTTCCCTTCTCCATTCTGAGATACTGCAGCAAAGAAATGGTCAGTGGTGCAATATTCAGTAAATTAATTGATAATGTGTTCAGTGCAGATCTGCTATTTACGCTTGCAGACCAGTTAATTAAATATTTCCACCTTGAAATATATTTGTGTGTGTATAGATATGCTGATATACTACCATACATATCCGCATAGGTAAACAGAAGAATTTTAAACAGTTTAAAACACTCACTGATGCACTTCACATAAATATAGTGTCCTTCTGCTGTGAGAGGTTTTACACTTACTTTTCAAAGACAGTGTAAAATCAGGGTGTTGTTTCCAAACATACATTTGAATTATGACACTGGAGTGGTTTTGGTTTTTGATCGAAATATAACATAAAGTAAGATTAGAAATCAATTGACCTGTGAACTCTCCCGAACCTTTTACCTGGGTTGCAAGGCCATTACGTTCTTTTCTTTTATTAGCTTTTTGTCAGAGCAAGGCTGAACAGGAAACAAGGGTGATCCTGTCTCCTCCCTAGAGGCTGTTGATCAGCTGGCTCAGTTTACAGCAATAAAAAAAAAAATTGGAAATATATAACAACTCAGAAACCTTATATTTTTCTTTATGCATTATGATAATTATTATAATATTAATTTTAATAGCAGAGGACAATCAGGGAATTGCACTCTTTTCAGAATTCCTCTTCTGCAAAATGATATGCAGGATTTTTTTTTGCACTTACACACCTGCCTTTATAACCCACCTCTAGCTAACAAAGTGATTTTAGTTTGGATCTGCTAAATGAGTTTCTTTTATAGCTTGCATTCTCAATGAGCTCATAACAATTCTGTATTTCAAATTTAAATTAATTCTTAAAAAAAACAGAAGTGAAAACCTTGTTTCTCCTTTCAAAAGCAGTTTGAAGCCCTATTCTGCAGAGTGCTCAGTGCCTTGGCAGAGATGCTTAACACCAGAGGAACTGCAAGAGAAAATAGGGATACTCGGCACCTCAGAGAAAGCGTTTCACACTATACAGGATTGGACACTTAATTCCTAACTAAAACAAACTCCATCAAAAGGTCATCAGTCCTGGAGACTAAAACAGTTTTGATGAAGTCCAGTCTCACACTCTGTTGACAAGCGTCTCAATTATTTTCAACAGCTCTTGGTGTCTACATCGGAAGAATGCAGAGCAATCATCAGGCTGAAGTAACCACAGGTCCCTCTGTGAGAATCTGCAGAACATGCACATTGAGAAGCGCTTTAAGACAGCTAGTTTTTTTTCCACCTGAGGTAGGAATAACTAATGATGTAACCAAGTTATCAGCTACACGTTTTGACATACCAGCAGCGCGTGAACTAATGCCTTGTAACTGCAATACAAGAAGAAATAGCTCCTCAGGATAAATTCTTTGGAAGTCTGTGTGAGCAAAGCAATGAAATATCTGGACGGAAAAATCTAGAACTTTTAAATAGGACTGGATGGGACTTAACCCTGATAGATTTTCCTTTGTGCTATATGAGTGGAACAAGGTAAAGCTTGTCTGTCACTAGATGGTTCTACTGAGTCTTTGCTGATTTGCCCTAGCCTCTAGATTAACTTAAGATACGAGCTGTAGAGAAGAGAATACCATACTCTTCTTCTTTGCACTCCCTTTCTCTTGATGTCCAATACCACATACCAGTGCTATACACACACACATTATGTGTATATATATATATATACACACACGCACATATGTACACACGTAGGACATCTCAGACTTCAACCTCCTCATCTTTTGACCAGGTGATTTTTTCATTGCCACTTGCCTCTTACTTGTCCACAGGTCCTTACCCAAAGCTGTACCTCCCCCTTTTCAGAATGCTGCCAGGCAGAGGTTTAGCAGTAAATAGGCCTTTCCAAAATCCAGCTGCATTCTTTCCTATCTTTCCCTCCTACTACCTCCCCAATACTTCTCTCTAACTGCCATCAGCTGCACATATTTTGGGACTACTGCTACCCCAAATTTCCATTTTTTCCCAATAACTCTTCTTTCACTGGAATGCCAAGAATATCTGGGGTATTGTTAACAAGTGAGTCCAAATGATATGTTACTTTTCCATTTACAGCTTAGCTCCTGTTGTCTGTGATGGGAGAAGAAACCTTTCCTTGGTTTCTTGAAAGCAATATACTAACAATAAACAGAGGCAATGCACCTTTCTGAAGAAACTGCTGAGGTCTTCTATACCTACAGAACATGCAACAGTTAGGTGTCCTCTAAAAAGAGCTATGGGACTCTTTTATGAAATGAAATTCATTGCTTTTGGCACATAGTCTAAAAAACAAAACACACCCAAATCAAGAAAATCCAAATATCAATTTTCCCCCAAAGTAAAACATAATGAATGAGAAAATAACAAATGAAATTAAGACACAAAAAGCAGTATTACTATTCACAGAATCACAGAATGATTGAGGTTGGAAAGGATGTGTGGAGACCATCTGGCCCAACCCCTCTGCTCAGTCAGGGTCACCTAGAGGTGGTTGCCCAGAACCAGGTTCAGACAACTTTTGAATATCCTTAGGATGGAGAGTCCCCAACCTCCCTGAGCAACGTGTCTCAGTTCCCAGTCACCCTCACAAAGTGTTTCCTGATGTTAAGGGATGTTCCGGTGTTTCTATTTGTGCCCATTGCCCCTGCACACCACTGATAAGAGCCTGGCTTTGTCCTTTTGTGCACCCCCCCTTCAGTATTCATATAGATTGGTGAGATCTCCCGTAAACTTTTTCTTCTCTAAGCTAAACAGATCCAGCTCTCTCAGCTTTCCTTTGTATGCTCCAGCCCCTTAATCATCTTCATGGCCCTTATTAGACTTTCTCCAGTGTGTACTGGAAACAGCTCAAAATGTAATCCAGGAAAAACAGCTCAAAATATGGTAGGTACTGTGGTATTTTCACCATCTTTCATGCTTTCATATGAAAGAATGGGCCCTTGCCATGCTGCCTCCAACTCAGTGTCTAAAGGAAGGTATGGTAAGCTCAGTAAAGGATCTCTAGTTACTAGACTCAGTATCCCACACCAGCAAAAAAACATTTGTAGCATTACTCTTCACAGCTCCTTCTAGTACTTGATGTTGGATAGGTACCAAATAATTTCCAGGGTTTTTTGCACAGCTGTACTGTTAAGGGTAACTTTTCACAGGTATGCATTTTGTCCTTGCTAGCATTCCTTTTACGTTTAGAAGACTCATTAGACATCACAAAAGAGGACATGAATGAAGGATGTACAGACAGATTCAGAAAAAGTGAGATGACTATACTAGCTGCTTGATAATTTATTTCTACTATTTTCAGTGCTATGTCCACTGCTTATGGCATGTGCTGAGGAGATGACAGAGTATAGTGATGGATAGCAGCATTCATGAGAGCTCCCAGAAACCTAACCTCAGAAGACTATTTCTGCTCTAGACCATGGCAAAAGAGACTATTGCTCTGATTACAAGAAAATTTAATGAAGTCTCAATGCCAACTCTCAGGACATGCTTCTTGCCACAGAAGGTTGTCTGCAATCTATTTACACTTACTTGAGGTCAGGTTTAGTGCTGTTTGAATGCACAGGAATTAATCCTATACCTGTGGTCTTAATATTTATATGAGAAGCACATTCTTCCCATCTATACAGTGGTTTTGTAGACCTTTCAACTTTTCAAGGCCTCAGTGCAAGTGATCCTACATGTCAGGTCACTGCAGAACAAGAAAAAGGGGAAGAGTCATGTGGGAGGCACATATCATCTCACGTAATGGCAGAGAGTCCATGTTCCAGATATGTCTCTGTCAGGGCCCTTTTCATTGCAGGATTTACACTTCTAAAGAGCAGCCCTGTGCAGCAGTCTCTCTCCCACTCCATGATTTCCTGTGGCCCACACTACAGCTGACTGTCTATAGGTCTGTCTGGCATAAGGGATCATGAAACAGAACAGAAATTGTGGGGCCCAAAAGTAAAGCTGCAAGTGCATGACTTGTTTTCTGAAAATACATGGGACAGCGTGAAAGAAGTCAGACAAATGTCTCCTTCTCAGTGTTTAAGACTTGGCAGGTCTGCTAGCTGTAGATCTCAGCAGCCTATGTAGCAACCTCTCTTTGCCATCCAAGTTCAGTTGATTATTCACTGCAATGCAGCCAAAAAAAAAAAAGAATGGCAACAGAGGGCAATGAAGTCATATTGCTCCCCCTCCAACAGATTTCAACTGAATCTCCCACATCCATATTCGGATTTCAATGGGACTCTCTACAAGTACTATGGATTCTGATATACAACTGCAGACAGGCTTCTCTACATTTAAATTCACTGTGTAAAAAACAAAGGCAGCAGAAAAAGCTACTTTCACACATTGAAATGTAAATAGACAAATATAACAACAACTATAGAAAATATAAAAATCATAACATATATTTACCTTAGTGTTTTATTTACTCATATGAGGTATTTTTCTATACAGGTACTATCTTCAGCTTTCCCAGCTATTTCCAAACTATGGCCTTGCAGGGAAGTTTGGAAATTATGATCTTTGTTAATATTAAACCCCTTTTTGAGCTAATGGAATTGTTTAAGTCACTTTTGCCTGTTGCTCTAAAATGTTTTATACAGTTAATAATACTTGCAGTTTATTTCAGAATTTCTGCCTTTCATAATAATGAGTAAGCTTATTCTGCACAGATTTTGCCTCAACTGACCACCTCAGCTAAAAGCATGACCTAATGTGGTATTTCTGTTACATCTGGAGGTTGGCAATACAGGAGTTCATATGGACTGCCCACAATATTTTCCAGTTTCTGCTCAGAGCATTTCTTTCTTGACAGTGCAATGCACTTGTTTGGATAATCTACCCTTGTAAGTTAATGGAGCCTGTGAATGGTTGTGGAAAATAAGGCCATGTAGTCAGCTGACCTCTATACTGACAGTCTGAAGAGACTTTCCACTGACTTCTTATCCTGAAACATCAATTCACAATTCCTACATGGTCTCTTATCACGTGATTTGTTTCCATCGGTCACTCAGTTTACACAATACCATTGGTGAATAATACCCAAAATCTTATCTCATTTACATTTGTTTATATTAGAAACCTGATATGCTGTCAGGATTCTTGTTGACTGCATGAAAGTAGTAGGAGGGAATTTAGTAATTCTGAAATTACTGATTCTTTTGTGAAGTGAATCTTTTTGAAGGTAGAGGCAACATTTTGATGGATGGAGGTGCAAGAGAAAAATTAATTTGCCACAGAAGAATCTGCAGAAATGCTAGTGAATGAAAAAGTTCCACCTTAGCCTCCAACAGCTGCTGGACAGATAGTTTTGAGACCCACAAAACAAAGAGAAGAGAGAGAAAATAAGAACAACTGTTTATTTTAGGGGAAGAAGGAGAATGACAAAGGGAAGAGTAAATGTAGTTTATTTTCCAGTTTCTTCACTTAATGACATGCCAGCCTGGAAAAAAAATTGTTAATATTCATCTCTGTTTTCATGTGCTAGTGGAAAGTCAGAATGACATTTCCTCTCAATATTGTCTAAAATCAGGCACCTGAATCCATCTTCAGTCATTTACTATTCTTAACCATTGTAATTCAAGGGTCCCAACAAAGATTCATCACTACACTTGGCGCTGCACACAAATCTGTGTGAAGACAAAAACTTCAGAACAATATGTGATACTATTTTCTTAGTTAGTGGGCACTCCGACATCTTATGGATTTATTGAAAGATGTGGGGATTGAGCCTTAAGGAAATCAGGTGGGACATTTTGCAATTTCTTTTTTCAAACAAAATTTTTAAAATATTCTTCTCACTTTATCAGACCAAACAGTTGTTAAGGGCCAAAATTCTATTATGATCACAACAATTCACTATGTAAAGTTCACTATGCAAAACACTTAGAACATTATAAAGTACAAATGTTAACCATAGTGTCTGCACCAAGTTCCCATTGCCTAACTAACTTTCCTCCTGCAACTTTAGCAAGGTGTTGTGTTTAACCTTACTTTCTGTGCTATATTGTTTTGTAGTTTTTGTGCTTTGTTAAGAGAGTGGGAGGTATCATCACAGAAGTATCTGCATTTGAGTGATGAGTGCTCTACTGTAAGAGCACATGCTGATGGTTCCTGCAATTAGGAAAGCTAACAAGATTTAAAATTTTATTGTTTTCTTTTTTAATGTGTTTTTTCTTTGTTTATCTGTGGGTTTTTTGTCTTTTGGTTTTTTTTTGTGGTAGACCTAAAACCCAGCAGCAACCACATCACTGGACTGGGGAAACGCCATTTCTTTGTCCAAGACAATACTCACTGTATATACATAATATCATGCAGTCTTTAATTGTATGAATACATCCAATTTTCTCTTCTTTCAGTGAAAGGATACAGGCTTCATTCACCACAAAGGTGATACATAGGGAGTGGAACTGAGAATGAAGAAAGTATCTGGCATTCTCTAACTTTAAAGTCCTTCGCTTAGCAACCTACGAAGTGTCCTTGGAGCCTATCTATTTTCTGTATATGAGATCATAACACTACATCAGGCAAATCTGAAGTTGTACTTAGTTTTTGAATATACAAAAGTATTTTAGCTTGTTAATGAGAGAACTTTGCTTTGTTTCTCAGTGATCTCAAAGAACCATACTTCCAGTACTTCTGTCACAAAAGATTGCATTTCAAATTTCATATTGCCGTCATAGCCCAAACTTCCTAAATACTCATTCTTAGTAGTTCCCTAATTTTGGCCACTGCCTTCCAGGATCCATTATCTGAAATATCTGCTGGCCTAACAAAAACAGTAAAAAAAAAAAAACCAAACCAAACAGCTGAGCTATCTCTCCACTGCATGCAGTATGCCACTGAGATATAAATATTTCATTTGATATTTGTTTTCTTTTTTGATGGCTTTTGAAGACAAGTCACCTAAGCAATTCCTATCTCAAGCCTTACATCTCTAATACCTATCACACTGATCACTCAACAGCTTTCCATCCCTCCCTTCGTCCAGAAGAACATTTATCTTTATTTCTCACCAAAAAAATCCTCCCCTCAAAACAGAAGTCTGTCTTTTAAATATATATATAATAAAAATAGCCTTTGTAAGAGTCTAACATACTACATGTTGATATAGTGCTGATCCAGACATTCATTAAAAAGAGCTTCCCCATCTGCTTCCCGTGGAAGTATTTGAAGATGGGGTCATCTTATAAATTTGTCAAAAGGCTTCCAAAGCCATGCTGCACCACATGTGCACGTCTTTATCTTGCATTTCTGCTCTGACACTGACTTGAATTTGAATCAAATCAGTGAATGTATCACTCAGTGACTGCACCTAGTGACCTATGTGAAAATAATTTCAAATTTACTTTCATGGTCAGGTTTAGAACCAACCAAAATGTCAGTGGCTGACTTTTCAACAGTGTTCACCACTTTCACTGAGCTCTTTAAAATCCTGGGCTCTGTGCACAAATGTTTGCCTTGCACACCCTACCCACAATCCTGCTGACACATTTGCAGTTTGTCTCAGCTGAAAGCACTGAAGAACATTTCAGCTGAGGGACTTGCAAGACAGGTTTGATGCTAGACCCTGTGGAAAGGCTTAGTTCCCTCTTTCCTTTGGATGACTCTCTTGGTGCTTAAGCAGAGAGATGGAAGTCTTTAGGTATCTCTGGCATCTCCAAGGGCAATTTAATTAAAATATTTATCAGTTAAACCAAAAAAACTTGCTAAAATCCAAGCCTACCCTCTCCATACTGAAAGCTTGGGACTATCTTTATTGGTTTACTTCTCAAAGTTGACTCTCCATGAGATTTTTTTTGAGACTTGAATCAAGTCCTAAGTACATAAATCGTGTAAAAGACCACACAATGTATTTTATTTGTATGAGACACGTATGAACTATCATATCAGAAAATCCCCTGTTTCCCTTAATGAATTACATATGTGTGTCTGTACATCCATCTATCTATCTATCTATCTATCTATCTATCTATCTATCTATTTATCTAATCTACCAGGTCAAGCTTAGTCTGTGAATCAGTGGACACACCAATTCTGAAATCCCTGTCAATTGCATACATAGTTTCATAGAATCATAGAATCATAGAATCATAGAATCATAGAATCAGACGGGTTGGAAAGGACCTCTGAGATCATCAAGTCCAACCCCTGATCCACTACCACCACAGTTG
>JAWWES010000168.1:32371635-32409570 GCA_035583135.1 Lophotriccus pileatus | reverse complement strand
CTGCCTGGCTGCTCTCCAGTCACTCTGTGCCCAGCCTGTAGCGCTGCAGGGGGTTGTTGTGGCCAAAGTGCAGGACCTGGCACTTGGCCCTGAACCTCATCCTTTTGGAACCAGCCCAACTCTCCAGTCTGTCCAGGTCCCTCTGCAGAGCCCTCCTGCCTTCCAGCAAGTCGATACTCCCCCCTAGCTTGGTGTCATCTGCAAATTTACTAATGGTGCACTCTATCCCCTCATCTAAATCATCAGTAAAGATATTAAACAGAACTGGCCCCAACACTGAGCCCTGGGGGACACCACTGATGATCGGCCACCGACTGGATGCAGCCCCGTTCACCAGCACTCTCTGGGCCCGGCCCTCCAGTCAGTTCCTAACCCAGCACAGAGTGCCCCTGTCCAAGCCATGGGCTGCCAGCTTTTCCAGGAATATGCTGTGGGAGACAAGTGTCGAAGGCTTTGCTGAAGTCCAGATAGACACATCCACAACCTTCCCCTCATCCACCAGGTGGGTCACCTGGTCATAAAAGGAGATCGGGTTGGTCAGACAGGACCTGCTCCTCCTAAACCCGTGCTGGCTGGGTCTGATCCCTTTTCCATCCTGTAGGTGCTGTGTGATTGCACCCAGGATGATCTGCTCCATAACCTTGCCAGGCACTGAGGTCAGACTGATCATAGGTCTGACTTTGTTCCTTCAAATTAGGAAATGAGTAGAAACTCCAGAAGGGCTAAACAACTTTTAAACTGTTCTGAAGTACTGGTGAAAGCAAATGATCTGACAACACTAAATTTAGTATGAGTGCTGCCCTGCTGTTCTTGGTTTTTTACCCTGCAGCTCAGACACTAACCTTTTGATTTACAGCACTGTAATAGCTGCACAGATACCCTGGTTTGTTGTCTCCCGACAGAGGCCAAAAAAAGAAATGTCATGTTTCAGTATAAGAAAACCCCTCAACCAATGTTGCATATATAAAATGCTGTTATGTTGATGGGTTCTTTGATATATATATCCCAAATGTTTAATGAGTATGGCAACACCTTACATCACATTGTCTCTGAAGATCTTCTGTAAGTCCCACCTGATCATATCCTTAGCCTGGAGACCTCAGTCTTGAAGTACCTCTCATTACACAATGAACATTAATGATTTTATGGCCTAACATTTTTTTCTTCATATAATTTAAGCAAGGTGCAGAGGCAAACTGCTAACATCTGTTATCAATACACTGTATTTAGGGCCTTGGATTTATCAGATATATAGCTTCTCTAACATTATGCACTCCCAGTAGCATAGAGTTAACAGCAGTCATTTAAGCTACATACAAAGACAAATACATCTAACTATCATTTGGTACAGATGTGAATTAGTTTCAGAATAATCTACAGAAAGAACACTAAAAAGGAACAATAACCTCGATAAAAAAAATAATCTCTTTAATTATTTTATTGTAAATTTTATTTCCATCTGCCTGGAAATGATGTTTTGCACAACATGGGTAAACAAAGAGGGGGCTTCTCTACTCTAAACTTTCAAAGAGCAAATCAATCTGAATTCATATCCCGAGCTAGTCAAGGACAATGATGTAGGACAGTGGTGCCTAAACAATGAGTCATGACTCCAATACAGACCATGGCATTTATGAATAGGACACTAACCTAGCTGAAGTCCAGTACCAGAAATGGTGTTTGCAATTGGAAGAAAGGTCAGGAGGCTGGAATACCAAATGGTATTGAAGTCATCTATAACAGTGAATCATACTCTTGCTGGACCTCCTCTCTCTGATAGTTAAAGTTAAAAATCTAGATGGGTTACCATCAGTAAACAAGACAGAAAGGCATTCTTAACTATAGGGATGGTCACTGGCCTTGACATATTAATACCGAACTTTGTTTTCAGAAACACAACCAAAAGCAAGAGAAAAAATATTTATTATCTTTAAACTCTTTTGTGTAGCATTCCTTTCAACCAGAAAGTTTACTCACATATCTGCTTATTTCTATAATATGCCACAGAAACAAATTTTCTGGTAATAATATAAGTGTTTCAGAAAGTTGGGTGGGATCTCTAGATAAAGATTTTCCCTCATGTTGACATACTGTCAAAAGTAAGTTTAAATATTTCTTGAAGTTTCCAGCTGTTAAAAGACAAAGTTTGCCATTTTCTGGAAAATTGTAACAACTACTTTAATTTATTTGGTACAGGCATTACAGACACTGTAAAAAACCCCAACCTGAACCAAACCAAAAACCAAAACAAAACAAAAACCACCCATCAAAATAAAACCAACCCTGAAGGTCTGAGTAATTAACATGAAAAACTGCAAAGTAACAGGATAAGAATTAACATCTGTAAAGGCATTATGCTCTCTCTTCTTCTGGATGTTGGCTATAAACCAAAAGAAAAAAAAGGCCGTGAATTGTTCTGCATGGTTGGTTTCTGGAGAGGTCACCTAAGCATCCATAAGTGTCAGACGAAATCAAAGAATTTCCATTTCAGAAAAATCAGCTCAAAAAAATTGTTCTCAGTGAACACAAGTCGAATCTTTTCGTTTCTTGATTCCAGGAACTTGTCAGGTGCTACAACAGTCTCAAGCTAAGCAGCATAAACTGGAGGATTCTCAGAGGATTTCATCTAGAAATCAATGGAGCACATATGTTCCCTGGATACAGCCTGATGTGTGCATGCCCCATTTAGGGGTCTCTACTAATCTTAGTGTTATTTGTTCACCACACAGTGACCATTCCATTGTGCCAACATAGGACCCACTTCCTTTTGAGGTTGAGTTTGTAACAGATTCTAAAGGTGCATCAAACAATTTTGTGAGGGCATCTGAGAATATACGCATAGCGGCTATGGAAAACAGTATTGCTATCTAGCCACTCCAGGCACAAATTCCTTCAGAGCTAAATTCAGTAATGATGGAAATCAACATTTTAAAGGTGACTTTTGTGTCATTCAGAAAAGGTCATTAATATCTAAGCAGAAACAGGGGTCTAAAGCTAACATGACAGCATAAACAGTAAGTGGTCTTAAGTCTGCACATAGGGATGCCATAAATACTTGGTAAGCACATAGTGGCAAAAGATGGAATTTAATGAAGATATGTCATTTTCACCAACTGAAAACTTGCCCCTCTCATCTTCCTGTGGCCAGTGCACAGGGGCAGAGAACATGGATGCTTTGCTGGACTGGGAGGCAGCACTGGAAAAGGCTGCTCAACAGCAGAACTCAAGTTCGTGGGGAGAGGAAAAGCCTTTAGCTAATGCAACACAATGTGGTGGCAGTGCAGGGGAGGCGAAAAGAGCCCCATTCCTTTGGACAAAAAGAGGGTGGGCCCCTGCTTGGAATGTTTCTGGACTTCATGAGATACTTCCACATTGATAAATGCAACATGTGCTTATCAGGTATGGCAAAACATATGCCAGCTTAATTTTTAATCTTTCCTAGATGTCTGTCCCTTTTATTCTACAGTACTAAGGTTCATAAATGATAAAGACAGAAAAATATCTCATTTATCTGCACATATTTATTAACACTAGGATTTTACCTTAGGCTATTGGCTGAAAACCTGCTTTTAATTTTTATTCAAGACAGATTCGTATGACCACTACAGTTTGCTCTGCTCATTGATGTAGTCTTGGGGCACCTACATGATTAACTCTCCCTCACTGCACATCAGTGGCATGGTAAGTTTTTCCTAACAACCTATGTAGATGCATATAATTTCACCACAATATATGAAGCATGTCCAATAAAAGGAACACTGATGGGTACTTGAGAACTTGATCATTAAAGCAACTATATCCTCCAAGCTTTTCCCAACAGGCTATATCCATAGTTAAACCAGAGAAAACAAAATAAATTTAATCTGAAAGTTGATGCATGAGATCAAGAGTGAAAGAAAACAAGATGTTTGCCATATTAAGTATTTAAATATACTCACCGTATCAGCCACATCACACTGCAGCTGTTAGTAGGGCTGAAGGCAAGGATGCCCAAAGTTTTTAAAAAAACCCTACAAAAACTTACAAAGATCAGCACTCCTCCCTGAGACTGCTATGAAGCCCAGATTTCTGGATTTGAGGTGACACTGATACATGCTTGTGGGTATAGCTACACAGAATAGTTACATGAAATAGGTCTCAAATCAAAATGCCACTTTTTTTCCATTGTTCTCTGTAGCCTCAGTCCCAGCAGCATTGACCACTGCTGAAAACAGCCTCCAGGCCCAACATCCTGCTATTCCACTATCTTATAATTCCTAAACACCACCAGTTGCAAAAGTTAATCTTTTAGGTTTAAAATGAGATAGATGTGGATGAGGCAGCTCCAGTATCTCTATTCCAGGCATGCCAGTGTGCTATAATCCAGACAAAACAAAGCTTACTTTACTCTCTTGCTCTTTAAAGGAAGCACAAAAAGCTTTGGCACTTTGACAAATGATGAATCCTGTTGCAGCAGTTCTTAAAAGCCAGGTCAACAAAATCTGACATCTTAACATCTTAACTTAAACTGCCGATGAAGATGAGTGAGCTCAAAGTGAGAAATTAGGTGCTCCAAGGCTTTGTAACTGCTTTCTGACAACTCTTTTGTGGGCATATAATTTAAAACATTTCAACAATTCACTTTTCTGTAAAAGACCACAATAAACACATGGAAATTTAAATCAGCACACGCAAGACAGAAATATTGAAAGAAAGACACTCCTACAGGCCAAGTCCTTCATATTAAAATGTCCTGATTCAATAAAGCAAAAAAGAGTACAACCCAGCAATCAGGTTTTCATTGTTACATCTCTCCATCATTGATCAATACATTACTTTCTATGTTCTTTGAAAACGTAATGTAGCATTAAAGAATTTTCCAACATTTAAATGGTAAATTAATATCTTTTAGGCATTTGATAAAATAAAAAAGGTAGAAATTAGTTATTTGCTACATATTATTGCAAACATTGATCTTAGTATACACTTCAGTGACTCATAAACTCCATAATGCATAATAGAACAAACCTAACCAGTCCATTCACACAATTCTGCTGTCATCACATGAAAGCTTTGATTCACTTTCATTTACAGACTATCATAGAAGTCTCTTAGTCCATGTTATAATCCCCCTTTCACTAACTTTCCATTTAATCTGATTTCACAGTGGTGCAAATTAGATCCATATCAGAGTCAGTGTACAATTTTTATTTACCAGCTATAAAGTTGTTTTCTAGCAATGTGCACTACTACCTAAAAGTGGTACCTAAATTATACCCATAATAACTTCAATGTCTTTGCTGAGCATACAGTAGCCAATCCCATCAAAAATATGCTGTGACTAGGCTTTGTCTTAGGTTTACCTAAACGATTCAAATTCTTTATCAACAGCCTCTACCAGAGGACATAGTGTGGTGGACATCACAGATGCACCCAGTAATTTGCAAGGACATAAGCAAAAGGCATTTTTCTCTGTAATTTGTACATGCAATATGGATCTCTTTCATATGCAAGTGACATTGTGCAAAAAATGAGCTTGTTCTTTCACGTATAGAACACTGTTGCTCCTCTTCACCACTAAAATGGCCTAACAGGACCAAAATCAGACAGACTTACTCAACTGGAGGAGAACCAGAGATCCTAGATCTACAGCACAGTACTCAATGCAGTAGAATGTCAAAAGAAAAAAAGGTCTGATCAGACTGCTGTTGCTTTCTGACATCACCAACTAACTCCTACCTACACCAGGGCTGGTGTAGAAATAGCATCTGTGTCAAGGTGCTGTAAACAGATGTTTTTGGGTCACTCTGCTCTGTCTTAGTGACAGCTGAGAATCAAAGTCCTTTAGGTAAAGTGCCTTTATATGTTAAGGAGACCACTCACAAACTGTAGCTAATGGGTCCCTAAATAAACTTCGAGGAGCCACCCTTAGAGGAGGAAAGTTAAGTACCATTTTGAAACTACTGCATGCACTGTTCATATGACAGTCCTGCTACAGTGGAGGAAAGTTGCAGCTAACATAGCTAAAGGGGAGTAATGACTACACAAAAACTACTTTTCTGGTCTCACTGTAGTATCAGACTATAGCTACTCTCTGCACTGATTAATTTGCTCCCTGAAGGGTCAAGACCCGTTCCCCTTGTCTATGTGAATAACCACAGTAACCCCTTCAGGGTGTGTAGGTAAATGAACAAAGTAGAACTTGGTCTTCAAGTAGAATATAAAAGCATACTTAAACAGTTCAGTATCAGAGGCAGGGTAGCTTCCTAACAAACAGAAAAGATTCCTCTTCCACTGTTGGGTGTATAGATGGGCATGACGGACATCGCTTTTCCAGACCCTATAGCACGTTTCTGTCAGGAGGAACCACATTGACTTAAAATACCTTGGGATAGTCAGCAAATTACATATAAAGCATGTGTGTATGAGGTAGGTATAAACTACAGATAAAGTAATACGTCCAGTCTCAGCCTCTGATACTGTACAAGTAGTTACAATGTCTCAAAATACATTATGTTGAATCACTGAGGGAGGAGGGAGTAGGGGTGGTGGAGAATAAAAGTAATCCTTTTCAAGAACGAGTGCTTGGCCTGCAAGTTTGTTATGGGGAAAAAAACACAAACATTGAAGAGATTCAGAAGTATCATAACAGATTAGAAAAGGTGTTTCTGGCCAAAACTTTTCTTTTAAAAACTCAAGAGCCTTGACGTTTTGATTATTGTTAATACACATATATGTGTATATTGTAAATACACATATACATGAATTAGTGGCAGTAGTAGTGATGCTAGTGAGAATAAAATATCATGTATTAGAAAGCATTAGTCTCTGAACCTTCCTAACACCAAAAGAATATGCATATATCACAGGGCCACTGAGATAAAGTAACACTCAGCCCTAGAGGGCACAGATTTCGTCTTTATGTAAATCAGTGCCTGTCACTGCATGCATGATTCACTGCTCAGAGTGTACTCTTCTGTGACGAATGAGTCCCGCTTAATTTGGCAGTGATTATGCGGGTTGCTGGCCCTCTAAACCCCTTTGAACTTGTAATTGCTGCTGGTTTAAATAATGAACATTAAGGGGAGGTGGATTCATAAAACTGTGTATAATTACAAATTTTTTTCTTTTTCCCTTTGTTTTTTTTTTTTTTTTCTTTTTTTTTTTTAGTGGAAATAAAAGGCTTCTGAGACCACTGATAACTGTATCGTACCAAGCTGTTACCGAAATAAAACTGCAGTCTTATTCAGTCTTGAGGAAGGAAAGGGAATGGAAAGGAGAAGAGGAAAAAAGAGAGGGAGAGCAGAATGGTTTGGATGCCAGTAGAAAAGGAGGAGCAATAGCATTCATGAATATTCATAGCTAGTCACATCTGTAGCAGGCTTGCTTTCCACCTTTTTTTCTTTCCAGTTCAACATGGACAAGAAGTACTAACAAAAGAAGATGATTGTGCAGTTCCATCAGGCTCCAGGTTTAATCTTTACAGAGCATATGGGTGAACTTTTTTTTCTAATTTTCAAAGACTTGCATTTTTTCAAAATTGTGAATGTCTTTAACCAAAGGAAGTGTTCCCTCTCCCTCCCCCCGCCCATGCTGCTTTTTAAAAATTATGTTCCTGTAATTATGAATGTGAGGGAGTCAGTTGCTAAGGAAGCATGATGTGTAACATGCAGCGAATTTGTTCCTCCTCCCCTTTATGAGCACTTTACTAAATCCTGCAATATTCTTTGATCCGATAAAATTTTGATTTGCGTGTGTAATGTATCGAAACAACGATGACAACAAAAATTGTTACTGTGGAGGGACAGAAACCAAAGTCAGCCAAGTCAGGCAGCTACTACCCAGAAACAACAAAGAATGAATGATAAATTTAGCAGCCTCATGTACAATTTTCAAACAACACAGCAGAGATTTATAGCTTTGCTGCTCCCATGGTAAACGAAGTAGCACACAGAAAGCGTGTCTGTTTTTGATTTTGCTATGTGTTCCCCCTTTTTTGTTCTTTGCCTATTTGCAGTTGTATTTTTTTTTTTTTAACTCTACATTTTCTTTATCCTGGTGTGAGATGAATATCAAAGGCCTAGTGCTGTTGGTAAGCCTCCAGCATACAACGGCAGCTCAATGGGATGTTATTAGAAGCTGCGTCACAACATGGCAGACTGTGATTAATAGCAACTGTATCAACGGTAGCAACTTCTCAACAACGCCCTCCAGCAGCTCTGAAGGGGCCCTGTGAAGAAGGAGGGAGGTAAAAAAGAGGGGGGGTGGAAATGTCTGAAAGAGCTAGATACTGAAGGTTTAGCTTTGCACATGATTAGGTTATGTCAAAACTGTGTGACTGCTTTCAACCAGGACACAGTGGGAATATTTATTTAAAAGCAGTCTACCAAATATATAGGCTGATCAGTGTTTTATTTTGCCAGAACCAATCACATGAAGAACTGGATCAGAGCAATGGAGAACAGACTACTGAAAAGATCTGGAACTGTGTCAGAGGTATAATCAGGGTTCCCTACAAACGAAGAAGAAAAGATTTTCCCAACACTTCATGAAAATTTCTAAGACTGCAAGGCTGCTAAATTTTTCCTGTTCCCACATGAAAGTAAGAAGGCTTAACTTAAAACCAAGTGTAAACTGATATCCTTGTTCTCCTGTTTTTCTTTTTTTTTTTCTTTTTTTTTTTCTTTTTTAATACAGTTT
Organism: Lophotriccus pileatus; assembly: GCA_035583135.1. NCBI lineage: Eukaryota > Metazoa > Chordata > Aves > Passeriformes > Tyrannidae > Lophotriccus > Lophotriccus pileatus. The sequence continues at coordinate 32,400,891 of JAWWES010000168.1, read as the reverse complement.
AGAAACTTAGGTCCACACATTAAAAAATGTTAAGATTATTTAAGTGTCCCATTCCATATCAGAAAATATTCTAAGAAATGTCCCCAACAATACAAATAATCCAAAATTAAACTGTTCTAACTGTAGCTATGAATATATGGCTTAGTCCATAGCAGGCTCAAAAAAGAAAATGTATATGCATCAATGGCTCTTAAGCATTACAGTTCTGGATATGAACTTCCAGTTCCGAAAGTCTTTAAACTTCTGCCCATCAGAAGTCTGGAGGACATACTGGGATTTCTGGGATCTTTCTATACTTGCATAATTTCTTGATCCCATCATCACCCACTCTTATCTGGCTCAGTGGACCATTGGTCTGGCCAATAAAACAGATCTTATTTAGTGAAAACCCAGACAAAAACACTTGTTAAAATACCTTTAAAATATTTAATGTAACCTGCTCCTTCTCATAAAACTTTGCTGCTGCTGCTGCTAAGTGGTTTTCATTTCTGTTAACAGCATTTAAAAAATGTTAATCATTCTGCCATCTTCTATCTCTCAGATAGAAGAGGTGGAATGTTCACCTACAGATGTAAATGATTTTAGTAATCTCAGTCACAAACTGTTGGCATAGTATTTACACTGAAAAAAGCATGCAAAACTATTTGAAATATATATATTAGCATTTAAGCAGCTTTAATCCATACCTTAGTGAGTGAAGCAAAAGATTAGTAAGACCCAGAAAACTCATGGTAGAGTTGATTAGGAGAAAAATTATCAGCAGGTGGAAAAAAAAACCCTAAGAAAACAAATTAATAGCTCCTCAAATTAGATAAAAACATTAGGAGTGAGGAAGAAGGCTGAGAAACACTAGTATATTATACTGTCCTCCCTCAGTGGTTAGAACGACACAGTCCAACTGCTGTTGTACTGCTCTGCTGTTGGCCACTTGTCTATCTAATGCTCCTCTCATCCTTAATTGACACATAGTTCTGCCGAGAGAGCAAGGGTTATCCACTGTACTGAAGTCCAGAGGCATACAACTATATACACAATGCTGAAAATCAACACCTGCTGAGCCATAAATAAATAAATAAAAAAATCTTAACTACATTAAAAAATACAAACAACTTTTTATTTCTTTCTCAAGAAACACACAACTTGCTCAACAAAGCACTGAAATACACTGTATTTTTGTCAACGATAGTAACACTCCCTTTAACCTGTTTATCTTTGAAGACCATAATTAAGGAAGACAAACTGGTTTATAGTCAACATAAGTTGCAAAAGAACTGCGGTCACCATTTTTCTCAAACAATAATTTTCCTCATCTAAGAATCTTACTTGATTAAAATCATGGGGTAATTAGCAGTTGAGTGAAGAGATTACTTTCTGTTGCAAAAAGGCAGCCAACCTTTACGAGTTCTACAAATGAATAATTCGGGCTCAGTTCTCAGCTGTGTCCAAGCATGAGGAAAACAAACTCTTCTGCTGTTCTGATCTCAAGGCTGGGACCAGTTCAGTACCTAACACTGTTCAGTGTTGGCTCCCAGGCTTGTTGGAGCACCCTTGCTAAACCCTCTCCACACAGGAATCACCTCAGCACTTTCGTGACTGCCCAGGCACTCTCACCCAAAAATGAGGGCAGAAGGTGGTAAGATGACAACCCATTTTTAACAACACACAGCCCTCAACCTACCATTGTCACCTTTGCTAAGAAATACATGATGGGTGGCCTTGCTATGCTATCCTCAGTGTTCCTTATTATGGTGCTATATTCATGCAGAGAAAGCCTCTGACTTCTTAGCCCCTTAAGACACAGACTCAGATGACTATTTTTCTTTCCCAGCAAAAAGGACTAATTGAAGAGGACATCATAGAAAAAATTGACAAAGTGGAACAGAACACCTATAGAACTATCACAATTACCAAGTATCACAGACACCTTTCATAAAGGTGGGGAGAGTGAGTGGAGGGAAAACCAAGGTTTTTTCTTAACCTTTTACTGAGATTTAGCCAAATACACCAAGATCTGTTAACAGTGTATGTGGCATAGCAAGAAGCAGAGCCAACAACAAAAGTTCATTGCTAGAGATGAAACGCAGTATAGATCACACAGCCCTCTAGCAGAACTGCAACAGACCAGCAAGTGTCCTCTGAGTTCCCTCGGTAGGTAGAGGGTTAAAAAGCTATGGCAATGTGGCTCAGAAAGGTTGATGTCTTCGATATGTCTTTTCCGTCAACCTCGTATCAGCATTTCCAACCACAGAAGTTTTCATGGCACTGAAGGTTTTTAAGGGTTGAATGAAGACTGATGAGAGAGCAGGAAAGGAGATGTGAAAACCCTCAATTCCCTAAATTTTCATCTCTTGAACCTTTTGTTTTGCTGAGGAATGATAAATAAATAGTACTAATGCCATTAAAACAATTTTGATACCTCAGGGTCAAATTCCAATAACACATCATGGCCTGCAGAAGTGCACTTAAGGACAGTCGGTACCAACCTGGAATACTGGTGATCTCTATGTTTGAGCTTAACCAAATTATTACTCCTGCTAGGAACATGGGAAAAACTGGCATAAAGAAAAAGCTGTGACACGAAGCATTTGTTTGGATCAAGTACAACTTACTCCTATCTTCTGTATCCTTGAGTGTGATTTTCAGAAAAAATCAAAACAAAAGTGACAAAACCCGAAAACCACAATGAGCAAACAGCAGCTTTTAAGTGCTGTGGGAACAGAGACGTTTGTTTAAGTAACCACTGTTTAAAAAATGCATACATAGTAACACCAAAATAAACAGCTTGCAATGTTGTTTATTTTAAGATACACAATAGTAATGTAAAGTGCTGCATGCACTGAATTCAGGCTGTAGTAACACTATTTAGAGTTCTGAAGAGCAGTAGGAAAACTAAGCTCCATGCCAGAAGACTCCTTGTTTGGAGAGCAAAGGTCAGTGCTCACTGCTTTTGCAGCTAGGAGGACTCCAACGTGCAGCCAAGGAAAGCTCCTGCTCTTATTTCTCAAGCAGGTAATTTTTGAACTGCATACAAAAATCCTACAAAAGGCATTTTGTGCCAATGGCATCTTTAAAAGAGGTACATAAGCCCATTCCTGGGAAGTATAGTTAAGAGGAAGAAAAAAAATCTTTGTCCTGTTGCTTCACTTCTTTATAAACCTTCCAAACACGCCTGACTCACTAGCCCTGTGTTGAGCCAGACAGAAAAAAATACCCAAAAGAAGAATACTAACCAAACTAAGCAGTGGTGTACTGAGAAATGACTGACTTACTGAACAGATTTACATCCCTATGTGTTTGAATTGCATCTGATTCTCTGCTGACAAAAAATGTCATTGACTTCAATCCATAATAGAACTTTGTGCTATTTTTCTTCATAAAGCCAGCCTAGCTATAGGCAAAAACTGGACTCTGTTTTCTGGCCATGCTATCTTCTATTTATTATTATAATTGCATAGATTTATTATTGTAATTGCATAGATTTACTATTGTAATTGCAACATTACTGTTATCGTATAATCCTTGTGACTGCCAATAAATGAGCCAGAAAGAATCTGACTTGGATCTCAGATCACAGGCTAAATTTCTAATTCTGGCAAGGAGAGAGGAAAAAAAAAATTTTTCCTGATTTTCCTGATGTGCAAACGGAGCTGGAGCTCGTTTTATCTGGAAGTCATTCAGACAAATATGGAACCCTACAGTTATACTATTATAAAGTAATGTTCAAGAGCAAAATTTCATTTTAAATTCAAAATACAATCTCTTTCTTCTTAATACTTTTGAGGAAACCTGTGTATGAAACTCAGCAGTCAGCATGCACTCAGTCAGTAATTTCTTGTAGTCATTCTGCCTCTCTGAGGGCCCAATCTTCATTTTGAATCCTGAAGTCAAATTGCCATAAATGTCTGTAAGTGAAAAACAGGTGAAAAAGCCATTTTTTTCACCTGATTTAGAATTCAAACTTCTGTGTAAATCCATAAGCAACATCTTTTTATATTAAATTTGCATCGGATCTATGACCTCAAAAATCAACACGGATTTTGAATGTTCAAACAACTTCTGCTGTTTTGTGATGATATTTCATGGAGATGTTGGAGCAGATGTCAGAAACGCTGGGGAACACTAAGCTGGGTAAGGGTTCATTTCAGACCTATACCTTACCCAGATATTGGTGAAACTTCACATGCTGTAAACGGAGAGCAGTGTATGTATCACGGCAGTCTCTGCCTCTAAATATCTGACAGGGAGATGTTTTTAACATAACGTCCTCAGTACAAAGTCTTCAGTCTGACAGAGCCCAAGCTTGGCTGACCTTCAGCATCCAATCCCAATGCCTGAAGGGAGAGTAATTGCACATTTTTCTTAAGCTTAACTCTTCAATTTGTGTCTCAAGCCCTTTTCTAGTTTGAATTTGTGAGTTAATTTTGTAATAATTTTACCACTGACAGATAAATGAAATGTCATTATGAAAGTTGAAACAAATACAACAAAAATTTCAACCTGACGGGAAGCCACATTTGGGAATGTTTCCTTCTGAAAACAGCTCTAATTTCAAGATACTTTTCAGTTTTAATCGTTAATAAGAAAACATGGAAATAGGAGAAAAGCTTCAGGCAACACTACTTTAGTGTAAGCCCAGGAATGCAAGATGTTTCTTAGCAGTATACCTTCAAATGTTTTTTGGAGTCTGGTTTTAAAAGTGCTAAGCAAAGGCACTTCCACTGATCGTTCTACAGTCTCAGTGACTGGGGCTTGGCTGTTGAATTCCATTATTCCTGCAAGATGTTTTGTTCTTCTTCAGTAATTTCCCCTCTTATCTCTTTGTAGCCTGTGCTTATTCACCGCTTCAGTATATGCATTATCTGTCTAGGGCTACATCTCATATTTTTGAGATGGATGGAGAGAGCACTGGAAATAACAATACAGCTCTCATTTCACTCATCTGCTTTCAGCCTCTGTTACCCTTTTTTGGGAATAAGGGCCCTGATAGTCCAAGCTCTCCAAACATCCTTCTATATCTTTCTCAGACTCTCACCAGACTGGCCTCAGGCTAGTTTCATAATCATCAAGAAGAAAAAAAAAAAAAACAGTCCTGATGTTCAGCATGAGATCATAACACGGTGATCTCACTCTGAACATTACCTTTCACTACAGCAGCTCTATTGACTTCTTTGCTTAGAACAGTTTGAATTTCCCACCAGCTCCATTGTGTGATATTTGGCCTCTTTTAGGCGAGATACTTTTTCACAGAGTGAGCCTACAGGGCACTGAGTAGAAAGCTCATGAGTCCCAGGCCTTGTTTGAAAGAGTTTTCAGGCTCAGCAAGAAGTTTGCTGCAGTGCTTGTTTGAGAGGCAGCAGAGCATGTTAGAGCACTACTGAGTTGGAGAGTATTGTATCTTTTCAGCTGGGGCTTTGAACAGGGTTCAGACTCCAGGAGCTAAACTCTTGATAGTTTCAGAGTTCTACGGTTATGTTTATTTGTATCTATTCTGGCAAAACACAAGTGTCTTGTTCATTTGTAGACATTTTACTCTCCTGCTGCACATATAGTTTCGCACTGGTTCATAGTGGGATTTAATCTCCTTTGCAAACATTATTGCTTTGTAAATGGACAGTTTTTGGGAAAGAAAATGGACAGAAAGTGGCAAGAGCCTCTTTTCTCTGAAAGTTATTTGCATCCCAGAGCATTGTGGGATAGAAATTCATAAGAACCAGGACTGCTAAGATTAATTGTAGCATTAAATTATCTGCAAATGCTTAGGTTAGATATGCATTAAATATTGGGGTTTTTTTGGTCTGAGAAGTGTTTACTTGGCAGTTCATGGCCACCATACAACACATTCATACAAAGTAGGCCATTTAAAATTAAAATGTAAGTGGGCATATTATGTGGAAAAGCATGGACTTCTTAGGACTGCCATAACATTCTGCAGCTCAACCCACCATCCACAGAGAAGTCCATATCAGTTCAGGAGGAACCTCTCTGTCCTAAGAGATGCTATTTTGTGCAGTAAAGAGTCCATCTGTAACTGGTAGAAATCAAATTGAAAACAGACATAACCAAGTAAGACAACTCTTGGATTACTCCACCAAAAGAGCAAAGGAGGGTAGAAGGGAGAATTTAAATTAAATATTGATTAAATAAATTAAACTATTTTCCCTTTTTCTGTTGTTGACAATGATTAACCTGTTTTTTGCATGTGTTTCCATTTAATTTCCTACTTTATATCTGAAAGAGATCATTAGAATATGCTTTTGTATTTGAAACTAAGGCACTCTTTACACATTTAGATTTTCAAGTGATACCTCAAATTAACCAATTTTCCTTGCAATTTACATATGCCACCATTCCTATGAACCATTCCATTGCTAACTCCCCCAAACACAAACATCACGTTTCTGACCACATAACACCCCTTATTCCTGTTGTTATCACACATATCACAAACTTTCCCACTATTCACATTCTCTACCCCTGAATAATCCTCCTGTGGACTATCAGAACAGCTGTCAGCTATCTGAATATGCTCCTCAATAGGCAGGGACCTTCCCAATGTGAATCAGGGACTCCGCAATAGCCTTTCTGTCCCTTACTCTTCACTATAGGTCATCATCCTGCTTCCTTTTTCTTCATTCAAACGCAAGTGGGATGCACAACTAGGAAACACCTGGCTGAATCAAAAAAGGCAGCAGAAGGATCAGAACTGGCTGAAAAGCTGCCGAAGTCCAGTTTCATATCAGGAAACTCCTAGGACTGTTGAAGAGGGGAACATCCATTAGTGAATTCTTGAAGCATAAAGATGCATTTGTTAATACTCTTACTCTCTCTTTATTCTCACTATTGCCCCTGGGCCAGCGGTTGATGCCCAAGGTTCTTTATCTTGCTGGTTTCTGGGAAAGATGTTTGATACATGATACATGCAGCAATCACCACTTCAGGTCGCCAGCAAGGAAAGGACCTGACAAACAAAACTAACCCAAACCCAAGCCACTTGAGCTAAAGTAGCTTGCAGAAATCATATACTATCATCTTCAGTGTAGACCAACAAGAACACTCTTATTTTTGTATTAAATGCTCCCTCATAAAGACAAAATTTTCCTGAACTTTCAAAGTCTACAGAAGCTCAGGTATTTGCACAAACATTGCATGACCGTCATGCTCATTCAGCAGCTGGATAAAACCACAACAGAAGAGTAAATCTCTGTAGTTCAGCAGATGCAAATTATAAGACATAGGTCTCATGTGGTGCTTTTCATCTGTAAATATCAAAAGTACTCCAAAAAGCATTATGCCATACTGTTTAAACAGGGAAACTAAGGCACAGTGTCTTGTCATGGCCACAGCGAGAAACAGAGCTGAAAATTACCCATTCCTGCCAGAGATCCCTTGTGCTAAAGCATCCTGGGCACAGTAATGCAGGTTCGGTCACAAGAGAATGTGACAAACAGCTGAGCACTCAAGGAATTTGTCTTCCTATCATAAAATAGGGAATCACTGAAAGAGTTGTTAAGCATAATTTGTGGATAAAGTGGCTATAGTACTTAACACTTGTTAAGGTGTAAAATTGTGTTTGTCCATCTATCTGTCCCTCTTGTGATTTCACTACATCTTTTCTGGCTCTTTTAAAGGGATAAGAGTTCCACTGGACTTAATGGAAGGAGGACTGAGAGATAACAAGCTTCAAAGTAGGCTAGGCCATGATTTTATAAAAATCTATTCCTTTCATATAGATAGTATACATTAGAAAAGTGAACAGGAGTTTTCCCATTACTATGTGGTTTAGTCAGATAGTATTTCCACAGTATACCCACTTTAGAATATCAAGCTGCCACTTTGAAATGACCAAATAAGAACTTAATCCTGATGACAATCAAATTTCTATAGTATTAAACAAACTGATATATGCAGATTTTTTTCAAACACTAAAATGTTTGCGGCTGTTTACTGGGCTACTCAGATTTATTGTCCTGAGATTGTAAGCGTATGTCACAAGATGTTAACCATTTTATGGACATAAGTAGTCAATTTCTACAAATAAAATGCATGTTTTGAACTGCCATCATAAAAAGGTGAAAACAAGATTTAAAAAAATCTTTAAGGCATTATACAGTAAGTTGACAACCTATCATCCAGTATTAGATAAAAAAATGGAAATAGGTTTTGGCAGATTTGGGGCTAGCAGTTAAAAATAAAAAATAACAAATGTAAACACATGAAAACTGTATGGCCCTTATGCTTAAAAACGATAATAAATCTTTAAAGATTCCAATTATTGCTTTAGGTACTACAAATGACTGCTGCCAATCAACTCTAAAATATGTAATGCATAGTATTCTGAGTATCATAACTCAAAGCAAACTCCACAACACCATGAGTAAAATTCTCTGCCATAAACTACTCCATTCATTAGGCAACAATAAGAACTGACATCGCCATTTCTTTGCAGTTGTGGAACTGTTGGCAGAAACACTCTACTTCTTTTTCCGCATAACTCTAATTTTACCAAAAACTTCCTTGAAACCAACTATCCTGCTCATGGATCTTGAAAGGAAGGTATGCCTAAGGAACATATCCTTAGGCAAAACTGAGAGGCAGTATCACTTTGCACAAACAACAGCAATCGTTTTTTCCCTAAAAATGTATTTTATATCTACATATAATCACGTGCACATACTACAGACAGAGGGAGGAACTGATGACAACGGGTTTAGGGAGTGGAACTTAAAGACACTCTTAAGTGGAGCTTAAAGACATTCCAAAGAATGGTCCGCTCTTTTTGACTGTGATTCTGATCTTCAAAGGCTGCAGTTCACAACATTTATTAGTGTAATGTTTTTATAGTGTTTAAACACTATTTGTATTTGCATATGGTTTAGTTAAATCACCTTTTGCCTTGCGAGCCTTGTAAGCCACAATTCTATATAAGTGAATTCCTATCACTACTACTTCCTTGTTTCAATTACTTTTAGGAATTGATTACTTGGACTTTGGTATTCCCTCTTCTTTTCTTTCACTTACTTCCTATACTGACTTCGCAAAGCTTTGTAATCTGACAATAACAGCCAGAAAAAAATAGTGGCTGATCCTATCTTTTGCTAGGCCACATTCAGCTTTCTCAGTCGAGGCTTTTTAATCAAGCCTCAGCTAAAATCATGCACATGTTTTTCATTACACTCTCTTCTCAGGAATTCCCTGTTTAAAAAGAGCAGGTAAAATATTAAACTGGGAAGTAACATCCAGCCACGTTATCTGATGGTTTGGCAGCAGCTGACCTGTCACATGAACGAAATTCACCTTGCTGCAGTCCTGACACATTGTGTGGCCTGTTGAGGAGGAGGCAAAAACAGGCAGGGTAATATAAAGACAAAAAACAAGGAGAGAAAAAGATAAAACATAACTAGCTAATAACAGACAGCGTAGTGTGAAAAACTATGATAGCAGGCCTAGAACAAGACACATGAGGTAGACTCAATTGTCCTAGTAGCACCATGAAAAGATTTTGCTGCAGCCTCTCAGACTGCCAGGGATTTGATGAGGGAAAGGTGATGAAGGGTATGGGAGAGCCAGAGGAGAAGTGTGCTGTGATTCATTTACTTGTCCCTTGCAGGATTCGCAATTTGGGGATTCTTTTGAGGGGGGGAAGGGGTGTCTGTGTGTGTGTGTGAATTTCACCCTATATATAACTTGGAATCTTATTAGATAACAACTCCGTGACACTGCAAATCCAGTATTTCTCAGCATGCTATTTTTGAAGCTGAAACACACCATATTTTGATCTCCAAAGAAGTACAATAAAGATCTCCCCTTCCAAATAAAAAGTAAAAAAAAAAACAAAAACAAACAAACAAACAAAAAAAACCCTGAATGTACATGTAATAATTTCCAGGCGGGCTTCCTGTGATTGTATCCGATTATTTAAATTTTGGACTGTCTCTTTAATTTGAGGAGCAGGGAGAGAGGCGACAGATGGCAGACAGAATTGACTTATGTCCTCTATTCTTCTAAAGAAGAAGGGGGAGTGCAGAAAGTTTGATCGAGGCAAAAGCTACAGTATATAGGCTTGGCTATAACTATCTAATAGGTCTTTTGACGGATTGGTTCGGAATATTTAGGGTTTTTTTTCTCCCCCAGACAGTCTTTGTAACAAACCCACAGTCCTGGAGGTTGCCATGGGTGACGGGAGCGCTGACATCCAGTCCCAACTACAAATAAGCACATGACAAATGGACCCAGAGCCCTTGGACAGCCCTGAACCTTGGTGACCCCCTAAAAAACGCAGCCTCCCCATACTCATGCTCCCCAAAAAAGCATTACTGAGTATATTTTTTAAAACTGAAAGCTTGCACTTAATTGGAAACACTGCCGTGTAACCGAAATGCTTAGGACAGCATGTACAAGTAAAAATAAATCATGCAGCATTGTTATTTAATGCGCTGTGACATCATTTCCTGAAATTAAACAGAGATGACACAGATTCAGACAGTCCCTACTAAGGTTCAGTTCAAACAATTCACAGATGTTTTCCTCCAGCCAGCAGAAAACAATGTGGGGCTTAAAGCACTCCTCTCCCTCTCCCTCTCCCACTCTGCATCTCCCACTCCCTCTCCTCAGCCTTTTCACTGGTATGAGGAGGTATGGCAGTTTTATAATACACGCTCCCGCAAAAATATTCTTTTTTTAATTTAATTACTCAGGCTGTTGTACTAAATAGATGGATCATTGTGTCACAAAAGCATCAATTTTTCAGAAGAAATAACAGATGTCTATGTAACAATGATTAGATTAACCACTCCCAGACAAAGCTAGCTTTTGAGGCCCACACACCCCATGACCCCGAGTTCCCTCTTCTGTAGGGGGTGGATGTAGAAATGTCAGATCTAATCTCAGATTCCATTTTTAAAACAAACAAAGCCCCACCCCCACCCCATTTTAGCCCTTTTAAGATTGTGGTGTTTAAAAGGTATGTGAATGTTCAGTCTCTTGCTAAATCTTCAGGACAGATTTCATGGCAGAGGGCTAGAAGCGCTCAGAGGATGAAATCTTTCAGCCTGGGGTCAGGAGTGCCGTTTTGAGAAAGATTTCCAGTTTTAGTCTGCCCATGCTGGTGACACGGTAGTGCAGGCAGGCAGGACAGGAGAAGGACACTGGTGACATTAGGCAGGGCTGTGCTACCACCAGCAGTAACAACAAATGCTAACAGCCGCCACCAGCTCTTCTGGTGAGAGACCAGAGCAACTGTGGGGTACTAAGAGGCACAGCTCCACCACCTTGAGGACCACAGGATCACAGGTCACTGGAGTTTTACGTTCAGGTAGTGATTTTTCTTTAGCACTAGGATGAAATCATTTAACCTTTCCTCACAGCTGAAAAATGTGCACAATATTACTTTGTAGAACATGCTTCCAACAGGGTGGTGTTTGTACAGAGAGGTCTGTTCTACACCAGCAGGCAACTAGCTGAAAACTCAGCACACAGTCAGCCCTGCCTAAAAGCAGATCTGGAATAAAACGGTAACTTAGGCTCCTCCAGCTCTCTGACTATGTGGTGCACTGAGGTGGAAATGGCAGTCATGCGAACACACATGTAGGTGGTCCTACAGGAGAATCAGAGGACAGCATCCATCTCCTCTCTGTACCCTCACAGGATATAACATGTTACAATGCAGTCCAAATACGCACTAATATTCACCGGAATGACTTCATATTCCTGTATTTTTACGGAGTATCCCATTCCATTTTAATAGGACAGAGATCTGTTGCATTTTTGGGTTTGGGTGTGTTTTTTTTAGAGTACAGCAGAAACAGCAATATGAAGAATCCTTCTCCCAGATCACATCTCTGAGAAAAGCTGTTCTACAGTTTGATATGAAAGTAACCTGTTCCGTATGGATTGCGATAGCCAGCTATGTTCCTAACCTTCCTTTAGGGTATTATTCCTAAAATCACAATATAGAAGGAGATATTTATGAAGGTGGGATGGATTCAACTTATTTGAACATTTGCTCCAAGATTGGGTTTGGCTGATGACATTCATCTCTAGAATCATGTCTAATGAATAAATAAAATAGCTGTCCTATATAAAAGGCTTGATACACCATGCATCAAGATATGATAGATTCACATTATATTCTCAGATACACCCACATAAATACAGAAAAAAGTAAATCTGTTTCAGTAAGACTATTCATATTATCTAGTCTGGACACCTGAATATGACATGTTAAGAAAATTAATTCAGGTAAGTACAAAAGCTGTGGCTGGTTTATTTTAACACACTTTCCAGGAGAGCTTACTCTAGGCCAGACAGTGAAGCAGATGAAACCAAAATCTATCCTACAACATACTGTTTAAAGACTGAGATTTTCAGCCAGAGGATTGTGGAAATCAGGCTAAAATGACACTATTCAGTGTTAGGAGACAAAATTTCAGCTAGTAAAAAAAAAGAGAAAAAAACAGCTTGACTTCACTGACTTCAGTGGAGACATCCCAAATATTACCATCTAGGAACCTGGCACTGTCAGAAAAAAGGTTTAGTTTGCAGGCATTTACCATTGTTAAATCTGGTACTTTTAGTTAAGAGACACATCTTCTTACAGACTGTAACAAAAGAAACAACCAAAATAGAATTTTAACAAAGGGCATCACTCCAGGTAAGTGTCAAAGAATAAACTTGCTCTGCAAAAGAAGGTGAAAAAATGTAGTCCTTAGCACACTATGATGTAGAAATGGATGAACTACCAGAGGTACAAGTCCATAGAATGGTATAATTACTTCCTTTATAACTTTCCTCTCTTCTGATTATGTACGTATATTTTAAAGGTTCTCGATCCTTCAAAAGGGCTTGGGAAGAGGGGGACTGGCTTTGTATAGTTTCTGGTAAGAAATCCTAATCTCAACACTGGCATAACCTGGAGGTGTCTATACCTTTGAGCACTTCCTGTTTTCACTTTGTGATCAAATTTGTTCTTTGCAGGGCAAATAGGGAAGCACTTGAGGGGGGAAAGCAGAGATGACTGAGAGGCTAATTGAGTGTACTAAGGAATCCTTGGCGTAGAGGAAAAGGAGTCTTCCAAAGCTATGAATAAACTCTTGGCTTGGGTCAGATTTCTTGTTGTTTCTTTTCTTTAACCACCTTTGAACTCAAGTAAAAACAGCCTTAAATGTCAGGTTTACCCTTCTGATGTCGTAATCTTTATGTACTATTGAAAAGCTTATACTACCAGACTAGGATTTCCTCTGCTTTCTTAAACACTGGATATTATCCAGAAATAGCATACACATTTCCAGCCAATTCATCCTCAGATCTTTTATCTTCTGGTACTGTTGTAATTCCAAATGTAAGACAGAGCTCAGCAAGTGAACGAGAACATGACAGAAGCTCCTGCTCCTTGCATTTGATTTCCAACAATAAAAATGTGCATGTGTATCCTATTTCAAATATAATTAAAGTTACTGCAAAATGGAAGCTGTGATAGGGGTTAGAAATTGTTTTGAAAGACACAGCCTGTCAGACACATTCATCCTACATCAGAGTTCAAGTGCCTGTCTCTTCAAAAAAGCCACTTAGGCCACTCAATTTTTAAAATCGACTGCCTTAGGAGTTTGCAAACCAATTGAATAAGGGAAAAAAATAGCATTTTATTTAAAATAATAAGTAAATACAATCAGTCAGAACTGAGTTACTCTTTTGGAATTTGACAGTCTAAAGGACTTTCATGTTTAATCCATGACATAAGAGATGGACTGCCTGCCACTGCCTCTCCTTCCAGGGAAACTAGAGGCTAATGATTTTTGTCATATTGAGACTAACAGCTAACAATTGCTACAGTTGGCCTTTACTATTTTATTTGTCCTTTTGAGGTATTCAGAATAGGTGACAATAGCTTGCAGTTGAGAACATATGTAGAGAGACCCCTGTGGCTTATGGAAAAGTTGCTCCATGCTGGTTGGGTGTTTGTAAAAAAAATACATCCAGAGCTCTTTTATGTTCCCCTCCTTAATGAATGCATGAATGTCAAAATGTACCAATGGCCCATTCAGGGGGCAAAGCCTAAGCAGCTCCTTCTTTAAGAACACATCCTGAGATGTAAAATACATTTGCTTAACAAATTAAAATAATGAGATAATTCAATTAGTTTCTTTAAAAAAAAAAAAAAAAGAGAGGAAGAAAAAAAAGGGTACATCAGGGGATTATTGTAATACATGAACAGGTCATACAGCACAAAGGAGGAACAAACCAATTTGAAATAAGGTTAGACTAGTAATGAAGGAATGTACATTGAATCATGGACCACCATTGTAAAGATATTTACTTGAAACAATAAAATTGTACATCACAGATTCCCCCATTCTGGCTCAGCCAGCATTGTATTTTGAATGGACAAGCTAATTTGAGAAAAAGTGTGAGATCTTTAAAAGAAAGGAGCTCTCTTCCTTCCCTGCACGTGTTTATGGCAAGAATCTTTCTGAATTTACATTGCACTGGTCAGGGGTCTCCATTATCAGTTTGCAGGTCTGAGAATTACAGCACAGTAAATCTTTCAACACCTGCAAACTCATTAAAGCCTGGACGGTAAAAGGTTTGAGGCTTTTTTGTGTTCATTTAATCTGATTTCTGTGAGGCCATCCTCACCAGCGGTGGCAAATTTCCTTAATTCATGCAGGATGGAGAGGGTCAGGAGAGAGAATAGAAACAAGGAAAAGGGATTTCAAAAAGCCAGGAGGACTTTCCTCAAGACAAGCAAGAGGCAGTTGACTGTTTAATAAGCAAGTGTCAAATGCTTTCAAGGAGCACATAAGAAAGAAAGGCAGGGGAAAAAAAAACAAGATACCACAAATTTCATAAGAGGAAATGGAGTCAGCACAGAGATGTCTATACAAACCAAACTTATTTATTTGTAGCCCTGCTTTTTGCTGTCTGCCTGTACTACTCCTCTAAAGATACCCTACAGCTAAATGAAAAACCTTCCACTCACACTCACTCGACTTCCAAATTAAAAACATTTTACAGGTTAGTAAATCTCCAGCTGAGGTGATGTAGCAAAGAACAGCTGTGAAGTAATTTTGATAATGATGAGAATAATAAGCACATGGCAAGGTTCAGGGCTTTGCTGTTGCAGCTTCAGTGCTCCTGAATAGATAAAAGTGATTAAATACTCCTGATTATCCCTGACCAATATGTAATGGATTTACAGCCCTTTCAATTAGTCAGTATTTGCTTAGGACTCATTATTTTGTCTTTGGTTAAGTAATCAGCCCAGAGACTCATGTTCTGTCTAATTCCTCTGAGCCAAGTGGGTACAGGGCACCTGACCTTTGAAATGGCCATAGCTGGGAGGCAGGAATAACCACTACTCCAGCGGAGACACTGGCTATTCCAGCTAATCCTGACCCCACAGGCCAGATCAATGCACCTTAGTTTGCTACTAATGTCCTTACATCAAAATGATGGTTTAGAAATGTGAATCTGTCACTCCTCCCTTTAGCTGTGCTGCTAGCAGAGCAGTTCAATAGTCCCTATCATAAACAGATCGGGTCCTGAAATCATTACTCAGTAACCAACATCAGCTACTGTGAAATTTATAAAACTTTGGTAGAAGAAGAGGTAGTTAATTACAGTTAGCTTTTCAAGCCTTATCAAGTGAGAAACAATTGTAAAGTGAGAGGAAGAAGAAAATCAATTGATAATTTAACCAGTTTCCATTATTTCCCACATGAAATAAACTACAGTGATACTAGATTTTCTATGGAACCGTGTTTTGATGCCTAAGTGAAGCTATAATGTCAACAGAACACCAACACATAAAACCAATAGCAAGAAGAGGATAAAGACAGACCATTGAAAGCATTGCTATGTCACATATTTAATCTCTCTCCCCCAAATGTGAATATGGCTAGTTTTTAATATTAACAGACTCGAAGAGAAGATAAAAAGGTGCTTATTCTCTCTGTTACGCAACTGAAAAATTAGGGAATCTGGAAGCCTTCTATATTTCTCACAAAAAAAGAAACAATGACAAGTTTGCAAGCTGCTCCTTTGACTCCCTAACATCCACAGTGTATGTCAGCACGCACAGACCAGGGTTCCCTCTTTCACCACATACATATGAAGTTTGTGTAAACAGAGGCCAGCAATAAACAATCCAGAGGGCAGAGCTTTATATGCGCTGAAGCAAGAACTTCCCTTTTGTTGTCTGTAGGAAGATTTTGGATAGTTCAAAGCCAAAATTGGTTACTTCATATATATAGCTGATGTTCCATGCTAAGGCGTTGCACTCTCTCTTTTTCTCTCTATAGGCATGTATACATGTATATATACACACATATATATAGAGTTCTTTGAGATTTGTCATGATTCCAAGACCCAAGAAAAAAAAAATCTGGAAGGAAAAACAAAGCAACAAAAACTGAGCCCTAGTAATGGTCCAAAAATTATGGGGACAATTGATTTCTAGTAATGATTAGTAAACCTCATTAGGCACATGAATAGAAATCTGTTTTGGTTTTGGGCACCACTTACTGTGAGATGCTGGAAAAGCCACGCTCTCATGATATTTGTTGCTACTTTGGGGAAAATGCCTCTTTTCTTCTGACGCTTTTTGTCCTTGTCTGGGTCATCATCATCTCCTGTACCAGGTGAGGCTACACTGTTGTCTAAACCATCTCCTACAACAAAGAGAAAAACAGGAAGGAGGAGGCATTTAGTGGACAGAATATAGAAGCCAAAAAGTATCATTAATTACCAAGTCACTACCACAGTTTTGGGGTTTGTTTTGGGTTTTTTTTGCTAGATCAGGCACATGCATAAGAACATTCTATAAGAACACTGATACAAATATGTAAAAATCAAAATCTGTGTTTCTCCAAATACTAATTTTGTGTTTCACACATGCATATATCATTAATTCAATTATAATTGTATGCTTGACATAGTGCAATAGCTCTTTGTCAATTATGGGATTCAATGTGGGAAAATCTGCCACAAGAAAACCCATTTACTGTAAATGCATCCCTACAACCATTCTGAATATATACGTATAAGTAATCAAGTTAAATGTTCTGTAGTCTATATATTCAAGGCTCTCTGCAGAGGTGGCAGTAACCATGTCACCGTTCAGTGCACATAACACACTGTCAGATGAGCCACTCCCCGTAACCATCACCTCCCAACACACATACATACGCACTCACAAACACGTACACCTAGCATGACCCTGCATATAGCATTTGCATGACATGAAAACTTCTACGTCTCTGCATCAGTGATTATTATCATTAAAAAAAAAAGATGCACATCAAGGTAGAGCTCTCACTTAATCAGAACTTTCCATCAACATCTTTCTCTTCTGCGCTTTTTCCTGGCATTAATTGTGCATTAGCAAAAATCATTTACTTTTAACAGTCATAGTTATTTTTTCTTGCCCTCCAGCAAAAATGCCTTGAAAGCCTGCCTGGAGGGCATCTAAATTATGTATCTGAAAAACTCTTCTGGCAAGGCATTGCAGGACCCCTACTTTCTTAAAATTCATACGAGCACGTCTTCCTGTTTTTGGGAAGGCATCAATCAAGTGCAGCAATATATGCCATATTCCTACATTAATATTTGAACTAATAACTTTAAAAAAAGGAAAGAAACAAGATCCGACTTGTGGCATAATCAAATGCAAAATAAATGAAGAATACTGGGACAGCACTGAGACTTTATAGATTGCTGTGTTTTCCTTACACATCATTAGCCCGGAGCCACACGAAAGAGGAAAACAGAGAAGTGGAGAGTTTATGCTCCCTGCTGGTGTTTAAGAAGCTGAGGTCCTGGAAGGACATCTGGGAATTGTGCTGAGACGGTGGTTTTTGTAATTTAAGAATAGACATTCATTAGCAGTAAATGCCATAAATCCCATGCTAAGTAAAAACCTTGTCCAAGAAAGCCTAAAACAATAAACTCTGTGCTCAATGTAGCCTGAGCTAGACGGTCCATAGCTTCCTGAGGAATGCTATAGATTCACAAGCTAATTCCTATAGCCTCGTCTAGAACTGTAGTGCTACTAAACGAAATGCATTGCTGCTACATACAGTTCATTTGCTTCAAAACTTGCATTTCAGCTTCATCTTCCCATGCCAGATCACCCTTCTTGTACTGCCTCCCCTCTGAAAAACCCAACCCTTTTGGACCGGAGAGACAGAAAAAGCCACAGCAAAGAGCTGGCAGATTAATTTTATTGACATTTCCATTTTCACTGCAATGTGATACCCTCCATCACATGGAAGAGATGACCCTCACTATTTACAGACTGACAGGCCACTTCATTACAACCACCCTGCCCCAAGGCAGAGCAGCTCCTTTCCATCTGCCCAAACACCAGAGCAAGACCCTGAAGTCGCTGCTCTCTTTCTCATGCTCCGTTTCTTGTCTTTTTTTTTTTTTGGTTTGTTTGTTTGTGTTTTATGTTGCTTTTATTTTATTTTATTTTATTTTGTGTTTTGTTTTGTTTCTGTTAACGATAGACAAAGGAGAGTCGAATCACAGTAAACTAACCAAAGAGATTATGGAAGCTCTAAACACTGTAACCAACTGCAATATATTGGTTATTTAGAAAGCATTCCTTTTGGCTGCTCTCTTCCCCTCCATATAATCCTACTCCTCTGTCTTTCACAGACACGCGTGCGCACGCACACACACACACACACAGACACACTTTCCACTATGCCAAGGAACTGCTGCAAGGCAAATTCTCACAAACACTAATGGCTTCTGACTGCTCCTTGGCAACCCCAGCATTTTAACCTGGGTGGATATGCTCTCCAAAATACAGACACTGGAGCTATCTCATCAGCTGTTCATGTGACACAGATGGAGAGTGGCTATTAGGAGCCAGGCAATGGGCCTTGGGGATCTGAGGTGCTGTACTATAGCCTCAGGCAATTTTGAAAAGCAGTACCCAGAGATGGGGGGAAAAAATCCCTACTGAAAGTGCAAGTTTGAAGTCAGTCAGTTTGTTTGTCTATCTGTCGTGCGGATAAAGATATCTTTGTCTCTTTATGTAAAAGCAATGCGTGTATGCACAGGATTCGTGGAGCTGTAAAACTTCTGCTCTGCACCATCCTTTCAAACCATAGAAGCACCAGTTCACGCTGTATGGACAAATTCCTGTCTCTCTGCATATACATACTCTCCTGAATGTGAGCATCCTCAGCAGGAGTTGCCGACATGCTAAATCAATGATTAGACCTTTTGAAGAGGTTATTATTATTCTGGCTTTAAAAAGCTCCTGCCCAAGAAAAGAAAGTTTAGCTAAAGCTCCCATTGCCCTCCCACACTAATCAGCAGTTGAAATTGTAAGACTTGGTACCTCCCTAATTTGTTCCATAACCCCATAAAAGGAAATTCACATATTGTACCTCCAAATTATATGAGAAAAAAAATACAGCAAGATTTGTTGCTCCTGGTGAATGACCAGCCCAATCCTGTTAATCTGTCGTATTTTTAACAGGACTACAACTGCTTACATTAGTGGATAGAGTTTCTAATAGGAAGAAATCATAGAAATAGCCCAAAAACTATCTTTTCCAAGGTGGAATGACTTACTTCTTGCATATGGAGGGCCTGATCCTATATCCAAATAAATATCAGTTACTTTAAATGAAGAAAAATAAATTATCAGAACTGAAATAAGATTAACATACAGCAAAGTCACTTTCTGGCAGACTGGATTAACTATATTTTTAACTGCTGTATGAAGGAATCAAAATTTAACTCATTTAAATCATCATTACAAGTGATTCTGCTTATGTGATCTGTTCATATCCTGGATTAGAAAAGTAAAGTCAAATCCTAAATTGTATGGAAATTGCAATTACACAAGCGTAGTTATCCCAGTTTTCTAGAGGAGAAATTAAGCCTTGATTTTGGCCCACTGTCTCTCTCTTTCATCAGCAGCAGAAAAATAATAAATTAAGGGTGGCTTTCTCCTCTTTCCACACTGTTCACTCACTTATTTTCTTGCAAGGAGTAGAAGTGATTGCAAAAGCCTATCACTGTTCTAGGAAAGTGGAGAATTCTTAAAAGTGGCACTCCCTTTGTGAAGGTGTCAATGAACTACGCAGGATTCAAGCCAGTAGAGAATTAGGCATTTCATCCAGCTTGTTTAAGATTACAGTAATGCTCTGAAATAGTCTCAATAACCTTTATAAAAGATGGAAAGATTTTACAAGAAACTTTGCGAAGTGACCCACATGGGGTTCCTTAAAGACCACCTCTTCTAGAGGAAGGGTTTGTGGAGGAGGCTGAAGATGCAAGTCTTCTTTACAGTGGGAAGTTGGGCTTCCACACTAGCTCTGGCACTCTTAGCATGTGCCGAGTTTCCTTCCACAAGATAAATTGTTTTGCATTGAAAGCAAAGGAGATTAGCACTTCTTTAAAATATATCAAATAAATAGTTACAGCAGGGTTTCCATGCACCATAATTCCAGCTTAACTTGCTGCAAACTCATTTCCTTGGACAGACAAGCTTGCTGACCCCAATGTTCATACACTAAAGACTCTTCAAGAAACAGAGTCCAGTTCTACAGAAAGCCTGTCCAACCTTACTGTATCAATGAATTCTTCTCTGTCAGTTCTCCACACTATCCGTATTATCTCAACCCTTCTCAAGTCTTTGCTTGTGCTCCTCACAGAGTAAAGACCCAGAAACAGATGAAGCAAGTGCTGTTTAGAAGCTGCTCATCTTGTGTTTTCATGACTTGTGAACAGGATGAATAACAAATTTCCAATCTATGCAAAATGATAACTGAAAAGGACAACCTAGTCAGGCCGAAGCACAGCAGCCTGGTAACAGTCCAGATTCAAACTATAGAAATAGTTCCTATTACCACTATAACAAGTAGAGCAGTTGAAAAAGTGATTTCTGGAAAAGTACATTTCAGCACCCAGTGTTTGAGTTTCTTCACCATCAGAGGTCCCTTACAGCTTTGTGGTTTGTCACACTAAAGGAAAAGAGAGAACAGCAGGAGTATCAAAAGCAGGGGGAAGACAAGACACTTCACCATTTTTCTAAAAATAGTGGAAGCAATATGAAAAGCAAGCTAAAGGATTCTGAAAAGGAAAGCTGCAGTGTACTATGCTGATCTTAAGTAAGCTCCTCTACAATCTTGCAGTCTAATATTTTGATGGAGTGGAACATGTAGATATAAATTCAAAACAAAGAAGAGACTGCATGTAGCCTATATTCACAATTTGCAATTATTTGTTTGTTTGCACTTATAATGTATCCTTCTGGACACATAATATTTTAAACCATTATTAATAAGGATGTTCAACTTAGTAATATAATCCATATCATCATCAGAGAAAAATCTTAAAAATCTGGTAAATTACCACTGCCAAAAAGCTGGAAAGAAAAGTGTTTGAAGATGTTTTTGAAGATAAGGTAGTCTGTGCTGTAGGGAGAACTAATAGGAAGGAAGGTCAGCTCCAGAATCAAAGGACCATCAGGAGAAGTTCTTACCTCCATTCTATCTGGTTAAAATCATCAGGCTTTTAGCCTTACAGTTCCAGTAGATCACAGCCCTCTGAATAAAGTCCTGGCTGTGGATTGTTTTGGGTTTTTTTCTCCTCCTCTTAATGATCCCTGTTCAAGGAAGTTGACTTAAGTCTCCTCACACCACAGAGGCCTTACTTGTCTCCTGCCACTTACTGCCTAGGGAAACTGAGTTAAGATGGGTTATGGGTGGCAAACCTGGGGCTTTGATAATGACAAGCAATTCAAATGGGCATCCCAGCTTAGAGATGTGCCATTATAATCAGCGCTCTGCCAGTATGTGTTCTGGTTTTGCTAAATAACTTTACTGCAGGAGAAAAGGAGACATCAGAAGCTGTTCAAGCCTGACAGACATGCTCAGCCACCACTTCCTGGCGTGGAGTATCCCCAAGTGAGCTGCTTTAATCAGATCACTGAGTTCCCTCCCCTTTTTGTGTCTGTAAGACACCAGGCACATATCTCATGGTGTTCTGTTATGTGTTTCAGTGAGCATCTTGGAAAGAAAGACAGGTTGGACACTGATGCACTAGATGGAACAGGAAGACTTCAGACATATAGCATTACCATCCCTCTTACTACAGAAAATGTTATTCTTTTGCCCTTCTAGAAGCAGCGAGGAGACAAAGAGCTGGTCTTTTCTCTTGCTATTCCTTTGGAAGATACTTACGATCTTTTGCTGTCCAGGATAAAACCCAGTAACTCCATTGTGAAGACGACATGGACAAATTTCACACAAGGCATGAATAACTACTGAAAATTCAAATAGGAGGAAAACTTAAGCCACTATCAGACCTCACCTACAAAGCCATTCTGCGTGATCTAATTACATCTTTGCATAGTTTGTCAGTCAGGAGCAAGTCCCTATTGCCATCTTGCAATATGTGCTGAAGGCTTAAAGAGTTGCGTGCTATCTTGTATATAAAGGGTATTTACAACAAGAGGCAGAATAAAAACTGTTCCTTCTCTTTTTCTGGAGAGGCACCTCTATACAATCATTAATATATCTTAGTTGCAAAAAGGCATTTACAACTATGGAATGACATTCCAGCTCTTGTTATTATAGCCATGCACGCTACAAAATCAGTGACTAAGGCTTTCAAACCTTTTTGCAGAACTGTTATGTTTCACATTTCCCCTTTTATATTTTTCAGCTCAAAATTAAGAAAAAGGACTGGATTTTTTTGTGTCCTTAATTGTCTGTGTTTAGAGCTCATGTTTATTTGTGAATTGAGAAACCTTAGAGATTCTACCAAAAGCCAAAAATGTATTTTTCTAGCTTTTAAAAGTCAAAAATAATAAACAGCAGTTTAAATGTTAAGGTCTTTTATAAAGCCAGGAGGTTCATGAGTCGCTCATTGCAATCCAACATTTTTTCACATCAGGTGAAAAAAGTATTCCAATGCAGGGAAGGAGAACAACAGCAAAGCAACTTGCTAATTACTGATCTCTCTTACGTTCCTGCTGTGCTAAACTGTCCAGACATGCTGAAGTGAAATTTTTCTGCGATTTTCAAGTGACTAGTTCATGGCCCACTGCCGTGGAGTGCAGGAGAAGGGACGAAATGCTTTAGTTTACATGCAACATTTACTAACTGTGTGGGTTTTCCGACATTAAAGAGAGGACAGTGACCCATGCCACCTTTTTCACACTCAAAAGAGCACTGAAAAAACAGTCTTCATAGGCTTACCTCAGGCTTCCCTGGCCCTTAACACCCTCCCCCCAGGGTAGGAGCAGAAAGAGAAAAAAGAAGGGATTTTATGCTCCTTTCTCTTCAACTTTTCAGGCGGTATAAGCAGCATTTAGCAAATTCAGCCTCCAAATGGCTCCAAATGCTCTGAGCTGCAGGGGCTCATCCTTTGTTAGCCTCCCTCTATTTACACAGGATTTACGCAGGCTCTCCACTGAAGAGACCACATGTTTCTGACAGAAAGCACTTCCATTCACACTGCATCAGGCAACAGGATTGTAACCACTGCAGCTTCACGCTGACCTGAGATTAGGGATTTCAGCAACATTGAGATGGTAACAATCTGCTAACTAACGAAAATTATCCATGGAGAACTCTGCTGCTTACTTCAGTTAAAACTACCGTGGCCAGATAGATTAGGTTACTTAAAAGGGCAATTAAGAACTATCCACTGTCAAGAATATGCATGTCCATCTACAAATAACGTACGCACACAGAAAAATATCAGCAGGGGGAAAAAAAATTAAAAAAATTAGACTGCAGCTTGGATTAAAACAATTTCACCCACTGGTTGAAGACATAAAGTGTAAAAACAGACAGATGGACACATATGTAAATGTGGCTGCATTTGTTTCTCTGGAGCTGGCAAGTTAGTAATAACAGTATAGTTTAATAATTTATTTTTCATGGTATTTTCACACTGGTTAACGGGGCAGTAGCAACATCCATACAGAATTTAGGGAGCAGGATAATTCCTTCCATCTAATTGCTGCTGGGGCAAACAAACTGAAATAGGCGACCTTTCATGGCTCTACTTACAAGAAGTCAGTACTGGAACCCAATATCAGTCTGGGGATTTTTAAAATTTAGTAATACTTTTTTAAAATCAATTTGGTCAGTCAGTATTTCTGCACTGAGATCTTTTTCCTCCAGATTTAGTATTTGTGTCAGGGTTTTTCAAAATGTCTAACACACACACAAGCACAACAAATGTTGCTGTTTGGAGGTTGTGATTTTTTGCTCAATAGCTTTTCATGGGCCAAGAGAAAATCGGATAGGAGCACAGGGCCAGAAAGGACCACACAGATCCAGATTTTTGATGAGTTTTATTTTGACGTTTTAATTTGGCAAATTATTTTGCTTCTGCAGTAAAGGACAAAACAATTCACTTCCATAATAGTAACTCCTGCATGCATCCAATAAGCACTTAAAAAGTACTAGGTATATTCTAAAGTTCTCCATAGTCTATCATAATAAAGCTCTTCTGGGCACTCAATGATTCATTTTTAGTGATCTCTCAAATGCCCTTACCCACAGTTAACACTCAGATTTTATTAAGGAAGAAAGCAGGGACAAATGTCCACTTAAGTCCCAGCTCTCAAATTCAACTCTGCTTGCGCTGCAGTACCTAAATCTAAAGCTTTTCTAATGTTCTATTCACCTCCCCTGTGTGGCATTTCTGCTAACACAAGAGTTCACAATCTTTCAGCCCCAAACACAGAAGGCTGCTATCTTCGAGTCATCCAAGGAATGTGCCAGATACTATCATCTCTCCTGCAATACAAAGAACCAGAAAGAGGCAGAGAGCAAAAGGAGACCGTGCTGATCAGGTTACTAAAGTCCAGAAAGTCTTTCCCAGAATGCTAAATGTTAATCTTTGAACCAGCAAATGTTATAATTAAGATCCTTATAGTTGGAGGAAACGCTAGCTCCAAAAGTCAAAGGTACAGCCATTTGAAGTTGTATTTTTTGCACATTTATCCTAATCTCACACCCCTCATGCTGGCACAACCACTATCAAGCACTTTGTTCTATTCAAGCAAAATTATCATTAATGTCAGTGGCAGTTTTGCCTGACTAAAGAGTGTAAGACCAGATCCTTGTCTTGTTCACAGAGAATTGCAAGCACTGCACAATTCCATAGCAGATACACTCATTAAAACTTGTGGTTTATGCTGATTTATGATGCTCTGCTATTTAAAAGTGAAACTCACTTTGTACCTCAGCAGGAAAATGTTCAATGCACTTGTTTCTACATGGGTTTAACTTCAATTCCCACCCTCCCCACCTCAGCACAAGTTGGGAAGTTAACTCCCATTTTTTGGGATATCTAGGCTGAAGGAAGGCATTATTAAAATAGGTTTAAGTATTTTATATGCTTTGGTAACTACTTAGAAGTGTGAGTGTAAATAGCTGCTATTTTATTTAAATTTTTTATTCTACTAAACACTGTCACATAAAGTGTCCTTGTGCTGCAGTCTAATAGAGTTCTTTTTAAATTACTTTTTTAACATATTTTTAGAGAAGTATTTTTAGCATTCTCATAGTAATTCTGTTAAAAATACCAGCTGCAGACTGGCTACAGCTGGGGCAACAATAACAAGTCATTAAAGAAATCGGGAGAAAAAAAAAATTGATTTTTTTTTTCCCCCAAAAGAACATCTCCTCTAAGAGACTATTTTCCTTTTTGTAATTCTGGGATAAAGTTTTTAGTTTTCTCAATCAACTGTGCAAAAGTAAGTATACATTAAAAATCTATATTTCATTTGAAGTACCATTTCTTATTTGTTATCCTTTTATTTTTGTCATTACAGTAGTATCAAATGTGGACAAAAAGCGAAGTTCAATTAAAATTCTACCTGCAGTTGAAGTATTTTAGCTCAATTGTACCTCATCAATATTTAACCTTTAACATTTTGCAGTTGTTTATGTATAGCAGAATGTGGAGAACTTAAAAGTAGGTGATGGCTAACATCCTGTACTGTTCTTCTTCATTAAATCATCAACGTAGTTTCTTTTAAGAATAAAAGTGACTTTTTTTGAAAAGGAAAATAGCCATCAGAGCATCTCAATTTTCCTTACAGCTGTTAAAAGCAGTTATGAACTGTGAGATATTTTAATGTCTTGCAGTTCCCCTAGACCACATGCTGTTGGACACAAGAGCTTGTACAGGAGACAGCCCTTAAAATGATGCTCACTAACACAGCAAGAGTCCGTGTACTGTCCACATTAGAAACCTCTCTTTTGAGGGTTATTTAGCCATTAAAAAAAACACCAGTTGAAATATGACTTACAAGTACACATGCATAGGATGTTTTCATCATCTCCAAAAAATAATTAAAATAAAGAGTTAGGACTAGAAAGGTAACAGACAGTTATTCCGGAGAGATACTAAGTTAAAAGCTTCAGTTTTTAAAAAGGACATTTGTTGGGCCACAAGTCCAAAATGCACATTAGTCTATTTTAAGATACAATAAAGAAAAAAATGGTGGATGGCTGAATGCTCAAAAAAAAAGATGTTTTAATAGAAAAGTTTCAAAATGAAGCATAAAAGCTTTTTCAGGTGATAAAATATACACAAATGTGTATGTTACATAAACCACAAATTAGAGTACTGTCTCGATATGCATTCACAAACACTTGAACGGCATAAGAAAATATGTTTGCTGTGAATGCATAGTTCAGAAAAAAAATTAAAAATACAAAACAACTCCAAACTTGGCAAGTCTTACATACCATAAGAGCTCCAACACCTATGCACAGTAGGGTGGATTAACCCGCTGGGTGCTGCAGACATATATATGCACCTCCTCCTAAAGTGTTCATTTGGCTGGCAGTCTGGAAAATGCCAGAATGTGAAGGGTTACGTGGGAACAGTGACAGTCTGCTCTTGTAGGTTTAGTTAAAGCCTGTACTTTAAATATAGTGTGCTAGGTATTTGGAAACATAGTTAATACTGTTTATAAGTGTTATGCTATTTGGTGCTCAAAATTAAGGATTCAATCAAGTGCTCACTCCCACTACTGAATCGTTCCAGAGGACAACTGCGTGCTTTGGACCTGTCTGTATTTATTTTCAGGGGTACCATTTTTCAGAAGTCTTTTCCCCCAAGAAGCCTTGTAAAGGTAAAGTGTAAACCATCTATCACTTATGTGCTATATATACTGGATGCTTAAAAGTGGTTACTGGAAAAGCCTGAAATGTTTTGTCTTTCAAGTACAGATGACAGATTAAAAGAGCAAGCATATGAGAGCTAAAGCCCCTAGTTAGTCCTTGCCTGTTTCTTAGAGTCTGGCTTCAGCCATGAGAGAAGATAGAGTTAAGAATATCCAAATGCCTCAAACTGGAAGAAGCCGCAAGCACACAGACATGAGAGCTCTGGTCAGAAAATTCCAGCTGATTGGCAAAAAAAAAAAAAAAAAAAAAAAAAAAGAGAAAAAAAATAGAGAGACACTTTTGTTATCAGAAAGGCAGACAAGCCACTTATTTTCTTCCATCATATAATTTTACTGATTTGTTTCAGGATAATATGATTAAAAAACTAATGAAAAAGATGGGATGGCCACAGCTGCCTCTCTCTGTAGCCAAACTGTCCCATAAGATGCTTTGGATTGCCTTAAGTGATTGAAAGAGCTGACATACAGATAACTTTGTAGAAACAGGGGGGAAAGCTTTTGACAAATGTTTTGATGAATTGCATTTAGAAAATAAAGAAGCATAAAAACAGCAAAACCACAGGGTACTGACTTGTAACATTACTTGCTTAAAAGCTCACAGCACAAACTGCGACACGTGATGTTTTGCCTTTTTGCTCATAACCTGTAATTTCATTTCAAGTTTTTCGTTGTAGCAGAAAATATTACAAAACACAAATATGCAGTGCCTACAAGGTCCTCCTAGACTGGTTTGTATCCCTGAGCTTCTTCTAAGGAAGAACCTCACAAGTTGGGCTCCGGAGAACTTCCATCACTCTTCTCCCCCACCTCAGAGAAGACAGGGTTGGCTATGTGTAGGGACCCCAAATGAAACACCTGGCAAATTATGAGGCTTCTGTTTCTTCACGTTCAGATGGGTAAAACTGAGTTTCCCTCTGGACCTAAATTCTCCTAGCCAGAGAGCTGACCCATCTGCCATAAGGTCAAGTAGAAGCCCCACCAATCAAGTAGCAGGCTAAATGTGCTGATGCAACAAATTTCCAGATCTTGATCACACTAGGCAGGGGAGTCATTCTTCTCAGTGATAAAGTCACTGAATGCACTCTTGAGGAGATAAAAAATTAAGAACTGGCTGACTTTGCACCATTTGAGTGAGTTATTCACCACTGACCCAGAACGACAGAACTGTCATGTTCTGACACCAGCTAGGAATGACTGTAGACATGGTCATCTCTGACTCCTTACTGCAAGTCTGTAAGGAGGAAACAGGAATCATTTCTGAGCTGGTTAGTGGCATCAATCCAGAAACTACAGTGTTTAAATGCATTATGCATTAGAAGAAACTTCACACAGTTTCTCCATCTCTCTCTCCTTCTCCCCCTCTTCTTAAAAACTTGGTGAAATGATGCCAATGAGAGGGCTCGGTACTCAAAACAAAAAAAAAGCATATAGGATTTCAGTGATTAAGATTTGCCTCACAGACATTAACCACCCTTGAAATTTTATAGTTAAGATATTTTTACCTGTGTTTTACTATGTCAGCTTTTAAAACTTACCAGAGATTTATACAGCATGTAAGAATTGAGATGCTAATAGCATTGGAGCATTATCTAACACAAAATGTTATATTCCCTTTCTCTGTTATCGGCTCAGAAACTGACCTTCAGTAAATTTTAGGGAGAGGATTTTTTCAAATTGCTCAAATAAGCAAGGAACACAGCTTTCAATGAAAACTGCTTTGAAAGTAATACTTAATATTCCTTTTGATAGTAATTGGTGCTGGCTGATCAGGTAAGTGAATATCATACGTTACCACTTTTAAAGACAAACATTCCAACACACCCTTCTGCTCATTTGAGCATTAAAATTTTTCAAGTCTGAGCATGGCTATTGTTTTCTTCTTCATTTCTAAATGCATATCAAAAAGAGAACATCCTGAAATACTCTGTTAGAAGGCAGGTTCTTGGACATAAGTACTTGTGATCAAAATAGATGCACAAGGACATCTTATTTCTTTTCTTCTTTAGCTAAATAGCACTATTTCAATTTATGTTACTAGGAGCAAAAGCAAGTCTTAGCACTGCAATTTCAATAAGGAG
>JAWWES010000168.1:32331635-32366635 GCA_035583135.1 Lophotriccus pileatus | reverse complement strand
AGTGCTAATATATTCATTTAGTATTTATCCTTAATCCTGAAAATCCCTGTCCCTCCAAAACACGATGAAATTTCATCTCAGGTGTTTAAGACACATAGAGATGGAGTTGAAAAGGAGTGCAAATAAGTACTTCTGTTACATCAGCAGCCTGACAACTTGTCCGCTCATTTCTATTGTGCATTTTTTCTCATCTAGTAATCACAGACCTGGGTTTACATACGGTATGACCCATCTACTTACAGAAAACTACCTTTTATTGTGCAACTGATGTTAGCTGTAGAAGAAAAAAGTAAGGCTGAAGCAAAAAACTCAGTATACCCTTTAGATAATGAAATATAACCATTGACTTTCACTCAGTCTGTTCTTCTGAAGATCATTTGTTAGTGTTTGCATCAGAGAACATAGAGGGAGAAGACAATAAAACAATCTAAAACCAAAATTGGTTTATCCAAATCAGTCATTCCAGAGAACCAGAATAATAGCTTGCTCTTAAAACTGAATAACAGAAAAACATAACAATAAAATTTATATGTACACACACACCACTGTCACATTTGTGGGTCAGTTGAGATAGTGCATCGTAATTTTCACAAAATACACACACACAGATACACATTTCTTGCAGGTGTTATCTCAGACTTGGTCTACTGTGAAGCCAAGTGAATCCCCACAGCAACATTTGGAGGTTTAAAAGCTCAAGTTTTTGTTTCTAAATGCCTATGAAAACATTGCCTATGCTCAGAGGCCTTTTAAAACAAAACCAAAGCTTTTAAAGCTTCAAAAGCGGTCATGGGAATTTGCTCATGAGGAGGGAATCCTAAATGAAGGCCAAGATTTCCCTGGACAAGAGAAAAGCCATAGTCTGTCTGCACATCTACTGTTTCTTATAACAGATGTGGGTTGATTCAAGAAAAACCTGATAAACCTTTCTCCATCCTATACATTTTATAAAATCAACTCTTAAAAAGTTTAAGTCCTACTGTTCTTTGCCATACTACTAAATAAAAAAGCAAAACACCAAAACCAAACAAACAGAAAAAAAACACTCAAAAGAAACAAACAAAAAAAACCCACAAAAGCCCCAAACCTATCAAAAAAAGAACACGCCACCAGAAGACCCTTACTTTCATGACTACTTAATGTAAGTAAGAGAGCATGCCCCAGAGTCATTAACTTAAATTGAAAAAAAAAAGCGGGGTGGAAGCTAAGCTTAGAACTTCCATTGTCATAACCTTAATACATATAAGATAGGAAAGAAACCAGCTGACAGTTCCTTTTTAATATATGCCTGATGATTTAGAGAAGGAAATATTCTAATGCGATGTTAAAGGCTTAAACTACTTGGAATTTTTTTTAAAGTCAATTTTTTCTACCTATAACATTCTAAAAATAAGGTGATAAGTTCCAAACTAACAGTGTTTAAAGGACTGTTATAAAAAGGCAGATAGAAAGTAAAAATTGAGTGGATCAAGGCTGCTGAATCAGTTATTTACAGCATAAGAAACCTGGTGTAAACAAAGTCTTTCTTCTGAATGTGAGATACAGCTTTTACTCAGTTTTAAGGTAAAGCACACAAGTAAAGAATCCATGGTTTCACCTGAATTTAACAGCAACATGCCTGTCCACAGTGTAACTGACTTTCTCCATTTCTTTTGGTTGCAATAATCTCATTTTGTTCACAGAAATTATACCTCACTCCAATGAAAAAAGACAGACAACTCAAGAACAGCTAATGAGCATGGAGAAGGCATAAGAGCAGAAGGTGTTATGCTTCTATTGGTGATGAAAAACAGTATCCTTCTCAAATTATATAGAAGAAAATTAATCATGCTATAAGAAGCAGGTCTGATGGAAGACTGGAACAGAAGACCAATACATGGATCCTCCACAGAACATCTCGTTGTGCATGAGTACTGCTCATTACAACCACACTTCGAACTAGGACCCTTATATCCAAGAGTCCTACAGTGGCAAGCAAAGCAGGTCCAAGTGGATTGTTCTAGGGTTTGCCTCATCTGGAGGGTGCTCTTTGCATAGTTTATGAATTAGGCACTAGAGGAGTTTTCAGTCTCTTAAGAATAACTGAACCTCACAAGGAAATTCTTTAAGGAAGCATGTAAAATGTTTATATGTGAATAAACAAGGAAAAAAAAAATACACACACACACACACACATCCCCCTGCTACGAATTTGAGAGCTCCTCTGAACTCATGTAAGGCAGTCATGAAAATAACAAGAGAAACAAACTCAAATCTGTACTCATTGATTATATGAAGACAAATTATATAGAGATAAGATTTTTTTTGCTGTACAGACACACCAAGATTGAATCACGTCTGCTTTCAATGTACAGACTGTGCTCCCACCAACTCCCACTGAAGTCAGAATTTGACCTATTGTGTACTTTACATTCACATCAATGAAGTCAGTAAGAATGCAGAAAATTGCTTTAGAAACATGTAAAATTCTTTCCTAGTTCTAAAATAAAAGGACAGCTTATTTCTTTTAAACAAACCAGATTGATAGCCATTTGGAAGAGCTTAAAGGAGGGTTTATTGGCATACAGTAAACCTGAATTCTGACAGTGTGGACTTCTAGCTAAAATGACATTCTCTTTGGTGGTCCTATGGCTGTAGGATTAGTTTACAAGAAAGCAGAGAGGGGTTTGAAACCAAACCCTGAGCGTTGCTGATGAATTACCAGATTAGAAAGGCCTACCCAAATTCAGATTCAGAGGTGAAAACAAAACAACAAAAAAAGAAGCAAATTTTTAGCTGAGCCTGAGTTATATATTAATTGAATGAATGAAAGATCTTTTTAAAAAAAAACAGTAGAGCCCTTCTTTCATAAAACCTTGCTCATACACAGAACTTTATGCCAAACTACACTCAGAGCTGGGAATATGAACTCCTAATAACATCTAACTCAGGGAAATAATTAGGATAACCAGTTCACAGATAAATGAAAGTGTTTCATCTATCAATGCAGATATGCGCTACAGAAGCTTTTCTTGAAATAGATAAGGTAGGATGAACTTCATTATTGTGAGAGAAGAAAGAAGAAAACGGGCCCATACATGGTGGCTCTCTCTCAATAACGTCTAAAGTAAGTTTGTGAACTATAGGGAAGTTCAGATATGGTCTCGTCAAACTGAAAGAAAACAGTAAAATCTATAAGCAATTAAAATCTAAGAAACATTCAACACTCACATGATAGTCTTTGTTATGTCTTTTTTTTTTTTAACTGGAAAACTGCATTGTTACTTCTCTCTTGGACTGAAGTAGGAGCATTGCAGTAATTTCCCTCTTTTCAAAATCATTGCACAAGTAAAGAACAGAACATGCAAAATTTTAAGTCATATGAGATGGTAGCACAGATCAGCCTATCCCTGTTAGCCTAAAATTAAAGGCATCTATATGCATTAAGCATTTTGGTAACCTCTAAATCAAAATTTAATTTTGTAATACTATAAACTTATGGAATCTACCATTTCACACAAAATGGATAAAACATTCCTGAATAAATATAAGTCAATTAAAACAAAGCATTAATTAATTTTAACACTTTGCATCTAGAAAGATATTTATCACCAAAAAAAAAAGTTATGAACTAGAAATATTACTTACTTAAATACATTTTCTCATTGTGACAGATGTTTTGCACAAAATATGTTAAGTGTCTGAATACACAATATGAACCTTAAGTGCATGGGTTCGGAAGCACACGAAATCTAATCAAAAGTCTAATAAGCTAAAGGAGGCAAAACTTACTAACTTTATGTTTGGGGAAAATATTTGTAGTTTATGGCTAGAGCAAAAGTGTCAGTTGAAAACATATCTTACAAAGGCTGAGGTAGTCAATATTAACACTAATGTGAGCGTCTTCATTTCAGTAATGGGTCTTTAATATACAGAGTAAGGCAATGTAATAGCCTTTTCCAAGCTGAGGTCCTACTTCTGTTGCTGTAGGCACTTCAGAAATGGAAAGTCTATGCCGAAATATACATAGGAATTTTAATCCTTTGCCATTCCTTGCCTAAAAGTATTTTCCATCTCTCTAACGCTAATTATTACACAAATGGCAAACTATAATTTGGATTTCAGCTTAACACTGAGAAACAAAAATAAAAGCATTAATGAAGAAATAAAAAGGTAACAGCCTTTTGATTATACAGAAGACACGGGGCTTTAACAAATTTCTCAGGGCAGGGAACTGACAGTAAAAGTCATACTCGGGTTTTACGTGTTCTATGGACTGAGTATTTTTCACTCAAAACAGCTTTCTTAACAATCTAATAGCATAAAAATACAAGAAGAAATCCAATATAAAAACTGACACCCTCCCTTTTTATTCTTTGCAAGAAATTTCTTGATATGAAACATTAACAAACAAAAATAATGTTTGGGCATCAGGTGGATGCACAGCATACATGGTTGTTTTAAAAAACTGAATTATGTACTCAGCTGAATGAGAGTCCATGAACACCAAGCAGTGTAATCAAGTCAAAATTACTGTTGTCTCAATGAAGTACTTGGGGCACTGTTTGAGCACCAGGCCCTCAATATGTTATGTACTGTACAAATAAAGAACAATCCCTCTCCCTTTTTTTTCCATTGGCAGAAGCCTAATGTACCTCCATTGATTTCAGATGTATTAGCAAGGAAGGGCCTGATCCAAAGCTCTCTGAAGTCAACCAAAGTCTCTTTCTGTTGATTTAACAGGGTTTGGATTAGTCCCTAAATAAGAACAGATTTTGGCTCAGCTAAAGGATTTCACTTAAGCCCTCTGCTTGTTCAAGCATCTAGTAGGAGCTAAGAGAATATTGCAGTCCTACTGAGTAGGAGGTTATCTTCATTCTGAACTATCCCCTTTAACAGATGTACAGGGTCAGGAGTCTCATAAAACGGAGAACCATCAGTAAGTGGTAAACTTAAGGTGTGAGCAATTAGGAAGGAAGATCCAAGCTGAAAAATTTTGACTTGTACTATTTAAGTGATGTTCCATCCTCTTTAGGAAGGAGTGTAAAATCAGAGAGAGATTTCATGTGAGTTTCCAAATTTTACACTTGTAATTTAAAACCTTAGCACCAAGGCCTGCAATAACATTACATACATGTATTTCCCATATTCACTCTGCTGAACTCTCCACAAATAGGGGCTGCCTTTAGTCTAAGGATGACCAACTTACAGCTATATGTGGAGGGGCTCAAAGAAAATTTAAACATAAGAAATTGCTTAAACAATTGTTGTCACAATATGGTGGGCATAACAAAAGATTACAAGGAAAAGTGCACTCTATTCATTTAAGAATTAAATGCCAGGGTTGTCAAAAAATTCATTATATGAATCACATATTAATAGAAAATTTGCTGAATTCCCCTCTCTCACTTTCACGGCTGCTCCACCAATCCTAGTCAGTTATAGCAAATGGTCTGTTTACACAAGAAAGTAGAAGACCCCAATCCTAGTCTGTGCATGAGGAATGTCTAGTGCCAAGAGTGTACAAGGGTAACCATCCATAAAATAATTTGAGCTCTTTCCACAAGCTATGAGGCCAGCAGTTTAGGACAGAGCTCAGTGCAAGTTTGAGCATCTGGAGTTAGCAATAGACTTCAGCCTCCAAGCAGCTGGGAAGTCAGCGAAGCAGAGGGAAACCACTTTGTCTTACTCTTTCCTGGGCTCACTGCCCCAGCTGCAGGTAGGAATAGGGTCACCAGGGCCATCATGCCAACTCTGCCACCGGACAATATCCCTGCGTTCGCTCCTTATGCTGGGGTAAAGACAGCTTCACAAATAACCTAAAAACAGCCGGCCGTTGGGGCTGTCACTTATAAATCACCCATATGTAACAATAGAAAACAAAGAATCATTTACTTTCTCCAGCTCCACACTTACCTGAATCACTGCACTGAATGCAATCGAAGAGAAGCAGTCCAATTCCTTAAAGTTAAGTTTAAATTTACTACACAAGTTTATTGTCTCCAATAGATTTTAGAAACTGTTAGCATTTCAAGAAATTAAATGAACTGAAAGAACAAATCAAGTCTTCTCTGAAGCTCAGTTCAACATTTAAAAACCACCAGAAGAAAAAAGTGATTTAAAACTTTGCTGTGCAAATAAAAAAGCCCAGTGCTTACTAATATTTGTCCTCTAAAATATAAGGCATGATGAAATTTTGTTCCAAAATGTATTAGGAAGTATTAGAATGTTATAGCTGTCTTTCTGTAGATCCTACATGTCTTACTGCCAGTAGTTTCTATGGAAATTGTAAAAAAAATAATAGAGATGTTTTTTCATGTGTTTGTTTTTTTAAGACAGGAGAATCGTGCTTTGCTTTCATTTATTTGGATGCTCTTGCAGATCTGAAAGTAGCAGCACCCTTGCTATTGCTACTGATTCCATTCAAGAAGGATCAGGATCTTATGGGAATAGTGTCTTTCTCTTCTCTCTTCTGAGAAGGAAGAACTGCTTTTAACTGACTCCCACTGCCTTCCTTCAGTCCTTCTCTGGACAGTCCTCTGCTGATTCATCAACAAAAGACATCTCTCATGAGTACTGTAACTGTGATCAAGGCATCTATTTGGCATGTTTTAAAATATTATTCTTAACTTCTATAGAAAACCAAGCTACTAAATCTAGGTTGGTGTGCTTATTAAGACTAAAAGCAGTAATAAAGAACTGTAAAATAATTACATAAAATGTTATTAATTCTCCCCTTCAAACACATATGAGGTATTTCATAATTAACAAAAAATATCTAAATAGGAAGCAGACTATTCATGATACTGCTGACAGTTCTGATGTCCTAAGCTTTCATTCTTAGCCACCACTGCCTTTGCTTATGCTGAAAACTTGTAGGCAACAGAGTAGGCCATGGATGAGAAAAATCAGTATCCATGTTTAGAAGACAGAGCTATTGATGTGCAAGGTCACTAAGCATCACAACCTGCTCTAGAGTACTAAGGAAATCTCAAAGAAGAAAAGAAAACAATGCATTGCACAATCTTGTTTAAAACCAATATCACTCTTGTGTCCCAAAGATCTAAAAACTAACAGAGAATGCAAGTTTTCCTTGATCTACATTTAGTATGGTTGTTCAGGGGGAGAGAGAAAAAACCAAAACAAAAAACTCCCCACTAAACATGGAATATATACAAGGAATATAAAACACATGTATAGTCATACAAAATTTTTTTAAACATTGGAAACACCACTTTAGACTTCTCATCTTCACAGAAACATCACTAAAGAACTGGTGATACGATCCATGTCTTCCTTTATTTATCACTTTGTAAGTCTTGTTCATTAAAAACTATAGGAAGTTAAAAGATCAAGTATTTCATTCACTTTTTTTCACCTTTCCTGAAAAAAGAAGTGCTTTTAAATAACTAATACAATAATTTACAAATGCAGTATATCCAGAGCTTATTTTATGAAATTCATGAAGGCCTGTAGAAGAATTTTCTATAAACTCCTGCGTTCCTGTAATATCGGAGCAGTCCACGACAACGGATGACCATTTCATATCATTTGTGGAACATCTAAGTACTCTAGTGGTCATTGTACAGATGGGGAAGAACACATGTCAGAGAGGGCATGTAACTTACATGAAGTCCTATTGGATTCAGTTCTGCAGTGAGTTGCTCCTGGGTAGACAGACATATCTTTACCTCATGGCAACAAACTGAGAAGCTAGAGGGAGGTCAGCAAAATAACAGATGGCTTTCCAGGGACCAAACATTTGGATCATCGTGCAGATATTGGGGTAGTTAAGGTGGTCATAACTATTTCCCTGTATTATCATATCTTTATGACTACACTGGATTTTTATAGCTCACTTAACACCAGAGATTTGCAAGTTTCTACATGGGTTTTCAACTGTACTTTGTTATTGTTTTAAACAATTTTAAATACTCTTTTACATCTTCTATTGCATGCATGAAGACTTACACAAACCAGTAGAAACCATTGGTTAAAATGGTAAGCATTTATTTGAAGATGAGATCCTAAATATATAGACACTAATCTAATTTTAAAAATCCTCAGCTTCTCAAGATTTTCATGTAGATGGCTTTATTTTTTAGTAAATTAAGAGCTTGTCTGAGGGATACAATGGCTTAAGTGAAGAAATAGGAAGGTAGAAAATAGGAGAAATTACTCACTTTAGCCTATACAAAGCTTCCTCTAGTACCAGAGCCAGATTTTAGTTTATTAGTACCCTATTATTAGTTACTTTCATGAGAAGTGATTTTGTAAATCAAAAGCAACATTTTACAGTAGTTCAAAATCAGAGTGGTTTGAAAATTGAGAACTATAAACAACTGCAACAAATAAGAGCCAGCTAAACTCAGCTGTCAAATCTTCTTCACCTGTTCTACTTCCCCAGATATAGAAGTCACTCAGAAGCTGGAGCAATCATGGAGTGGTTAGCACTCCTCAGGCAAAGACAAGGCATTAAAACAAAGGGCCAGCATACTACAAAGTGTAGTGCCATAATGCAGTGTTTGATGCTCTAGAGGGCCTTCAATAAGTACTGTACAGCAAAAAATCAATTGAAAGATCAGCATGATAACAGAGCATGAGTTGCCCTGTAACAGCCATAAGCCCCGCAAGGCTATGTGGGTCTCTTTCATTTGCCAGGCCGCACCGAGCTGGGGGAGTCTGCCCTCCCACTCCAAAAACTCTGGACATGTCACTGCCTTTTATCTATGGCTTTCACCTTTGTGTTGGTTCTATCTAGGGTAGAGTTAATTTTCTTCACATTGGCTAGTATGGGGCCATGTTTTGAGCTGTGCTGGAAATAGTGTGGATAACACAGGGGTGCTTTTTTATTGCTGAGTAGCACTTGCCCAGCATTAAGGTGAGAAGGAGAAGTGCTTCTCACCCCACTCCACCAGTAAGGAGGCCGGGGGTGCAGAAGAACTTGGGAGGGAACACACTCAGGACAGATGACCCCAAGTGACCAAAGGGATATCCCTCACCATTTGGTGCCATGCTCTGCTTATAGAGCTGCTGAAGAAGGTAAGATGCTCAGAGTGATGACAACTGTTATCCCAAGTCACCCTTATGCATGATAGAGCCCTGCTTCTCTTCAGATGGCTGAACACCTGCCTAAGGGGGAGTGCTTAATTCCTCGTTTCAGCTTACCTATTAAACTATCTTTATCTCAACCTATGAGTTTTCTCACTTTTATCCTTTGGATTCTCTCCCCCATCTCACTGGCTGGGGGGAATGGACAAGTGGCTGTGTGGAGCTGGGCTGCCGGCTGGAGATAAACCACAACAACCTTGCACAGTAAGGGATGCTGACAGCCTCAGTGGATCTTCTAAGCTTTCAAAAGTGGAATTTGATTTTTCTTGGCATAGATTTGAAGGCTTTCAGGTGTTTGGTTTTTTGGTTTTGTTTTTTTGGTTGGTTTGGTTTTAGTTTTGTCTTGGGGTTTTTGTCTTTTTTTTTTTTTTTTTAAATAGATTTCTCCTCCAAGTAAACCTACTGATTTTGGACTGTAAACATCCTCAGCATGAAATAGGTCCCTCCAATCCCGTGGCTGAATACACAGAAGTGATTCCTTTGTCACATTTAACAAAGTAAAACACAAGAAGTAAAGAAATATTGTTCAATTCCATGCAAATTTTTATGCATGCAACAAAATGGGCCTACAAATATTTCATTCATATGGTAGGTTTAATTTCAATATTTCTTTAATTACTTTCCAACAATGTCTGGTTTCTGTTAAATTTACACTAGTACTTGGCATTTGATGCAACCCCAAAAAGATAAGATACATATGTCCTCTCTTCATAGTCTTGGCATTTTTACCTTAATTCAAGCATTAAAAGGATTTGTTTGAAAAATTACCTTGCTGATTAGCTGGGTTTTTTTGGTAAATATATTGCATTAATCCTTACATTCTGGATATGATGTAAGGTGTATAAGTGTTCTGTCTGACTAAACAGCAACATATCATGGCTTAAGGAGGACATGTACGCTGATCTCTGTTAGCAAAGAAAGAGCTAATTGGGAGTCAGATTCAGTGTGATTATCAGCTTGTTTATGATAAGGGAGTACTCTTCTGAATAGCACTGTAAGTTCATTCCCTGAATGTGGTGTTAAACCACAGCTCACCCCTCCCCCCCTTTTATTTTATTTGGTTAGAAGGGGCTTTAAACTACTTTAAGCAGATGACAGTGTCATGCTTTGATTTTCCTCTGTCCTAAAAAATAAATCAGCTACATGAGCCTAATGTCTAATTTCACTTTTCTAATTGGAGAAAGGCACATTTTAAGTGTTTACTATAGGAACACATTTGGGTAATTTTTTCCCCATGTCATTATGAACATTAGACTGACCCAATTAATATGAAATGTTTCTATGCTGCTGGAACAGACCGTGTTACAGAAAGAGCCATTTGCACAACCTGTTCATGATTATGGGCCATAAGGACACAAAGATGGCATAGACATTTGTGGACCATCTGAATTCTTACAGGGGAAAGGGAAAGAGGAGGGGAAAAAAAATTATGTTAGCTGACTGTTGTGGGTCATGTTTTTTAATCCAGAGTATTGGACATGTAACACAGCAACAAGAGCTGATCATTTTGTTTAATCACCTTTTGGATCTGTGCCAGATGGTCTCTATTGAGAGT
The DNA here is from genome assembly GCA_035583135.1 of Lophotriccus pileatus. Classification (NCBI taxonomy): domain Eukaryota; kingdom Metazoa; phylum Chordata; class Aves; order Passeriformes; family Tyrannidae; genus Lophotriccus; species Lophotriccus pileatus. The sequence goes on along the minus strand of JAWWES010000168.1, from coordinate 32,355,990 downwards.
GCTGCAAACAGAGAGAGATGAACTGCGTCTAACATGCCACTAGAGCTTTCCCGTAAATGTCTGAGAACTGAATCCAACAAGAATTTAGTCTCAGAGCAGAAAGGGATACATTTAAAAACTATGTGCATTAACTATACTTTTCCCCATAGAATCCTCACTTGGCATGAATAATTTACCCTCTCTTATGCTAATGGGATCATGAAAGTATCCCTGTGTCTTTAGTGCAGCTATTCTCAGCTTTCAGTAATTACCCCACCCAGTGAAAATAACATGGCTTCTGCAGCTGAACGGCCTACCAGTACCTGGCAATTAGAAAGATCATGGCTGGCAGAGGAGCGGCCCAGAGATGGACACACAAGCTTCGGCAGCCTGAGGAGCAGTTTGAAAAATTAAAAGCCTTCCACTGTGAACATTTCCGTAGTTGCTTAGGATCAACATGGAGAGAGCAGCTCCTGCAAGGGCATTTTTATTTTTCAAGGATGACGGAGAGGATTCCAATGTACTGTTCAGGCACTCTCATATTAAGTAATAGCAACATTCCTTGGTCATCAACAGTTAAAAGAAATTTCATGGGTTGTTTTTTTTAATTAGTGCCGTCTTGCTAAACAAGAGGGAGAGAATTAAAAAGTCAATTAATGAGTGTCCTTCAGTATCTGACAATTTTATCAGCTACACAGAGGAAACTCCAGCATTTCTTTAATGAAAAGTTTTTATAAAACCATTACAAAGAGATAGGCCTTGACCTCTGTCCATAGCACTCCATGCTAGGTAGTTCACTATGTAAAAATTATCGGACTAAAACATCTGGGAAACAAAGCTATGAAACAGCAGGGAACGTGGCTGGTTTATTGTTTATCTTTTGTTTATGAGGCAGTATTCAAGTTTAATTACTACTCTAAATTAAACTCTAACAGGCATCAGGAGACATCCCTTTACACAAGTAAGTTAAAAAAAAAAATCCAGAGATTCCAACACTAGATCTTTCAAATAAATTGGTATCTATAGGAAGAAATTAGTCTGTAACAACACAGGAAGACATTTAAGCACTTACTACTGTGTATTTGAATGTGTTGCATTATGAAAACATTAATATTGTAACAAAAATACAATTATAATTTAGCAAATGGGATGTTATCTAACATTTTGAGGCAAATTAGATTAGGCTGAGTAGATTCTGAGGTGGAAAGAATGGCCTAAGGGGGAATCTTACCTTTTTTATTTTGAAATACAAATACATTAATAAATATATATTCAAACATACACATATTTAAAAAAACCAGAAACACGAAGAGGCAACCCTCTGAAGTAAAATTACGTTGTTATTTTCTCCAAACATTCACATACAAAAGTGGAGGAAAGAGTTCACTATGTTTACCATAACAGTAAGTGACCAGTTTTAGATCAACTTAGCTGTAGGAAAAAATAAAAGTTGAAAGCAACTAGCAAAAGATTATTCCAGATGGCATCTGTCATACTGTATTTAGGGTTATTTTAAAGAGATTACTGGCACTCTGAAAACATTCCATTGACAGAGTTTTACTAGGCTGCATTTGAAACCCCAGCACAATTTACTACAAATATGGAAGTAAATGTTTTCTAATGTGTATATAGATTTTTATCTACACCTAAATATACAAGCCTACATGGATTCAAAGAGTGAGGTGAGAAACTTAACTGCAAATAAATACAAGTATAATATTTTAAACACCACACACACACACACTCTAAGCTTTAATTTAATAAAAGGAGAGGAATCTGCAGTTCCTACCAGGCTGATTATTAGAAAACTGTATAGAGAAGTGAAGATTCCCTATGAAATTTTAATGTTACTTATTGAAAAGTGGGTAGGGACATAAACGTTTGCTGACTCCAGCAATCAAACAAAAACTGCAAAAAGATGTATTTGTTTATACAATAGACGGGAAAAAAGGATGGGAGGATACTAAAATTTGACTATATTTAGCTAAGCTGGTTCTGGCATCATCATGGTTAATGTGCATGCGGTGTGCAGTGTGAGCTCAGCAGTTACTGGGCCAACTGTCTCAGTATTTCTGGGAATTCTGCCTATTCACAGTGCAAGGATTGTTCAATTGCTGCAAAATGTACAAAATGAATTTTACAAAAATGAATTGTAAGGAAGGCCCCATTACAACGATTTTACAGCAAAGATGTCAACATCAATTTTTCTTTCATGCATAGCTAATGATTAAAACAACATATTCCATTTGCCTAAGAATTTATTTCATACAGGCACATCAAAATATTGAAATACAAAGTTATCTTTACTCTAGCCTTATTATTCATCGCTGCTGAACCCACACCATTGTTCAAACCATGAAAAAATAAAGCAAACTTGGCAAGAAATACTTAAAACAAAGGCTCATCAATATTCTCCAATTTGTCAACATCTCAATTACAGCAATGGAAAAAATGTAAATTTCATGTGCTTTGAACACTGAGGGGTCTATTCTTCTGTCAGTGCACATGCGTAACTCCCACCACCATTAATGGGAATTACTCATACATATCAACACAAGGACGGGCCTCTCAAACTTGAAAAGAAAAGATGAATTAATAAGGGCTACTTGCTTCCTGTATCTTCCTCAGCTGAAAAAAGTCATTGTTCTTTAAGAGTTTTTCATACTTCATACAGTTCACCTTTATGAGGGCTGTGCCTTCTGAAATAATGCAACTCCAGTGAAGCATTATTTAATAGGAAGTTTGATTTTTCACAGTCTGGATGTTTGAGCCTTTCTATCAGGAATTTTTTTTCTTATAGAAGACAGCTCTCTTCCAATAAAACCATACCCTATACCTTTATAAGTAAAAATACAAAAGAAAATTATGTTCTGAATATTATGATGAATATGCATACTAGCTTCAGCGGGCTTACCATATTTACAGGACTGAGAAAAAGAAGCCGTAGCATTAGCTTTTGGATTAGCTTCCAAAGACTTTACATGAATATGTTATTTTTTAATTATTACTAACATCGGCCTGTTCCTCTCCTTTTTCTGACTACTGGAGTTCGGTTCAAAGATTTATGTAGTTCTAGTAGAGTTTCCAATACTAGGATAGTATTTGGGCTTTGGGCTTTATCAGGTAGTTTTGTAAACAAATTTGATTTAATACTAAGGTTATTACAAGATTGTATATGCTGAATAAGAAATATACTACCTAATTTTTCCAACAAGCATCAATCCAGAGAGTTAACCTGTGATCAAAGTGTAATTTCAGCTAGTATTTTAGTTGACTTTGCCCTGAATCAGATTAGGAATCTTTGCCAAAGAAGGCTATTGTGGGCAGGTTTGTGGGATAAACATCAAACTTGCACAGAAGTGCTTCAAAATTACTCTGAGATTTGTCACAGAGAGTAGCCTCAGATATTATTTATAAAGGGCCAGATCATTCAGCACAAGTAGTCCCATCAAAACAAGCCACCAAACCAAAAAACCCACATATCAATCAGCTACTCACTCACATGAGTAAAGCAAAGTGGATATGATACTCCTTTATATTTTCACTGCCCTATAACCTATAAGAAGTTTCTTGTCTCTGGCTTCTCACTTATGATCAAGTTTGTCACCCAGGTCTAATCCTAAAAGGATGCTGGACTTCCTGAAAGGTCCTGAAGGAAAACAGCCTCCATCCAACTTGGCTGGATCAGGCCCTTTGAGTGACTGAACTATGAATAAGACAAATCAGGTATACAATCCTGCTATCATAAAATATGAAACTGAAATTATTCCCTGGTGCTTTCCTGTAGACCACATGTTTTTAAACCTTAAAAATATTTATTTCCCACTTTCTAAGTATAATCTGCCATTTTCATTATCTGCAATAACCATAAAGAAATTAAATAGAAATTAAAGACTGGGAGCATCACATCCCTCACTGTGGTACAAACTGATGCCAAATTCTAGAAGTCATTTAGCCGTTTATGTAAAGGCAGGGCTGTTTTCACTTTGTTTCACAAAGAATAAAGAAAACACAACACCCCAGAAGACTTTCAGATGTGTTTTTTCCTCTCCAAAGAAAAGGGTGGATGATAAAGCTACACACACCTTTTAATCTTCCACTTAGAGTTTTTACACATATATTCCCTGGCCAAAACCTCGAGGTCTTCTCTCTCCTCTCCCCTTCTCTCACCCCCTTTCCTGCCATCTCCCTTGCTATAACTCAGCTAACCCAACAGAACCAGTCAGTTTTAAATTTCAGTTGGGACCCCGGTGACCTGTTAATGAATCTACAGAGAGGAGAAAAACTCACAGTGTTGAGTTATGCCTGGTGTTGCTAGCTGACTTGGAGTCAGAAATGCTTGAAGCGTTAACGTAATTGCAAGAATGTGAAAAATGAAGCGTTGGGCTCCTGAGCAAAGCGAAAGGTCAAAGCAAGCCCTACACAAAACAAGTCTCTGGAAGATGGCCTCATTAGACCATTAAATCAGCTTCTCCTTTTTCTCCTTTGTAAGATGTTTAGAATGTTTTATTTTTATTATTGGATATATTTAACTCTTTCTCTTTCCAGAGCAGGGGGAAAGTTGATCAGACCTACTACATAACTTCTAATCTCTAAAATAGCATTACACAGAATTGACTTGTATTTGTGAATCTGAACTGGATAAAGTCAATAAATCCTTGGTGGATTACAGATTGGTAGTACTGGTTTGCCAGATGATCAGTATGTTGTATAGCTTAGTTTTCTGTTGAACAAGTGAGGTGACATGTTAAGAACAACATAGACACTTACCACTAACAAAATTAGGATAATCTTTCAACATTTATTGCCTGAAGGCCTTTTCTTTAACTCTTTCAATACCAGCATGTTTCTAATACCAAACATGGACTATATTAACCCTTTTGATGCCAAAGGGCAGCCATGCACTCTTATGGAGAGACTGTCCTCATAAACAGACAAAATGACTAAACCTTCTTTATTTGGTTCAAACTTTAAGAATTATGGATGGATTCTTCCAAGCAATAAATAGCTCTACCTCATACAGAGAAAGTCTGCAAAAGACAGTCATCACTTAACCAAGTCCTTTCCATCTTCCTCTCTCCTTCCAAAATAAAATAATAATAATAAAAGAGAAAAAAAATCACAAGCTGCACATCATAGACTTAAGGCAAAACCAGAGACCTCCAGAAAGAGTTCTTTCAAAAGACGGAACAGACTGACTCTAGTATGAATCAATCCCTGCTGCCACTAGGCCTTAATGCAGAAGGCTGTAATTTACTAATGTAACACAAGACTCTCTAATGAGCTCCCATTTCCAAGAAATCCTCTGGGGCAAGTGGAACTTGGAGCAGCATTTGTGGATGCTCTTGACAAAACTGCAGGGAAACCAAGTTGACCCAAATAACTGCACCAGAACAGCTCAAGGGGGCATCTATCCATATTGAGACCAACTCACTGCCAGTTCACAAATTACAAGGTAAACCCTGTGTCTCTCAAGGAAGCATAACAAAAATTCAGGACATAGCTCCCTCTCTTTAGTCTTTTCCAGAACTGAGAGAGGGAGAGCAATCCAGAGCCATCTCCAATGGGAATTTTGCTGGTAGAATCATCTTTCAGCTGCCAGCAGCTGAGTGGAACAATGATTTTCCACTGGATGTCTGCTTTCCTTTAAAAGGCCCAACTGAGCACAAGGGGAAACATACTAGAGATGTTTTACGTGCTACACTGGGCAGCACTAGTGACTGATTTGGCCCTTCAGTGGTTGTTCCCCTTCCGCAGAAAGGAGTCGAACAGGTTTGTTACAGTCATATATATCAGCAGAAACCTCAGTTTCCAGTGGGAATTTAGTGTAGTCCTCATCAGCTGCTTTTTCTAATGCTTATCAATATTTCCCAAACACCATGACTTACATGACAAGGGATCAGAGACTAGTGAAATGTAAGATCCCTGGATATTGATACAAGGGATTTCTTTACATCAAGCGCAGCTCAATGAAGGAACTTTTCTAATTTCTAAGGGGTTACTGAGGCACAGTGAAGACACAAGTCTGCCAAAATTTCATACCTGTGGATGGAATGAAGATGCTGTGGCAGACCACTCAGAGGAATAATTTTTAAGTATGCAAATGATCATCTGCTACACCGAGCATCTTAGCCACAATATACCATGAAAACATTTGATCAGCAGTAAAGCCTATGGACAGCTGACAGACATAAAGAGCTATTATTTATTAGCTGTGGCCAGATAATAAACACCAATATGTTGTTTAGCAGTCAAGCTCTGCCTTTCATCATTAGCTGCTGAAGCTGTAACGGTTCATGCTAGGTCTTGTACAACTCCAGTCTAACCCCATGGAAAAAAATCCTTGTGACTCATGTTGGAGTTGGATCACACCCTGTGCCATAACTGCTTTCTATCAGCTATAAGATTACAAATGTATAAACAACTCTTACAAATAGGAGACAAAACCAAACCACTCTACCAGAAACAAACTTCGCAAGTTTCTAGAATCACAACAGCTACAACACCAGATCGTGAGACAGATGAGGGGATCTAGCTCTGGGCCGAGCAGTGAGCCACATGACAGACATGCAATCACATATCTGCTCTGCCACCTAAGTGAGGCAAATATCATTGTGAGAAGTGGTCCACAGCACGAGACCTTATCATGGCAGCTCTAGCCCTGAAGGCTTCTCCTCTCTACAGTTTTGGGATCCCGCATGGCTTGTTGGATGTCAGTCCTGTCAGGTGGCTCTGCTGAGCACGTGGGTAAAAACATAGATGCAAAATACTGCAGCTGCACAAGAAACATCTCATGACGGGACCATATCATAAGACCTTATAAAGGTAATATCTCTCTCACTAGCAGAAGCTTACCATGTTTACAAAAAAAACCATGAATGGAGTCCACCTTAAACTTTGGTCTTAAAAAAGAAAAGGAAAAAAAAAAAACGACTCTGAGTCAAGATCCAAGAGTGACAGCAGGCCATCATTACCCAACTTTTAGCACTGGAGGCTTGATTCTTACACCTTCTGGAGTCACTTATTCTTCTAACGAGTAGTGTAAAACACTACCATAACAAAATGACAGCCTTTGACACTCAGTCAGCATGGGTGCAGATGACCACACACAAGGTGTAGTAGGAAATAAAACAAAAAATCCTGAAATAATAATCAAACTTCCTGAACTCTTGAGAAGGTTTCACTGTATAAGTACATCGGAGATTTTGCAGCTCAGGTACATCTCTGTTTACCATTCAAATCCAGACTTTCAGAAGCAGAAACAAGTCGGTACAAGCAAACATTGCAAGAAACATTTTTCTGTCCAGTTCAGGTTTTGCTTATACTTTATATAACTTAGCAGCTTCATAACTTCATAAAGAAATTTCTTCCCTGGCTAAAACTACAGGTTAAACTCTCTGTCTATAACTCAACTCAAACAACTGCACCACAATAGGAGAGTATGTCTGTCATGATATTTACTTACACCACACAAAAATAAACTGTAGATAACCAAATTTGTAAAGGAATTGGCAGAACTAATCAATTGTTATTACAAAGCTTGTTTGAAGATTAGATATTTCACTTTGAAATAATAATAAAATGCAGCTAAGTGGGTTAAGAAAAGGAAATACCGTCTCCCTAAGTCACAGCTGATTATACTGCAAGTCTGCCACTCCATGTTTACTCTAAGGCAGATGTACTGATATAATGAAAAAAACTGGAGTTATTTTAGTCATGCCTACTTTGCAGAGGGAAAAAGTTTGACCTTTTACCTTGCTCGCTGCTGTTGTCTCCACTCTGGGAAGCGTGGCCCCCGCTGGAGGGCCCTGGTGTGCCTGCTGAGTGCGTTGAGGTTGCATCATCATGGTCTCTCCAAGATGAAGGATTCTGGTGTCAGAGTGCCAAGGAATTTTTTCCACGGTTCCCATTCCAACAGCAAATGAAGAACAGAAAGAAAACCAGGAGAAGAAGGGGGGGGGGGGGGAAGTATACACATTAGCATTTGTCAAATGTGCCAAACACCGATACTGTTTGCACAGTGCAATAATTCTTCAGCAAAGACAAGCAGAGGAGGTACAAAGATTTACTTGTTAAAGCACAGGACAGGTGGTTTTTTTTCTATTTTAAACTTTCCAAAGAGTTGTCTGGATTAAATTGTCTTAGTAGTACTGCAGAAGAATATATCAGGAGAGGAAAAAAAAAGTTTCTTAATGAGCTCTACAGGGTAGTGGGAGGAGAGAGCATCAACCTGCACAGTTTATGATACTAGGTGTTCTCATTAGAATCAAAATAATTGATATGCAAACTGTCTTCTTACGCTTCGTTTTTGTAGACTGACTAGAGCAGTGAGGGGAGGAGGGAAACTGTTTCAAGAGGTACAAGAGAACATGCATGGGAAAGGAGTATGTCCTCACTCCCTACCCTCTCTGTCACCTGTTTAAACACTGGAAAAACTTCCAGCAGATTCAAAGTTGTGAGGAGAAAAAAGCAAGCTTTCACTGAAAGACGTTATGTACCGGGAAAGATGCTTCCTCATTCCCTGCCCCCCCATCACCGCCTTGATATGACACATTTCAAAAGACTTTCTAGAATTATCTTTCTAACAGTTCGCTTACAAGAATTGTCAAGAATAACCACCAGATGACTATATAAAATAACATCTATAGTGATTTTTTCTACATGTAATTCTTTTTACATTGCAATGTATAAAACACTACAAAAGGGAACACAGAAGACAGACATACAAAGTTTGCAAAACTTGGCTAAGTAAGACCTCAACTACTGTACTTTAGTCACATAATACAAGCACACTTTCTAATTTATTGGGTATTGTCTTTCCCAGAGAGAGGAACTGCTATCTGAAAGGATAAGTGAGGGAAAGTTAATGTTACAGTTTAGTGCTACTTTGTTGAGTGTATTCTCCTCCTGTCCTCCTCCCCTTTCCTGATCATTCCTAATACCCTGCTGTTGCTTAAAGGAAAACAGGAATTCTACTGTACAGGAAGAGCTTTATCAGCACCACATGAAGGCAGGCAAGAGATGGAATTTCCTCTGGCAGAAAAGGAGAGCAAGAACACATGAAACAGATCAGACTAGGGGCAAGACCTGTGTTACTTGTCACCTGTATGCAACAACTTTAATTGAGCGCATTATAATAATTCAACAACTAAGCAAACAATAAATCCCCCCTCAAAAAAAAAAAAAAAAAAAAAAAGCTTCTTAGGCTAGATTGTGGTTTAAATCTGCGTTGTGAAATAACACCCTACTATTAAAACATGAGGAGAATCTGAAGACAGCATGTGAAAAGTTTGGATAAATTTTTTGAGCAGGACTGATCCTGACCTCATCTACCCCAATGTGTAGTAGGAATAAGTTCAACAAAATCAACTGATTTACCCACTGTAAAATACAGTGTAAGTGTGATTGGGACCAAGTCCCAGAATCTATACTGAAACATCTCAAAGTAATCTCCTAGCACTGATTAGTACCACATGCTCTATAGCAATGCAGAATAGAACTGCCAAATAACGGCTTGCTACAATACCCAGTAACATTAATCTGACGGGCCTGACCCGGATCGAAGCAGAGACAAAGGAAAGAACCCATAACTTGAAAAGGTTCCCAGCAAAGTCTCGTATGACCAAAGAGTAAGAAAGATCCAAATCACCTTCACCTTACAAAGACAGACACACACATGCACCCACGTACATGGTTCCATGGCAGGAAGACAGGAGTAAAATCAGAAGACAGGTCAGGATCTGAAATTTGCATAACCTGTCAGCACAACAGACAGCACAACAGCACTTATGGCACAAAATCACCACCCCCTCCAAAACCTAGAAGACCGATCTATTTTTTCTCACACAGAATTACAACAGGAAAAAAATGCCACCAAAAAATAATATTTTATATTCATCAAGGTTATTGTATTAATTAAGTCTCAGAAATAATTATTGTAATATTGAATATGTAATCCCCCGCAATTTAAGGAAAACTAAAACAGTAAGGAAAAACAAACAAACAAACTACCACATTTTACCATCATTTTACAGAGTCAGGTGGAGAGAAACACGGAAAGATAAGAAGTCTTGAAAGCTGAAGCAGCCCAGATGTTATTAGAACAAAAAAGTTGAAAGTAAGGTTAGCAAAAAGTTCAGATGGAAATAAAATGCAAAAACTGAGCAAGTTTCTTTACAGCTTGAATTAAAACACAGTTCTGCCTATGAGCTTCTCTTTTTATCTTTGAGTTAGGAAGCCACTCAAATAGCTTCAAGCTGAAGGCAAACAGCAGACAGGAGCTCTTCAGCCCTCTGCAGCCTCTTAGCGTCAGCTGTTTGCCGGATGGTAATCAGATAAAGAGCTAGCAGAAAAACATGAAAAAGGAAAGAAACAATAGCATAGCATGAGTTTAGCCCTCCAACAGCATTATGCTGGAACCTTCTTTTAGAAAAGGTAATAATTGCAACATGTTCACCTAGACTAAACTTTTCAGGGAACACCAGGAGTTATGCTAATTTTGTGTATTGTAGACTTTCTTACATTAGCTGCTGTTGGAGCTCCTTATCACATGTATGAAAATTACAATAATTGGCTAGCAACAATTCAGCTATGTTTTAAGGCAAATGTCATCCAAAACCTATCATACAATATTTCAAAAACTAGCTCAGCCTTTCTGTTTCAAAACCATAACTGAATGAGACTTCCCACAGCTGAAAACACTTGCTGTCTCTACCAGGCTGAGTTGTTCTTGACCTCAGTTTGTAGATCCTGTTTTAGAAAGACTGACTGTATTGACTGGGAATTCAATGTATTTCTTATGACACAGTTTTCTTGAGGAAGCAATTTGGCAGAATTTTGTTGAAGGACAGAAAATAAAAGATAAGATATTTACTAGATGTGACAGTAGAATATTGGAGGACTTTGAAAGGGAGGGAAATAACTAGGCTTTAATATTATAAAAAATTACAAATAATTCTAGGGGTGGAGTTTACACAATCATAACAAGGCAGTATTCTTTTGCTTTGGACTAAGATCATTGTTACATGCCAGTGAACTTCTCTTTTTCTCCCTTAGACTGTTTCTAACCTTGCATCCCTCATGAAAAAATTTGTGGCCAAATGACTAACCGTAAGTAGTTGTTTTATGCATGTCTTCACAAAAAAAAAAAACAAACCTGGGACCAAGTGGCATATCTAAAATGTGCTTCAGTGGAAACACTTTATCAGTACAGTTTAGGTACCTAAAGAGATCCTGGTGTAAAGCCTGCTAATGTTAGTTTCAATGAAATTTGTATTAAGTCATCACACTGGGGGGCAGGGGGGAAGAAGGAAAAAATAAATCTAACAGATAGCTTTAGATAAATTACACAAACTGCTAGCATGGCTTTTTTGTTTTTTCTTGCAAGTTTAGTAATATACTTTGCAGAAACACATTGAAGAGTGTGGATGATGTCTGCCAAAATGCAATTGCCTATTTTGTATACGTGTGCATACTATAAAAATTTCACACACATATGACCTAAACTAATGCCAGATACTATAGAAAGTGAACAGCACGCTTATATCTATTCCCAGTAGTTTTAATAATTGGGAGTCAAATATGGTACTCCTCTTGCTCTTACCTAATTGTGTTAAAGAGCAGTGTTACTAGGAGAAAAGCAGTGAATACCGACTACAGCACAATAGAAGGAGATGGAAAATAGATACAAGAAGCTATGTCTCCAGGGAAAGTATTTTCTATTTGCTGGGCTACACACTCGCAGCTGATAATGCAAGTTGTAATTAATATAAAAGCAGGAGACAATATGGGGAAAGCTTGTACTAGCAGGGCCACAGGAGATCACTCCTATCCACTGCTATCCACTGTTTCTCATTTACACAAACAGCCTTCCCTAGAAAACACAATTTTACCAGTGTTTTTTCCCTTGGAAGCTAAAAAAAAAAAAAATAATTATTTAGCACCACCATTGAATTTTGCTAAATCTAGAAAAGAGCAGCAGAAACGACAAGAGTCTCCTGGCATACAAACCCTATCTGACACATTACTCTTTTTGTCGATGCTGAAAATCTTTTTGAAACCACAAGAATTTTTAACTGCTACAGGATTTCTTGAACAGAGATGTTGTAGCAGAGAAATTTCATATAGGAACATCTTCTGTTATAAATCTCAATTCTTACTTCGTATGCCCAAAATTTCCACTGGATGAAGTCTGGCTAGTTTTTTGTGAGTGTATGTAATACTGCTAGGGCTGATTCTGATCTCATACTGTTTTTTATGGTGATATTAAAGACTCAATTAACCATAAAGAATCTGCTTCTTATTTATAACTGGAAAGTAAAATCAACCAGGCCAGCTGATACCCATGTGAGTAAGCTGAGCAGGATTTGGCTCACAGACATTAACTGAAGTTTTAAGTATACAACTGTGACAGGATCAGGCCCCGACATAATTTTATCAGATGAAATGGACAAAATCATCATGAAGGAACAAATAAAACACAAAGTGCTTTCATAAAAGAAACTACAATGGCTAGAGCGTATTCTTTGTAGATGTGGTTGGACCCCAAGGTCTGCTGAGTTAATTTTGCAAACACAAAACTGAACTGAACTATTGACACAGATGGCATTATCATCCCCAAATACAAGCCAGATCCTGCTCACCTTTTTCTTACAAGTAACACCTGTAAATACGGTGGAATGACTGATATGACAGATAACCCCAAAAATCTGTGTCTAGGTACCACTGTATACAAAAATATGATAGACTATGCAGGACAGGGAAACCTATACCTGCACATGTGTTTCTGTGTGTGCATCTCTGTCTGTCTAAATTTTGTGAGTATAAAGTTCAGGATGGTGTCTTAGAGATCATGTGGAGTGCACTAATAATAAACTTACTGTGTAAAGAAATTTTCAGTATGCAAATGACCCATCAGAAACCCTAATTTGACACAAACGTATGTTTTCTAAAAAAGACTACTCCTGGTACTACTAAGGTATATTTTTCTACAGATGCATACTTAATGCAATTGCTTTTTTCATGCCAGAATTACGCGATTTAAACAAAACACAAGGCACTGCAATCTATCAGATATTTGTGTATATATGTAAAAGTTTCAATTCTTGTCCCTTGATTTTGCATTGACAAAAGTGTCAGGAGGAATTTTTGACCATCCTAGAATGTGGCAGCATTCCTAAAAGCTGCGTGCTTTGTACTTTCTAATTAAGACTGAAATCATACATGTAATCCACTGGCTAGTAAGGAATCGAGACTTATAAAATCAGAAGTTTCTTGGGTTTTTTAATTATACTTCTATGTCATTCTGTGTTGCTACACTTCATCTAGACGGATAGACAACTCAAACCAAAGAGGTTGCATCAAATATTGCAATACATTATTGGTTCAGCTTGTGACAACACAGTTTAAAATTACAATACTAAAATTTGAGCTGCAGACTCAAATTTGAGACTTCAGCCATTGACTGAAGCATACCTTGGCCCTTTGAAAAGAGGAAACGCACAATATCTACAGTCTTGGAAAGTTCATGATGCTCCTTGTCACTTCACAAAGCACAGGGCCTACCACAATGTCCTAAGTCTTATGCCACATCCCAGTAAGACTGCCTTATTATTGTTGCAGTTGGCTATTTAGTTTTCTTTCTGACACACTACAGACAGAAAGAGCACCTCTGGGGTCTGATCCTACATTTCTCAAAACTCCCACTGAAGTCCATAAAAGTGCAGCATACCTGGAGACTGTAGCATCAGGTTCCCAATTATTTCTTCATTACTCAGTGAAATCTTACCTAAAGGTTTGATTATATAACTGGAACACATATGTATTACCCTATTTTTATTTCTTCTTATCTGCAAGATGTCAGGAATTTGCACAGACCGCTCTTTGAGAAGAAATATTAAAGAAATGTAAATTGTCTTCATGTCCAAAAGGACAAAATAGAAGTACCTCTTCATTTGAGAGCTGAAAGGTTTAATATTCAGACTAATATTTCACTTCTGCAGCTAAGACATTGGATTTCTAATCTGTCAACAGTCTTTTTTTATAAAAGAGATGTATGTATATTTCTATCAATTTTTAATTAAATTTTATAAATTATGATCTCTATATTATTACCTCTGAGTTGCAAATTGACTGGAACACATAAACAAATATTAAAAAGACTGAGGCCCTGATCCGGTTCCCACGAAAGCCAGTGGAAGGGGAGCCATAAATTTCTATGGGAGAATTGCAAATAGTTTTGTGCTAAAGGAAGAATTGTGGCATCAGGTGAAGCAAGGTACAGAAGGAACGTAATTAAAGTACACAATGTTATCATATGGTCAAAAAAAGTTTAAAAATCTCCAAATTTTACAAGCATTATGTTTTTCAGATTTTAATAACTTGAAAGAGAAAAAAGAATCTTTCAGCAATCTGAACAGATATTTTAGGCTGAACACAGAATGCAGGATAGGGCCCAGAATGTTAATGTTGAACAATAATAAATTGTCTGTGCTGGGAAACTCAACTTGAACTGCAGCTGCAAAGGTTTCTTTCCTCTTTTCTTATATATACTTTTTTTTTCTCCACTAACTGATCTGGTTCAGCCAGGGCGTAGCTGTAATTACCTTCTTCCCATCTACAGCTAATACCTCAGAGTAATAAAAAAACCTGAGGGTGTTAAAAATTCAAACACTAATTGTGGGCTGTTATATTTACTAAACACAGCGGAGTAATAACAAAAGTTTCATCTTTATGTGGCCAGCACTGCTCTGTTTGATCTACCAAGTCCCTGGACCTTTTGCACTAACTATATTACATAACGGTTAATAGCACACTAAAGTAAAATTCGATAAACACACTTATTACCAAACATGTACAGCAAAACCACTTACTTACAGCTGTCTCCTTTTTTCAGCACAGGTGTATCTCTGAAGAGTTAATTCTTTTGTTGATTTTGGTTTTGGTTTCCAATTAGGTGATATAAATAGTAAAGCAGTAAATTTTGAAAGGGGAAGCATGCACAGTTTGAGTACCTCATTTAAAGTCTCATGGTAATAAGGTAATATGGTAATAAATATTGGTTAATCCTACAATTGTTTGTTACTTTCCTTTTTTCAAGTTTTCAGGTGTAGCAAAGCAACAAAGCTGAGAGCTGTCTTGGTTCCTAGTTCAGCACTGCCACTATCACCACTACTACCCCTCAAATTCATGTTAAACACACAGAGGGTAGCTTTAAACTACTTAATAAGAACAGAGGGGTATGGATTTTTGGGGTGTCAAACAGCTGTCACAAACTGTCACCTCCTCAAGAGAAATCTTGGCACACAACAAATTAACCTACACTTCTTTTGGTCTATCATTATTCATAGCCAATCAGTCGAAATGCTCCTAGTATTTCATGTGCAAATAAAACCATGAGGGGAAGACTCATGGATCAGAATAGCGGGCCAATACATAAAACAGAGGAAACAACACGCTGTCTCTGTCCTTCTGAAGTGGCTCATCATCTCCTCTGCACCAACTTTCACCAAATGAGATCTAGCCTGAGGCTATATATTAAATATGCATATCAAGGCAAATGAAAAAAAATAAACCTGGAGAGTCAAATTAGACAAATTTGCATGCTTGAACTGTTACATTTTCAGGTAGATGCTCAGAAATGATAGCTCATTTTTTAATAGACTTGCATGATTATATTAGCCATTTTTTTAAGCTTTTCCCTCTCTATGAATAAAGGAGGACTTTTTTGTGCTGGAACCTTGTACAGTGCAAATATAAAATGGTAGCTTGACTAAGCTATAAAAAAGTGTTAAAGTTTTGTCGGGAAAACAAGCTAATATACCCCCCCCCCAAAAAAAAAATCCAATAAGGAGACACATTTCCCAAACGCATGAATAAAATGTAACTATGTGATACAGCTCTTCATTTCCTAGTTGGTGTTCTGGTTGCACAAATTATTGCTTCCTTTCAAAACAAATAGCAGGGGGCTAAAGTAAAAATGTTATAGCTCAAATCTCCAGGAAATAAAAGGCTTTAAATTATAATACCCAATGAAGTGGTAAACCCTAACGGGTGCAAGATAAATGGGTTGTCATATTTATTTTAGTTTGTTTTTGGGGCCACAGATTCTTCTTACGGATGATAATAGTTACCAAATTATCAAAATGCTAACCCCCTCCACCTCTGTCCTATCATTGTGTGTGAATTTAAATATTATAATGGAGCACTGCAAATTGGCTTGAGCATTTGCCATCTGCCAGAACCCTAAACAAGCTAGTTTATCTAATCTCTTCCCTATAAACATAAGCATGCTCCATTTCTACACTTCCACTTGAAACACAGGCTTGTAAAGAAACTGTACTGGAGATACATGTTGGGTTTTTTCTGTTTCTCTAAATTTTACACAATGAATCACTATCTTTCAGCTTGCCACTCATTTCAATTTCTTTTCTAGTACTCTCCCAGAATACTTATGCCCACTAATTTAGGGTTGTAAAATGCCATGATACAAATATTTTTGAAATTGTGTCATGACTCATGGAGTTTATTATCTACGTGTGAGATAGCTGATAAGCAGAGAAACTTTCAGGAAGCTGCATACCTTTTTCTCTCAAAATAATAGATTCAAAACGTAAAACATAGCACAAACCTTGTCCTGCAATGTTTACTGAATACAAATGAGAAAATGAAAGCTAAGGCTTGGGTCCAAAAATATTTCCCACAACTAAGCAATGCCAGAAGGGGGACATTAGAAGAATTTATTAGTATTTTATCTCCCAATTCAACTACAGTCCAGGTCCAATGTAATTATCAGATACATACACAAACAACATGTTTTCAAACGAGACAAAAGCTCCTAGAAAGCTCATTCTCCCTGGGCTTGCAGCTACTCCTCTTAATACACTGGGAAATAAAGGCAGGCGTCTGTGCAGAAAGCATGGTTAACTTCACACCGGGTGTTAAATTAATATTTCAACCACTAAAATATTAGACTGTATCATTTAGATGATGAGTTCAATTGACTCTAAAACTGTGTAAACCCCTTTACCCCCCAGGGATGCATTCCTATAAATAAACTGGAGTTCACACCCACTCTTTTTAACCAGAGCTATTCCTTCCCTTTTCTGTGGTACCAGCTGCAATCTTTCTGTTCACATCCCGAACTCTCTCTGCATCTACATCTTTTGAAGGATCACAAGAGCCGCTCCAAAACCCAGAAAAACAAAGGCACTCTCCTAACCACGCACACCAACATTTAGTCCTACACACATTACACTAATCCACCAACTCCTAAAGTGTTAAAATCAACAGCTAACCTATGGTTACTCAATCATCATTCTCTCCAGCTTTCTGTAATACATTGTTAATAATTGCTTCATCAAGGTTACTGTCTTTTATTATGAAGATGCTTCAGGCATTTGGCAATAAGTCCATATTCTGACAATAAGTTGCTCTAAAGCAAAAGCATTGGAAACTCTAATGTGCTAACCCCTTTTTTTTTTAATGCAGTGTGGTATTGCCAATAATTCTCATCACTTGTCATCCCCACAAGAGGGGAGGGGGGAGCAAATCAGCAAACTTTCTCCCTAACTTTCTTGTCTCAATTTCCTTACATTGATGCATTGATTAAAAAGTTGGCAAAGAAGAGGAGAAAGCACCAATCGTCACGTCAAACAGACAATTTGCTAGCTCTTCAAGCCGCCCAGACCAGGAAACTTTACAAACCATTGCAAACTCGATGCTTTACAGATGGAAACTGAGGGAACCTTTTGAATTTCTGTAACTTTACAAAGCAAGAGGGAAGAAATTGTGAAGATGGGATCCAAGCTTGCAAGAGGTTAAAGTAGTAATAATACTAATAGACAACAGCAGCAAAGCAAGAAAATTTGGAACAGGTCCTCTAAGTAGGTTAAAATCTTAAAAAAATGCCATAAAGAAAACAGAAGGACTTACATGATCGGCTAAATTTGTGGAAGATCCTGAGAGTTCTTCATGGTCTGATTTGGAGCTGCCATCCCTTTCATCGATAACGAGGTCTATTGGCATTTTTCCTTTCAAACAACTAATGTACCGATGGCAAAAGTTATCACACAATTCATGAACCTAAAAAGAATAACAAGAATAATAGTATCAATAACGGCAAACTATCATATTGCAACTCTTTTTTTTTTTTTTTTTTGGTAGCAAGGACAACCTTCTGTTCTATTCCACAAGTAACTCTAATTAAGGGGAACAATAGTTGAAGGCAAGGAAACAATAGAGAAATTGTTGCGGCACATATTATTCTCTAGAGACTTGTCGCAGCAACAAGTTAGAGAGAGAGATAGTGGGCTTGGACTGGTGTGCAGTCAGATTTCATGATAAAATCAGAACACTGGAAGCTGGACCCAGGTGGTATCTCCAGAGCATACGCAAGCCAGACAGGTACAATTAGTCACTTGGGATGGGATGAGTTTAAATCAGGGCTAAAAACAAAGGTCTAAATGGCCAGGAGCAGTAAAACGAAGCTACTTGGTGAGGTTGGGGTTAGAACTGTTCTAATCCCAGGACACAGTCCCCTGCCCACGCCATGCAGGGGCCCCTGCCTCTTCCAAACGTTTAGTGCTTGCTTGGGGTTAGTCTGCCTGCAAGAGCTGGAAAGCAGAGTGATTTCATTTCTTTTTATTAAACATATTATTTCTGAGTGAGGAAAAGAACGTCTATTGAGGGAAGGAATAAGAAGGATGGAAGGGGTTTAACATGTTAAGTATTGAAATTAGACAAACACACACACACATTAAAAAAAAAAAAAGAGCCAGGCTGGGCCGGGCATGCCTGCCGGGTGTCACATGTTCTGATGGCACAGGTTATGGTGTCACACTGCGTTTCCCCTCTCTCCTCTGGCCATGTTTACAAGTCAGACCAGCCGGGAGTGAGGGCGGGGTGGGGGAGGTGGGGTGGGAGGAGGAGGTGAGGACAGGGAGGGAATAAGCATGCCCCGCGCCCATCTCCGTGGCTCTTACCTTTTCTAATTCCAAAAGATGAAACCTTAGTACTTGTATTGCTTGGATCATCTGCAAGAAAGTTTTGAGCAAGAGGTTACGTGGGAGACAGGAGCACGGGGGCTGTGCAGAGCTGCGAGCCCAAGTGGGCAAGGGGGAGAAGGGGATTGTCAGGGCGAGCAGTCATTATCCAGGATTTTAGCTCATTGGTCACGCTTCAACAATTTTGATCAACTTTAACCTAAGCACTTGATTTTTATCGTATTTATTCCAGGAGCGGTGATTAGTGCTTTATTACCGCGATCTTAGAGAAAACCTTTTCCTCTCCTCCCTTCTCAGCACCCCGGTCCTCATCCCTGAGGGTCCGCAGAGAAGTCTGTCACACACTCTCCTCCCCCGCCACCCCCATCCCCCAGGCCCGCAGGAGAAAGGGTGGTGAGTGTGTGAATAGTTTGGCATCTTTTTTACAAGCGGATTTAGGCACTTTGAATATTGAAATCGTTCACATTACCAAAAGAATTACGTTAGAATTCTCCATCTCTCTCTTTTTAAGTTATTTCCTTCACTTTAACTTCCCATGGCTTTCAAACGCAGCTTTGCAATGCATCGGGGCTCGAGAGTTTGTCCTGGCTCTCTTTAAGAGTGCAGCTCTTTGAAGCCCCTTGACGGCAACTCCCCGGCCGGCCGGCCGGCGCCCCGCTCCCCTGCCCGCGCTGCCCGGGTGCCTGGGCCGGCAGCCGCTGCCCCGCCGCACCGATCGGCCACGGCCCCGGGAGGCGGAGGGCGCTTGCCGGCAGCTAGCGGAGGGGTCGGGAAGGACGAGAGGGCAGTGGGGTGAAAGGGGGAGAAGGCCTTACCAAATTGTCCAACTCTGGATTTGAAGAAAAAAGTGGTTTTTCGGCGCGGACCTGCAAGAAGAAGGAAAAGCGGCGTGAGCTACAGCTTCTCTTTTTAGCCCGGTAACCGGATCACCCGAAGGGGGAAAAACCAGTGTGACAAAACTGGCCGCTACCAAAATCATGATGAACGCCCTGGGTCACCGTGCTTAGAGAGAAGCTGCCTGCCCGGCGCCGAGCCGGCCGCCGGTGACACGGGAGCCCTCTCCTTTGGGTCTTCTGCCTGCCTCCCGCTCCCTCTGCCTCCAAAACTCGGCCACAGCTATATTTCCCTATCACTAATGCAGGAGAGCGAGGGCCCAGGAGTTCCAGCCTGGCAGCGTGAAGGGACTGCCGGCAGAGGGGGGGATTAGGGCCAACCGGGCCACCACCGCGCACACCCGCCCCGCCGGAGAGGGGGCGCCGGGGGGAGGGGGTGCTGCCCCTGCCAGAACCCGTCCGTGTGGGTCGAGGAGCTGAGGAGGCGGCGGGAGCGCTGGGGAGGGTCGGGGGCGGGCGGAGAGGTGCCGAACCTGTTTGGCGAAGACGGCGATGTCCTCGTTGAAGGAGTCGGAGGAGCAGACGTCCCCGCCGGCCACGCCGGGCTCCCGGGGCGTGCAGGTCGCCAACTCGCACTTCTCAAAGACCAGAGCTAAGAGGGGGAACAACGGGTGCCTACCGGGCAGTGGCACACAAAGAGAAGGAGGGGGTGGGGGGAGAGGGGGAAAGAAGAATCTAATCAACAAGTATTTTTTTTTTTAATGCACGGACACACAGACGCGGACACACGGACACAGCCACACTCTATAGCCTCGCAGTAATGCTCCGGGCAGAGTAGGAGAGAACAACATTTTGAAATAAAAACTATGGGGTTTGTGGTGGATTGCTTTTTGTTGGCATGCTGGGTTTTGTTTTTGAGTTTGGGGTTTTTCGGTTTGTGGGGGGTTTTTTTGGTGTTTGTTTTTTTGGTTTTTTTTGTTTTTTTTTTTTTCCCCTTTTGATGAACCACATCCCCCGTCCAGTCCTCACCGATGAGGACAAAAGTGACCGCTCCTCCAAGTGCGCAAGGCACCGAATGTGCTCAGCAGCAGCTCAGCTGGGAATCTTACAATTTTTGCCACAGCTTAACATACCGCAAAACGTGGAAGATCCCATCCCTACCCTCCAGCTATGACCTAAAACGAGAGCACAGCTAGGCAAACTGCAAACTCCTTAATACGTAATTTTATTTTTCAAGGGGCCTGCTAGCAAAAATGTGGTGAAGTTTCCTGGCTTAGGAAGCACACCCAAGTAAAATACCATCTGTCCAGATAAGTGAGCAGGGGAGGGGGCGGAGGGAGGGAGCACTTCGTGAAATATTTTCCCATAGTTGGTGTAGTCAGAAAAAAAAATTATCTGCGTGCTAAGTAGTAATCATGCATTTGTTTCTTTTCCCCTTTGGTGTCTGATCAAGGCCCCACACTCTGTCATAGATGTTACTAGCTCTCCTTTTAGTATTTTTTCCAAAAGGCATTGAAGGAATTGATGTCATTCCCTCCAAGCAATGCCCTGGCACCTTGAGTTTTGCTGGGTATGTGTTTCTTTTTCCTCATGTAATTTCTTTCTTAAGTAGAAAACTCATTTCATTGCCCCCGATGTATTTATGTCTTCTGTCTCAGGGAAGAGCTGTTTGCAGGAAGCGAATCCCTTTCATTCTTACTACCTTCTGCATTGTGAATAGCTCTTTATTTACAAAGTTGGAAGAGTGGTATTATGGCATGGAGGAGAGCACCAGAACAACACTTCTCCAACTAAAATTCAGAGCATTGAGAGCCATCTCTAACTCCTGTGTTCTTCCCAAGAAAGGCAAAAACTCCCCCACGGGTAAGAAAAGGGGGGGGGGGGGGGAGGGGGGAGGAAAAAAACGAGTAAATAAAAAAGAAAAATGGAAGGACAAGGCAACACCACCTCCCCCAATCCCAGCCTCTCTCCCGGAGAGGTCTGTTTTTCCAGCACCCGCTTCCCGTGAGTGCTGGCACCTTAGCTAAGAGTAAGGTTGGGATCGCCCTCGTCCCGAGATCGGCAGCCGCGGCAGTGCCACCGCGCAGGTCTCCCACCAGAGCGGGCGGCTGGCCGGCCACCGCCCTCCCGCCGGACCCTCCGGGGTTCCTCACGCCCCACTCCACTCCGGGGCCCCACTGCCGCTGCCGCCGCGGCCCCCCGGGAGCCCCTGCCGCCCGCCCGCCCCGCTCCTGCCCTGGCCGCTCCGCGGGCACCAGCGCTGCGGAGCCGGGCCCTGGCGCCGGGAGGCCCGGCGGCACCTACCCGTAGATCGCATCCTTGTCCCGCTTCAGGGCGTCGTTGACAGCGGAGCCCATGCTGGCCGGCATGACATTGGGGTGCGGGGCGTGGGCGCCGTAGTGCTGTCCGGCGTGGAGCGGCGGCCCATGGTTGAGGTGGTGCACCGGCGGGATCGGCCGGGGGGCGTGGGGGTCCCCGTACATGGACGCCGGCACCCCTACTCCGTCCATCCCGCCGTAGTGGGGCAGCTCATCGTACTGTCAAAAAACGGGCCGGAAGAGGAGAAAGAAAAAGAAAGAGGAGAAGAAAGAGAGAGGAATAAAAAAAACAAACAAACAAAAAAAACCAAAACCAAAAACAAACAAACAACAACAACAAAAGTCAGAAGAGAGTAAAGCACCCGGACAGACACAAACAGAGCAAAACAAAACAAGAACAGCCACAAGAGAGAGAGAAATGTGCAAAATGAAATCAGCTGGGACCAGGAGCAGGGGCTGGAGAGGCTGAGGAAGGAGTGGGGGTGCGGGAGAGGTAAAGGGGGAAAGTATGTATGCCTGTCTGCGTGTGTGTGGGTAGATGGTCCTCTTCAGCACGGGCAGAAGAAACCCTAACAAGGAAACGGGGATGAAAAGGAAGGAAATGGAGGAGAGAAACTAGAGTTACTCTGCATTAGAAAGGAAGAACAAAAAAAAAATTAATAAACAAGCAGAATCAAAAGCAACTAGGTAAATAAATGAACACTAGGAAGGAGAGAGGAAAGGTAGGGTGCATGGGGGGGGGGGGGGGGGAGATAAAGGGGGAAATAATCTTAAAGTTACCAGAAACATTATTTATTAGCAATTCCCCTTTTCCTTTTAAAAGCCACACAAAAAAAAAAAAAAAAAAAAAAAAAAGGCAGCTATATGTGTATACATATATATACATTAATATATACGCAGACACACATATGTCTTTCTTAGTCTTTGCTAGGCAGTGGCAGTAGCGGCGGCAGCAGCAGCAGCAGCAGGAGCAGCAGCAAGCTTTCCCCTGTGAAACCCGTGCTACTGAGCAGGCAGAGAGCAGGGAAATCGCTCTGCTGGGGGAAAAGCTAGAAAGGAAAAAAGCGTGGAACAATTGCAGAGACACACACAGAGAGACACTCATGCACACACACAAAAAGCCAGTGAATAATTTTTGCTGTTATTTTTTAATAGTGGCCGCCATCATCAGCGGCAACAGAGGAGAGCAAATCGGACAGGCCCCTCTTAAGAGAGGATTTATATATAGGTAAGTGTTGGAGATTTAAACCTACCCTTTGCGCCATCAGTCTGCGCTCCAAT
Source organism: Lophotriccus pileatus (assembly GCA_035583135.1). NCBI lineage: Eukaryota > Metazoa > Chordata > Aves > Passeriformes > Tyrannidae > Lophotriccus > Lophotriccus pileatus. Next base: position 32,332,578 of record JAWWES010000168.1, on the reverse strand, counting down.
AAACTCCTGGATGTGTCGTATATTTAATATCCCAGTCCAGCAAAGAAAGTGATTTAGAGTGAAGAAGGTTCCTTTTTTTTTTTTTTTTTGCAACCCACTTATAGACTTCTCCTATTCTCCAATATGGGTAAATAATAATAATAACAACAACAATAACAATAATAATATATAAAAAGCAGTCAAGAACCACGATGAGTTTCTGAGTTTTCTTCTTTTTTCTGTCTCTTTCTCTCTTTCCTTTTTCTCTCTCTCTTTTTCCTTTTTTCTTTCTCTATGCAAAAAAAAAAAAAAAAAAAAAAAAAAAAAATTGTCAAGCCCCCAAACTGAAGGTTACGATCGGCCCGTCAGCAACCCACATGTAACCAAACTGTCGTGTCTCATGGCTTTTTGCCACTCCAGCTGTCAATCAAAGCCAGGGAATGTCAAGGTAGTGAATGAATGATGGTTGATGATGATGAAGAAGAGAGGAGGAATCTTTTTAACCCCGGTTTCTTCTTCCAGGAACTCCTTGGTCGGGTTTTGCCTTTTAGGATCGCTATAGGGTTGTTGGTTTTTGTTTTTTGGTTTGGTTTTTTTTTTTTTTTTTTTTAAAGTACTGTGAAGGGGGGTGGGGAAAGATGCGAAGAAAAATTGAATAGTTTGCAAAGCCCGGACTTCCCCCTCTCTCCTGTCTTTTTTTTTTTTTTTTTTTTTCCTCCCGGCAGGTATTTTGTCTCCCTCTCTCCCTCGCTCCCTGGGATGAGTGAGTGTCAGTAAGTGTTGGCAGGTTGGCTGCCGGCTGCCTTATAGAAGAGGCTCAGTTTTGCAGCGCTGATCGGCGGGAGAATGAAGTGACGGAACCCGGAAGTAGTGGTGGCCATAGCCAGTCCTGCAGCGCGGCGGCGGCGGCGGCGGGGAGCGGCGGCGGCGGGAGCGGCGGGGCGCGGCGGCGGGCGCGGGCGCG
>JAWWES010000168.1:32303382-32331621 GCA_035583135.1 Lophotriccus pileatus | reverse complement strand
CCCAGCCGGCGGAGCGCCGGGGATGCGCAGCGCGGCGGCGGGGCGGCCGCGGCGCCGCGCGGGGGGAGCCGCGCAGCAGCCCCTGCCCCGAGCGAAGCACGGCGTGTAGGAAGGAGCGAGCGAGCGTGCGAGCGAGAGGGGAGGGAGGGAGGGAGCGAGGGAGGAGGGAGGGAGGGAGAGAGGGAGGGAGCGAGGGAGGGAGGCAGGGGAGGAAGGACGGGGAGAGTGCGTGTGTGCGAGAGGGGGGAGAGGCAGGGGAAACTGCAGAGAGCGAGAAGAAAAGTGCGGTAGAAGCCCAGCCCCGGGTCGGTTCGCGCTGGGTTATCTGAGCAGCAGAATACCTTCGATGTGCCTGCCGTGTGGGGCGCCCGGCGCGCGCGCGGGGCTGCTCGGTCCGGTCGCGGGCTCTCGCCGCTGCCGCGCGCGGCGCGCGAGCTCGGGGGCTCCGCGAGCTACAGCGCGCGGGGGGGCCGCGCAAAGTTGCTCTTCCCGCGGCGGCACCGATCCTGCTCCCGCCGCGCGCCCCCGGCCCCGCCGGCGCGCCGCGCTGGGAGCGGGGCTGCTTCCCTCTGACAGCGCATTGTGCTCCGCTAAAAATTAATTTTCCAGGGCATGGAGAGAACGCCTCATTCAAACTGTGTTGGGCACCGCTCTTCATTAACTGATCTCTGCTATCAAGCACGCTGTGGATGTCTTGGCGGGGGGGAGGAGGGGGTAGGAGGGGGGAAGAGGCGGGGGGAAGAGGGAGAAATCCCTTTTAGTTTTACGATTAGGCTGCCAGGCTTTGTAAAGGGCTTAAAAACAAAGTCATGCTCAGCCTTTTGTAGGAGAGATCCAGATGTTATGTAGATTTCTGTTTACATGTTCGTTTTGAGCGGGTCTGGCGGTGAGCGCTGTATTTACGTGTGTATTGCTGGACTTCAACGTTTTTCGACGTTGCGCTTGTGGAATGTATGCTGGAGTATTAGCTCGGTAATGCCTTCTAATGGTAGTGCTAATTACAGTGGGGTTATTTAGCAAATTAAGTGAGATGATGCACCCCCCACCCTTGAGCACCAAATGAACTTTTCCAAACACACAGGCGCACACACACACACACGAGTTAATTTTGGTGCGTTTCTGTCGCCCAATCACTTCTCTGGAGCTATACCATGGCTTACCTCAGAGCAGTCAATTACCAAAGCTACCCGGGATCATCAATCATGGGGGGTGCTTGAAGTTTAGGGGAGGAGCGATGGTCAAACTATCGATTGCTGCAGTTTTGTCCTCCCCAACCCCCCACCCTCGTTCACGGTCCCCTGCACATAAAATCTAAAACAGACTATCCCGTTAATAGTGGGATTTATCAATGATTATGTACCCGGTTGTGAATGTGGCCTCGTACATAGATGACTTTTGAAAATACACGGCAGAAAGAAAGATATTCAGTTAGACTGTGGTTTGCTTTTCTTTCCGTGGTGATGATGATGGTTTTCACTTTTATTTTGTTGTTGTTGTTGTTGTTGTTTGGTTGGGGTTTTTGGGGTTTTGTTTTTGTGTGAATTTTTTTTTTTTTTTTACTTTAGGAAAATGACTCAAAGGATGGTTGTAGATATTTGGCCTGATTTTAATAGGCGAAGGGAATGAGCTCCAGAGGTCAATAAACCCCTCCAAAATGATGAATGATTGAGTACCTGTGATGATGATAGTGATTACCGGAGCAATTAAACAGTTTGATTAAATGAGCCATCATAACAATGATGTCTGCGGGAAATCAGCCCTCACATATAAAGAAAGATAGTGTGGAGGGCTGACAAATGCCAGTGGGCATTCCTGCGTGTTCCGCTAGCGCCGAGCCTTGCAGAGCAGGGCTGTATTTACAAATATGAGGGGAATACGGAGAAAAGTCCCTCTCCTACTTCTAGCTAGAGTTGCACTCTGCTTAAAACCCGCCAGAAGCCGGAGAGCAAATCCGGTTTTTTTCTCCTAGAGGATCTCCAAGATTAAAGCTAGTCCTAAGAGCAACCGAATTGCTGTGACTGACTTTCACGGGACTGTAAAGAGAGGTGAGTAGAAGAGCCCTTAGTATGTAGATCTCTTTCAAGCAGTGGTTAAGTCGATTCATTTCGTAGGGAAAAAGTCAGTCTTCTTGTGCAGTATTTTATACTCTGTCGTATAAATCGGTAACGTAATTCAAGATATTCATGGTAATGAATGCTTGGCTAATCCTTTGGGTGTGCGGAGACCTACAGAGCAATAGGTTATGCAAATCCTTTCCTACTTTTACAGCGGTGGTTTCTAACAGATTTTTTTTTTTTTTTTAAGAGATCTAGTAATCGGGGAATGTTATTTGGGTTTTTTTTCCTTCTTTCTTCCTTCCCCCTCCCTTTCCTCCCCGCACCGCCCTGCGCCCCAGAGATGCCAGATTTCTCAACTTGCCTGGAATCATTTGCTTGTGATGCAGCCAGCTTAGAGGACGTGGTTCAAATATTTGTAGCTTCCAAACTTGTTTTTTAACCGAGGCAGTGCAGACCCGGAGCCTTGCCCCTTGAGGTATACAAGTGTCTCTCTTTTAAAATAGTTTTTATATCACTAAAGAAGGGGTCTTTCTTTATAACCTGGCTGAGCAAAAGTAATCTAGCTCCACTGAAGGCTCCATGTATTTGTTCAGACTTCAAGCTGTAAAAGTTCATCAGTTTTCTTCTCAAAAAGGAGTTTTTAGATGACTTGTCTCCCATAGAAGAAATCACTTCATTGCTTAGAATATAATTTCAAACACCTTTTTTTTTTCCCCTGACAATTCTATTTTTCACAGAAGTCCCTGTAGATCTCAATTCTCTCGACTAAGGAATTGTTAGAAAACAGACTAATATCAAAGCTGAAAAAAAGCAGCCAAAGATTTTTGCAGTGTTCAGTGCTGCTCCTTTAACTTCTTTAATTTTTGTTTCCTTTTTTTTTCCCCCTACTAAACTAATTAACCCCCTGCGTTGTCTCGTCCTGCTGTGCATGTGTGTAATCTGGTACAGAGACCAACTTAAAAAATTTATTTTAACTTGATGGAAAGTGAAATTTCATATAGTAAATGAAGGGCTTTCATGTTCCTCCTGTGTATTTTTTTTCATGTGAAAAGAGTTGAAGCCTTTTTCCTCTTCACTATCTCAGTGGATTAAAGCACACAGAGAGCGTGGTTTATAAAGCGTTACAGTTTAGCCATTAAAAAGGAATCTCAATTTAGCGCCCTTAAGTGAAAGTACTCAGCTATTAACAGAGATGGAGTTGGGAACTCGGAAGAAAATGGGATACGTGCGTGCAGGGGGTGGGGGCTTTCACATACTTAGGTAATTTTTTTTTTATTTCCCCCCCCCCCCCCCCCCCAGGCTGGTGACATATTTCTTTTAAAAAACAGCAATTCGCGAAAATTAAAATGGGCTGATTTCCATTTCTTCTGCATCACTTTCACAGTGAAGGCTGTTTTCCGGAAAAGTGTGAGAGACGAGTTGGGGTGTGTGTATCTATGTGTGTGTTTCGGGTTTTGGTTTGGTTTGGTTTGGGCTTTTTTGTTTTTGTTGGTGGGTTTTTTCTTTTAATAGATCAGCTCAAAAGTCCAAAGAGAAATGAGGTGTCCGGTATGGAAGTGCATCACAGTCAACCGCCAGCTCCTTTTGCCGAGGCTGGAAATGGTTTTAACAGGCGGTAAAATTTCATCTTGTGGTGTCAAATTGGGGTCAGTTTGGGGTTAGCGCTCTCAGTGTCCGAGCAGGAGCTGTCCAGCTGTGTGGGGATTCATTAAGGGCAAAAGATCCGTTTCAAGAAAAACAATACAAAGACAATCAGAGGGCTAAAGATCCTTTCAAATCGCATTTTACAAGTGCACCAGAACAAATATGGATGCTGAAATCTATTCCCTTCAAACTCCTAAATCGGCTTCTTAGCCTTTGGAGGGAGCGAGAGAGAAAATCCTCTAAAACTTAAGAAGAGTCTGTTTTCAATCAGCCTTTCCAAAGTGTGGCATCTTAGTCCTTTGCTGGCTTTGAGACATGCCTCTCTTGCTCAGTCGCTACCTCCCTCCCTCTCTCTCTCTTTTTCCACAGCCTTGCAAAAGCGGATGGCACAACAGGTAATATTTCAGATTTCAAGAATAAATCCCTCCGGAGACCTTAAACTGCTATTTTGCACGCGCACGTGTGCTTAGTGCAAGATTGAATACAAATAGAAAGTTTTTTTGGGGAAACAAGCCATACTTGCACGAAATCCTATTGGACCCTGTAGGAAATTTTGTGCTCTCCTTGTAGGTGATGCTCCGGACAGTGGGTAATTTAGGCTGGAATTACTTTCCGGTTCTTGGCATTTGTGGAAAGCACCTATTGCTAATCTGGTTTATTAAATTCGCGTGGTTTAAATCCTCTTAACGTCCTTACATCTGTTAGAACAATTGACGCCTTGCTACATGAACAAATAACTTGAACCTTAATCTCGTTTGTAACCTTATTCAATGTTTGTTTGTTTGTGTGCTGAGTTCAAGTATTTTTTGGATGATGCCATTGTGTTCCGTAACACATAGACTACATTTGCAGGCAAAGCTCCCTATGGACGGGCTAAGGGTATCGCAGAACAGGGTGAAAAATGTTTCATATTTGAACTGGCATTTTAGCTCGAAATATCGTTCTAGACAATGTGTCATATTTAATGAAGAAAACAATCTGCCTGTTAAAATGTGGATGCGGGATTACATCACCATGACCCCGTAGTGAAATCCACGGGAATTTTCCTTTTTGTTTTGCTGATAAGCCAAAGTGTGGGGTTTAAATAGTACCTTTTCCTTTTTTAGAGTCAGGATTATGCCACAGTTCAAATTTCTAAAACCCAAACCCGCTCTTTAGCACACTCTCCTTTGCCCTTACGGTTGCTTTTTACAACTTCAGTCACTTTTTATTCGTCTCAGCACACTTTGATTAGCCTCCGACTTCCCGCAGCTGCAAGACTTTCGAGGTCCCATCTCAGTTGCCCCTGTGAAATCATGCACGTTTTAGCTTCTGCAGATCACTGGGTTCATTTAGCTTCTCACCCTGATCCCCCCGCCTGCCAGTAGCATACTTTGCTTTTCGCTCAGCAATGTATTATTATTTGTCGAAAATCTTTCTAGTCCAGAAAGTCAATGGTAGCCCATCACGGTGAACTTTTCTTGACCTCGACTGTGGTATGACTGAGATCTTTGGGAGCTGGATTAGGAGAAGGTTCATTTACTTACCTGTTAACTTCGCTTTTAACTCTTTCTCCCCCGCCCTTTTTTTTTTTTTTTTTTTTTTTTTTTTTTTTAAGAGACAAAATCCCCCAAATCTACACGAAGCAAGAGCGATTCGGGGTCGTCCTTCTCTCCCGACCCCCTTTCTCTCTCTCCTTCCCTGGGTTGCAGGGCTCTAACCCGGTGTTTGCGGGATGCCCCCCCTCCGGGCTGCCTCTCCCCCGGCTGCGGTGCGGAGCTGCCATCAGCAGCCCTCTAGCGCTATCTGGCGGGGCTCCAGCAAGAGCCCGCGGACCCACCACGGGCCCAGCTTGCCGCCGGCGCGAAGCCCGGGACGGGGTCCGCTCCGCTTCCACAGGACTCCTGCCCCGGCTCAGCGACTCCCCCAGGACTTTGATGTGGCCCCCTCCCAGCATCGCATCCCTGTGGGGCGAAACCCGCTGTGGGAAATGGCACAGAGATGAACCCCTTCGGGTTTGTCCGGTTTGTCTCACGCGGGTGCACATGAAACGTTGAAGTCAGAGGAGAGCTGAGATTTTTTTTTTTTTAATTTTATTTTATGTAAGCTGGGAGGTTTGTAAAAATATAGACCATAAACAGCCGATGCGAGTATTTCCATCATACACCAGAAAAAAAGAAAAACAAGCAAGCAAGCAAACAAACAAACAAACAAAAAACACCATAAAAAACCCCCACCACTGCTTTCACCAGATAGTTAAAAATCTAGTTTGCGTTTTTTTGAAGAAGCCCGAAGCATGAAAAAAAATCCATCTTTCCAATATGACGTGGTAACCAAAAGAACAGTTAGGGCAAACTAAATGAGTTTACTGGAGTATCAGAGAATCCGTGAAGGCTCCAAACTCTACTCAGAGCTCTGCTCTCACTCACTCAAAATATCCCCTTTTGTTCTCCAGCTGCCTATAAAACTCCAGAAGAGGAGCGCTCTCGTTTTTACCCTGGAGTTCTCGGTCCGGAGAGAACAATATACTCTTACCTCTTTTGAAATGATCCGGAGACTCTCACAACACACAGGCGATCACTCGAAACACGCATTTCCACCTTTTTTTTTTTTTTTTTTTCAAGAACTGCTTGGCCCATTGTTTGAAACGGGATTCAGCGCACAGCCCAAAGAGAAAAGAGGGGAAAAAGGTCATAGGAGCTCACTTTGGTATTGCACTGAGAGAGAGCTGACAAAATATTATAACATTTCCTAGAAGTACGTGGCAAGAGCCAGCAATGTGTTTTCAAAAAGAGGTTGCTTTTTATTTTTTTTCCCCCTAAGATTGTGATCGTCTTTGTATGTCATTCTTTTGATCCCACAAAGAGAATGCAATATACATATATGTATTTGTTCTCTGTACAAGAAATGCCGTACAATGGAATATGCCACTGGTTAGTCCTCATAATGTTTAGTTTTGCTGTAATTAATTGAAAACAGTTATTAGGTCGTCATTGGCACTAGCGTAAATAATTGCAGCAGATTTTTACTTAAAATTGACCGGTCATAGAGTGATAGATCGATTCGAGGTATAAAAATGATGTATCAAAACATCAATGTCGATTATTTGAAATATTGTAGTCGAATCTTTTTATTGCTTCATCGGTTAAGTGTCTGAAAGTGCTGTGTTCCAACATATATTTATGTTGTCAATACTGTCAAAACTGTCAGTTTTATTACAGTGGATTTGTAATACATTTCGGATTTGCTCATTTACATAAAATGTCCACCCCAGATACCCCTCCTTTTCTCTATCTCTGGAAATCTGTGTCAGTTTAATGAGAGGATTCAAGACTCATACCTGAAGAGAAAAAGAAGAAAAAAAAAAAAAGGAGGTATTTCTCCATTATGTCCAATTTAAACATCCATTTGGAAAGCTTGGGCTATTTCTAACTTGCCTTTAGAGGGAATTCCTTCACCACCACCACCGCTTCTTTCCCGCTCCCCACCCCCCCACACCCCTTTCCCCGGTTATTTTCTCAGCAGAATTTAAACACTTTTCTACTCTCACACCTAGATTAAACCCTCCAGGAGAATTGGTAAACTGAGGAGGGAGACAGTGACAAGCCAGAGCACACCTGTGAATGCTGCAACCCTCCCAAAGAGTGCAATAACCCCCCGAACCGCGAACGCACACACACGGGTTTACATCCTGCTACAAAGGAGACAAAAGGAGCGATAAATATGTGTGTGATCCTTTCTTAATGATTAGGAGCCCGAAGGAAAAAAAAGCAAATTGGAAGCGGTATTGGACATTTGATACCTCCCCTCCCATTTTATCAGAATCTGATTTGATCTGATTATTACCTTTAACTGTAAGCACTGATTTTTATTAGCATGGTCTCAGACAACTCTCTAATTTTCTCCGAGAGCCCAGCTGAGAGATGGGAAAACTCAGGAATAAATAAACAAACCTATTTGCACAATAAACTCTCTTTGATGGAGCAAACAGTAAAATTAGGCAAGTAACTTTATTCCCCACCCCTTTCCAATTATGAAGTTGTTCTAAAGGCGTTATAGACCTGAGATGTGTGTAGGTTGGTTTCTTTCTTTCTTTTTCTTTTTTTTTTTTTCTTTATTTCCCCCCCCCCCCCCCTCTCAGGGATATGTATGTTTAAGTAGATGCTGAAGAGATTTCTGAGTTCACAGGGAAGAAAGAAGGTTGGTTAGGGGAATGGCAGCGTGCCTAGCAGGTATTTTAATGACCATCCCTTCCTTCGAACACTTTCAATTTCTCTGCTTCTTATCCAGAATATCTTCCCCAAACCAAGTATGATTTCTGATGTAATTCTCATGTGTGTTTGTGATCCCTTCAGAGGTAAATTGAGAAGTATGCTACGCAAAAGGAGGAAATCGCCCCTGGGGTGCTTTGTTTACTTTGGTTTGTAAAATCCTGCTAGGAGATGGTTTCCTCAGTGTGTGGCGTTTCTTCAAGAAATTCATCAGCCCCTCTACAATTACTTCGAGCTCCGAGGGAAGAAAGCTGCCATCACTTTCTCACATCCCAAGGTGTTGCATGGAGGAGAGAAAAAAAGACTGGAGCATTTAATTATAATGGGGGGTTGGGGGTGGGGGGAACGGAGGCTGAAGAAAGCCATCCCAAGCCAGTACCTGCAAAAGAAAAGCCTGCAAGAGCATATTTGGGAAGCGTGTGCCATTTAGAGATGGGGAAAAGTACCCCATCTTGTGCAGTAATTAGTCTGAACAATAAACATAATTGGAATAAAATCAGTTGGAAGTTCCTGCGTTTTTAATTACGTTTCATTTTGTGGTAAGCCGTAAAATTATGAATGCCTCTCAATTAAACACTATCCACTTGTAAAGCAGTTAACAACAATTATTCCTTAATCAGTTGGAATGTTAGCCACAAATGATGCTGTTAAACATCAAAGGGACGCCTTAGACGTTACCTTTTAGTCATAAGTAAGAGGATTAATTTCTGTAATTAGAGGGGATAAATATGTGCATAAATAAATCTAATTTTTTACACGTTCTCATCCTGTCTGTGAGAGGCGAGGATCTTTGACATTGCTCGCACTCCTAGTTTTCCCCGGTCGGAGGGGACCTGGGAGCAGCGAGGTGAGAAAACCCTTGCGGGGAGGCCCGATCCTGCGCGCAGCTCCGCGGGCGCTGGCCCGTGCTCCGCCGCCGCCGCCCGGGTTGGGGCTGGGCCTGGCGGGGCCTGTCCTGGCCCCACCACGGACTCGGGGCTTCGAGGGAATTTGCTGCCCCACTCGTTTTTGGTTTTTTTTGTGTGTTTTTTTTTTTTTTTTTTTAACGACACCTCTGGTCTACCTGGCATTTCATTTCCCTCGGGGGTAATTTGCTGTCCCCAAACGAAGCTCGAGATTTGAGTCGAATACCGCAAATAAAATTAGCATGACCTTGATTACACCCCGTATGAATATCTCATTTACCTAATGACTTTATGTCACGTACGCAGAGAGTCAATTTCCTTTTAACCTTTCCCGTTGCCGCAGTAAGCATTCTTTTATAATCAATGGCTGTTTGAATAATCAATTCGCATTTTATGATCCCTGACAAACTCAATATACGCGTGCCTGGTTTCAGCAAAGCAGCCGGCTCCGCTCCGCCACGTTTTCACGTCCGAAGAGTTTGCGGCGGGGTTTCCCGTCTCCCCCGGGAGCCGCCCCAGGGCCCAGGGGCTGCGGGCGCTGCTCCGCTCTGCCCCGCTGTCGCCCCGCGCAGCCCCCGCCGTCGGGCCGGGCCGGGCCGGGCCGCCCCGGGTAGACGCGCCGCGGCACAAAGGCGCCGGCCGGCAACCCCCTGCACCTCTCTAGCCCTGGACGCGCACGTTAGCGTGTTTTCCCCATCGCTCAATCCAAAATATGAGGGTTTACCGCCTTCGCCCCACCACCGGTCTCCTTCCTAGGAATGTGCACAGCAAAACCCCGTCGCCTGGGACTGTTCCCACTTTCTGCCTTTGCCGGGACAACCAGTCGCGGGGGGACGAGATTTTTCCGGCTCTGCAGCCGAGGGCAGACGGCTGCCCGATTGCCCAACCTCCCAGAGCACTTCTGAGGGAAGCGTGGTGTCCTCGGCCACACCGGCACCTGTGAAACCTCGAATGAGTCCTTGCATTAGCCTCGTTGTACCGCTGATGTTCAGGAGCCTCTCACTGCCAGCACCCCACTTTGTTGCCTCTCCAGTCACCTCAAAACTGGGGGTCAGGAAAATTGTCCCAGAAGCGCAGCCCCCAAACACAACTCAAGTGCAGAAGCATATGGGGAGAAGGAGGGGTGTTAGGGCAAGCTGAACTTTGCAAATGTTTTTTCTATAAGTAGCTCACATTTGCTGTGATCTATGGTGTGATTTGGGAACTGAGACTTATTGCAACCCCGTTGTCTCTATTGGATAATTAATGCTGATTCATACAGGTTCTAGCTACGAATGTGTGTTTCATTTTTCTCTGCAGAGTCCATGGTTCTTTGGTATGTTGTTATTCCCTGAAAGGTAATTGCTTTTGATATTCTCTCGGGGAAGGCTCATTAGCCAAGGGCAGGGCAGCGTTGCCAATCTCAGACTCTTTCAACAATTCAATGCAAACATTTGCCCCAGAGGTTTAGTACAGCACTTCCAGCTCACAAAACAGTCGTTGGATACAACATTTCCCCTAAGAAACCTTAGATCTAAGAAGATTATATATATATATTTTCTACCCAACCAGAAAGCATTTTAGTTTAGGGGGTTTTATATTAACCCACTATATGGTAAATCCAGTTTTGGTACGGATTTTGGTATGGATTTAGCACTATATGGTAAATCCAGTTGACCACTATAAGTGGTCAAAGTTATGCAGGAAGATTAGATATGTTTGGACTGCAGGCAACATAACCAGGACACGATCGTGGATGAAACAGTAGAAAAGGCACCACATCTCTCCTACATACACTCCTCTGTATTCACTCCTTTACACTTTCTTAACATTTACAAAATGCATGTAGAAAACACTTTTCCACTGCCCACTGTTACAGACCTACACCTGACTTCTTTCTCACACATGCCTGCTGTCATCTCTTTGTCTCCTTTCATTTCTCCAGCTAAATTAATTACCTCACTAATGGAAGCTAATGAAACTCAAGTAAAAGGTAAGTTATGGAGCATACATTAGTTAATACATACTATTTTACAAAGATGAATCCTCCATGATTGTTCTAATTTTATTTTTTCCCTCTGTTCATAATTTTGAAAATCTTAATATTCCATTTGGGTCTTGTCAGGTTGAGCAGAATGATTCATAATAACATTGCAGAGAAGATCCAGTTCTTACAGGAGAAAATAGTCCCCACAGGACTTTTGAAGTGGAAGGAAAGGGTCAACATCTAGGCTTAACAAGTTCTCAGACCACCATGTTTTCCATGTTAGAATAAAAGCATCTGGGGATCTATATTTGTGGTAAATTAGATGGCATATTCTCCTTGGTAATGGTGTTTAAGAGCAGAGGCTAGTTTTAATTCCAAACAATAATCCCTATGTCTAAAGTGTACATCTAGCTATCTTACTGTCTTTACATGTTTCTACTCACTATGCTTTTCCTATCACAGCTAGTCAATAAACTCAAAAAGTAGAACTCTTCTGTGTTGTGTCACCACTGACTTTAATGCTAGTATATTAGAAGAGAAATTGTCCTGCATTGTGACTGCACAGTAAATAGGTCTAAAAGACTAGACACGTGTGTTACCAGTTTTGTTTCTCACTCAAGAGAAGGGCTGCCAATCGTTCTATAGAACTCACCCATTAGGGAGAATAAAAGTTCATAGAAAAACACCTCAGTGCTGGGAATCTCTGTCAACAATGTTTTTCGTGCTGACAGACCTCAGTATCTTCAAGTCCAAACCCGTGTCCCAAAGCCCCATTGACTGAAGGAGAATGTGAATGAAAGACACAATGCAGGATTCTGCAAGGTGGTTTTGCAGGATGCCAAGTCTGCAGGTGTGAAGTACTCAACTTTCCAGGTCGTACGGATTAATAAATGTGGACAGTAACCCCTGAGCACAAGAAAACATCAGTCCTTTAATTCACATTTGGTGATTCCCAGCCATGTCTTTTGCTTGGCAATTTAAGTATCTCTTATGTCATGGTGGTACATTCTGCTTTTTTTAAAGTGTTTTTCAAAATGAACTGGCTTTTCAGGGAGGAAACATGATCAAGTTAATGTACTAATAGATTTCATTTTTAAAGTAAATGCTAAATTTAAAACTTGTCTTATGCATTTATAAACCATCATTAATAGTTCTATTGATCAACAATATAAATAGCTCTAGCAGAAGCTTTTCTTTGATGTAGAGAAACATAAACAACATTGAAAAAATAACACAGTAGTGGTTGCTCTGTACTCTTACCTTTAGGCTATATTATGATCACAATAAGACATATCTAGGCATGTGTCATACTGGATAATACTATTTCTTGGGTGTTTCAGGGCACACGACTTTACCTTGGACTTCACAACAGCTGAGACTTGCCATTTAAAAGCATGGTCCTGCTATTACTAAAAAAACCCTCTCTAATATGTAATTATTAACCCATATATTGAATTTTTTTTAAAGAATTGCTTAGTATTAAATATTCAGATACTTTTATTTCTATTATTCATGTGCCAAGCTAAAAATAAACATTTGAAATATTTTTCTCTTTTATGGAAGAGATGATAAAACTATGCATTTGAAATGAACTCTTGGATGAATACAGCTATATTTTCTGGGCTCAGATCTCTTATTCCCAGCTGGGAACCCCACATCGAATCAGGGAATTTTACTTCAGTTTACTTCAAAATATTGACCAAGAAGAGCTTAGGCAAACAATTTCCAGTCATTCACAATATCTTCTTTTGGGTTTTTAATGTCATTACTCTTGATGTGTCACTGATCACCTATCATACTTGCTCTATTTCCCAAAAGGTTGGTTGAAATTATTTAGACAGGAGACTAAATGAATAATAAAAGTTCCCAAGAAATATTCCTGTCTGTGTCTGCATGCTTTTTGTACAGGTATTTGTCCATGGTTTTATTCTGCCTCCCTTCCATTTGCTAAGAGTATAAGGGAAAAGCTCCATATAGGAAATGTATTCATCTAATACTTGTTCAAAGAAAAATTCTTCCTGCTTTAATGTTCACATATGTGGTCACAAACGTGATCAAAACAAGAGCCATCTGAACCCCCTAGAGCGGCTTCGTAACTGGGGTTGCAGCATGAACCCAGGAACGTAACCAGTTTTGCCACTATAGACTGATTTCAGCTTTCAAACATTATGCAAAATCATCAGTTGCTTTTTTCCCCCCTGTTCCTGGTTTAATTTCAGATCACTTCCCCTGGGAAATGGTTTTTGATACTTAAGTAAGATCATTATTTTTGATCCAAAATCAAATTTTTTTTTGCTGTTGTCTCCAGACTTGAGTCATTGAAAAAGGTCCTGTCTGCACCCAATATGTTCATGGTAACTGTTCCCAAAATAAAAATCTAGCAAGATTCTTGGTATTTGAGAGAGGCATTGCTCTCACTACATAATCCTTCATAAATGGGAAAAAACATACAAAGATCTTGGCCCTACTATCCTTACACCTAACAGGTTAAAAGACCTTTTAGATTAACAAGAATGGAAAGAAAAGGATTTTGGACGCACCGAGCTGCAATTAGTATACTTGTTAGGTGGAGTGTTTCCTGGAAAAGTGTATATTATTATACCAGCATTCTTAGGTTGGGGACTTAGTCTACTGGATTTACCATAGCCACAAAAATAAGTCACAAGGAGCATTTTTCCACCCTCTGATAATAGTGTTACCAAGGAACACTTTTAAGTCAGAGGAAGGAATTATTAACTTTTACTCAGATCTGAGGTCTGAACTGGCCTAAACACCACAATGAGAGAGTTTAGTCTTAATATTTCTTTCTTTCTGAATAAAATACTAAGTAAAGCTATTGCTATTGCAATGAAACACACTAAATGATGTTGATGTGAACAAAGAGAAAAACAGAAAGAGTTGGTGAACTTCTTTCTCTTCACTTAAGCAGGAGAAACTTTAGTAAGTTAATGGAGTCGCAGTGACTCTAGTAAGGTGAGAACTGCATAACTTGTGTTTAACTTGATGCTATTACTTTAAAAACAGAGTTTACTTCACTAAACAATCTGAAAATAAACACAAAACAAAGGGCAAATGAGACAAATTACAAATAAGCATGAATGCAAAAAAGGTAAGTGCAAATTAGATTTGAATATTCATGAGTCACAAATCATTGACGGTTTGAAATAATGCAAAACAGCTTTATAAATGAGGTTAAGGCAAGGGACATCAAAGAAAGGCATTGCTAAATCAATAGCAATTTGATTGTGCATATACTTGTAAATTGTGGCTACAGTTTTTTGTGACATGAGAGAAAAATACCGCACATGTAATGAAGAAGGTACACATAAATATTCTTTTTGAATGTGTTATATTTTTGCAATTCAGCATGTACTTGGAGGCCTGACATGTATAAAGTGACCAGATATAATTTTTTAATTTTTTCCCCCAGGAGAATTATAGTTTCCTTTGAGTATCCAATCTCCTGTGTTGTGTTGCTTAGTATGACAAAAAAATTCAGTTGTCAATAATACCTGAACAGCAATACTGCAAAATAGGATAATTACTTACTTCATTTGACTTCAGTAGAAGGACCACCTGCTAATGATATTCCTGTCACAAAATCATAGCCAGTGGAGATTATCTATTTGTTTCAGAGAACTTAGCTCTCAGAAGTGGGAACCAGATGAGTTGCAAATCTCAGAACAAACTGCTGGAGCACAGAGTTTAAAAGAATGTTCACTTGAAGGATGGCCAGCCTGAGCATTTTACTCAGAGCTTCTTAATTTTTCTGGCTGTAAGCATCAATAAAGTATTGGATCTCATGTCTTGTTTGTGAGTTCTGTGGATATTTGAAATTGAATGGTTTAAAATGTTGATAAGAACAATGAACCAAAAGGAAAAACTGCCAGAAATAAGCTGCCCATTTAAAATTACCGCAGGATGTTTGTTTTTCCTAAGGGTTTATATTTTGATTACTTAACACTTACTGTACTATACTAACCAATTCCCCTTCTTCAATGTCTTTTACATCCACTGTGCCATCCTTACTCTCTGGCGTGACAGCTGAAGCTTCACTGGGTCAAGTGAAGCTAAATATATACACTTACCAATACTGACGACAAAATCAAGCAGCGATATCCATTTGGAAATGGTATAGGGTACTCCGGTTCTATGAGAAGAAGCACATGACTTCTTGCACTGCTGTCTTTAAAATCACTGACTCACATGAATGAAGCTGGCAATTAACTCATGTCAAAACACTGTAGAATGAAAAACCAAGATGTCAAATAACTTAGGAAAGGGATAACCTTATGTCCTTCCCAATCCCCTAGATGAGCTTGTCAGAAGCTGATGTGTCTCTCATGCCATTACAATACCAAACGATACCTGTGTGTGCCATGTTTAAATTCAAAGATCTTTCTGCAATAACTTCTTTAAATCTGTGTATTCCTCAGCATGAATAAACAATAGATTAGTTAGAAAGAGTTATTCAGGAATGTAGAAGGCTGTATTACCATTTCAGGAACATTGCCTTCAACCTTCACAAACTGTGCAGGGAGAAATTGATCTCCCCTTAGGAAGAGCAAAAGGGAAAGTTACTTCTTGGGCATAGCAGAGATCTTGAAACCAACAGTCAGGTTTCTTTTTGGCTCTTTCACTGTGACTGGTCAGGCTCGTCAGGGGTGAATCATACACATCCCTCCATATCTATAAAAGGAAGCTCACAATACCTAGCTTTGTAGTTCTGTGGCATGGAATTCATAGAGGAACATGAGATCCTCTGATGTAAGGTACCAGTATATGCCCAGTACATTAACTTCGTAATCCCTGTTCAAAGCTCTATCTTTAGATTACATGAGACTGCAAGTTTTGTTTGCTGTTTATAGCCTCTGCAGTAAAGCACATCTTTATTTAAATGAGAAATTATTATCGCTTTATGTTAGAAATTATTGTCAAAACTGTGTGTGCCTATAAGCAAAAGAGGTAAATACAAAACTCTGCTAACTTTTTCAGACTTATATTGCACCCATCACCATGTAATCTGAATGCCACTTAAAAAAACTGGGTTGTCCTGGATGGGGTCAGCTTGCAGTAGATATTGCATTACTTATGAAAATACATCAGTGGCACTACAGCCCATTCTTCAGTTTATCAGAAGAATACCAACAGCCTGCATCAGGTGAAAGTTTCAAAGGGTTGGGTTAGTTTTATTTTCTGGCAAATTCATTTTTTCCTGAAGAAAACGGAAAAGAAGTGAGTTAAATTAATGCAGCCAAAGAGCGTGAGTCTCTACAGTACCCCAGAACCTGATTAATTTTATCAGGATTTTAAATTATACTTCACTCCCAGATTCCTTTCTTTTTGTTGTTTGTGAAGTTTTCTATACCTTTCCAACAAACTGTCTCTACTGGTAACTTTTAAGCCCTTCTGTAAGTCTCCTAATACTAATTTCTGGCCTGTGACTTGGGATATAAACTTTTACAGACTTAGTATGTTATATATGACCTGAAACAAAAAATGCAGAGCAGCTCATACTAGACCACCTGAATGCCACATCCCTTTTATGAATGATCAAATCAAATCAAGGGAGACCTGGCTCCCTGTATGTGATCTAGATTTATACTAAGCACACCTCTTCCCATGTTCAAGAGTATAAACACTCTTTTTGAGGCCTTGCGTTTGTTTCTGCATGATCACATTTGCCTGTCTATCTCTCACCTCCTTTTCTCCCCTTGTGCAAAAAAACCCCAAAACAGCAGGTAGCTCTCAGTAGGACTAAATTTGCTGTAGCTGTTTTGGGTTTCCCACACAGTGTTCACCTTCAGCTGCATTTTGGGGAAAATACTTTTCTATTTTATTTCTAGGCTTTTACTCCTTTAATTTACAGTATACAGCAGGTTTATTTGGGGATGAGGGACAAAGCTTTAATGATCTTCACTACTCTCCATAGTAGGGTCCTCAAAGTCTTTTATGAGCAGGACATGGTCTACCCACATTTGAATTATTCAAGTGGGAGAGAACAAAGGTATAGTAGTAGGCCTACTGTCCACATCTCTATGTTACCTACCTTCTTGGGTGGACATTCCTTCTGAGAACTCTCCAAATTGTATTTGTGTGTGGTTGCCTGGGGGAAATAGGGGAATGAGCTGGGAATAAGATGAGAGGACAGCATAGCCAGTTTTTATTCCCCTTTCTAAATCAACTTGTGCTGGTGTTTTCCGTGGATTTTTGTTCAGAATCCGTGAAGGAAAAAGAAGACTGTAATGGAAATGAATACAGCAGTCCTAGCAATCTCATACCTGGTGAAAGGAAGAACTTCTAAGGAGAGCAGAAGAGGGATGGCTACAAACAGGAAATATCAAGCAATGTGACTATCCAGCAAATGAACCAGCAGCACCTAAATCTCACAATGTAGAGTCTTGGCTGACATGTCAGTTGGAGACAAGGAAAATGATAAAATTTATACAGTGTGAATATTTGTGGATAATCCACCATCAGCAGTGACCTTGAGATCATGGAGGCAGAGTATATCCCGAGGGAACAAGGACCTGAAGATGAGATTTTTGCCATAGTGATTTGACTGAAGACAATGTTTTTACACTATTGTTATAGTAAAAGAAATAGATTAAAAATTAATAGAAGTCATATAGAATGTTCCTAGAACATTACTTACATTTCTAACCAACTATAACAGAAGACAGTTTTCCTTAAATATGTAATATAGCCAACAAGATATCCTTTGTTGATACAAGAAAACAGCTCTGTTGTTGGGATATATATATATTCTATAAGTTTTCCCTAATAAATTTAATACAAATTGCTAATGCTTCTGAAATAAAAAATAATTACATAATACTTTTTCTCTTTAGAGTAAGTCTAGAAATTGCCAAAAACTACTTGTCAATACAATATTAGATCATATGTGACCCAGACCTCACATGTGTCAACAAGTATATTTGGCTCCTTCTGTTATTTCAAATTACAGGAGAAAGAGACATAATCCTCACTGATCAATTGGAAAAAAAATGCTCTACCTTTTGTTATTTCAATGCCATCTGTTAAAATAAATCAAATGCCAAACTTACTACATACACAGGGCACTAAAATGGCTTTTTAATTTAGCTTGCATATTTCAAGGAAAGCAATGCACTTCTATATACTCTGACTTCTTTACATGAATTATTATGTACTGCAAGTGACATCTACTGGAGAAAGCAGAGCTAAATGCCTACTCTACAAACTTTTTTATTGCTATTTAAAGGGCCTCCCCTCCAGGAAATACATCTGTTATTTAATAGAAACCTTGCATCTATGCCCATTGTAATGCAGTGCTTTCAAGGTAGTTAAAGCAAAGCTGTAAGACTGTCCTTTTCATAATACAGAAGATAAAGAAGACATTTCCTTTTTTTTAATTATTATTTTTTTCTTTTATAGAGAAGATGTTCATAGCCTAAACTTTCTGAGTTTACAGTAGAAGGCTTTTTGAAAGCAACAACTGTTTGATCATGGTAAGTAGTCATCCACGGTGCTATAACATTACACAGGATGTATTGTAAAAATATTACCAAAAGAAATGAGGTTACAGCTTCAAGTTTGAAACTGGCATGTTAACAGGTTAAACATACATGTTATACTTAAACAGAAATTTACTTGAAGACCTAATGCAAACCCATACTGCTGTCAATAGTATTGACAATATTGCCTAGAAAGTCTGAAAGCCTATGCATTACATTACTTACTGGTTGAAGCTATCTGTTGGGACACAAATTCATAAATACCTGCATTATGTTAAAATGCTTGCAATCTGTACCTGTCAAATGTTGCATGAGTATGGTGCATCTTTAAAAAAAAGCCCTCTTCTTTCAGAGAAATATGATAAAATTCCCAGGAACACAGAGAGCAATGTGGAAAAGCTGTGAACTCAGAGGTTCAGTGCCACTCAGAATTCCTGGGAGTGTCATTACCTCTTAATAGGGGCTCTTGAATTCTTGCTTAAAAGCCAGTTCAAGTCCTTGAATAGATAGAGGAAGCACCAAAAAATGCAGATTCTTCTTACTTGATACCAACACAGTGAAGCCTAAGTAACAGTTCCAGTTACTTTTAAAACTGCAATGGCAAATCAATTCTAAAACCACTAACAATTTGGGATAAATTTCCCTAGTGTAGACCATACTCTTGGGTTTAAATGAATATTTCCATCAAGCATGGAAATGAATTTCTGAGCCAGAGAAATCTGTTCAGAAAGTAAATCAATAGCTAACAGCCATTAAAAAATTTGTTTATATAATGCAGAGCTTAATTTATTTGCAATTTCCTCCATCAAATGTATGGTCCTGTTATTTTGTAAGAAAAATTTGATTTTGAAGGTTAGGCTTTAAGGTAGTGAAAAGGGTCACCCTTTTATGCAGCAGTCAAAAGAAGATATACTTGTTGCTTGGAACAAGTGCAGGAGGAGAGATACCAATAATTGTTAAAATGAGATTAAGTGGATAATCTGTATGTCTGGGCCTGATTGTCCCCTCTAGCAGTAAAAACCCTAAAGGAGAGGCTAAAGTGATGATATTTCCCAAAGGAATTCCAGGTAGAAAAGGTCCCTGAACTGTACGAGAGCAGGCAAGTCTTGCTCTTTCCCTGCTCTGTGGTGGAACAGACTGGGGAAACGTCTCAGACCTGCTGGATTCCAGAGTTCAAAACCATCTGTGCAGAGATAGATTATATATGTTGACCTGTGCTTTAGGTTCCTGGCACTTCATCCTTTGGCAATACTGTTGTATCCATATTAATTGCTCAAGTTCCCCTCTCCGCTGGTCCTCTTCTGGGATTGGTGTTTTCCACAATAGATATGGATGAATCAGTGGAAGCTACATCTCACATATTGTCCCTTCCAATAGTATCCTCTCTACATTTTCTCTTTAGGAGCCCTCAAGATTTCTAGAGTGCCCTTCGAATCCAGAGAAAGAAGAATGATACAAAAAGTGATTGATAGGAAGAGAAATCACAATCTGAATATGTAGAGCCTTTCAAGTTTATTCTTGGAAGTATAGCAAGACTTTTAGATTTTTGGATACAGAACTGAGAGATTATGACAACACCCAAAATAACATTGATTTTTAAGCATGAGTATTGCCTGTTAGAACTGATGTCCTCTGAGCAGGCAGTATGCAAAACTGTCATGCAATGGGGTTAGTCAACTAAACTGGACCTCAGGCTTTCCCTGTGTCATGTAATTAATAGTTTACAGTATCCTGTCTTGTCTAAATTCACATTAGTGAAAATTGCCAGAAATTAATTCCTTTTGTCTGCATGATTTGAGATCTGTGCTACTAAACAGAGGCTGTCTTCAAATAGGCTTCCATTTCTGACCTAAACTAAGCTTTTCAAACATTAAAATTAAATTTCTCTATCATCTTCTAAGCAGTGCTTGCCAAATGCCTTACAAATGTCTAAAATAGACATACATTTTTAGAATTTGAAAGGGGTACATATTCCAAAAAATCACCCCTACAAAATAATCTAGCTTTTTGCTGTAATAAGGTTTCAATATTTTTTTGTTCAACACAACAAAGCAAGAATGTAAATTGCCCATTGGAGAATTAGTTCTGATCAGACTGTACTTTTACATTTTGATGCGTTTGTATTGGTATAAGGGAAGTGCAAAGTGGTCGGAAAAAAAAAAAAAGATAGGTAGGTAATAAGAGGGAAAACAGTACTACAGATTCCATTTTGGCATTATGCACCTATGCAGAAGGATTATAATGTACACAGTAGCCATCAGAAGGGAGAATGTGTCCAGAAAAGCAGCTTTTTGAGGGATGAATGATGAAAACACCTCCACGATGGTGACAATGAGAAATAATTTCTACAGGTGGGAAAAAAAAATCTTTAGGCTTGCTCACACGTGTTGTTTGACCACAGACAACAAGCCAAAGCCTCCTGACTACCGTTTATAGTAAGGGAATATATGGCACTTGATTATGTGTGTCTTGACTTCTGGTGTGAGGAGCATTAGTTATTTCCTGTGGTTTTGCATGAGACATGTGGGAGCAAGATTACATCTTTCATAAGCTGCCAACCTGATTTCACAGAGTCTTGAAAAATGTGTCCTCTGGGGAGGAGTATCCACAACCGAGTTGATGTTCTGGATTGCTCTTTGCTTTTTGACCTTTAGATTAGCAGAGCTATGTTAGCAGGTATTTGTAAGAGTATCTGTGTCCATCCATCTGTCTAGTGTCTTTGCTTCTAAGGTGGCTGCTGTGCATCATTTACTCTACCTGAGGGGTACAATCGTCTCTGTCTCATGTGGCCTTCCTTTCAAAATGTTTGGGATAAAAAGTCAGAATTGCTAGATTAAAAGATTCCCATCTAAGTAGAGCTGTTTTGAAATCTGAATAGCTGTTTTGAAAATCCAACACCTAGAGCAACTCATTGCTGAAATGCAACATCTGGAGAAACTGCATTGTCATGCAACAGCTAATTCTGCAGTTTACTTCAGATTCATGTTCTTGTGCTGGTGAGATAAATGAGACCAAAGATTCTAACATAGTTTCCAGTCTTCCAGCTTTAACCTAGCAAGATGTGGCATTCAAGTAAGTATTCAAAGTTCATCTGCTTACCCAGAGGCTTTTTAGAAAAAGTCCTGAAGCTACTTTTGGACTGAAAATTTCCCAAGTATGTGCTTCCTTTTGGATCTTCTGACATTTTCAGTTCTAATTCCAGACAAAAGTACTGTAAACACAGCCTTTCTCAAAACGTTCGACACTCCCATGCTCCTAATAAAGGAGAAATCATATTCTGGGTGAAAAAGAGGTGCAACCTTATCTTTAAATATAGCTCTGTCTCTTTTATTGCTTAAAAAAACTCTGATGCACAGGCTAAAACAAAATAGGATCCTAGTGGATCCAATGCAAGAGTGATCAAATGAGTAAACGGGTCCTCTCGATACGCTCGCAGGGACACTCTTCAATCTCTGCTTCAGAGAAATGTCAGTACCTTATAATGAAAAAAATTAAATGAGTCTATACCAGCAAGACTGGTATATTCTGTGACTGTACAACATTTTGTTATCAAAGTAAAAATAAAATATTGAGATAAAAAAGTGTATAAACAAAATTTCCATATGCTTTAATTTGGTTGTATAAATAAACAGATTTTAAGTAAAGGAAAAGGTTTTAGATACATCAGTTCTTAATTGGGTTTTCAGAAAAATAACAAACTAAATATTGCTTTGAGATATGTGTGTCTGATAGACTGAGAAATCAGTGTCCCAAATCTCTCCTCTTACATTGCATATTATTACTGTATATTATTAGTGAAGTAGGATGGAACTTTCTTATATAGAAGGACCTGAGGTTCCAGTATATAGGCAAGATTGTTTATGCATTACTTCATACTTTTTGCAAGAGGGTGCCACAGTCCAGAGACTCATAAATTCCAAATATAATTTTAAAACAATTAAAACATGTTTCATAAATAATGAAAAATTACACTATTTTCAACCTTCTAACATGACAATCCCAGGTACTTTTCAAAGATTCCTTATGCTACAAAGAGGCCTGTTGCTGGAAACCCTACATCATTTTGTATGTAGAGAAAAAGGTTGTATAAAATAAGAGGAAATTTCATAGACTCAAAGTACAATCAAGTGGTTAAGCTGAAAAGTTTATATTTGTTGCTATCCCAGAAATTCCATAAGATACTTATGAAGATAATTAAGATAATAATTTTACAGGTGACCACTGTGTTTTTCATTAGTTGAGTGCCCCCATTGCAGTATTTTGGTCTTGACTTCTAGAATAGTTTTCATAACTACCAGTGTGTATACTGAAAGCTGTGAATATGGCTAGCCCTCTCCTTTTGCGAAGAAATAAATACAAGCTGAGAATCAGGAGTTTTGACCCTGCCACTGTTCTGCTTTTTGGCCCAAAACTGGCCATGCTCTTTTCCTGTCTTGGTTCTCTCATTTGTGGGAGGGGAATTAGAATATTTTTCTCATAAAACGTCATAAAAATAATTAATGAATCACTATGGAAAAGCTCATGAAGACATGAATAATTTGTGTATTTTATGTAGGGCTTGGATGGCAGCATTATAAATTAGGCAAAGACCCACACATGGAGTGGAAAAGATAAAAGGAAATAGAGAACAGGATCCTCATTCCAACCAATACACAAACTGGGGCAATAATTTTGTAAAAAAGAATGTATGCACATGCAATTAAAATGTGTGGCATAATGCATGAAAATGAGGCAACATGATGCTGATTGGCAAGTTTCCTTCTTACATTTCCTACCTTGCAAGGCACTTTCAAATATTAGACTCTGCATGTCATTTTTTATTTCAGTTTATCAAGAACTAGACAACTATAACAGGTCAAGAAAACTTGGAGCCAGAAATCAAATATGGACATACCCATCCATTCCTGTAATAAACCAGCCTGAGACATTTTTATGGTCAGATCCTCAAGTGCTGTGAAAGGGTAAAGCTTTGCTGAAGTCAATGGAGCTGTATTCAATTTACCCTGGCTCAGGACGCGGCCCCTAATCCTTTAACAAGATTTTAATGTTAGCCATGTGATTTCTATCTTAAAAGCCCTGCAGGCAAGGCTTGGATTGAGCAGGGGTACGATGGGGAAGAAACCAGAAGAATTTTTCTTACTTTTTTTTTTATTTTTAATTTTTATCTGAGTCTGTCATCCTGTTCTTCAGAAACTCAATATTCATTTGAAAACTAAAAAAAAAAAAAAAATGTACTGTTCCAGAAAACCCCCTGAAGCTGTGAAATTAAAGCGAACTGGTTTTGAGCTGCATTCTTGCATCTGAAGAAGCTCTGGAAGATTTTCTTTGTGCAGAAAGATTCATTAACTGAAACACTTATAAACAAAAACATCCAGGTTCTGGAACTATCAGTCTTGGACTTGCGAGTTTCAGATGTTTGCCTACTGTGCTTGGTCAAGGATGTATCTGAGCATCACAGTGAAAATGCCAAACCCCATAAACCCAACAGTGTTTGTCAGGCCTTCCATTTTTCCATGTCAAGCATTATCACCTTGAACTGAAAAAAATATTAACAACATAAAAGCATACCCATCTTCCCTCCAGCCTTGCAAATACAAGAAAGAATCTGAAATTTAGAAAATTTAAAAGAAGCATAGTAAAATATAAACTACTCTGAGTCTGGAAAAAGTAGAAAAGATCACCTAGGGGGTATAATATATCTTATATAGTATCTATAATAGTATCTATAATAGTATATATATAATAATATATATATAATAGTATATATATATATATAATATAGTATAATAGTATAATTATTATTTATTATTATATTTATAATAGTCCTATGTATATAGTATATGTATATATATAATATACAATAGTCCAATGCCCTACATGGAAAGCTTGTCTTTGGAAAAAGCCTTCAAGATTCTACCAAATCTCCTCTGAAGCACATATAGACATGATGAATTAACCACCTCGAGGGTAAATTTTCCCTTCATCTCATTGTCCTTGTGACTTACATTTTGTTTTTAACTTTTGTATACACATTTCTATCCCCTTTCAAGTTATTGTTCCTTGACTTGCCATTTCCAACCTCAGTTAATCATCTCTCCTTTGTTTTGGATATTGCCATTTAAATGTTTACAGACTGTTATCATAACTTCTTTTCCTTAAGCTTTAACCATGAAGCACCCTTCGCCTCTCAGAAAATAGATCACACCTTGTAATACTTGTTTCTGCCATCATTTCCTGGGCTGTCTGTAAGACACTTGCTGTGCATAGTGAACATAATAGCAGACAAATTTATTTACCAAAAGGTAATGTAACAAAAATTTTTTTGAAGGATATTCTGAATAAAGTGACTTCTCCAAATGGCATGGTATTTGGCTAATGATAAGAAGTAGAACACCACATTAGCCATTAGCAATAAGCAAATCAAAATCTTAGTTCACATCTCTCTGTTTTCATGAATAGATCTGCTACTTGTGCAACATCATTAAATTGAAACCTCATGTCCAATATGTTCTTATCTCTCACTTCAAATCTTTTCCACATTACTGTTCTTCCTGTAGAATGTTCCTTTGATTTCATGCCAAGTAGTGTTTTCTTCCATGTGTATTATTTTACATTTGTCCACATTAAATTGTATTTATTTTAATGCTTCCTAAGCTCCTCTGATGTTTGCTATTTCCAGTCTTTCCTATTTTGGTATCATCTCTAAATATATTCATTGTACAATTTCCTTTCTCTTTAAGATCAATAGGGTAAAGCCATTAATTTAATGGCCTGATTTTCAAAGATGCTGAGCACCTGTCTCTCCTGCAGGTTCCATTTGTATCTGTGTACAGAATTGAGCAAATAAAATCACTTTTTTTGGTTTGATGCTAGAAAGAAATGAAAAAAATATACGTGTTGGATAAACCTAAATTATTATTTCTTTTCTTATGGGAATGCAAACTGAAAGGCATTCGTTTTGGATTAACCAAAAGGTTTCTTTTAATCTGAGAAAAAACATTCTGTTTCACTTTTCTTTAAAGAAAAGTTATTTCCCACAAAAATTAAACATAGATGCATATTGCAGTGAAACAGAATTTCAAATAAAAATAAACGATTTTATTCTTTATAAAGAGTTAAATGGATTTTTTAAATGTCTCACTTTTGGCACTTAAAGAGGTGTCATGAACTTGACATGAATTCTTAATTTGTTTTGTTTATTTTAATCTGCGTAAAACTAGGGGTGATACAATATGCTTTGAGAAAATTAGGTTTTAAAACAATTAGTTCCAGAACTGATAGCTAAAAAAATTGACTGTAGGAGTCAGTAGGGGGAACGTTCTTGGAACTGTCATCTTTGGAACTGGTATCCGGCAGCATCACCGTCCCATGGCACTTTTGATCTCTAAGTAAAGGAATGCGAATTTTACCTGAATGCAGCTCATCAACACCAAAAAATGGGTTGAAGAGAGTAATTTCCTCTTACCTTTATTCATCTAGGTGTTCCCATTAATTGACATAAGATAATCAATTAAATATGGACTTAAATGTTTATCCACAGAGCATACTACTTTTTTTCAGATTCAAAACCCATGAAGAAGACAAATATTAAAACCAGCTCTTAGTTTAGCAGAGAAACAGAACAATCAAGACTCACTGGCAGAAAAATCTAACCTCACTTTAACATACAGGTGAAAGTTGTATCACAATTGACAGGTCATTTGTGTAAAGATATTTTGGACAATGGTTACATGGTAGAATATTCAGTTTAGGCACTACCCCCGCTCTCCTATCTACAATTAAAACATTATGTCCTTAACTTCCATGACAAGATGGGTTTTCAAAGACCTCTCATGGGAATCAAAACAGTAATTACGCATTCATCAGGCTCGAGAAGTATGAGCTCTCGTTTTTATATAGAGCTCATTAAAATAGGTTTGGAAGATAAATGCAAATATATGAAGAGGTGGAAAGAATCCCTAGGTAGAGAGATTTCATTCAAACAGTGGTCTGTAATTTGGCACAGATCAACTAATACTTCCATAACTATTATTAAAAGAAAGTCAGGGCAAAATGTTAGTTAAAGTTGTCTCTTACCTCTTCATGCACTACAAAAACATATACAGTGTTTTCTGAGTGTGTTGAAAGGTTGGTTCCTGTGTTAGGTAAGAATGGTCTCATAACCCAACTGATGACCCTGTGTCAGCTCTAAATTCTGAAGTTACAGTACTACTGGAGTTAAAATGCCTCATCAAACCTCTGTTAAATTTGGGGAACATTAAGTGAGAGAACATATTTTGAAGCAAATATTTTGGGTCCATTTCATTGACTACATCTTCTGGTCTGCTTGGTTGTGATGCATGACTATCAGAGGACAGTAATACAGGTAAGGTCACAAGTGTGAGATACCAGGGTTCATCTGCATTGATGCAGACACCTTGGTCCCTTGTTTAGTAGATATATTTCCCATTCCCTGATGCTGGTACAGGATTTTACTTGGTCATATATTTTCTAGTGTTCTGTTCAGAGTGGTTTTAAATTTCTTGTTCATTGAGGCTACCTTTTTCTCTACCTTTAAAAGATATTTTTACTTCTACTAACAGGTCTTGCTGTTGAGAAGTCAGTCGCTTGTAAATTATAATGTCTTAAGTATGGACACAATTTAATTTCTGAAATAAACAAATTTCAAAATCCAAAAGCTCAGTATTTGGCCATTAGCTCTACCTAAAATAATCATAAATTATTATCTTTGTATGAGGTTAGTCATATAGAAGAACTAGTTCTACTGAAGTAGATAGCAACATTTCTTTTGTTTTAATAGAAATTTTGCAGATTTTAGGGCCATAAGACATGACACAAAAGTGCCACCTAACTGTTACACTAGGCTCATAATTTCTGTTTAAGATACTGTGTATTTGGGAGATACCCTGTTTTGTTTTGAAGATTGCAAATAATAATGATAGATAGTTCCACACATAAAGTAACATAGCTTTTAACATATATTCCTAATGGAAGTTTACGTAACATCATCTTTAAATTACTCGGGCCTTTCTGTGTTGGGCTAAAATAATTTCTATTACTAGGAATATCTTTGTGTTGTTCCTTGTAGACTGTAATCTGTTATATTTTATCTTTGCTGAGCAAACAAATTGGTTTTTATTTTGACTACAACAGATGCAGGTATTTTTAATAATCAACACTCTAATACTATCACCAAACAATATGAAGATTGAGTGTTTTCCACACAACCACATTCCTTTGCATTACACTATCACCTTCATTTCTTCACTGGTTACATCACATTACTACCACTACTTAATTTGGGATTAATATCAGCGGTATAGGCTGAAGCCATGCAGACTTTTTTTTTTAAGATTTTTTAAAGGCCAACAGGATTGTTTAGTGGAGTTTTCTTAGACAACATTTTTGATGTAAGCTTGGCCAACCCTGTAGATCTAAAATTATTTGATAGCTGCTATTTAATGTCTTCCCAGTTGTTACCAATGGATATTATTTTTCTTCTCTATGAAATACAAAAGTGTCACCTTTCCGTAACATAAACATTTGTTGAATGCTTCTTCCTCTTCTGCAGACTGATAATTTCACAGTTGTCACATAGTAGATATCTGTCATCACTAAGTACTATTTTTTATGATATACTGCAAATTCAACAGTAATATTTTTATGAACACCATCAGACAGAGTTTTTAGGTATCTCAGTTATTTGCATTCTGCTGTTGTTTTTTATTCACTATAAACAATGTCTCATAACCCACCCACCCCCCATTTGATTATTTCAAAATCTTTTGACTCCTGATTGGGTGAGTTTTGCAACAAAGTTTTGGCTTTGTGGCATGGCTAATTACATTTCTTTCTTTCTTTCTTTCTTTCTTTCTTTCTTTCTTTCTTTCTTTCTTTCTTTCTTTCTTTCTTTCTTTCTTT
>JAWWES010000168.1:32262798-32302640 GCA_035583135.1 Lophotriccus pileatus | reverse complement strand
TCTTTTCTTTTCTTTTCTTTTCTTTTCTTTTCTTTTCTTTTCTTTTCTTTTCTCTAGACTTTTCAGACTGTAAGAATATTTCAGTGAGTAAAATTTCCTGCACATAACTCCTGATTGGCATCCTCACAATGCAATTTTTCTACCTAGCCATCTCAGATAGATTTTTTAAAGAGCTGTTAATCCTCTTCCTAAATTCAATCTGGTAGCCTGCTGCTAACTTCTGCACCACTACTCCATCTCATGATTTGTCATTTAATACATTGATCAGTAAGAGTTCCAAATACTTTTTTTTTTAATTGGTCAATAATTTTAGAGCAGATAATGCTATCCTTAGTGTACATTATCCACTGCTTGTCCTGTAGTTTCCTTGTCTTTCCTAACAGTATATAGCCAGTGATTTTAACATTCCAATGATATGAATCATTCCATTGGATGTGGTACTAATCATATAATCATGTATAATTGCTCTCTGTAAATTAGTGTATCTAACACATTTTGTTTATTACTCAGACTAGCATTGGAAATTAGGCAACTAAATATTTTCTTTTTTTTTTTATGTCTCTTGGTTACTTAATTTTTTACACACATTCTGTTTTGAATGAAAGTTGCATGTTTGAGCATATACACTATATTCTAGCCGTGGGCAACATCACTTTAGATGCAAATGTAAAGCTTTCTGAGCTACTTCAGCTGGTTTGTCACCACATGGAAGATGATGAGCGTGTGTGTCTGTATGCTGTCTACTGGACAGACTTCCATAATTACTCAGCTGTTTTCTAGCATGTTATTTTTAGAAGTTGGGTTAAATGTTATTATTATAACATTAAAGAATTTTCCTCAATTTAAGAGCTTGGAGTTTTCTTCTTTTTATCAAGAAAAAGTAATGCAGGAGTTGTGAAAGAGCTATTCTGTTCTGCTGGTCAACACACAATTTTTTGGGGTAATTTAAATTTCTGTACAAACAGCACAGCACTAATGAAGAGTTTGGGTGTGGGATGGTGAAAAAGGAAAAACAGAAACCTAACACCAAAAGGCAACAATGGACTTGGCTCCTGGCAGGTTAAGAGATGTGCTCTGAGTTTTAGTATATTACAAGAACAGCACAAATATGCTGAAACATGCTCAAACATAACTATAGATGAACATACAGAGCTTTTTAGCTTCCAGGCTGCCAGCATTCTCAGTAGTTGGCTCCATTTTAACACAGCTTTACATTGTTTAAACTTTCCAAGTTTATAAATATCTTGGAATCCATGATGTCCTGCCAATTTCCTTCATTTTTATTCTAGACATCGGTAGTTTCTGGCATAAAATTTGGTGTATGAACTGAGGATCTGTCTACACATATGTAGGTATCCATACTCTCCTACCCTCTACTCTTATACATGCCACAGTCATACTTACTAAGTCTGAGCAGACCAACAATCCTGAAAGTGTGGGGGAATTTAATTTGTTTTGCAGGTTGGATGTAATTTGGTAGGAATACTTGGACTAATCTATAAATAGCTGGTTAGTAAACTTTTGTTTACAGTTACCTGTATCTTTGCCTTCCAGACTTTCTACCTCCTTACTATCTACTTATTTTTGCATTTTAAAAATTTATAGTCATAGAAATTTATAGTCATGCAATTTTCTCCCTGCTTCCAGTTCTCATGAGCTCTGTTCAAGTACAGACATAGCAGATCTCTTTTCTCTTTGCCAACCCAAAGATTACCTTCATACATGCAGTTGGATAACCAGAGGAGTTATGCCAAGATTCTTGTTCATTTCTGGAAGTGATATTCATGTGAGTAAGATTCAGTATGAAAATATTTACTACTACCAGGCCATGGGAAAGCAGCTGGGGTCATTGACATGTTACTGGACCAAATTACTTTGCTGAGTGTAGATCAAACACTTGCAGTAGCTGTCCTACAAAAGTGAGGATGCAAACCCAATGTTCAGCAACTTACTTTCATATTATGGGATGTCTCTCTTCCATGATACTTGACCACAGCTTTTCAATGCCTTGATGAAGAGCTTATAATACATGTCACATATTCTGTACCAAGCAGCACAACATGAAGAAAAAAAGATGTGATAATACTGAAGGATGAATTCCAGGAACAGACAGTACCCATCTCAGTTCAGGTTATTCATCTCTCATAAGGGTCAGTCCCATCGTCTGGATTATTTAGAAGATATCTAATAACCTGTGACAGCCACTTACTATATCTCTAATAATCTAATTTTAAGAGAAAGGTGTTTTCTCTGTTATAATTATAAAAGATGTTTAAGAGTTGACCATGTTAAGGTTCAGGTAGCAGCCGTGTTATTTATTATTAAAAATAACTTATCTCCTCCTTGTTTATCATAAATGAA
Organism: Lophotriccus pileatus; assembly: GCA_035583135.1. Taxonomy (NCBI): domain Eukaryota; kingdom Metazoa; phylum Chordata; class Aves; order Passeriformes; family Tyrannidae; genus Lophotriccus; species Lophotriccus pileatus. The sequence continues at coordinate 32,300,279 of JAWWES010000168.1, read as the reverse complement.
TGTTGCAAAGTGGCCATCAAACATAGGAAAAGGTTCACATAGACAAACACTGCATATTTCAGAAGGGAATTTTTGCAGTGTTTAATATTCATAGGATGGCAGGTTTAGAAGGTAAAGAACACAGAATTTTGGGAAGAGCAATAATTTTTGTTCTAGCAATACCATCTGCTTGCCAGCAGTTTATAAATCTCATGAATATAAACTGTGGATCTCTTCTGAAGTCCACAGAAATTGCAGTCCATTGCTCATCTTTCCTGCTCTGTCACTCCACTGAAATCCTGTGTGGCACTGGTAAAGTTACTTTTGTGCTACTAAATCCTCACTGTCTAGTTCAGAACTTCCTGAGTTCCTCCTTTCTTTGATCACAGAGAGGATGCTTTTCAAGCATCCAAATAGGTTCATGTCATAAGCTGGTAAACAAGCTAGATGTGCACTCCATTCATGGATACACCCACTCACCCCCTGCATTTCTCCTGCACACATGCTGATATGGGCTTATTTTCTTTTGTTTTTTTCATTCAGGACATTCTACAGTCATTAATACCTTAATATTTTGGTTAATTAAAAAAAATAAAAGAAGAAGGAGAATCTATCCCAGACAGGTTTCTATACTGGGAACAGTGGGTTTTTTTTGGACTTAACCTTCTTTTTACCTCAGCACCCCGAACTTAATTTTTGTCACTAATATTTTTTTTTCTTTTAATTACCTTTTTTTTTTTTTTTCAATCTGCATGCGCATGCTGGAGCAGACTTTTCTTTGTGGCAAAGATGACATGATTGCAAAAGTAATAGGAAAGAAGCAGGAGTAGTGGTATCTCTCTAGGCTGAAGAAGTACATGGCATGAACCATGGAAAGGCTGATGAATATATTGACTAGACAGATACAAATTCAGGAAAAGGAACTGGACTGTGTTTGGATGGAAGGTCTAACACTGACGTCTAACAGGTTCTCACTTGTCATGTACTTGAGCTATTATATTGTTCTGTACCAATTTATCGAAAAAATACTTTCCGTTGTAATAATGTATTTTGAATGAACAGACATGCATAAATGAAGAAATTGAGTTTAATTTAAAGTGCAAACCTCCAAACACTCCACTCCCTTAATACAAAGCTCATAATGAGGTAGTATCTGCATTTGGATAAACTAGTATAAAATCGCTTCCAATAGGCTTCTTCACAAAAGTACACACCAAAAATAAAAGTTTGTAATTACTAGAAACTTAAAATGGGTACAGCAAAAATAAATTACCACATCCCCCCCCCCCCAAAAAAAAAAGGGAAAAACACACAGCAGTCAAATGTAATTAATTAAGCATCACACATCTTTCCCATCTATTACTCATCATCATCAACCTGTGTTGACAGGATGTGGGCAAAGACAGCAGCCAACCTATCCTTTGCTTTCCTTGAGCCTCTGCCACAGTGGGTGCAAGGTAAAGACAGGATACATTCAGGTTACTGGTAGCAGGCTAGCAAAATGTCTGACCTGGGTCCACCCCATGACTGGTTAGTTGTCACTAACTCCACCAGACTTTGGCATTGAATTGATAATGCAGGTGGCATTGAATTCCTTTATTACTTACACATGCTCTTTTCAGACAATTTTGAGACTCATACTATAAGTCGTAAAATGATATCATTTTTTTCCCTTGTTTGTCTGTCCAATGAAGAGCCTTCATTGACTGGGATAGGTGGTGGTTCATGTCCTAAGGAAAAACTCCTGACATTTTTTGCAAAAGAAATCAAAAGCAAAAAACCCATTAAAAAAAATCTTGTTTGGACATTTATATTTTAAAAACAGTGATGTTCATGGGTGCTTATCTGATCTGTAATATTTCAGGTATCTATTAAAAGCCACAAGCCAATTACATGGTCAGTCTAAATCCACAGGGACTGGTGTGAAGTACACTATATAGCATGTACTTATATTTCTACAATATATTTCACTGCTTTTTCTGATATATTTTTAGATTGTGAACAAGTTCCTCCATTTGGAATAATGATTTCACTAGTCTTATTCATCAGTTGTAATTTGGTATCAGCATAAATATATTAAACTTGTCATCAGGTGTGCATCCATTTTAAAACTTGTGTTATATATAATATTCATATGATATATATATATATACACACATGAAAGAATAGTTCTTATTATTGTAAGGTTATTGTAATAGTTCTTATTATTGTAATAATGTTCAGCCAGGGATTACTCTGTTTGATAGAAGAGCAAAGACACTTGGATGTCTAATTCTTCATTAGTCTTTTCCTTGCTGTAATGAGGAAAGGTGTAAATATTAACACCTCTGATTTTCAAGCATTAGTTTAAGCTATCATCCATAAATTCAATTTCATAAAGGCAACATCCTTCAAAATTGAACTACTTTACCCTTAGTGAATAATTTGACTTGAATCTTTGGTTAAGTCATATTTTGATGTCCAAGATTTCTGTTTCTGAAATATATTGTCACAGCCTTTTTGATTTTGTTGTGCTATTTATATTTGAAATTACGTCTTCCAAATTATTCAAAGTTAATGGATTAATTTCTGTTATTATTTGTTTGCATAAATTTCCCTTTTAAATTATTTGTTGCAGCCTTTTTATTGTCTTTCTGCTTGTAATTGAAAGCTTTATAATACCTAGGGGCATATTTGAGGTCTCTTTCTCTTTTCAAACACTCTTCTCTATCCACAGCACTGGCTGTTTTTCTTTGTTTCTTTGCTGTCTGTGGAAGGCAGATCAGAGGGTGTTACTGAATGTGGTAGAATATTACATTCTGTTGCAACTAGCAGTTTACTTAAGCTACGTAACTAAGTGTCCTGTAAAAGCAAAATTCAATTGCCCTGGCAAATCTGATGTTTTCATAAATCATGAGCAAAACTTTTAAGGTTGTGAAAACCTGAAATATTTGTATCCACTTTTTAATTGTTGATGTGCTGATGTCAAGCAACCATGCAGTGTATTTTTAGTAGCTCTCTCCATGACTAGTTATGTGTAGAAATAAGAAGTAAGAGGTATCACTTCTGGCAGAACTGGAGTGAATTAGAAATTCTTTTCTCGAGACATTTTAAAATATTCACTTTTTTAACCTCCTTTAAATCTACCTCTTGCTATATTTTGCAAGTGTAGGGATTTAATCCATGATGCCTACATATGTGTACATAATATTCTCTACCTTTTGTCTTTAATATTCCTTCATTTTTAATTATTAAAGATAAGTATTTGAATTATAAATATTCTAGTTATACAGGAATAGGCAAAGCAGGCACATACCCTCAGGCAAAATTCTTCCATTATCCATAATCCTTCTGCCTCCTGCCTCCATTTCTGTACCTCCTATCTTTATGTCGTCTCAGAAAACACAGAGGCATTCTTTTAAACTAACCTTCTCCTCCCCACTTAAACCATAGAAATCCCTTCTCAATATGTATAGGGGCCTTTTCCTTGAAGTGGGATGTCATACTTGTCCTAAATATAATAAAGTGCTATCTTCAAGGCATTTCTGCATCCAAAACACTCCCCAGAAACCTGCCTAGTCCTCCCATCTAACCAGCCTGAATGTCACAAATCATAGCACAGAAACTGCTTTATAGTGAATCATTAACATTGTCAGGAATGAGTTGGCAAGGAAAAAAAAAGCTTTCCATTAGAGAACTGAGGGAGAATATACAAATGACAGCATTGTCATTTATCTTACATTGTTTTATAAAATGCACAACTGATTAGGAAGAGTTTATTATAGAATATATATGCTGTTTGTGCACACATGACAATTTTGTTTTCCTCCTGTACTGTTTCTAAGTATGTATGGATATGCTTTAGATTAAATGTCCTACAATTAGATTTTTGAATTATATGAGTAACAGTTTCGTTATGTGCAAAGACTATGTATCTGGAAACTAAGAGGTAGGTAAATGCAAGAAATACGTGGAAGGTGTTTCTAATCTACATAAAGATTAATAAAGATATTTCAAACTCCCATTAGAAGGTATCTGAAAAGGTCCTTTAGGATAATATCACTCAGTATAAAGAGACTGTTATCTGATTACAACTTGGAGGTGTGTGACTCCAGTGTAGATGCTTTCTTGTCAATTTTCCTGTTTGGCACAGCTTGAATGGGATAATATACACTTATAACATGTAATCCAATTAGTTCTCTTTTGAGCATCAAATATTGTAAAGAAAGTCATTTTGATCAATACATGTGATGCTTTTTATATAAAAACCTAATATATTTGTGTTGTAAATTATGTTTTTCCCCCTTCATATCTTAAAAGACAATTGCATGGAATTATACATGGCTTTGTTGTTCATGGAGATAAAAACGTGTCAAACCATCACTGGCAAAAAAATGTGTGAGGATATACAGTATACACCTAAAAAAAGGGAAGATTGATTTTCAAAGAACAAGTTAATTTGCTTTGACAGCAATGGTAGCTTTCTTTAAATAGTTGTAAATAGTAACGAAAAGTATGCAAAGCATACAGTACTCCTCAAAATTCCATAAGCATTTACATAAATAATTTTAGGGTGCTTTTCTTTGTCTTGGATGGTTGTATGTGCAGTTAGGTCATTCTGAGTACTCTGCTTTGATGTAAACCTGGAGTATTTAAGCCATTTCAACTGAGTTTTTGATTTATGCTCATGCCACTGAGCTCAGGATCTGGCTGTATGTTGCATAGTAATTGCTAGCCAAAACCAACAATTCCCCAAACTTTCAGTCTCCTACTGATATTTAGGTGTGGTTTGAGTGACAGCATTACACAGACAGAGGGAATCTATTTTTTTCTCCTCTTAAATAGGTTAATTGTGCAAGAGCTCCTTCAGACAGAACAATTTGCATTGTATCCATCAACACACAAACTACTTCCTTCACAGAGCAACTGCCAGGAATATATAGGCTTCAGAGTACTGGGAACAGCATGATATTTAAGACATGGCAGCCTAATCATGCTAGTTCTCACATGATGTTTCCTCTATAATCACTACAGTTTGTCCCAAAACACATTTGGGAAGCTGGGTGAAAAGGACACTATTCTTTCTACATCTCTTCTGGTACAATGGAGGTGATTTTAAGGAAAAATAAGATATGACTGCTAAAAATAATCCTAATAAAAGCAATAACACCAGACTGAGTCTTTTGCTTTGAACATTATTCACATATTCCTTTAGGAGATCTTGGGAGATCTTTGTATAAAGACTGATCCCATGGCTAGTCCACTTCTCTGAGTACTGTTTGAGGTCCTAAGAATTAAGCACTACAGACAACTGGTGTGAGGTAGCCATTAGCTACTTCTTTCTTATATGAAGTCTTCATCTTTCTCACAGGAGATGAAACTTCTAGAGTCAGAGACACTAAATACAGGCATCTTATCAGGGAGTGTGACTTTAAATAGAAATATATCAGAAGATAGGACAGAGATAGGACAAGATTTCCAAATCCATCTATTCTCCAAGACAGTAGAGGCACAAGGAAAAATTTTAACTTAAGCAGGCAGTACGATTTTCCCTGCACTGATATACTGTTTCCTTGTACAAGAAAAACAAAAATAAAAGAAGAAAAAAAAGAAATTTGCTATGATTTACTGACTAAGAAGAATTCTGCCTGATAGGTGAAAAAATTGCACGTGTTTATGTTTTTTTATATATGCACACTTTTAAGAATGTATTATTTTAATTACTAATAAAATAAAAACCTGCTGCATCAATTAGAAAAAATACAGATTTTTCTTTAGTACATGACATTGCTAACATATTACTATTATCTGTGCGTGCCCAGAAGAAAGCATAAAATGTTCCCCTCCAGGAAAATGGGGGAGTTTTTTTTTACCATTGAGATTGATCCTGAGTACAAGGTGAATTTTGTCAAAAGGCTGTGGAGATACACAGTGAATGTTGCAGGCTTACCAGGAAGATAGGCAAGCTGAGTATCAGAGTTCACTGTTTGGTTAATTCCTGAGAGCATGACCCAGATAGGGTCAAATAATGTCAGCTCTCACTTAAAGACACTGTACAGGTAACATACAATAACGTGAATTGTTGTTCATTTTGTTCACCAGAACACATTATCAGTAGCAACTACCTAAACCTCAAAAAACCAAAAAATCTGAAGGAAATAACAGTCAAGGAAGTGTGGTGCTACTAACCCCTCCCCCCAATAATTCTGCATCAATGAAAAATGAAGGACTGAGACTAGGGATTGCATTGACAAACATATAGTATTTCCCAACCATCACATAACACATGGAAAGAATAATCATCCGCGCTCATATCTTCATACTTACATATTCCCCTTCCCTTCTTAATATAATAGTATTATATTAATAGTAGCTTCAGTCAAGAAGAGGGAGATGATAAAAATGAGAAATAGGTGTTTGTAGAAAGAAAGAAATTTTTGTTAAACACATGCAAATGTATGACTCTGGAATACACTGGGAAAGCATACCCAGTAACTAATATCAGACAAACTGACTAAATCTCACTAGCCACCAGCAGCACACTAGAGCAAGAAGGCAAGAGTCAAAGAACAAAAAGAGAATGATGTCAAAAGGCATTACTTCTGTCTGTACAGTCTTTCTATACAACTAATCCCATACCAGAATGCCAGAACCCACGCACATGAGATAGCCTTGACTGAGGCATCTTGCAGTGAGAAGGAAGCACTTCTCTGCACATCTATTAGCCAGCGGTGGAAGATCTGAATGAAACTGAAATTGCGGAATGACTCGTGAGTGGATTTAGAATTCAAAGGTGGGGAGAAGTGCTGGATTGGAATGCAGACTTGAACAGAGGAGGTTGGTATCGGCATGGGTCAGAAGGGATGCAACTGTTCCCCCTCCTATCTGTCACATTCTCTCTTTTTAGAGTGCAAATTCTTCAGAAAAGCAGAGTTTTTTCCTGCATTTTCTCTTGTATAGTGCCTAGCACTGTATTATAGACAACATAGCTTAACCATACAGCAGATACAGATCACACCTTGACAAAGAACCACTTATGATGCAATTACATATTTTGTTAGGGAAGCTTTTAACAGATCATTTCACTTTGATAGGCTGAAATTGACTATTTTAAAAACTGAAAATATTTGGTTTAATAAGATAATATTAATTACAGTAATCATAGATCTTTAACTCATTCATTTTGATTTTTGTCTTGTTTTGAGATAAAGGTGAGTTATAATTTTGGAATTTTCCATTAGAAAAATTCAATTTTTCTTCAGAATACCTGTCTTTGAAATATTACTTTCTAAAATGAGTAGCTGATTTTTAAACTACTTTAATGCCTTCATGCATGGGCTGACAGGTGATGGAAGTATTCTTTATTTGTACTTATTCAGTGGGGCTTTATGGGAAGATGATATGGGAGATGCTATTCAAAGCCGTATCATACCACTCATTTACCAGTTAAAGGTTACCTGCTACATGGAAAAGTAATCTGAACTCAGTCACAATGTATTTTGAGTACTATGTGCTGTGCAATAAATAGAAATTCTTGCTTATGGAAACAAAGAAAAATACTTCTTTATATTTAATATGACAAGAAACAAAGACTCCTACTATGCCCCTTATCTCCCTAAGGGTGAGGCCGACCTAAAACATCACTAACATATTTTTGCAAAGAAGTTGCCAACTTATTGTCAGAGAGAATTAGTAAGAAGAAATATGAACCTTTGCCACCAAGAATAAAACACTAATAGGAGAACTGTAGAAAAGAAAACACCCCCCACCCCCGGCAAACGTGTGAAAATTATTGTATCATTTAACTGCTGTTTTCTCCCTTTATCTAAGAGAATTAATTTCTGGTCAGTTACTTTTGTGAAATTTGGTAGTTATGCATTGCAAAGTCTGTTACCATTTTATTCTAGTTTCATTTTAGGTGAGCCTCCATCATTTGAGTTCTACTCTCTATTTCATATTTAAATTATTTTAATGATACAAAAAACTTAAGCAGAACTTAACATCCTATGTGCAAGCTCTAACCCTTATTTAGTAATTTAAATAAGTATTGTGACTTAAAAAAAATGGTGATAGCAATGCTGAATTCCATTAAATCAGGCAGAGCTGTAAAGTGCTTAATGATTTTGTAAAAGTAAACAAAAGCATAGTAATTGTCATAATGCACAAAAATGATGTTTCTTTCAAGTTTCTTGCAGTGTATTAAGTATATGTAGGAACAAACGATCAGTTCATTATGACTTCTCATTATCAGTTATCTCTATCCTCCATTGGGATCCCATTTCTAGCCATGTTATCATGTTAGTCTCTGTTGGAAGTTTGTAACACTTTCAAGCAAAAGATTTGGTATTGAGTCAAATTTGGTTTTCTATATAAAATGTCAGGATTCTGTTAGATTTGTAACAAGGACATTAGACACTCTAGTCACCAGTGAAATATGACGTATTCGTGCAGATATCACCAGTTACATCATTAGTATACTGATTAGTAGCCATTTCCAATAAAAAATGAATAGAGTAGCAGAAGAATTTAGGAGAACAGACTTTTCCTTTGATCCAAAGGTAAACATTTCAGAAAATAGCATTTTGCTTCCCCAAATAGGAGACAAGCACTGGCTGCTGCTTCTTTCTGTTTTTCCCCATAGGAACAGTGAAGCAGAACAGAGTAGGCCATAGAGTATGGCCCATGGCATGTTGGTGTCTCAGCCAGATATGATATCCTTGTCTAGTCCCTTCATTACCTCATTCCTCCTACATCAAGAAAATGCCAATGTAAATTGCTAAATGAAGAAAGCTATATGGTCTTTTAGGTCAAACAAACCCCTTGTATCACCCATTCAAACACCAGCATATATTGTGTCAAACATGGCATTTTGATGATCTTACCAAATTTAAAACGTAAAAAAGATTAGTAAAGTCCAGAAAGTTGCTTTTTGCAGAAGTGCCCTTTTTAGTTTCACCCTGGTTGCCTTACTATTTGCAAAAGGAATCTCATCTCAGATGCAGCATCTGTTTTCCAGTAAAGTCCTGCTTTTTACCCAATTTTCCAGCTGGATTGACTGAGGCAAAAGGAGGTCAAGTGACTTGCCAAGGTCATATGGCAATCCAGTGCTTTACCAAGGATTAGAATTTAGGAACCTCCTGATTAATAGAACAAATAACCTCCATGCACCAAATCCCCATGGGATGGGCAAGTCACAGAACTGGGTAGGATTAACCAGGAAGGACTTGTCTGCTTGGGTAAGCAAAATATACCCAACACAGAAGAAATACAAACATTTTCAAGTTGCTGAGGCATAATCCTAGGAACCATTTACATGCGTATTCTTGCATAATTTGTGGAGGTCTTTAAAAGACCAGTAAGGCCTGAGGTTAATATCTGAATCCATTGCACTAAATAGCATGCAGACATCTTTATTTAAAAAATTAGAACAACCTATCTCAATCCACTATTATTTTAATTATTTAAAGAGGCTCAGCCACTGGCACTGAAGATTTGCACTGTGGAAAGCCCTGTTTCCTTACAAAAGGGCACATGCTCAAAACAGCAAGTAAACAAACATTCCAGACATGCCTTATGTTCCAGCAGCAGTGCCTCTTAAACAAACTTTACTAGTTACAGAGCAAAAATGGAAACTGTCTGTTTTGATTTAAATCTGTCCTTAAGCAATTTCCATGAGTTAACACAGCAGAAGCACAAGTACAGGAACAAATAAACAAACAAACAAAGAAACTTGAGCTCTCCTCTAACAACTGAACTGCCACCAGTTTCCAAAACACAATCATAGAGCCGTCCATTCTTGCACCACAATTAAAAGCAGCTCACAATGGAGGCAAACTGCTCCGCCCCAGCAAAGGGAGAGGGTGTTGAAATGCTAATTGCACACAAAATGTCAGTGGTGCTGGTGATTAATATACTTATTGTTATTGTTAAAATCGGAATGACAAAGAGTATAATATAGCAGTGCTTTTGTGTTGTCTGGCTGTTCAAAAGTGTCTTCTTGCACTTTCTTTGGGTGCCAGAATTACTCAACTTCATTTTACGGTTTTCACTTGCATTGAATAGACAGGAGACGTGGAAGAACAACTATTGGAGTATTTTAAATAAAGCAAAATAGGTAAGAATGTTTTTTTTGTTTAGAAAACCTGTAATGGGGAGGACAGAGGGAACTAGTAGGATGTTTGCCTAGGTGAAAAAGAATGGAAGAAGACCTGGAGTTCATTCTAATAGACAGGGTCCTGATATGTCACTCTTTCAACTTTAGTCAAGTCATAATTCTTAGTCATACTTAAGTCATTCCTATAAACTACTGAGATTTCCTGTACAACTCATATCTATGCTTAAGAAGATGAACACAAAAAAGGCAGTTACTAGCTGCAGTTAAATGCTCAATTTTAAATATTTACTGAAACCATTTTTCTGAATAAGGGGCGGATATTTTGCATCTTGCAGAATCAAGCTTTCAGAGTCTAATTGCTACAGAAAGATTTTCAAGGGAGCGGTGGATGGTCATATGATGTGTAAAGGAAATATTTCATTCATTTTTGTGGGATTCATGAGAAAAACAGGAGTCAATATTTACAGATCTTTGATATATGGCTAGGATGAGACTGTTTATAAGCCTGACACATTAGAGGTGGGGATAACTATGTGGTGACTAGGATATCTAACCTAAGTTAGTCTAACTTCCCTATGGTGTCTAATGTACTTTATGTTATCTCAACAGTAAGTAGGCTCTTTATCTGCCTTACATAGGCATAAACTACTAATTTTAATAAATATTGAACCTTGAGGAGGCTGCATCAGATTGTAAGCTACTTTGGGAGTGATACTTAAAAAGAGGGTGTTCATCTTCTCTCTCAGAAGACTATGAATTGCTCACCTCAGCCTCAGATGTCTTGATTCATTGCCCATCGTAGTTGTCATTGTATATAGTTGAAAAGTATTGACTGTATTTTAAAACTAAACAAGTAACTAAATAAACACATATACCTATAACATGGCCAGGACACTGTGATAATATGGCTTCTGCAGCAAAGATTTTTCTGGCTTATAAATATCAAGCAATTGACAGAATGAAGGCAAGGAACATCAAAACAGAACTATGGTTACCGCTCAACTGGATGCACATCTGTGGAGGAGGAAAAGAAGAAATAGGAGGAAGACAGCAAAGAATAAGAGACCCTGAAAGTCCAGGAAGCTGGACTCTGGAGCACAGTTCCAGTGAAGAGCAGCAATAGGAAAAACAGCCTGCTGCAATTAGCCTTAAGCAGCTAATTTGAAAACAATTTGTGATTTTCAAAGCTGATTCAATAAAACAAGGACAAAACTCAGCACAGGTATGTCACAGCAGGTAGTATTAATTGGTGTAAGTCAGGATCTACTCAGAAGTCCACTAACTCTTCTCAGAGAGATCTTAAGAGTTTTATTTCAATTTACTTCTTCAGACTGGTGAAAAAAATTGTGTAAAGAGCACAATGAAATATTATTTTCTTCCCCACACACACCTTCCCAGAATGCTAAACAGCAGTTTGGCTTTACAGTCTTTTAAGGATGTGTACTACCAAAAGAGACTCCCATTTTTATGCACCTTTGTGAGAGTGATTTTCTGTCTTAGTACATTGTCCTACAGAATAGCGCATAGAAACATGTCTTGCTCAAGGGAAGAGTAAACAAGGCATTCAATACAAGACTGATAGAGAAGGATGTTGTTACCTAAGAATAGGTTCCTAGTGCCTTTTTATATCATCCCCATGGGATTGGCAGATATGGCACCGGATTTATAGAAGACTTATCTTTCTGGAAAGACAGGTGGAATAAAGTATGGTGTCTAAAGCACAAATAAATACCTACACTATGTGTACATACTTCACAAAACTATGTGAAAAGTATTGTAAAAGGAAACAGAATTAATTCAGATGTCCTTAATACTTCTTAAGAGATAGATTTTTCACCAGCATCATAGCTTCAGTATTAAGTTTTTTAGAACGTAGCTTGCCTTGAACAACCGTCTATGTCTGGGAATACTATCTGTTTGTCTTCTGTATGAGCATTTTATTATAATAAAGGAAAATTTATATGGTCTCATACATGTCTTTTCAATTGTCCAGCTTCATTCCTTAATAGTCATAGGAGAAAGAGAAACTTTATTCACAATATCTCAGAATGCCCAAATAAGGAAAAATATAATCTTAGTGAAGTCCTAGAGAATTAGGTAAGGGACATAACTTAAAAACCAGCATATAAAGTAAGCTCTGTGTATCCAAATAAGATAAAGAACAAATGTTACAGTTCTTGGGAGTGAAACACTATGACACTGTGCCTGCTCAAGAACTGAGGTCAAGACAACAAAGAACAGCTGGAAGGACCAAAAAAGGACTCCCAATAAGGGTGTGACTATGTAAAGCAATATAATGAATATGTATTAAGTAAGAGAGTATCTAATGATTATATAAACAGCATATGTAACAAAAAGTCCTATCTATCATTTGACATGTTCAATTAGAGGAGCTATCCTCTGAACGTCCAGCATGCTAAATAAAGAATGCCCTTTTTAACATCTAAAAATTGGCGTTAAATTTCTTTCTGCCACTTTTTGGTATCAATAAATGTGTTTTAGACTCAATGTCTATATCACAAACAGAATCACAGCTTTAAATAACACAAGAAATTGAGCTCTACACACACCAAAAAATTAAAATCCAGTGGTCTACTTTATGCAGTGAGAGTCTGAAGTTCCATATATCTGTAGCGTTAAGAATTTATGTCAGACCCAGATACAATGCACAGCAATAGATGCTCCTGTCCTTACAAACACCTATATTCTTTTCTTACCTGAAAGAACCTCTCTTCCACACAAACTCAGAAACTGCACTTCTTGGCCCACGTGTGGATGCATATTTACAGAGGATTCAGTCAGCCTGGGTCTGTTTGTGGTTGGAAATAGGTATTAATTTGGCAAAAAGTGTAGCATGTGGAACTTAGCATTTGAAATTTACCTTATTTGTGCTTGCAAGATCTGAGCCTGATTCTGTCTGACCTGTCTTTGGTTTAGGGTGACGGACTCCTCTGTTCCAGTGGGCCTCCAGACTCCATGTACAAATTTGCTGGGAAGGATTATGGCACTGAAGCACTTTGCCTGGTAAAATTGCTGCCCTCAGATTTCCCTGGGGGTGCAGCACCCAGTGTGAGTCCAGAGATGGACACACAGGTGGTCCCAAAGGTGCTCAGGTTATCAATGTATGCACAAAGCAAAATGACTGCATATGTGCCCAGCTACCTCATGAAAAAAAAAACCAAACAACAAAAAACTAAACAACAACGCCCACACCAGATATGCATACAGATTATTATTTAAAAATATTAAATGCAAATTAATTGGAAGAGATTGGAAAACAATGTAGAGAGCTTTACCTGCATTGTTCTTACTTAGACCTGTAGAGTCAAAAGTAATGCTGGTTTCAAGATATTCCCTTTAGTGGCAGAATGAACATTTTTAGCATTTAAATTCAATCAGGATTTAATAGGGGTGGACTGAAGAAGAAATGTGAAGATTTGTCCCTTAATACAGATGTATCTTTTTAAAATATCCTGAACAGAGAGTTCCCCTTTTTTGTGAGAATCCAAACACCAGGTGCTGGAAGAATGCCTTTGACTTTCCTGACATTTACAGGTTTCTCTATATTCTGGCTGTTATTTTTTAATTGTATATTCCAGTTTATTTAGCAAGTTAAGTTTAATTTAGAAAGTCAACACATATGGACCATGAAAAACGTGACCAGTGAGATATTTTGCATAAATGTAAAATAATGATGGAGTAGAAGAACCCCATAAAAGCTGTGTTTTCTTTTCCGTACAGTTTTAAGACAAGGAAAAAGGAAAACTTAAAATCAAATGTTTGCTGGGGCGATCGGCTTATCAGTTCTTATTAATGAGTAAAATATTAACTAGCAGCATATGTTAGTCAAATTATAAATCCCCTTCCATTTTCCTTAGGTCACTGGCTGAGTTATTATTTCATGGCTAAAAATAAACAATTAGATGGTTTAGGAGTTGCATTTCCTTAGACTTTTAATGATATTTTTCTGTTGCTGTTGTATACCACATTTCCTCTCACAGTGATGTGATTATTGATGTCATACATATTGCTATGCTAAAAAATGCATATCCCATATTTTGTTACTTGCATTTCTTATTTCAGAGTGCTTTGTCTAATTTTGACTTCAGGAAAATGCATTTATTGTACTTTGTATATGCTATGTTTTGGAGATCGGGACAGGTGGTACCAAATAGGTAAGGGGTCAATAGATGGCATTAGCTCTTCATCTGGCATGCAAGAGGGGTCAGCGTATTACTATCAATGATAACGACATTGCTGCAATTGACTATACAGTTCAAGAACTTAGAAGGTTCCTTTCATGTTAAGTGTATCCCTAAAGGCCTTCCAGAATTAAATGATTACACAGACGAATGATGGCAGAGACAAACTCAGATCATCAGTCAACAAGCTGAGATTTGAAAGGAAGAACAAGCTACTCCTTGGGAGGGGAAGACCTTCTCACACAAAGAGAAACCACTTAAAGAAACTGTTGGAGAAGTGGCAATGGTAAATGGCAATGCAAATGAAGTAGCACAGATGAAATATTTTCAGACAGAGTTGGATTCAAAGTTTGCGAGTAGAACTTATAATGTGTGTATCTTCAGGTGGAAACACTGCTACTGATCATCTGTGCAAACTCTTATCTTGGTGTAGATACCGTAGGCCTATCAAACGACACCGCTTTGATACACCACCATGATACACCACCTACAGAATCCCTGCATTACTTTAAAGGTTTGCTATCCCAAACAGTAGCCTTTGGTAATGTTGGGCCACTTTTTCGGTTTCCTGCTTCTGGTGACAAGTACAGGGCTTGTGAGGAGACTCATGACTGCTGGACTATTTGAAATAAATTGAACTTGTTTTAATCCTTTTTGCTTTTATTACTTTGTCTAAAAGCAGTTTAGCCATGATGTGCTCTGTGTGTGTGCATTTATATTGTAAACTTAGGCACATTTAGAAAGGTCAGTTTGGCTTCCCTATATTTGCAATGTAAAGTTGTTGCAAGGAAATGCAAGATTGGTGTGGAGTACTCAAATGGGAAAACACAGCCAGGACTATGTTTAGCCTAATACGTGCTTGTGCATGTATTAGGGATTAGAACAACCTAAAATTATTTACCCTGACATGTTTCAGTTTTGTCTTATATTTTATACAGCCAAACATTTTCAATACACAGTAAATCTGGATTCAAAATTCTGCGTAAATTGTAGAATTCAACTCCTTTTGACCAGGAGCTCCACCTTTGGCATGCGTGTGTCAAAGCTGCAGGGCTTTTTTTTTTTTTCTGCAATACAGTGGTTGATAGCGGTTCTGGAGGGAGGATCTGTCAATAGACAAAGAGCAGCAGAGCTGTAACCATGGCACCTCCCTCATTTGCAATGTTCTGACACTACATCAGCCCACACTGAAGAAATTCGCATCTGGGGAGGTTTGCCCACTTTCTGGTCTTTTGGTGCCAAATGACACAAAAAAGCAGGATCAGAAGAGACTAACCAATCTATTTGTAAATGGAAAAGTAACATTTCTGGGCCTGGTTATTCCTGTGAAAGAGACAGGGATTTATGGTAAGTGGAGCCAGCACTGCTGCCTGCAGCCAAGGTAATTTGATGCTTCCCTTTAGACTACCATGTTTTCAGTTGCTTAGAACTGTGTCAAAACATTATTGCATTGCTATAAACTTTTCCTTGAAGAATTGTCTTTTACAGGTTCATCTGCCCTGACGATTTGCAAGACCAGCTTGGTTGCTTCTCAATTTGAGAGAAACTTATTCCACCATGTTTTAAAAAATAACCTGCATTCAGTTGAACGATTCAAGTGAACAATAACTTGAAAGATGACTGCAAAGTATGAGACGAAAGGTGTTTGTATGTCTGGTGTTTGATGAACTGGCATAAAATATGTAAAGATGAAAGCCAGGCATCTGAAGGTGATGACACTAGGGTGACGATACTAAGATGATAAGGAAGGGGAACACAAAGGTCTGGCACAGTGCCAAACAGAAAAAATGAAGCCCAAATTGGAGATTTGGCTTGGTAGATAGGCAGAAAGGTCTGAGCCCTAAAGCACTTGTTCTCCAAAATGTAAAAATAAATCCAGAATTCTTGAGCCTTCTGTTTTCAGCAATATTTGTTCAACAATAATCAAAGTACCTGTTAGAGCAGTTACTAGTGCAGAAGAATTTCAGAGAATCACAGAGAAACTCTCATTGGTAGTCGGTCATGGCCCCACCATTGCTCTGGCAGATGATGAGACAGACAAATAGGTTGAAAGCTGATTTTCTTGTGGAAAACCAGTGTTGATGTCAGTATGCCAAAAAAAAAGTTTTATATTGCCTTACAAAACATATAAAAATTAGCCTTGTAAAGCCAGGGACTCAAGAGTTAGGAAGTCCTCGTGATTAGTTGTGCAATCTTTGTTGACCAAATACACTTTTATGATACAACAATTAAAGGTATGTTTTCCCACTATGTTTCCCACGGAATTGTGTCTCATGCAATGTACTAGCATGCTTGACTCCCAAAGAAGGGATGAGTTTAGATGTCCAAAAGGTAAGGATATCCTAAAGATGCCCTAAAGGCAGTTCTTCAGATAATATAAAAAAATCATGAAGTAGAAAATCTTGGCTGTTCCCAACGCTCCTTGATGGACTTTAAAGAATCAGACAAATTTAGTGTGTCAGATAGTCCTACTCTAGGGAGGTTGAGATTTATTTTAAGGATTCCATCTTCTTCAGAATGCTTCTTTGACTACATAGATTGTGTGGTGAATAACAACAGGAAATATTAAGGAGAAAACCCATTATTTTAAAAATAAGACAACTGATCCAAATAATATAGTTCTTTTTTTTGTCTGACCTGGATTTTTCAGGTCCAGGATATTGACTGTATCAATTCACTCAGATTTTAAGTAGCCTGTTACTTGTGTTTTCCTCATTTTGTGACATTTAAGCTGGAACTCTGGTGCTGGACTGGCAAAAGTGCTGCAAGTGAAAGAGAGCAGCAATTCTGACAGCATGAAGGGGTGCTTCATGCCATACATTCCAAAACATTAAGTTGTAGACATAACGAATTGGGCATCCAATGTAATGAATTTTTTTCAACTTTAATCTTGGTGCTCTATTTCTCTACATGTTACAAAACAAATCATATGGAAACATATTCTCATTTTGCAGAGGTTTTGTAGAAGTAAAACAGTAAATATTTGTGAAGATGCAGATACACTTATAGAAAAACTCATGAGGAAATGAATAATTCTGTTTTCATATCTAGATCTGAATCCACCTGTGGAACAATAAAAATAAAAACTGTATTGGATTACTGCTCATTGACCATCTGACCATTCTGTGCGTGGAATGAGGCAGACAACCCATTGGGAAAAATATGATGACATCCTGTAATCAAAGTTTTTATCATAATCTACCCAAGAAAGCGGAATGAGCATTGTATGCATTGCCTTAAGAATTCTAGTTTTTCTCATACTCAAAAATTTGCTGATTCAACAGGAGCAATCTGTTACCATCATCACACATATATGCCAAACAACAAAAAAATACCAGTGCAATCCAATCTCAGATGCACTGCAGAAATCACTACTTGTGATTTAATTAATATATATTCATGACAAATATTTTTGATTCTTGTGAATACATGACTAAGGATATGTCTAAAATTTTTAGAAAAGGCAAATAGTTCTGATGTCAAGACTGGGAGATGAATAAAAGTTTAGTAAGACATGCTGCTTTTTCCTTTCCTAAGGAAAAAATCAAGCCTTAATCCTACAACTATATATTAAATCACTTATTCACTGTGACAGGTATGAGAACACAGATATAATAATCTACCAGTCTGGTATCTGCTATCCATTGGGAGCAATAAAATAGATCTCAGCAGGCTGAATGCTGTGCACCCACGCAATGTACAATGCTGTGATTACAGTAGGTAGGGGGTTTGGGTAAGGGTGCATTTCAGATATGCAGGAGTCCAGTGTAATGTGTGGTATTATTTGCAGAATTTTGTTAGGACACATCCTGTAATTGTAGGCCTGGCATAATGTCTGATTTGTTTGCCTTTTGTGCTATTGAGAATCTAGACTCCTTAGGAAAAAATGATGTTTTTTCTGTAAAATTTTTTTTGAGAATCCATTTAAAAAGAAATAAATTAATCAAAGCTGATTTCTTTGGGCACACTCCATTTCTGTACAGGAAATAAAAACAATTTACACAGTCACATTTTTATTGCCTGCAACATTGTAGAACACCTATAGAACAAAAGTCACTCCTAAGGGGACAGTTTATAACTTCATAACTACCTTCAGTAAATAGTAATAGTGCAGGATTTTCAGCATCCTGCACTATTAATAGAATTTTGACTGAATATTATTGATAAAATTCTTCAGGACTCTTAATGGTGTCATCCAACTAACTTGTCTTCCCCTCACTTGGTCATATCTTGCTGCTTTCAAGTAGTTGTGAGTCTAATTGTATGATATACCATACCTTTCTGTAGTATATATTTAAAAAATGCTGTGTCACTTATGATGAAAACCATAGGCACTATGGTTTTATAAGTGGTAAGAAACCCTGCCAAGGAGTGCCCGCAATTGACCTGGTGGTAGTAGGGAAAGCCAAAACCTTGGCAGTACCATTCCAATGTTGCCAGCTGGTGGCCCCCACCACTATTTCTATGAAAAATTCCCCATATGGATTTTTTTGGGGGGGGGGAGGGTAGTGCTACTTCTGTTCTTGCCACCCTAGAGCATGGGGGGACAGGCTAGGCTGGATTTTCATAATTCTAGTCCAGAACTGTCATATCAGCATTTTCTGTAGTTGGCTATATGTCGTTTGAAAAACAAAACGAAACAAAAGACAAATAAACAAACAAAAAGCCCCCCCAAAACCAACCAACCAAAACAACAAGTGAAAATGATTGGCAAATCTGTACCCTTGTAAAAGAAATCTTCCAAAATAGCCTTTCCTTTAGGTTGATTATGTCTCTCAGTTAGAGAGGAATCTCCTGTGGTACGTGTGGCCTGATGGAACACTAGACTGTGGGATCTTTATTTGACTGTGTATTGCAATACTCACCCTTCACATTTAGAAGAGGAAAGCTTTAGGGTCTTTTTTGAAGATGTAAAGAGGAGAGATAAACATGCACATGTGCAAAGCATCTCTCTCTTTCTTCAGAGTACTTTGGCCATCGTGTCACAAGTTACATTAGTAATCACTGGATGACCAGGTAGAGGCTGTTTTTGCTTTTTCTTCAACAGATTTTTCAGAAGGTTTTGCTTGTGACAGGAGAGTCCCATAGTCAGTTAGTTTTGTTGTCAGTTAGAACTCACAAAGGTTTAGCCCGGTATTCTAAAATCAAACTTGGGAAAAAATGGGTCAGGCAAATGTCAGGAATGTTCTGCTGGAAAAGTGAGGTGCATTGTATGCTCCCACATTGTGCTTGATTATCATAGCAAGTTACTAATTATTAATTGTGCATATTTTCATAAGGTAAACTATTGTTTTTTCCTTTAAGCAGTAATCAAATAATGTGGTTGACTTCTAAAGTATCATTAGATTGGAGATTTAGCATCCTGATGTGATTAGTGTGGCAATTCACACCTTTCCCATAGCTACTGTTTCAGATTGTCAGTAGATATCATTACAAGTCATGGTTGAAAGATTTCTTTTGTTGTATTTTGGAAAGGTTGGCAACTTTCAAAATTAAATACAAATGAAATTTAGCATAAATGTATCATTCTGCTTCTTGCTGCTCTGAGGTGGGAGGGTCCAAGTTCTCCTGTATTTTACTAGGAAGGGTGCTATGCATGTTGGAGGGTATTTCTTCTTAAGGTTCAGCATAGTACACCTCTGGTAGATGGAACATACTTATTGGAAGCTTCCCGTCTCCTTCTGAATTAAAAGTATTCATAATTTCCTCTGATGAAATAAGTGAAAGGGAGCATAATAAGACATACAGATCTGGCCCAAGACTGGAAAGAAAAGAATTATCTCCTTCTGGCCAAAGAAAGGACCACAGCTTCTTCTGCTGTAAATAGGGGTGTGCATCAGGGGAATGCTGAGTCAGCTGCAAAGAATTAATCAGCCTTTCATCACCTTGGCTCAGAAAAAATGAAGTTGTGCTAAGGGGAATTGTGATGGAGTTCAATAACAAAGAATTATTCTAGAAAATCACTAACATTAAAGATGGAGAGGAATTTATTCCTGTTTCTCTCCAGATGTAGACTAGAAAAAACGTTCCTAATTTTTCTGACTTCAAATTTGATTGAAACAAGTCATGCATTTTAAGAGTGTTTCCCTCCCACTGGCTCCTCTGGGTATTTGAAAATCTGTCCACTTTATGTGGATGTTTGAATAGGTTCCAACCTCATTCAAACATCCAACCCTGTACTTCTCTACTTTTATCCTATATGTCTAGTTTGACATTTAAGGTTCTTTTGCCTTCAGTTCTCTATGCTTCAGAAAACAGCTAAAAATCTCTAACAAACACACAATGTGCAATGTTCTTTCCTGGTTCTAGACTCCTTTAATGAGAAGAACTAACAAAAAAATTAAATTAAAATATTCAGAACCTCAAAAGTAAATTGTGCGTAAACACCTGCAAGCTAAAGGAAAAAGAGTTTAAAACTGAGGTACTTTAATTGACTCCAGTGGACCTAGGGTAATTTACATCAACAGAGGATCTGGCTTGAAGAGATTACATGTCTTATCTTAAATTTTTCAGCACTGGAAACACTGAAGCAGGAATCATACAAGCAGCAGCATCATTATGAGCTTTCCAGTACCTCTCTCCTCAAGCTGTGCTGTTCTAAAGGAAAATATGCGTGACAGGACTGGGTAATGCCTCTGACAGATTCCCCCATTCATAGTACCAAGAGCTGCAGTAGAGCTGGGTACAAGAAGAATCCTTGTGATCTCCTGCCCCAGTGAATTCTCTGCTGCATGTAGCCAAAAGCCAGCCTCTCCCAGAATATTAAATCCACTGAAGCAGAACCTTGCAACAATTTATAGCAGGTTTCTAGGTGCTTAGTAGCCATAGTGCTTTTCTTGTTTATGGCCCATAGTTTCCTCAGCCATACTCTGTAATTTCCTTACTGAGGTCTTACTCTCAGGTCTGCATATATTTACATGTTTTACTCTGTAAGCTTTTAAGCAGCAAATTATACAAAATAGAGGTGAGACCTCTGCTAGTTGAGTCTTCCTTTTATTGTTTCCATTGTAGTTATGTCTGGAAAATAAATAAGTTAAGAACTTGAACTGACATAAAATAAATGACAGTTCAGGTTCTATAGGTTCATGTTTATGACATGATTGGCCCACAGCCACTGCAGCTATTCTGTAGTCTACAAGATGTCCTTGATTTGCTCTTCTGCCAGTATGATAACAAGCACATATAATATTTGCATACACTCTGAATAGGCTTCTAGACTCTGCCTGATTATATACATTCAGCATTTACATTGTTCTTCACAGAACTCTCTCGGGTCCCTTAAATAATACTTATGTTTTCATCTATATTATTTTCATCTTTCAAATGAAGTTAGATGAATATAAAGAGAAAAGGAAGAAAATATGATAAATCAAGACACTTGTGAGATCACTGAATTAACAAAGCCTTCCTTCATAAAAAGGATGCAATTTTTCTTCCAACAATATACAAACTATGATAATCCAAACAGAGCTACCCTACATATTTTCCAATTTGCAAAATCATCTTCTTCTACTTCTTTTTGAGAGTGACTACCCCAAAAGCCATATAATGATGGTAGCAATAGTGGGACTTTCGGTGCGTCCATGCAGATCTGTTAGATCTCTCATCTGCTTTTGACACATCGGTCATGAGATTTTTTTTCTCTCTTTAGAGATCTCACAGAAATAGTGTCTGTGATGTGACTCCATTTCTTTCTCACTGAGCATATGTTGGAGCATGTATTGGAGTCTGATGAAGAAATTTTACTTCTTTTTCCCCCTCAAGACTCATCATATAGACTTCCAGGGCCTCTCATTTTGTTTACCCTCTTACTAGAAAGCACAAATAGCTGAAATTTCGGCCTGGTGATGACACCATATTTACAAGCCCCTGACCTTGCCAGGGCTGCTGAAAGTGCAAGCAGCTTTTGTAAAGGGTGAAGGCATGAATAAGAGCTGGCTGGTGTTCAGTAGAAAGAGACTGAGATAAGATCAACCAAATGAAAAAGTAATAGTAATTTTATAAAGAGGATAACTCATTTGTTTGTCAGTTCACGTGGGAACAGAATTGTTGGATTCTGGGTAGCTGATCCATAGTCAAATATTCTTGTCCAGGTATTCTTTATTTCTTTCTGTTTACCTTATGTAACCAATGACATCCATTTCTTCCTGTATGGTATATGGTTACTCACTCTGTGGTTTTGCTGGTTTCTCTAATGTGCATCAAGCTGGTCTTTATCTTAATTTAAAATAGCATCCCACCAAAGATTGTAGCTTCCACCTGGAATACCTCTGAAAGCAACTCTTTGCATAATTTTCTCTGAGCTACAGTGGCTTCCTGGTTTCTAGCTAGACTTTCAACATCAATTTTGATCTATGGGATGATATTGTCAGAGACTAAAGGAAGTATCAAAATCCCACTGAAATTCTGTATGCTTTAACTTTTTTTGCTAAACACCTTTCAATTCTTCTAACAAATCTCAACAAGAAGAACTTAAACAGGGACCAGGCTATATGGTTTAATATTCAGGATAGATACTGTTTATTTCCTACAACAACCTTGACAAACTGAGAATGAGGCTTGTAGCATTATCATCAGCCTACTTTAATTTTCTGAAAATTCCCAAGTACTTAAAATTCTTTCTCTGTGCACTAAGTAAGAAGGGTAAAGGTTATTTTGCTCTTTTGATTAAAAATTTAATTCACTTTGTGTTGATGTAAAAGCAGGAAAAGTAATAGCAAATTAGTTTTTGTTTCTTTCCACCTGCATTCAAAATTAACATTTAGTTAAGATTTTTTACTTCATTTTCAGATAATCAAAATACAAGTAGTAAGATTGTATCACCACTTGTCTCAAAAAATTTTTTGTAATTCTATGACAAATGAAGCCATATTAACCCTCAAAAGTTACCATTCTTAGGTGACTGACATCAGAAACTCGACCATTCATATTCTGTGCATGCAAGCACATATCCAAAATATGCTGAGCTTTCGAGGCAGTTCAGGAAGTGGACCACTTTAAGCAGTCATAGTGCATGGAAGCCAGTAAGTAGGTATTATGGAATCACTTAAGATACTTTTGGAATCATATCAACAACCGTAATGGGCACTGTCAACTGGCAAGCATGCTGCCCTTGGGCTGCCATCCAGAGACCAAGAAGTGGGGTGGCTCTTTGGTGTCCAAGTGATAACTGAATGGCGATGAAGAGGTGTCTGGATGAGACACATCCAACTATGATCTGTAAGACTTGAGCACTGTAGATGAGAAACAGACAGACAGACAGGTAGACACACAGATGGATAGATCAAAGGGTACTGAAGAAGAGCTGACTCTAGAACCCTAGATCAGACTCTAGAAACACCATATTAATCTTCATGACTAAACTTTATTTTCCTGAAGCTCAACAGACTTTTTAGAGGGAGCTATAGCTTTATTCAGCATTAAAAGGTTTAGATTTTAGCTCCAAAAAAGTCAGGAAAATTTTGACTTTGAAGCAGAGGTAGTTAGGAAATTCAGAGTCAAGTAATGATTTCACCTTTCAAAATGGTGGTAGTGAAAGGAGACAAAAAAAGCTGGTGGAAATTTTTATAATATCTGCAAAAGAAAGTAGAATATTTAAAATTTTCATGAAAAAAAGCAAATCCCTCCCACACAAAAAAAGGAAGGTGTTTCTACACTGACTCCTATAGGGTCAAAATTTAACCCTTTGCTTGGAAATTACTATCTCTAAAGCCTTGTGTCATGAGTTCCCACTCAAAGAGATGAACTTTCAAGGATACTTTTTATTTGGTTAAAAGTGGCTTAGTCTGTCACAAAGTGGATCACTCATTTTCTTTAAACAATATACTTCTGTATTGCTTTAGTGAGTAGGTTTAGTACTTACAATGGCATAGTTATCTGAACTATTTAAGTTATGGCAGCTGTGGATAAAATTTGTCAGTATTTTCTGACTCTTACATAAGTATGTCAATAAAATTTGTATTTGAACAAGGGTGTCCTCTTCCTTCCCCCTAGAGTAAATTTAAAGGATCATAATAAAATATTAATATGATTTGGGGGAGTGTAAAATTAACAAGTCAGTTCATACGATTCACCAGCATTGATGGAGACTCTGAGATCAGCTTTATAAAAGACAATCTTTTAATGACAGACTCCAATGAAGATTTTGGTTTCAACTTGTTAGATAGGGATACTCAGCAAGGATTCCCTTGTTGTTTCCCGTCAGAAGAGAGACAACAATTTGGATCAACTTTGCATTAACAAAAAGAAAATGTCTCACTGGACTCATAGTGATAGAAAAAATAAATAATAAATATTGCAATGATTTTGAGGCTCTTTTCGGTTATTCCCTTCTGTTTCTTGTAGGGCAACTGATGAATCAATATAAATAAATTATGCTAGATCATGTAATGGGAAAAAGAGTATATGTTAATTTTTTCATAATAATATTTGAAAACATGAAATGGATGCTGAGAAAATATGAGGGATTTGAAGCAACTAAAGGCTAAAGTTATTTGTTTTCCAAAGATTAGATGGATATTTGAATATAAGTTTTCACAGTCAGCATACCTTCGTACTTCAACTGGAAATACTTGGCATTTTTAAAAGATGAAAACATAATATGCTCATTCTCTTTAAGTCAGCATATTTTGAAACAGAATACAGAAAAGTGTTCCACTTTTTTTCTTTTTTTTGCACAAGATTGAGAGATACCTTGCACAAGCATCCTCTGTAATTTGACTTAAACATAGGAAAAGAAACTCACTTGATTCACTGAATTTTCAAACATCATGTAATTAGTATAATTTTTGCCGTTTGAATAACAATCTAAATGCCAGTTAGGACAAAATTGACAGCAATTCCAAAGATAAAATATTAGCCAAAATATTATTCTTGTCCTTAACTACTTTTATGTCACCCTTTGGAATACCCGAATAATGAATATAATGTATAGAACAGAACAAGATTTGTCCTGTTGTACATCCTTTCCATCTGAAATAAAAAAAAAATTATGTCAATGCAAAATACATTTGTGCAGGGTTGTTTCCTACCTGATAGTGAAGTTCTATGTGAAAACAATTTCTATTTTGCAGGATTCATAAATGTGCCTTTGGAAATTCATTTATCAGATAAAATAACCAAAGGGTTTTTTTAGAAGATGCATTTCTGGTTAAAAGTACAATGACACTTTACACATATTTGGATTTTATAGAAGGAATTGTTTACAATGATGTACTATTTAAAGTACTCACCATCAGTCTCATGACATTATAACCAACTCTATTTCTTTCATTTAAATTGCACTGGCTGTAAAAAAACTGTCCTCTCAGCTGGTTTTATCCAGTTACAGTATAAAGATTGCCAGAGACTTCAGTGGAAATCTAATAAAATCCCAGATGTGCATCCAACTTGAATCTAAGGTGCAAAAGATTAGTTCATTCAACTAAATCCTCTGGGATGTTGATTGTGTCTTAACGTGTGTTTGCACAGAACCCAGCACAAAATGTCATAACTGGAGTCTTTGTGTGATGGAAACTGAATAAGCACTCAGTCAAGACTTTGCTTCTGAAACTTCACCCTACAGACAAAAAACATTCTAAAGTATGTTTGTTGTCTCCTTTGCTCCTGGCACTTGGGTCCTATATTAGGGACCATATGACTAAAAATAATGAATTACTTTACATCTTATTCTCCCAGCAGATACCTATCTCAAAGTGTACAATGATGGCGTATTAATGAGGAGTAAAATTCAGTGTGGATAAACCATTCTAGTGTAAATCTAGCATTTCTAAAATATCTTCTAGCATAAATCTAGTATTTCTAAAATACCTTCTATCACACTAGATTTAGGCTCCATTCTCATATAAAGATGCTGAAAAATAAGGTGCAGTGTCCTTGGTTACATTGTTATCAGGTAAAAATTAATTATTTTCTTCTATTTAACTTACTTACCTCTATTTAACTGACAAAAATAAGTTAACTAAAACCAATGTCTAATAAGCCAGACTGTTTACTAATCCTTTATCTGTTGAAATTTCTACTTCATATCCGTGTTGTGTGAACAATTTATAACCAGAATTCTTATGAAATGAAAGTTAAAAAAAAAAAATCCTCTTTTTCTATTTATTTTGGAGAAAAAGAAACGCTGTTTTTAAAGTTGTATTTAAAATCAGATAAAACCAGTTTTTATCTTTATGCGTCTTTGGGAAAAAAAATTCTACCTCAAGAAATTTCTTTAACAAAGAGAACATTATTTCAGACTCTAACATTTCTGTCTGCCTATTATCATTAGTCATAAGCTAAGCCCTGCACTAAATGTCTAGTGAGCACAGATAATGTTCATTTTGTCTGGAAGACAGGTTGCCGCCTGTCAAGGAGAGATGGAATAAATGACAGGTTTGGACTCTGTGCCTTGCAGGCATATTAGGCTAAGAAATCGCCAACATGATGAAAAATTATTTTGTCAAAAATTTGTAGGTCACCCATCATTGTCTAATGTATTCTGTGATTAATTGCTAGCATAGATCAGCATTATGTCTTTCCAGTGAATCGCTTAATTGTTGCCTGCTTCATGCTCTTAATGTAATGACGAGGCATCTGGTCCTTTCACATGTGCTTTTAAATGCCAGCTTTTGCATCCAGGTTACGGGAACTATAACATTAAACTTAAAGAACTAGTTGAAATTAAAACTTCCGGAAATCTGTCTATTCTATCTTTTTCCTTTTTTTTTCTTTTCTTTATGGCCATGTGCATGGTAGGCTGAGTGTTAGTGTTAATGTATGTAGATTTTATTTCTGATGAGTGATTATTTGACTGCTCATTTTACGAAGATTTATGGTGTGCTTTCTATCTCCTGACTGCAGTGCTACTCTTATCTTTAATAAAAGAGATGAGGACATTAATCAGCCTTTGTCAGGAGTCCTGACTAAGACATTAAATGTACTGTATGGGATAGGTAAACACGCTCCAGATCCTTCTCTACTCCAGTAGATCAGGCAAAAAAACACTCATTATATTTATCATAATTTCACATCTGCTGTTTTTGAAGCAATGTACCATGAGGCCATAAACTGTATTACAACTGTGCATAAATTCAACTGATTTGTGGCTGGAGTAACTAATTCCTAAAGTACATTTTAGAAAAACAAGCAGTGAGCCCTGAAATTGCAATTCCATAAAGGCACTAAATTACTGACTGCAGAATCAAGAATTTGCTTGATGTGATTCTGCAGTGACCGTTTTATAAAAAGTGACAGTGTGCCTGTGATTGAGTCAATAAAATAAGGACGAGTGAGCCGTATACTCAAACAAGATTAAAGAGAAACAGAATGACAGAGGACATACACATGGGATATAAATAGAGGAAAGTGTAATGTTCCCCCCTCCAAAAATGGCTTTAAGATTTAGCTATTAATAACAAGGATGTTAACTTATAATTAATCATTTAACTATGTGAGAAAAATGCAGATACTTTTTCTGAAGTTTTTATCAAATATTGTGTTTCTGTAAACAAGGATGTGGGTTTTTTTATGGCATAAATGTTGTGTCTCTTAAAATATCCTGTATGTCTGAAATTACTGCATTCTCTCATCTGAATATCATAAATAGTTCAAGTAAAATCAGTGTTATCACACCAGCTTTTAACTGTGGTAATCAGAAGAGCAGTCAGGACTGAACCTTTCAAAGTGGATCCTTTTTAAATTGGAAAGAATGTACTATTAGGAAGTCTGGAGCTGTGATATTCCATTAGCAGCTGAACAGATTTGGTTTTCCTACTTATAGTAAGATTGCACCTGGCTCACCCTGGCTTTACCTCTCCTGGTGGCAAAGCAGAGGTCAAAAGAGTTCAGAGATGCCAAACTATGGGAGGTGCTGTTCCATCAATTTCTGTTGTTCATTTTTTGTCAGGCCAAACAGAAAAGTATTACAATTTCAGTTAATGCTGATACAAGATGGTATTTTCCTTTCAGTGATACCCAAAAGTGCTTATGAGTAAAAAACTCTTTCTTTTGGAGTATTTAAAGATGAAAATACTTTTGATCTCCATAAAAGCTGTCAGTTATGGTAGGCATTGCTCCCATTCTATAGGTAGATGTACAGAAAACAAAACAAAGCTAGGGTATGAGATACTTTTAAACATCCTCTTTTCAGAAATTAACAGCTCTCCATAGTCTGTCAACATCCCCTGGGGTGTGTTGGTGGGAATATACATTACATTCACTTTGGAAAACGAGAGTAATATAACACCCAACGGTGTTAATAAATGTGCATATAGCTTAGCTTTAGTACTGTTCTTGAGCGCAGTCTGCTAAACTTAGTCCACTCTTGTTGTTATAAATCTGTGGGGATTATGCTGAATATCTTTGTGCTCTGTCCATGAGACCAAGACAGAAAAGTGTTTGCTGCATGCCAATGCATAGTTTCTATCTAATAACATCAATCTGTGTATCACTGAGCATTTCTTTTCCTGACCTTATTACTTTTCTGGAATTAAGCTTGAAACAATCTGATGTCAGCTACTGTATATCTACTTTTATTGCTAGCCTTGCTGGGGCTCTTCATATTGCTAGTGCTGCATCTCATTTCAGATAGGTTGAACCACATATATATTCTGCAGTTTATTGAAAGCCTGATAGATTGTTTTCCACATTCCACAATGGCAGGACAGTCTTCTTCATGAATGTTGGAGAACAAATGTAAATTCACATGTATACAGCTGACCAAAATTAATAGGGCTTTTTTTCTTGGCAGTATGAATAAATCCAGTATAACACTAGATATGAGTAAGAATAGTACTGGTGTAGCTGGCTTTGGTTCAGCTTTTCTGATTCAGTGGCAGTTTCAAATGTATTTGAAGAATAGGTAAAAGCTGATTAATATGATAGATTCAAAAAGATTTGCTTGGACAACAAAGCCACACCAATTGTAAGGATTGAAAAAAATGCAAACTACCTTCAAATTGAGGCAAGGTTTTCCATCTTTCTACTCCCCCACCTCCTTTCTCCCTCTCCATATTTTACCATATAAACTTAGCAGCACTGCAGTCAAATAAAATTGGATTATAAAAATCACTCAATAGCTCCAGTAAAACACAACTAAAATTATTCTTAGGACCATGTCTAGGGATTAATATATTTAAAAGCTATCCAATATTTACATAACTTTTCCTTTTGTGGAGTCTGATCCTGCTCTTTGAAAAATAGTCAAGGCTCAAGCAGTATGAAAGAAAAAGATTTTTCCCTAGTAGTTTAACCTCCACTACTCCATATCCTCACTGTATCAAACACCTGATCCACATGGAGCAGGTTGGTCTGAAAGAAGACTGATGAATCAGAGGGAAACATTCCTTCAGCCACAGCAGATACAGGTAGATCAGGCACAGCTTATCCAATCCCAGGCTTATTTCCAACTTATTACCCTGTAGATGGTCAACCAAACTACTTTGAATAGTGTCCTGTGTGGATCTACTAACTTCCTCTGATACGGTGGGTGAACACTTTCAATGCCCTGTGTGGTTCCCGATCTGTTCCTAGAAGGAGAGATGCTGTTTAAGAGGATCAAGGCTTCAGAAATACTGCTAAATTTGCTAGTCAGGCCAACATGTGGAAGCAGGTTGGGAACTGTGAGAGGGCAATGTGACTCCAGCAGCATGCTCACTGCATGCAGGCAGCTCGGCTAGCTGCATTGCTGGGAGCTAAGGACCTTTCCTAAACCAGGGCAGGGAAAGATGAAGGTTTTAAAAAATGGCTGCTGTTCACTTGCTTGTGCAGCCAAAAGCATCTCATTGCTGAAATGATCCACCCACACTCCTTTCAAACACACCTCCTCTCTCATGAGACTTTCATGGTAGCAAAGCCAGGAAGTGTTGGGGTCAGGGGAGGTGTGAACACATGCTGAGCAAACTGCATTTGATGCAACAAATACTCTCCCTGCCTGCTGCGACAGCACGAACACCTGCTCCGGAGGGCAATTCCTTTACTTAGCTGCTTAAGCACTGTTTGACCCTCTGCAGGACTTCTCTTGTCATGACATGTATGGATAAAGAAAAAAGAGCAGTGGATTCAAAAGAATGCTTTCTGTAGTTTTGTCATTCTGCAAAAGCCTCTTTTTCCTGTTTCCTTATAAACATATCTCTTCACTCTGCTCCCAAGGGAGAAGGATAGTTGAATGAAAAAGAAGTGTTTACTTATAGAAATAAACAAAACATACTTATTCATATGAAATAATGCAATCTCTGGAATATTGTGTTATTATGTATCAGCAAAAGACATCCCTCAGAATTTTAACTCTACTCTTCAAGTACAAGAAGCATGTTCCTCTAAAGGAACGTGCTCCTCCTGCCCCTCTGTATATTTACCTTTATTGATTTTTGTTTCCCTTCAAATGCTACAGAACATTACATTTCAATCTCCTTGAAAAATTGACTTGATATGAAAAGGGAAAGAGAAAGTCAAGGCATCTCACTATTAGAGGAGATGGACTTGTTTGCAGCAAGGGGCAACTGGACTCTATTGGGAGCATTTATTTTTTATGCTGCTCTTCCTGAAGCTTTAGCTAGAGGACAATTAAATTTAAGGAATTAAGAGGCTACATAAGACACCACTTACTTATGGGTGATGAATCCACAGGAAGTCTTGTCCCAAAACCATTATGTTACCTGTCTCTCTAACCACCGACATCTACATCTTCATAAGGAGAGAATTTATGGATGTTACAGGTATTCCCTCACATAATGACTATACAGGACTATAAAAGCCCACTTGGGAATTCATCTGCTAATTCTGTGGATAATTATTTTCAGGTAATCAGCCGTAAGAACAAAATAACTTTTTAACATCAATATAGAATATAGATTTCTATGCAATTCTACAAGCCCAAACACCTGCTAAGTGAAATGAATTTGACTACTCTCAGTCTCTTATTAGATCTGACTCATGTCTAATCTATATTTCATGATAAATCTGCTGAATGTTGTTGTTTACGCTTAAATATGTGTATCTGTGTAACCTTAAAGGAGACTGACTGGTAATTTATACACCACCAGCTGTATTTTTGCCAGTCTAAACACCAACACACACACAGAGCCAATGGAACAAAGGTAGAGGTAGCATTAAAATATTGAGTCTTCATATGATACTTTAAAAGCATTTTCAGAGTCTTCTTGCGACTTTGATTATATCTTGAACTTATCTCATTTATTGAAACACAGTGCTGGAAGAAGTGAGACTCAAAGCCTTAAGATTTAATCAGTTATTAACTGACATGTTGTACCAGTAGCTGTTGTGAAATGGAATGTAGCATATTCATAATGGTAAATAGCTGATTTAATTTATAGCACAAGGTTAGGCATTTGGATATTTCTGTCATACTGTTACTGTTCTTTGCTATGCTGACTGCAAAATATAATAACTTCTAAGCAGTGTGTAAAACAAAGTGCTCAATTCACTTTATTAAAATATCCAATAATAATTGATTTAAAGGCAATAAAATGTGTTCATTAGAGGGTTTATATTCAAGAAATATTGAAAGTATACCTAAACCTGTCACTTTTATTGTGAATGAACAGGATAATATAATTTGAAAAGAGTGTGATCATACTAAAGATTTGTCCTGCAGCATTATCTGATAGCTCGTAAAGTGCTGAAATTTAATATGATGCTTTCAGTCAGTTTAATTGAAATTTAATTGCCACTTTGGGCAGAAGGTTTAGATCTGATCAATAAAATATTAAAGATTTTGTGCTTTCACTTGGAACAATTTCTTAGCCAATGCATCAAGTTTAACCTATGGTTTAGGAAATATTTGTTTGTTATAATTTACATACTATTCAATATCACTTGCTAATCTGAATGTTTTAACATGCTGCACAGATAAATAGTGGAAATAATAAAGCTACAGTTGATCCATTTAATTACAACAAGATGAAAGAAGTAACGGTCACCTTCAGATTCATGAGAAAGGCATTAATGTAAAAGAGCTATAAATATTTTGAAATGTCAAACCTCAGAAAGACAGAGTCCAACATGAGTCTAGCTGTAAATCAGGCACATAGAAAGACCTTGAAAAAAAGATGGTTCTTTGGTATTTTAGAAATAATTACTAATACAAAAAGGGTAATGATGAACCTATAAATTACATTAAAAAGGGCCATTAGAGGAGGATTAGTTTATAAAGCTGAGAGATGGTTCCTGAAAATTATCCTGGTAGTTATTTCTTCTTTTCATTTCATATTATTCACGAACCCCAAAATTATCTGATTAATGATAAACTAATTGATTGCTACTTTGCAATTCAAATGCATTAGCCAACTTTGAGTTTCCTTTTAGTGTAGTCTATACTGTATCTTTTTTTTTTTATAATTTGGCAGTGTGAAAGGATAATTCTAAGTTATTCTCTATAATGTGTAGGGTTATTGCTAAACAGCAATGCTACAAAATTCATCTGTGCAGTTGGCTCATGCTCTGAATCCCAACTCTTCATGCATGGAGAAAGGGTGGTACCCCTGCTCCTCCATCCTTTGACCACCTAGGCACTCCTACAGGACCTTGGTGAAAGTGGACATAGCTGGAGATGACTGTAATGCCACTCTTAATATCTCCCAGTCTTCAGCAATGGTCTTGAACCTAAAGCCCACAGAGCATCTTATAAAGACTGCACTTTCCTGCATGAGATGATACCCTATTCAGTGACTGGCTACCATTTATAAGAGCTTTTATCCTTTCAGATAATGGGCAGTGCTTCAAACAGTGATGTCTGAGCTCAGCTCCAGTGTGTCCCATGTTGAGTAAGAGGCTGGAGAAGAGGTTGGGGGAAGATCTGAGAAACAGAAAACTGTCTCATAGACATATAATATATCATATGGTGGCAATTTCATTGCAAGTTACTGCTTGTTTGAATAAACTGTAATTCCCAGAACATTATTTTTTACTTAAGATGGATTCAAATGTGCATGGGGCAGGGACAGTACTCGACAGCATGGGAAATAGCTGATTTATATTATTGCTGGTGACAGGAGCACAGCAGGACTACCTTTTCAGCCTGAAATCAATGGCATCTATATTTCTCTGTCCCAAGGATCATGAGAAAAGATGAAAAAGTATAGTCATTCTCGCTTCCTCTTTCACAGCACACAACCATTATCTGGAGGATTGATGAAATAGCCATTTCAAAGCTCTCTGAAGATTGCATTGGTCTGTTTCCCCTTTCTGTGAGGTTTCCTGCAGACAGTAAGTTGAAGCTGCAAATGCAGATCTCTGAAGATCATTAATTTTTCTACTGATGCTCTAGTTCTGCTGGCAGTGTTATATCTCTGCCATTGTGAGGAGCAGTGTCAGCATTGAATGTTGGGAGTAATTTAGGTCCTTGGAAATTTGATTAGCAAGCAAAACTAAATATCAACGTATCTGACAACTGATAAAATTCTCAGCCACATGGCTGCTAAAATGAAACATTTCCTGGCTTTTTGCCTTTGAACAGAATTTCAGGCCTCCAGTTATAAAATTGGCAATTTTAGCTCATAAACTTTAATAACATTGGAGACAAGAATCCTAGGAGACAAAATGGTTAAATGGTTAGAATTTGGAAGTAGAAAGCAGGACTAACATCATACTGTAACTCTTGTTTGACCATTTCCTCTATGCAGTCCTCTGTCTGCAGAAAAATTCTTCTATCTAGCAATATGATAGTTCTCCACCAACCCACCTGTCTGTCCAACTGTGATTTTTGGAAGACTGCATTAAATCATACTCTCATAGACTGTGCAAGATGTTAGGTGCTGCATTTGTGGTAGAATTCTAAGAATCTTTAGTTCCCAATTTTGCAATCTTTTTTAAAAGTTCTCCAGGATGCACTACTCTGGGAATATTTATTTGGAACCTATAATTCTTTTCTGAGGCTACTGAAGAGTCCTGAAGATGGGGAGAAAGACACAGTAATTTCACATGTTGTAAACTGGACCTCACTATTAGAGATCCAAGTAGTAAAACTGACTCTTCTCCTCACCAAAGCAGCATGACCATACATGTTCCTTTTCTATAGTACTCAGAGAAAAAAATGCATGATACGTTTTGCTTTTCAAAAATTGGGTTTCATTCTTAGCTTTCTATAAGTAAATTTAATTTCATTAAAAAATTATTTTCTTAAAGTTCTCTTGAACAAAATTCAAGTGTAACACCCCCAAAGTCTTTACTACAGAATCCCAAAAGTTTGTCGAGGACCAGATATGGATTTGGTTTGGATTGCTATAAAGGAAAAGGCTGACTCTGGTATTCTGTTCAGGTCACGATTTGGATTTTCAGCCTCCCAGAGTTCTTTTATTTACCCTAGGTCTTTTTCCATAGCCTTTCTAACAAGAGCTGTGTTTTATCTTGAATTTTATTCACTGTCTCTTTTTCAGATTAAATCACAGTGCTTTGAACACAACATTTTTTTAATACACTCAAGTAGCATTATATTTTAAACAAAAGCAATTCCTTAATTTCTTCCTAAACTTCCTCAAATTTTCACTTCAAGGATACACTTTTCACCTGGAAGATACTAAGATTCGTGACACCTTTCCTCTTCATTAACAGTAAAGGATTAAAATGGTTACACTGAAGCATCATGTATTTTCTCTTCTTCTAATTTATCATAACCACATATTCCATGAAAAGTTAAGGTGGAGGGAAAAGAGGAGAGAGGGGAAAGATGCCCAGCTGGTAGACAGCACGTCTACCTTGAAGATTCATTCCACTGCACATTTTGAATCTGCTGACAAGAAACTTGCAGCACAAGTAATCAGAGCCTTCACAAGATTGATTTTGTCCCCTGCTGGTATATGGCATATAGGGGAAAAAGGTTCTCATCTCTCAGTGTAATCTTAACTATTTAGAAGCCATTACTGCAGGATTACAAATCATCTGAATACCTTTCTTGTGTAACTTAGTTATTTATTAGGAAGTCCAGCAAATTAGTCAGGTAACATAATATAGTGTTCCAGTCCAGAAGCTCTTATTCGGCATGCTGCTGGATTATTCCCTCAATTTGCAAATGCTAGTAAATCTATGAAGTTCTGTAAACAATATTGTATAGTGCTAAGTACAAATATTTAACAAATTTTGCTATTTTTTCTAATTGCAGAGAAGATTTAGAAAACAACGTATATACAGTTCATTTTTTAAAATGACTCAAAATTGTAGATGTGTTCTGTCCTAGGTTTGTAAGAAATGCTTAAAGTCAACTTGTCATAGAGACTAAATTGAATCTACTACCTATATAGCTCTGGAAGTGAAGATGTAGGTAAAAAAGGAGAAGCATGAGATTTATCTGATGTTTCATTGATGTATGGTTATATAAAATCTTAAGTAATACAGATAATGTCACACAATATTGAAACATATATTTTCAGCTGAACATTGTAAGACAATAAGACATAAATGGAAATTAAAGGAAAAAATCTGAATGGTTGTCAGGGAACACTTTTTCATTCAGAGAATCATAAACATATGGAATGGTGTGTCAGGCAAAGTTTCTGAGATAAGAAGGGAGTAATTACAAAATAGATTTATAACCTGAGGAATAAAGTACAGACAATAGAAAAAAAGATTTAAGTCAAATGATTTTTAAGTCTCATTAGAAAAAATGCTCATGAGAATCATATTTAATAGGTTATATCTAATTTGCTGAAGTTTCCCTTTTATTCTTTGGTCAGTAATGGAATATAAATAGACATACGTAAGTCATCCACTCATGCTCAGAGCTACCATGTACTTTTAATACATATCAGTATATCAAAATGCAAACATAGAAAATGAGATATGTTCTGTTGCTCTGTCCCGACTGAAATAAATTACTTGTTGATGTGAAGATATTGGATTCTCAAAGCATACAAATTTTTGATATTAAAAAATATGACAATCAGAGTGACTCTTCTGTAGTGAAGTGTAAAAATAAATAATCTCAATAGATAAATGCATTAAAAGGCAGACTCCAGGGCAAATAAAACCAGCAAACATATTTTCATGTGTGAAACAAGTAATTAGAGAAAAAAGTGATAGAAAACTGCAAACCAGAACATTTTCCCACTGTTATTTCAAAGTAGGAGGGGGAGTGGGAAGGACGTTGTTCAGGTTTTAATCCAATTTAAGGTGTTCAGGTAGGAGAAAAAACCTTTGTAGAACATATATGGTCCTCAGTCTCAGTAGTAACAGTGGGTTCACAGATTTCACAGTCTCTCATAATGTCCCAGTATATATAAAATTTTTGTTGACAAATTAAATAAAGCAAATTATATTTACATTAAGACTCCAAAGAGCTATGGAAAGAAATTAGTTTGACTTAATTAGTTAGAAATTAGGCCCAGTTATAACTCGTATACCTAACTGGCAAATGCCATTAGCGCTGTGCTTAGTGGACTGTTCATTTCTCTCAGTCATTCCTCTACTTAAGCTTTTCTCCCTTGGTCAGAAAATCAGAAAATAGAGACAGCATAATAAATAAATGAAAAGGAAATGTGCACATCTAAATCTCCTGCAAAATATATCCAAGTTCCTTTAATTTTTCCTAAGCTTTTCTGGCCAGAAATATATGTTTATGTGCTACACAGCTGCTGTACAATGAGGCTGTATCTCACTGCATCTTGGATGTGGAAGATCTACCACCAAAGTTCTGCATAAATGGGTCATATGTGGATGATAATGGCAAAGCAATCTTCTTGTTAATGTAGAAATTTTCCTACAATGTCTGTACACTGAGTACAGTGTACTAAAATCATCATATGTGAACTATGGCCATTTGTCCAGGACTCTGGGACACTGGGCATACCCATTGGAATTACCCCTTGCCCAGACAATAACTCAAGATATACTAGCCATACGTGGACAAGTTTGTAATTTTCTATCTAAAAAACTTTCTTTCTTCTAGAAATAGGTGAATACCAGACATTCAATATTTCTATTCTAAATAATTTCATATGCTGAGGATGAAGCAAGGTGAAGCCTAATAGAAGGCTACATGTCATAGTCCTTGAGAAGAAAAATATTCCTTTCATATTTCTGAGAGGAAAGAAATTGTCCAGTAAGGCAAGTTAAATCATGATAATGAGCAAAACTCCATGCTCTGTGGTTATAGATAGGAAAAGTTAGATTTAACAAAGACAGCATGAACACTGTCTGTAATAATAATAATAATAATGGCCCGTCTTCGCGAACGAAGAGCCGGGGAAGGTCCTTACCCGCATATGCAGACAAGG
>JAWWES010000168.1:32246449-32262698 GCA_035583135.1 Lophotriccus pileatus | reverse complement strand
ATCTGCCCGGGGAGGTCCCTGACCAGGACTCGAACCTGGGTCTCAACGGTAACAGCGCTGCGTCTTAACCACTAGACACTGTCTGTACCTATCACTAAAACATCATCAATCATAGCTATACCATAACTGTAAAAAATTCCATGCTTAAAACAGCATGGCAGGAATCAGAGACACTTATATTATCAAAATGTGACCAAACTTACTTCAACATTACCTCTCAAATGCGTCCAGCAAAACAGGAGACATATGTCAGCACTGCTTTTTTACAAGTAGTTAAGGGCAGAGGTCCAACTAGCAAATTATTGGATGTAATTTCCTTAGCATTTCTAAGACTTCATTAAGAAAAAGGATGAAACTCAGCCAAGGAAGCAGCACAGTTCAAACCTGTCTTGATTGTGCTCCACTTCATCAGTGCAGATTGAAACTTAAAACAAAAACACAAAAAAAAAAAAAAAAAAAAAAGGAAAAAAAAAGAAAAGGAAAGAAAAAAAAAAAAAAAAAAAAAAAAAAAAAAAAAAACAACAAAAAAAAAGAAAAATAAATAAAAAAAAACAAAAAGAAAGGAAAAAAAAGAAAAAAAAATGAAAAGAAAAATAGATGTGAAATGCCTTGCAGGAAGAAGATATTAGCACTACAATCAAGTCAAGCAAGCCATATTCACCACAGCCTTTCATCTGAATGGTCCTGCTGGACAGGAAATTGCTGTGGCTTTAGAAAAGAGTCTTCTCACTTTCACAATTATTGGATCGAGAGTAAAAATTTCTTAGGCAGCAATCTTAGATTTGACATCAATAGGAATTAAGAGCATGAAGTGCCTTTAAAATGTTACCCATAATCAATATTTTAAAAGGTTGCTGATGCCTTTTTTTGCAATTTTTTACATATATTTTGTCATAAAGACCAGTTTTAAGTTTTGCCATGAATATGCCATTTTAAACTTTGGCAGATACAAATGAATTACCTTAATTGAAAATAAAAATTACTATAATGACAATAAGAAGTGTGATTATCTGGAAATAGTATGAATATCTGTAAAACAGGTTCTAAAGGCAGAGGGCATGACTAAAAAGAAAAATGGTGCAATAAGACCATATGTTTTGCTAGTGAATGTGGAAATAAGAAGAGATTATGTGAATTTTGCTCTTCAGTAGAAGTCTCTTTCTTCAGATGGAAAGCCATGAGGCTAAATTTAGAACTCAACATTTAGCCAACTAACTTAACATTTAGCCAGCAAAGGACAGCAACATTTCCAGGCTTCAAACCTGAACAGCTGAAAGTCTTAAGAGTGGTTGAGAGTCAATTATCTCACTATTCCATTATTGATAGACATATTTCTGATATTTCAAATAAAATGAAAGGAAAAAATGTGAGTCATCCAGAAACTGGGAAGTAGAAATCAGAGTCCAGCCTCTAAATGTGATTAAGCTGTCAAGTGGAGCCGAATTACAAATGGAGCCGAATGGGCATCCCATTATCTTTGTCAGTCTTCAATATGGAAGTGGCATTTTGGTTGTGGTTTCTTTAGAAACGGTATGGTCAAATCCCTCTCTTAATATTACTGTTTCCTTAAACTTTTGTAAAATTGTACCAAATGCATACATTACTAAGTGTGATTCCATTAGAGGGTCTTTCTATCTTGGGGAGCCCATAGGAATGGTAATTTCCATATGTAAAGGTAGAACTTGCATGTTGGCACTGCCAGTTCCTATTTGCTCCAGGTCAGACTTATTACTGAGAGCTAAAATCCCACACGTGCCTGTGCAAAAGTATTTGGAAATCCTATTTCAGTTTGGCAGTGGGAGGGTTTGAGTATGCATCACAGAGCAGCTGTAACAATTGACTCTACCTGCACCTGTCTTGGCCCTTAGCTCTCTCAGTTCCCTCGGATGATCAAGCTGCCATCTTTCATGTGTTTTCACTTAAAGTAATATGAAAATACTTCCAGGTTTGATTTTTCCAGAGAAACATCAAAACAAACTGTAAAAATTGTGTCTGTATTCGGCATTGGAACATTTTATGACACAAAGGACCAAAACCCAGCATAATAAGGCAACAAAATGGGAGGCTAGCATGTAGAATGATAGTTAATTTAAGGCTCTTTCCATGGTACCTTCCACAGACAGACATAGCACTTCCACAGTTTTTTCTTTTCTATTATTATGTCAAAAATGCTTCTAATTTTGAAACTGTCATTAGTATGAAGAAACCAGATTTACACCAACTTCTGCATGGCTGCTTGACCAGTGCTCTGTAGTTCAGAATGAAAGATAGCAGACACTGGTAATCATCACTGAGTAGAATATTTAAACTGAAGGCAGAGCTGTGATGTGAATGGAGGCTAGGATTTAGCCTTAGCAAATAGCTTCATTGAAGGAAAAAAAAAAAAAGTGATGAAACAAAGTGATATTTATTCCTGGGTTGCAAAAGGAGGGCTGTTTGTGCCAAACAAAATGAGTGCTTGAACAAGACATATTCGGAGCCTAATGCATATGAATCATTTTGTTGCTCGATAACACACCCGTGCATGATGTTGTTAGTGTCACTCTAGGCATGTTATGGATTTACTGTATTACATACAATGCAATTATTGATTTACATAAGTATTGCTATTTTTCCCCAAATGTAACAGATTTTAGCTTGAAAGGACTATAAACTGAGAGACTTGCTATAGTTTAAAATTGGCAGCTGGTCGGGAGATGAATGCCAGGCAAAGTGAGTGTACAGGAGGTTCCTGCTGTTTCCTCAGGGAAGCGTCCCTGGGTGAGACATCTGCTGCTCAAACTTCACCACACATTTTATCAGGTGACACTCTGTCAATAGCTAATCCAAATTTCTTCTGTTGTAAAATGTTCTGATTAAATGAAAATATAATAACTTTCCATTTCCTATTAAAAATGTCAAATCTACTTGATTTCCTCTCCCAATGTTTTATTAATGAATGTATCTTTTCAATGGTATTGCAAGTCTTATGAACAGTAACTTTTCCATGCATATTCATAATTTTGTGGCATGAATCATAAAATTCAAACCCATACATGCACATTCTGTTCAAAATACTTGTTCTGCATTCACTACATCAGTATTTGAACTCTCAGTTTATTTATCTTCACAACAGCTCTTCTAGGTAAGGTACAATTAAAGAAGGTTCAATATGGGACTTAGAAAGCTAAAGCTGTTCTGTGTCCAGACTTCCACCCCTCCAGGTCCCCACCCTACCCCTCCCCAGTGCCTAATGCTGAGAGACTTTCTTCCCACAGTATGCTCCAGAATCCCAAATGGGATTCCCTAAAGCATATGTGGGAGTTAGGCTTCCACAGGCAGTGCCTCTGGAATTTTTTCTGTATGGCAGCACTGCTTCAGCAGAAGAGGTGAAGAATGTTCCCACCCAAAATAAGCTCTAGCCAGGAGATTAAATGACTCTTGAGAGGTGGGAAATGAAAGGCTGAATTTCCTCAGGAAGAGAGGAAAACTAAATCTGTGTTTCACATGTCCTGACAAGAGCCCCCACCACTGGACTATTGTATAAAGGGGACATGTCCTCTCTCTGTTTTTTAAAATAGCAACTGCAGCTGCATTTGGTGAGGTTTGGTCTTCTGTCTGCATACCAGATGGATCTCAGAACAAGATGGAATCTTCCAGTCACCCTAGGTGGATGACCCTCTAGTTTCTGTATTTTAGTAAGGGTTAAATATAAGATCTGTGACAGGTTCCTCAGTCCTATTAATTTGGGAACACCATAAAATCAAAAATGCAAGTACCCAAAGAACCTCTAAAGCTAGAATGCATGCATTGCAGGCATCTTGAGGGTAAAGAAGCAGCTAAGCAAGAGTTTTCAACAACATTGTTTTTGAATTAGATGTCTCATCTCTGTGAGAACTGGGGAAGAGCTAAGGTCACGAAGGGAGTCTGTGGCAAGACACCGAACTAGATCCAGAAATATTAGGTTCAGCTACTGGACTATTGTTTTATTTTACTTGCTTAACTATTAAAAATGTTTCTGTGGAAGAAGTACAGTTGAAAGAAGCAGTTGGTGATACATTCTACTCATTTTAGTGTGTTTTAGAAACACCGTTAGCATAAATCTTCTAGTGTGATTTGCACTTCACTTAATTTTATAAATATATAGACAAGCCTCAGTCTGCACATCAGAACCAGGAATGTTTTTGTATCAAGAACCTCAAATGAGAAAATCTGTAAATGAGTTGGCTGTTTTCTCATCTGTTCTGTGCCCCTCTTGCTGCCCCTTCTGCTGTCTAAGAGGAAACTGCTTTTTTTTTTCACTCTCCCAGGTTCTGTCTCACAACTGCTACCGCTTGACTGATGGATGGAGGGACTCAGTAGAAAGAAACACAACCTTAAATTTGTAACAGTCAGCAAATAAGCATAGCATAGCATAGCAAAACATTTTAAGAGGAAAAAACCCTCAGCAGCTGAAAATGGAAAGTGATTTTACTCTATAAAAAATTTCTTTACTCTGATCATGTCAGTTCCCTTTACAAAGCCTTCCACTCACTTTAGCTTGTATTTTGGGCATAGCTCAGCTCCTCATCTTTAAGTGTTTCCTTGTCTCTAGCCAAGGCCCTCTCTCCAATCTCTTATCATCTGCTCAGTTTGTTCAGTGTAGGCCCTTCTGAGTGTGCCTGCTATTCTTATTTTTGAGGATTTTTTTCCCTATGTTGCTTTCCAATTTCTTGAGTCGACTCACTCAGCCAACCTTTTCCAAGCCTTTTCTTAGTACATGTCTCACTACAGAATAGGAAGATACATCACTAAGGCAAAAGCCAAAATTTTCAGCTGGTGTTTATGAGACTAGCTTTATTAACTTAATGGGCTAGCTGAGGATCTGATCCCTCAAATTAAAGGAAGAAAAAAAAAAAAAAGCAGACACTATCCCTCTGTCCTCCCACAGTGTTCTGTTTTTTCTCTCAACTAATTCACTGAGGATAGTACTTGTATCACTTCCCTTGTCAGACACAGAGTTCAAAACTCTAAGCCACCAGCAAGTGACATACAAATATCATGTAAGACTTGCTCTCCTGACGTTCTCTTCTGAATGAATTGTTTACAAAATGTAAGAAATGCCTGTCGAAAGAAATCTTCTGTGAATCCTAATGGTACATTTTATATTATGAGTTTGATAGAACTATAATGGGAAAATATTGGATGACTCAACAACATGTCCTCTTTTCTGCTGGGCACTGTGAAATATGTTGCTACACATATTCCACTGACTACCACTTATACCTTGTATATGACTTCTTCAGCACTTCTATTGACTTCTACCTCTTCCATACAACCTGGTAGCTAGCACAAGTATGCAAGGAAGTGAATGAAGGTACAGGATTCATATTACTTCTGCAATTCAGAAGCACTACAGTGTATAAGACTCGTGGGCCCTTTGAATAATTTGTCCCATGTGCTCATGATGGAAGGCAAATCTCAGCTCAGATATGAAGATGACAGAGAACAGAGTGTTATGGAGTACACGGCTGACTTCAGTTATCTTTGATCACCTCAATTTCTGAATTCTAACATTTGGGGTGGTCAATTCAAACATACATCACCAATTTTATACTTCTTGTTGGACTGAAGCAGGTAAGGAAAGATCCTTATGTCTACTAAAATCAAAAGGAAATTGAAGTCAAACTCATTACCAACCTGATAATTAAGGTAACATCAGGAAGAAAAAGATGTTTTCTAGCCTTTGTGTAAATTTATTTTCTATTTCAGCTGCAAAACAAATAGAGGAAGGGTCAAATCACTCCCAGCTCTAAGTTGATATACAGCTGTCTCTTTAGTGCTACCGCATTTGCCCAAATTATTGGTAATAAGACAATGGATAATCTTCTCTTATTGAAAATATTAATGTTTAGATGATAACTAGAATATCTGCCTCAATAGCACAGGACTTCATGGAATATTCAAATCCCATTCAACATGGTACTGCTTGTTACATTAATTTAAAATAATTTTAATGATGATAATGCCACTTTTCTAGCTTAAATATTTCTCAAGCAATAAAACACCCATATGATCATTTTAAGAATTAGATTGCTTAACCTAAGGCTTTTTAGGTGTTTGTAACACTATTCTTTTAGCGCTGTTCTCAAATAGACTATGTGATTTTTATCAAACACACACCCACTCTCACCATCTGCTGGAAATTTATAAAAAGTATAAGCATGTTAAGGTAAATTTCCTCCATTTCTAAAAACTGAGAATTTAAATCAAGGACAAAAAAGATATCTTAGGACAGCTGTTTCAATTCTGAGGGTTTCTTTCATTTAATAAGATGCAGATAACCATCTAAAGCTACAATAGCACGCAAGACTGACACTAAACAACAGCAAGTTGGAAAGAGTTAGTGAAAGACATGATGGCCTTCCCAGCTGTGACCCCACTGCAGAGTAAAAACTGCCATGGTAAAAGATATCAACTCACTTCAGGAAAACTGGCAAGTGCTTCAAACCAGTATGTCAGAATGGTTGAGGTTTAGAAATCAGCTAGTTCAATTCCCTGCTGAAAGGTGGGTAAACTAAAGCAGGTTGCTCAGGGCCTTGTGAAATTGAGCTTGAATGTCTTCAAAGATGGGGACTCATGAGTTATCCAGGCAATCTGTCCAGTGTTTGACCATTTTCACAGTAAAGGTGTTTAAATAGATTATCCTGTATTTCACTTTGTGCCCATTGCCTCTTGTCCTTTTACTAGATGCCACTGAAAAGAGTATGGCTCAATCTTCTTTA
This sequence comes from Lophotriccus pileatus, assembly GCA_035583135.1. NCBI lineage: Eukaryota > Metazoa > Chordata > Aves > Passeriformes > Tyrannidae > Lophotriccus > Lophotriccus pileatus. The sequence continues at coordinate 32,255,955 of JAWWES010000168.1, read as the reverse complement.
TTCCCACTCAGCAAACTTTTGTACACATTGATAAGATCTGCCTTTTCCCCCAAGCTCTGGATTTTTCTTCTCTAGGCTGAACAGTTCCAGCTCTCTTGCTATGTAGGGGATAGCTCCTATCCCTTAATGTCTTTGTGACCCTTCACTAGATTTGTGCCAGTATGTCCAAGTCTTGGTTCTACTGGAGAGCCCAGAACTGAACACAGCAGTCCAGATTTTTCACCAATGCCAAATAATGGGCAAGGACCATCTTCATCAACATGCTGACAAAGCCCTTCCTAATGCAGCCCAGCATGCTGGTGACCTCCCTTGTCACAGGAATGCATTGCTGGCTCATGGTCAACTTGGTGCTCACTAGGGCCCCCAGAGCATTTTCTGCAAAGCTGTTTTCTAGCCAATTTTCCCCCTACCTGTACTGGTGCATGGGGTTGTTCTTGCCCAGGAACAGAGCTTTGTACTACCCCCTGCTGAACTTCACGAGGTTCCTGTCAGCCCGTTTCTCTCCTCTCTTCAGGTTCCTCTGACAAACAGCATACCACTTCCCACCTCAAACATGCTCAAGGTTTGAGCATCTGCGCCGTATCATCTAGGTAATTAATGAAGATTTTAAGCATTTTTAGTCCCAGTACTGACTACTGGGTGTGACCCTAATGACTGTTCTCCTCCTGACCTGTGGAATGCTGATCACATTCCTTCAAGCCCAGCAATAAAACCAGCTTTTGATCTACCTCACTGACCACTTCAGTCAGTCAATGAGGATGTTATGGGAAACAGTGTCAAAAGCTGCACCAGAGCTGAGATAAACAACATTCACCACTTTGCTCATTCACTGAGCAAGGCATCTTATTGTATAAGGCTATCAGCTTCAGTTCCCCCTCATAAATCCATGTTGACTACTCCCAGGCACCCTCTTGTCCTTAACAGGTTTGGCAACAGCTTCCATGTGATTTGCTCGATGGACTGAGGCAAACCTGATCAGCCCGTAGTTCCCCACACTCCTCTTCTTACCTTTCTTGAAGGTAGGAATGTAATTTCCTCCCTTCCCATCTTCAGAAACCTCCACCAATTTGCCATGGTCTTTCAAAGATATTAAGAATGTCCTTGTGTTTACATTAGTCACCTCCTTTAGCACTCTTGGGTGTAACCAATTAGGATCTGTAGACTTGAATACATTCAGACTGTTAAAGTGTTCCCCAACCTGATTCTCCTTTACAAAGAAGTCCTCATTTAGTCAGAATCCTGTGACACGGGATTCCCACTGAGGAGAGGAGCAGAGAAAGCATTAAGTAACTCTCCCATGTCCCATTCAATAACAAGCTCATATTTTTCCCTAGAGTTCATTTTACTGCTGTGGAACCTGAAAAAAACCTTTATTGCTGCCCTTCACATTCCTCCCAAGATTCAACTCCAAATGGGTTTTCAGTTTTCTAACACTACCCCTGAATTCTCAGATTCTATATATTTCTCCTGTCCTCCTATCATATTAGAGGTTCCTCCTCTTATGTGACAACTTTATGCATTCCATTATTTTCAGGAGTTCCTTGTTTATTTATGTAAGGAATAAACAGGCTGGTGTTTACAGTCTGTTTACAAAGATGCATTTCCCCCACTTGTGCAGGTGATTCCACCTCTCCCTACCAGTTCTCAATTCTCAAAGATGGTCCTGATAGTTATAAAAACCAAATCCCTTCTCTCAACAAACACCGCCTGACCAACCTGTTGTTAACTTCACACAGTGTGTTGTCTTCTCCTAAAATTCTTCACCCTTTCCAGCAGGATTGAGGACAAATTATTTGGGCTCAAATGGTTTTGGCACATCATGTGTCACAGATCCACGGAGTCACACTTAATACAAAAAAAAAAAAAAAAGGCAACAGAGATAATAGTCCAAGGATTGGACAAGCTTCAGCAGTCTCTGGGACATTCCAGATCTGAGCCCCTGGCAAACAGCAAGGCTCCCTAGGCAACAGGTCAGGCAGGCAAAGAAGGCCTTCATTCCCTGCAGCAGGCACTCGTACAATTTCATCACTCAGTGACTTTTCCTGGTACTCCTGTGTGGTGAAGGGTCTGAAGTCTCAGATGCTTTGTTGGACATTTCTTCAAGTCCCTTGTCTACTACCTGGGCATGAAATCTATTCTGTAGTTGCAGATGGAGTAGGAGCCTCTCCTGGTGCCAGTTATGACAAACTTCCAGCATTTGCCATCACAGTACTCTCCATTTCCCCATCTAGTAAGCACAGACCTTGCCTGTGCCTCCCTCAGTGCATTTTGGGAGTTGATGATCTTGCACCTGCAGGGCAGCTGACAGATGCTGCTAGAGCTTCCTTGAAGAGGCCACTCCAGTGAAGCTACCTTTCCCTGGCAGCAGGAGGCATCCTTAGTTTCTTCAAAAGATTCAGAGGAGTCATATACTGATCCCTGAAGATGTTTCCAGAAGATGTACAAGATTTAGAAGCAGAGATGGGACACTGCTGCACAATCTGCCTGTGTCTGTTGGCTGTGTCTGTTAGGTGTGCTCCAGACCACGGGGTGTGTTTCTGGGGTGCTGAGGTAAGACTGATGTGGGAAAACACATGGACAATTAGGGAAAAATAGGAAGTCTGGAACACAGATATCTGCTATTTCCAGTACAGTGTCTGGGCTTTTCCATGAAGGAAAGAGTGGTCGTGTGCTTCCTAATGCCCTAAAAGAGTAAGCAATGTCTCAAAGGCTAGGAGCTAGGAAGCATCTACCATAGAATTAAGCTTTGATCTGGACAAGTGTTTGTCTGGGTTTGAGAATATGGGTTTTGGTGCCCCAAAAAGAGGAGGTCTTAAGCAATGGATATTGGCTTGAATTTTTCATAAGGAAGCTGATCTGGCCGGTAACTGAGGATCTTGAGAGCTAAACTTGAACTGTGCTTGTGTACCTAAGATGAAGAAGAATCCTTCGAGATTTTTGTGACAACCTAGGTGTTGGAAAATCCATTTGTAATATGGCCTGAGCAGCTCAATGTCTACATTTTACAAAGATTAGTTTACACTGATAAACTTGGTGAGCCTTTCTATTGGTCTACTAAAAGTTGTTCTAATCCATATCCTTAAAATATCCAATTAACTGATCTCTAGATGCTGCAGAGTTGTTTCCCAGCACTTTTACCCCTTAGGTCTCCTTCTCAGAGACATAGTTCTTCCTATATTTATCCTGAGCCTGAAAGCTGAATATTCATTTAATTTTCTTTAAAAATCCCTTGGCTTCCTTGACATTTCCAGCAGATCAGTTATTATTTTTTTTCACTCATATAAGCACATACACTTTTCGCACTTGTAAGATTCTGCTCTTCCTCTTGTACAGCATGCATAGAACCTTAATTATCATGTGAATACATTGGTTTATGAATAACATGCATTTTTAACATCAGAATCATGCCCCACACTTGCTTTGTGCATGTAACTCAAGAAGAGATATTGTACTTTGAAGGTTTCAGGAAAAAGATAATATAGATACCATTTGTTTATTTAAAACGTCTTTTCAGTACAGACTAAGCAGTTCCAAACATTAATAATGAATATTTACCTAGAAAAATTAAAATGTAAGAACTCTATTGCCTGAAGGACAATATTAATTAGTAATAGTAGTCCATAACTTAGTTTCAAAAAATGCCTGCTCTTTTGTCTGAGTGTGTATGGAGTACAGTTGGTCAAATTAGGTCACTTCCTCTGGGGATTTGTAAATATCCAGATGTTATCTTTTTCACCTATGCAGCTAAGACTAATTTTAGGTAGTTTATTCCTTGTTCAAAGCCTCCAGTAAAGACAGAGAATGATCCTGGGATCCTCTAGGGTGTATTCTGATCTCTGTATGCCAGCTCTGCTGTAGAGGATGGGAGCTGTGTATTTGTATCTTAGAAGAGAATATAATCATTAGGCATTGTGTTTTAAAACCAAGCAGTAAATATTCATTTCAGCTGGAAGAGAATACATTTAAACTTGCTAAAAGGATTGTTTACAGAAGCTGTGGGAAAGAGTAGGTAGTATTTATTTTAATTATTTATTATTTTATTAATTTCCAAAGTGCAAATAAAAAATACAAGAGCTGTTTAAAAGCATAGGTTGTTTAGGACAAAAGTAATATTGACAAAAATGAATTTTTTTCTATTATTGAGATCTGTGAAGATTATTCTTTACTACCATACACAGTGTTGTGACTACTGGCAGCATTTATAACTCTCACAGGTAAACGTCAATCTTCTTGATTTTTAGAATAATGCTTGCAAATGTTCTCTTTGTGTGTGAGAACACCTGGCCTAATAGGTTCACAGGTGTATATTCTAGCAACTGCATAGGCAGGTGATAATGTTGAAAAAATATGTGCACAGCTGCTTTTAAGAACACAGACGAAGGCTTCCCCCATCTCAGATCCTCAACAGTTCATGCACTTCAGAAGGCCAGTATGTAAATCCCCTGAAATTAAAGGCTAAAAAAAGTCAGTCAGAAGAGAATTCTTAACTTCCTAGGATATGTGTTATGTTAACAATGAGCATTTTAAAAAGGACCAGTCTCCTATAAAGATAGGAGTCATGCCTGTTTTGAAGATGAATTTTTGCCTCTTCCTGATGGGTCTCTGCTAACAGCAAGAGATGGAGGAAACACATTTTTTTTCTAGCCATGTTAAAGTTTTCACTTTATTTGAAAACAAGTTTTTTTTGTTATTACACAAACAGGCAGATACAATATATGGCACCTCAGAACTGGGAAACTGATTTAGGGATAAAATTCCAACTGTTTCCTGAATTTGCATCAGCCTTTTAAAATACACTCTTTTAAAATACTACTCTTGTAGTTTAATCTGTTCTTGTGACAGTTACCTTTTTCAGCATTCACAACCTTGTTCGTGTTTTATACAATGTCAGATAGCAAGTGTCAAGAGAAATTTAAAATTATAGTTCATTTACTCTAGTTAAACATAAGGAAGCAAAAGCAATTACCAGAGCGAAATGATGGAATTAAAGATTCTTCTTGCAACCTAGTTAGGTATTTAGTGTTTGATGAGTGTTGCAAAAGATAAATATATTTTTCAGAGAGGACTGTATCAATCTACAATCATGAATGAAAGCCACTGAACATGATTTAGATATCAAATATAGGGTTTGCAAACAATTATCAGTCTTGGACCAGGAGACTAGAGTCAGAGAAGAGTATAATTTTTCTTTGTTCCTCAAAAGACATTTTTCTTTAAGTAGTAAATAATGTCTTACAAAGCAATTTAATATTTATTACTGAAAACATTATTAAACGAAAATGGAATTCTAAAGGAGATCCTGCAGGTGTTCTATGGAAGATATACCCAGAGTCATAGAATATTCTGAGTTTGAAGAGACCGACAAAGATCATTGAGTCCAACTCTTAAATGAATGGCCTGTACAGGGATCAAACCCATGACCTTGGTGTTATTAGTGCCATCCTCTAACCAACCATGCTAATCTCAGGCTCTCACATCATATAAAGAGACTAAATATATTCTTACTATGGGGATAAAAATTTAATTAGTTTAGTCTAATTAGCATCTTACTACATGATAGAAGTTGAAATTTAGTGGCTTGGCGATTCATTTTGATTGATCATAAAAAGTGAGCATAGACTTATTGTTGTGGTGACTAGTCTAACTAGTATGACTGTATGCCATGTGCATCTGTAATTTAATCTGTGATTCATACTATATGGCACATTACACATAACAAAATCTTTTTGATTGCTAAATATAGAGAACTTGGTTTTATCAAAGCCTTACTTACAAATATCAGATGCTCTATAAGAATGAGTTATAAACTCAATGCTTTCATTATTTTGACACAGCAAACTGAACAGTTAACTATATTCAGTTCAGGTTTACTGTGAGGTTATAGCAAGACAAATAGTTGTGCTGGCCTGGAAAAAAACATTGCAGAAGAACAGAGACTCAGCATTAAAAGTGAGGGGAGAGTGGTTTCCTGAAGGTTTTTTTTTCCTTATGAGTATTTCATGCTGCTTTTTACCAGTTTCCTTTGGGTTTCTGTTTCTTTGCCACTGACATTTGCAGGCAGAAGTAAGACATGGGCTTAACCCTCTCTCTCCGCTCACCTGTCCAGCTCCAACTCAAGAAAAATGCACCATAATGTGAATAAATTCAGGGGACCGTGCCCTCCTTACTGTTTTTCGTATCACCACATGTTCTGTCTAGTACCCACTCTCTCCTACTACACCACAGCATGGGGTAGCAACCAGGGCCAAGTCTCCCCATAGCCCCCCGTTCTACCCCTGTTGCTTGCTATATTCAGCTTCCATACTTTGGGTATGGAAAAAGGCAGGATGCCATGGTGTTCTTATGAAGCAGAAGACCTCTAGGAGTCAACATGTTTTGACCTGGTTTGAGGGAGAATTTACATACGTAAATTGTAATGTTACAATTCTTTTAAAAAATAGAATAAGCTCTCTCTAAGTGCCTGAGAAATTAAGAACAAGTAATATATGTCAGAGTGTAGTTGAGTATTAATGATATTTATAATATATTTGAGAAATATATACATGTATAATGACTTGTGGAAACTAGGAGTGGAATTAACATGCAAATATTTTTCAGCTTACACCTTTCTTTAATACATCTAAATTTATTTTATTTAAATAGCAACTGAAGCAAAGATGCTTTTGTTAATTTTTTTCTCTGTCTAGGGACACAGTTCTTTTTGTAGTGAGTTGTTACAACTTCTCATATCATAGAAGTCTATTTAGGCATGCATAAATGTACCTCCATCTCTGAATGTCTCCCTGTTTTTAGATGTGGCAAAAATGGACAGCTTTGAATATATTGATTATATTGAATATTTTGAAAGATCTAACTGCAGAGAAATGAAAGATCATTTTGAAATAGTGTGATAGTCACATTTTTACTCATGTAACCAATTTTTCTTCTTTCAAGATTTGAAATATAATTTGGTTTCCAATGTTGTAACTTGTTTTGTTTTAAATCTAGTCTTTGTTTTTCTATTAAAGACAGGAAAAATTATGACCAGCTATTTATACATATAGCATTACAGAAGAAAACGGGTCAAAAGACAGAGAAACATGGTAGAAAAAGATGATAAGTTCTGAGTTGTGTTAAATATACATAGCAGTATTATAAAAGTCGTATCATTGAATAGAAAGTGCCTTGCAGCCACTACCATCTGCCTGTATTGTTGTTGTTCATAAGGTTTAGTATTTTTTTCTGGGGTCTAGCCAGCCCATTTGTGTTTAATAATCTGCTGTCCTTTTATACTTTACTCAGCAATCATTCACATTCTGTTGCAATACCAGCAAAACTTAAAACAACTACTTCTCATGTTTAATTCATGTTGGGGTTATTCTCAGATGGTTTCAGAATGCGTCCATTCACTACAGCCTTCTTAAAACAGCCTTTGGATATACAAACTTACAGACTCTTACTCATTTTCCCATAAGGAAGCCTTCCACTGTACTGTATTTCCACTGCTTACAATGCAAATTAAGGAAAAAGGAAAAAAAAAAAAAGAGAGTAGGTTCTCATGCAGATGTTCTGCACCTCTTTTCCATGGCCTTCAAAATCAGTCCGCTAGCTAGTGCATAGTGAAATGTGTATTTAATGGAAACAAAGCTGTCCTTTTTTTCTAAGAAACGAAGCCCCACAATATTTCCTACCTCCTGTTATTATCCTAATACAAATCCACTGGTACAGATAAGTCTTTTCTGGGAACAGTAGAAACATGCAAAAAATACAGACCATTTTCTATTCAAAGGCATTTTGTTACGTTTTTTAAGATTAGGTGAACCCCACTTTTCCTCCCTTTTCTACTACTCAATTCAATCATACACAACAGATAATCAGATTAGGGTGTGAAAATTTTTCTCTAAGATTCACCTAATTTTTTTAAAAATGAATGAAAATAAATTAAATAAATAGGAGTTTGGAATCTAATTCTTGTCTGTGAAATAAGAAAATTCCCAGGAAGTGTTTGCATGGGACATACATTCCTGGGATGGAAAACTATTTCTGTGGAAGAAAGTGTGGTAGTGCAGTGTCTGGCACCAAGAACTTCTGACAGAAAACAGTGATGAAAGCTCAGATCCATTTTACATTTTCCATTTTACACAGAGCCTCTATGGCTCTGTGATTGTTTTTATGTAAGTTGGAGAGATCACTATCTGTGCAAACACTTTGAATAGTTAGAACATGGAAGTTCTCTTTTCTATATATACATATATATGAAAGACAAGTTCAATGATCCATGAAACAATGTGCTAATATCAAGAATTCACATGTGATTTGGGCCATATTTTCATCTTCGTGCACCTCCAATTTTGAAAGCAATTTTACCCTGAAAAGAAAGCAAACCTACAAAATATATACATCTCAGTTACAGCCAGAAAAACCTTACAGTAAAACGGCTTTTTTCAGTTTTAGCTAAAATTGTCATAATCGTTGCAAAATAATTTCTACAGCTTATTTTAACTCTCTTTCATTTTCTTTCCTCTTTGTAATTGTTGATTATTGCTTTCTGTTTGCAGCTGGAATTGTCTAGATGTTCAGTCCTTCTTTTATAGATTTTTTCATTCAATACCTGAATATATTTGTGGACTTAAAAAATAACAACAACAAAAATATAAATATAAATACTAAAAATATAATAACTGCATATATATAAAAGTTGGAAAGAATGGAATATCTTTTATCTTTTTCCAAAAATCTGCTGCTGTAGTAAAAGCATTGTTTATTTTCAAAATGTAAGATATTTATGTTGGTTAAAATTGTATTTAGAATAATTTACTATCAAGAAATAGTTCTTTGAAATGATGTAGCTTGAAATTATTGAAACGGAGTGTTTAGAAGGGTGGAAAAGGAGAAAAGAAAATTGAAAAATCTTGGGGAGATAACTGCATATCTCAGGACATACACCTTTCTGGATGAAACTAGGGAGAATTTTCCATACTGGCAAATTATTTTATTGTGTGCTACCGCAAGGTTTCTTATACCTCTCTTGAAACACTTGGAATTCTTCATGGTCAGAACCAGAACAATGGACTAAACCTGGTCTGGACACCTGATATTTCTAGCAAAGACTTTAAGGTTCCCATGTTTTAGAAACAACTGGGCAACAGCAAGGGCTAAAACCTGATAAAGGCATTGAACCTTGGTAGGTGTATGGCTATCATAGCTTTCTGTCAAAAACATTCTCACCACTGTTCCACCAGCAGCAGAAGCAAGAGTAAAGCCACTACTGCAGTTACAGGTCCAGTATTTCCTTGTTAATAGCAACCTTGCTCTGAGCTATACTGTGGTTAAAATAGGCTATAGTAGCGAAGCCATTAATAACATTACAACACTCCTTGCAATGATGGAACAGTATTCCCATGTTGTCGGGGTTTTGGAAGTTTGTAAACTCGTCTAGCATTGGTTCCTTGTATTGCCATGGTTATTATATTGTCTCATTGCATTGGCCAGCTGAATAGCCAATCGCATCCTTCCCCCCGCAGCCT
>JAWWES010000168.1:32227169-32246349 GCA_035583135.1 Lophotriccus pileatus | reverse complement strand
CCTCATGCTGCAGATGGGGTTGTTTCTGCTCCTCAACAATCTTCTACAGGTGGCAGGGATGTAAATTTCAGTCTTTTCCCTGCTGAAGGGAGAGAGAGGGAGAGAGGAGGAGAAGGAGCTGTCTCTTCCCCCCCTTCTGACTTACTCTCTCCGCTTGTTGTTGCTGCTGCCAGATTCTGACCTTGAAGACTCTGTTATCTCTCCAGCTGCAGTTTCTAAGTTTCTTTTGTAAAGTCCTTTTAAGTCTTTTTTTTTCTTCACTCTGTTACATGTCTGGATGAAGGGGGGTTTCACTGTTGCCTCTGCCCCCGGCCCAGGGCCGGGGGAGGAGGGAGGCCCTAGCCCCCCACCTGGGGGCTTGCCACCACCTCCTACATGGCTTCTCGATTTCAACTGCACAACTCACCTTCTCTTATGTTTTCTTAAAGATGTAACTGGCAAAATGCGTTACCAGAACTTCTGATTGGTTTGGTCCCGGAAATTCACCTGGACAAACCACTCACAGTCTCCCAGGGAGGGGGGACCCTTCCTAACCCACGACAATGATTTTGTCCATAGCTTTTCTAAAATAAACGTCTTAAAAATTTGTCACATTTAGACATAAATTTGAGATTAGCATTAACTATTATTCCAAAGCAAGCACACCAAATATACTTTCCTTTCAAAAATGACAGTCTTAAAGATATGTATGTGCTGCATTATCTATCAGAACAAACAAAAACCTTTTGTCAATTTCTAAGTTTCTGATTTCTGATTAAAATTATAGTATGTTCATCTAATTGCCTTAATAAAGAAATATATTTAAAATTATATTATTTTAACTTTTCAAAACACAGTTTTATGCAGAAGATTGTGGGATTTATGGTTTCTAGCATTTTTGAGGCAGAATCAGCTAAATTGTTTTGATTCAACTCAATTTCATTTTTTTTCCTTTAAAAGGAAAGCAAAATGGAATACAGTGCTATGTTTTTCTTGAGCATGAGCTCTGATACAAGATTTAAACAATCTAGCATATGAACTTTGAGATTATCTGTACAAATAATAGAATGTTAGATTAGAGCAAGGGCTAAAAGATATGTAGCTTATATATTAAGTCAGTGATTTAAAGTTCACTATGCCTGAACATAAAGAAATTTAGCAGCATATGGTAAGGTAATAATTGTATGCCATATATTTTGTTAAGATGGCTTAACAATTAAATTATTTCAAATGCAATATATATTTTTGACATGATAAAATAATTTGAAAGATGTCAACTTGAATCACACAACAGTGATTATTTACTAATGTAAGATAGAGTCACTTTGATTCTAATAAGAAAATGCCTGGCCTGAAGTCACACCTTCATACGCATCTAATGGTGCTCTCATTTTATCGTATTTTAAAAATCCACACCTCATATTTTCTGTTTCCTTATATGGATGGTGTTAATGACACACATAGTAAACCTTCTATTAGCTTTGTACTTCAATAGAATTTGTTTAGTTTCAGCTGTCAAACAATATGGAGGGAAAAAAATCCACTTTTTTGATAACCCCAGGATTTGAAATGCATTATCAGTGTGACAGCAGTAAATGTTTTCCAAACAATCTTATTTATGGGCCATGTTCTTTCTTGGTGTAAACACAAATCTGAGCAGCATGTGAATTCCCTCATTTGTTTGCCATAAATTGTACATGTTACTGATGCAAGATTTATTATGTAAGAGTAGTTGAGTAAACCAGAATTGGCACTGTTGATATACAACATTTTACCTCCAGCTCCCTTACTGAGATCTGGCTGGAGCTGGTGCTATCTGAGAGACATTACCAGCTGGTGACTGTTCAGTAATCAATTCTGCAGAAATAATAATATAAATCATAGAGTAATAGAATATGCTGAGTTGGAAGAGACCCATGAGGATCATCGAGTCCAACTCTTGGCCCTATGCAGGATACCCCAAGAATCACACCATGTGCCTGAGAGCATTGTTCAAATGCTTCTTGAACTCTGTCAGGCTTGGTGTTGTGACCACTTCCCTGGGGAGCCTGTTCCAGTGCCCAGCCGCTTTCTGAGTGAAAAACTTTTTCATGATATCCAACCTAAACCTCCCTGACTCAGATTCATGCTATTCCCTTGAGTCCTGTCACTGGTCACAAGAGTGAAGAGATCAGTACCTGCCCCCCCTCTTCCCCTCCCGAGGAATTTGTAGACTGCAATGAGGTCTCTCCTCAGTCTCCTTCAGGCTGAACACACCAAGTGCCCTCAGCTGCTCCTCATACAGCTTCCCCTCAAGGCCCTTCACCATCTTCATTGCCCTCCTTTGCACACTCTCTTTTTCTTATATTGTGGCAATCAGAAGTGCACACAATATTCAAAGTGAGGCCACATCAGTGCAGAGCAGAGCAGGGCAAGTCTAAACAACGTCAAAAAGTATATTCTAGTCCATCTTCTAATGGAGGCTTACCTTAAACATATAACATGCAAGGATGTAAAGCTAGGAATGAGAACTGACTTCTCATCCCTGGAATGGATTCTACTACAGGATCCTTACAGTAGAGGAAGGCCCTGTTTATACCCTAACTCTGAGAAAAAGCTGCTGTTTTCACTGAGTTGTTCATTATTGAGACTGCTAAGATTTTTTTCATCTTCCTATACATTTATTAACTTTTCTTACAAACAAAATTTCTGTGGAAATTAGTCACTGAAATGTCCCCCTTCTCTCCCAACATGTTTTGCACATCTGCACTCCGTTTACAGAATGCTTGGCCATTTTACACTGTGATTGTTCCATTCAGCTCTATTGATTTCTGAAAAAAAATATTACCAATTCTTTAGATAGGCATAATGTGCAAAATCAATATTTTACTATTCTTGATTTGCCTTTTTAATATGATGTTTTATTTCTTCTTATGGCATTTTTAAAATCCTCACCATGATGGTGCCTGAGAATCTGATATTACATTAACCACGTTATATATATGTATATATATAAGTATATATGTATACAAAATCAGAAAAACTATTTCACATTAATATATTACCCAAATCAGAAAGTCAGATATGATTTTACCAGAGCAATATGTTAATATTGGAGGATTGTGAATTTTTTTCTAAATAGTAAAGTCCATCTGTCCTTATCCTATGAAGATATTCAATAGTGAGAAAATGTGATTTTTCCAACTGCATATGCCTGGTTCAGATGAGACTGATGCATCCTCTGCTCCATTAGAGTAGCTGAGTACTTGAACATGAAGAAATTCAGATATGTGTCAGTAGTTTTGCAGCTTTGTAAAGGATTGATAGAGTTTCTGATGCAGAATCTGGCCCTAAAGGCATCTTTCAAGTACAAATCCCCAACTGCACTACAGAGCCTTTTGCTTAAAAGAGTGCGCATCGTTACTCCTAGAATAACTACACTCAGGTTCACTTTAAGCTATAGAAAAGCCCATCAGCGACCAAGGTCCCAAACTGGCAGTATGAGTTGTACTTTGTTTTTATTTCATATTTGTCTTTTGTACGTTTTGTATGCATTTCATATTCAACTTTAAATATACATATAAATTCCACTGAATCAACTTTGTTTTGAATAGAAATGTATTTAAACCCAAGTTTGATATTTTCCTGAGGTGGTAGATATATATTTTCAAACATTTTCTGAACCTTGTTACTTTTAGCTGTTTTATGTTAAGTCTAACAGAAATGCTGACTCCTAAGGGCTAAGCAAATGCATAGTGCATCACATACAATTATTTGAAATTCCTGTCTGGAAAAAGCAGTGGCTGCTCCGGTGTGCCAGTGGGAAGTGCCAAGGTTGCTCTTCTGGGATGGCTGCACTGTCACCGCCAAGAATGGTGTGTTCCTTAGGCTCTTGGGCTCTGTGTCCACTCAGCTGTATTCAAAAATCATACCTCCAGCCTTCACCATGTTAGTAGAAAGTATTTCTAATTTCGTAGGCTTCAGATGGACTGCAACCAAAGAGAAACAAGAGGGCAGCTGTCACTCATCCCAAATTCAAACTCATAATGTGTATTATACAAAGAGATTGCAGATATTGTGAGGTTATACCCCACACAACCTTTCTCTTGTTTTTGTTTGCTTTTTTCCATCTGACTGAAAACTAGCCTTTTTAAGCAAAAATGTGGAAAATGTATTTATTTTTTCCTTCCTTGCATTTGAAAAATCTGTTCTAAAGGTTGCTTTCATCATGTAGATTTAATAATTCTGGATGGAAGAGCATGCTCATGACAGGTCTGTATTTTCTTGGACATATTGCATTTGATTCCGAGAGCAGTTTTCAGATTTTTTAAATGGAATTCTGTGGAGTTTGAGCGTTTGTTTTTCATTATGTTAAACATAGAGCATCCATATGTTGCTTTCCTTTGGGATCTTGAAGAAAACATACAGTCATTTAAATCTGGGCTATTTTATCCCTGCAGTTCTAAATTCCTGTAGAAGATGACTTCTGCCTTATATGATGTATTTTTCTCTCTCAGTTGTTCCAAATGCATGTTCTAATTCCTTTTCTTCATTATACTTTGTATGACAAAGTTGGTGCAGGTAAGTAAGTGTGCGTGGAATATAAAACAGGCTCTTACGTCCTATGGTGCACTGTATAACTCAAAATCTTGACCAGGGTGCTCAGGTCATATCCCTGGTTCATGACCTTCAGGTTGGTAGACCATGATAGAAAGTATAATAGCTGGCTTCTATGGTGTAATCTTTATTGTAGGAATAATACATGAGATCTCACACTCTTCTATCAGTTGCAAATGTTCTTGTAGCTCATTGTACAATATGTCAGATGAAATGGATTTCATGATCTTTTGTATAATGCATATGTTCCAATAGTAATTTCAAACCTAATTTATTTCCTTGGAAAATCATTCATCTTTTGGGTGCCATTTTTAACCATCTTAATTTCCTATTATACAAGCATAGGGGGTAAATTCTTTACTCTGATATACACGTCCCACTCCCACTGGATTTTGCACAAGTTTTGCACTATCTAAGGGGAAAACTCAGCTTAGGAGTATTTTTACTTTATCACTACCATACAGGCCCTTTTTCTGTTCAAAACCTAGTAGTTATTTGGCAGTTGTGTTTCATTTCAGTCTTGCTGCTATAAATAGAAATGCTTTTAAAGATATAATTTTTTCCAGATAATGTATCTCTGTAAATGACGAAGTTGACTTTGTGTCTATCAAAATACCTGTATAAGTTATTGGGAATTTTAACATCAGTTGCAAGTGTGTCACTGAGAGTAGTTATTGCATTTTTGTTTTTTTTTTTTTTTTTTTTTTTTTTTACTGTTGTTGTTGTTGTAGGATGATGAGTGTAGAAAGCGAAGAAAAAGGAACCTGACGCATTTCATTGTCTGCAAACTCCAAAGAACTCCTAAAACCATGGGCACAGTTGTTCTTACACTTTTGCCTTTAATAGGAAAGGTAAGAGAATAAGGGATTAAGGTAGTCAAAAGAGCTTTTAAAAAGTATATTTCATTGGGAAGAGTGGCATGCTGGCAAGAGCAAGCATATTAAGCTGCAGGGCATTGTTAAGTAGAATAAATCTTTGGGCCAAGGGCAATATAGAAATGACTGTGCTGGAAATTCCTTTTTTCTCTTAGAAAAGTGGTTTTTCAGAAAGCAATGTAATTGGCAAGTTTAAATACCTCTGACATACAGTAGGATCAGTTTACCCATTTGTTCTGGGAACTACACAGTAATATTTCAATCTCAGCCCTCTTTCTTGTTAAGGAAGTATGAGCTGAGTATGTCTCTAAGGTGTAAGAGTCACAGTGCAGTCACCTTCCCTTAGACTATGAAGTAATGTCTGTCATACGTATCTACAGTTCTATGCTCCACACTGTCCTCTGCAATATTCTAGTACTTTTAATCATCAATATGGTAAATGAAAGTCCATCTACAGGAGCCTGTTTTAGTAATAACATGGAATGAAATGATTCAAAGTATCAATGAAATAATTAAAGAGGCTTTGGGTTTCTCTTTCAACCAATATATTGGATACCGCACAATAATTCTCTATATCTTTCTGGAAATCACAGTAAAGGAAAAAAGGTCAGAAAGTATTTCAGAAATAATTCCTAATCCAGGAATGTAGAAGACTGCATAGGTTAAAACACCCCACATAATTAAACAAGCCAAAAAAATCTTTGTAGTAAAAATCTTTTAGTAAAAAATAATCTTTGCCCATATATCAAGTGGGAAAAAATATACGAAATTATGAAAATAAAAGTCTGAAACACAATCTAAAGAAAAGTATAGTCCATAAAAAAAGGTGAATGATACCCACAAGCACCAGTTCATGAAAGCTGGTGTCTCCATAGGTGTCTCCTTAGAAATAAACAAATAATTTTTTAAATCTCTGATTTTAAATATTTTTGTACTTTTGAATATTGATTCACATTAATTCTAGCCGAGACGATGGTGACACTTCTTAGCAAGTGTTGGTACTGATGCCTAAACTGTAGATATCTATCACAAGGTTTACAGGCTGAAGGTGGCAAGTAATAAATGCCAGACACAGGAGTTTATGTATAGACACTGGTAGTTTCTCTGGAGGAGGTACTGGCTGGGACAGCCCTAAAAATTTCTCTACCTGCTGGAAACATATGAGGGAACAAGTTTTAAAATACCTCATGACACGGTAACCTGATGGTCAGGAACATGGCTGAAAGAATTAGATATACTGAAGTAGATTTGTTCCCAGTGCAGTGCTTAAGTTCTATGTCAATTTTAGTATTTCTGCCTCAATATTATAATACAGAGCTACACTTCTTTGGATAAACCACATTAAAATCCCTTCCCACTCTTTCCTGGTAAAGAAATCAAGGTAATTTTGAAAGGCCCAGAATCGTTTTTCTTTTCCTTTTTTAAGCACTTAGGTATATAATTGTTAATAATATCTAGAATCCTAGACAACATAAGCAGTATCATATACATCTGTTTTTTTCAGCTTGTAAGCTGAATATGTTCTGGTTTATCCCTGTCTTTTCAATGCCTGAAGATGTGAAGGAAAGTATGATAGTAGTACTGATTTGTTCATATTTTTCACAGTTTAGGTAAATTGAAACTATACTGAGTCATAGCATAGTCAATCAGAGGGTGAAATATCACAAGTGTTCTTTTCCAACTAGACACTTTGTGCACCTCTGGAGTCTTCTATTTTGCATTAACACAGTCTGAACAGTTATTTGGATGTATAACAGTTAACTGCTCCTTGAGGATCTACTCTGTGATCACTGATCTGTATATCTGTGAAAGGACAACTTTTCTACATGGATTCTTCTTAAGTTTGACAAGTACACAGCAAAACTCACGTGTTACATGTCTTACTGACAGGAAATTCTCTTCGTCTCTAACAGTTACCAGTGTCTCTTGAATCTTTGTAGCTCTTGGACTCAGAAGATACAGGAAAGAATCCTATTCAGTTTGTGTGAATTCCGCTCACACATGCACATTTATAAGGAGTGAAAAAGGAAGGACAACTTCCATTATATATATACATGAAGAGTTTCAGTTTGCCAATATATTTTGGAATATTTCCCAAACTGGAAATTGCAGTGTTCACCATGATCCTTAAATAAATGAAGGAATTATTTTGACAATTTCACTGCTGCATAGTATAAGTACCTGTCATTGGTGTTACTATTACAGATCACAGATTAAGATGTTCTTTGCATGTACCTAAATAAGAACAACAAACAGTGGTAAATTAAAAATATGCTGTTCCTTTACATGATATCCAAGGAAAAATACATGATACCCCAAAAATAACACCATTTTTCCACCCTCCCCAGGCAGCAATGCAGATATTTAAAACTGATTTAGTCAGATAATTAAAAAAAAAAAAAAAAAAAAAAAGTAGCATATAATTTTAAACATTACATTGCTGGATTTATGTTTTTGAAAGCAACCTGTATAATTCAGTGACACATATACATTGCTACCTATATGGATAAGGTGTTAGAATATCATGGAGTTAATTAATGGGGTTTTGTGAAATTTTCCTTTTTTTAGCAAAGCTGTTCTGCTAGCTATGCCTGCCCATGTGAAAATACTACTGTAAAGCTATGTCATGGAATTATATTCAATTTTTTTTATACCTTTCAGGGCATCTACATGGCATAATTAGGCAGTACTCTTCTGTGATTCCTCACATTCCTCTTCCTGATGGCAATGGTTCATCACCAGCTGCTGCACAACTACAATTGCCTTCCTCTCAGCACTGTTTACTTTTGATTCTTCCTGGATGTGATACATTTTGTTTTATGTTGTGTCACTTGTTATACTTACATAATGTACTTAAGTATTGTTTAGATTGACACAGTGTTAGTTCTAAAATTGAAAATAAAATGTCATTATTGGATAGAACAGCTGTTTTCATGCACATCATTTTCTGAGCTTCAGTTTATTAATCAGGCTAAGCGGGAGTTTTGTATAAATTGTAGTATTTTTTCTTGAAGTATTCTATGGG
Organism: Lophotriccus pileatus; assembly: GCA_035583135.1. Lineage (NCBI taxonomy): Eukaryota > Metazoa > Chordata > Aves > Passeriformes > Tyrannidae > Lophotriccus > Lophotriccus pileatus. The sequence goes on along the minus strand of JAWWES010000168.1, from coordinate 32,237,874 downwards.
CTTTAGATTTCCATCATAACAGAATTGAATAGTGTAATATAGCAGAAATGTTTGATGTGATTAAAAGCTGTTTATTCTGGGTTTGTAATTGATTTAATTGTAACATCTAGAGGGCTGCAATTTTGAAAAGTTTCAGCCCTGATTGCCTATTATTCACATGACAATGCTGAAATAAAATGACACTATAGGAAATGAAAACATAACGAATAACCCCAGTGGTTCAATAACATTCTGAAAGAAAATCAGTAGATGTTCTGCGGAAATCACCTATAGAAATAGCAGAAAAAAACACCCATGTTTTAAATCAGCTTTTGTAAAAACCTGCTAAAAATTGACTCTCCCTGAAACTGTCATAATGTTGCTCATCTAGTGAAGCTGTTTGGATTGTCTTCTATAACATTAAATAATTCCTGCTTGTGAAGTCCAAACAAACATTAGGAAAAAAGTCTTATTATCTCTGCTGACCCTAGATCCCACCCAACCTTTATGTCTCTCCATGTAAAAGTCAAATATAAAATTCATCAAATTCACTTGGAATCTAGGAATGCTGAGATTCAACCCTAGAAAAATTTTATCTGGTCCTTGATCCCACACAAAGCCTGGGTGGTTTTAACTGGCTTTGCAAAATATTTGGAAGCTCTTCTTACAAACTGAATTTATAGAGTAGGGAAGCCCTGGATACAGTATGGTTCAACACATGCTCACTAACTGCATCATGCACAGTATGTCCCCACTAATTCTTATAAAGAGGAAAAAAGGAAATATTCAATTTATTTACAGTGATGATTATATACAATAATGTTATATACAAATGATGATTATTTACCAGTCTTATTCCTCTATGAACAAAAAGTTAATTCTAGGGGTTTTACATAATACTATGAATATTTGTGTTGCGTTCTGAGTTAGTGAACATTAGGGTATACTCTACCTTTGATGTTGAAATAATACGAAAGAGTTATAATGGCTCATCTTTTAGTGTTATGTATTACATACATTTCAATTGACACATGAAGGACCTAAATTTAAATTCTAAAATTAAAACTTCCAAATTTCAGCTGTTAGGCAATATCTATTTCTTCCTCTGTTGTTACACGGATGTAATTGTAAGTTTTGTGTATGTAATTGGGCTTTATGTAATTGTGACATAATATTTATAAAGGCCAGTGAATTCCATTGACACACTACTTTGGAGTAGGCCTTGAACTTGCATAGTTATGGATTTTACATAATTCCTTTTTAGTTGTTAGGATCACATAAAACCTTTACTCATAATAATATTTTCTTTTATTTTTCCCACCTAACTTTCATAGAATTATAGAAAGACTTGGGTTGGGAGAGACCTTAAAAATCATCTTGGGTTGGGAGAGACCTTAAAGATCATCTTGTTCCAAAAGTCCCACCATGGGTAGGGATTCCACCCACCAGATCAGGTTGCTCAAGGCCCCATCCAACTTAGCCTTGAACACTTCCAGGGATGGGGCATCCACAAGTTTATTGACTTAAAAGCAATTATCATTTTCACCAATGGTTAGAATCAGTTAGTGTTTTTCAGAGCTGATTAGATCGCTGTAACTGGATCTTTGACAACGTGTGGGTTTCTTGAACGTTGTTACATGTAGTCAACCTAATCTTCAAAGAGAAAATAATTTTCTGCTTCTAATTGACATTAGGAGGTGGTATGTTACATTTGTTTTTACTTGACTAATTCAGTGAAATATTTCCTGAAAAAAAATCAAAAAATTCTTTACAGGTGACACTGGATTAAACATTTGCTGCTGTTTCATCAGAGTTAAATGATTTGTGTAGCTGTTTCATGGAGCAGGTCTAATTCTTTCATTCTTTGGAACAAGCACTTAAAAATTTAAAACAGCACTGTTCTTTCATTGAAAGTTATTTTATAGTCTTTAACAGGGAAAATGAGCTATTAGATTTCCATATCACCCAAAGAAGAAGCAAAATGTATCTCTAAACAGACTTCTGTACATAAGCAACATAACTTAAAAATTTAGTATTTATTTTTTAATGTTTACTGATGAGGTTTAAAGTATTCATGAGTTAAAAGGGAAGGCAGAGAACTGTCAAGGAAATTGAGACTAAAGCTACTCTGCTTTATTTCTGTACTGATTATTCTGAAAAGGGAATCTTTGCTGGAATAGCAATACTACCAAGGGAAGGGCAGTTGGTCAAAAAAAGGAAAGCACAAAAATTCTCATTGAAATGAAAGTTGCATATCGCTACGTATACTCTGCAGTCTCAAATCACAAATGAAGTTTACAATATAAAGAAATAAATATAACAGAATGTAAGATTTAACAAATTCTTTTGGAAATGTGATCTTTAGTACCATAAAACCTGTATAACTAATTTTGAACTTGACTAGTTTTTTTATTGAGAAGCTCTGAATCGTTTAAAACGTTGTATCTCATTATGTCACTACCACTATGCATTTTGCTATGCATTGCTAAGAATAAAAAACATAATTAATTTAACATTCCTGAGCAAAGTTCAAGTGGGTCTTACAGAGTTTTTGAACACTTGGAAATGTTCAGAAATAGCCAAGAGAGGTGGGGTTACTCAGCCTGAAGAAGACTTTGGGGAGACCTTACAGCAGCCTTCCAGTACTTAAAGGGACCTAGAAGAGAGCTGGAGAAGGATTTTTGACAAGGCCATGTACTGATAGGACAAAGGGGAATGGCTGTAAACCAGATTTAGGTTAGTAGGAAGAAATTCTGCTCTTTGAGGGTGGTGGGGCCCTGGAAGAGGTTGTCTCAAGAAGCTGTGAATTCCTCATCTCTGAATCCATTGTTGTAAAGTAGAAGAGAACAAGGTGGAACAACAGATGTCTATTCAAATATGATCCTATTCTACAAGCATAGACTTTCCTTTGCACACAAACATACTACAGATGATGTGTTAAAATTTTCTGATTATCATCCTACTCTTTTTTTCCCCATACCCTAGAGTAAAATCATCTGCTCATTTTGGCTAGTTATTAATTTATGTAATGAAAAACTCATACCAAAAAGAAGAAAATATCCACCCTTCCTTTAGGCTAACAGAAGCCTAAAATAAAATATCCTCCCTTCCTTTAGGCTAATGACAGGCTAACAGAATGCCTTGTTTTACAAAAAGTACCTGCCACGTGATATTTTTAACGTCATTTTGAGCAATTCTCAGCTGGTCATTGCCTTCAACAGAATTTGACAATGAAGTTGATATCTGGACTTGTGGTTACAGCAGAGAAACTATAAGAAACTGGACTAGGAGGTGCTTCTTCTGCAAGAAAACTTGCTTCTTAGGGCCCAAAGCTGCATAGGCAATTTTTAATACTCAAGCTGTTTCTCAAAGACCTGAGACTTTTATCTCTCTGTGTAAAGTTTTCTGTGTCTTATGACTATGATAATTAATTTTGAGTCCTTCAGATGTGACTGAATTTTTGGTTTTGCTTGTTAGAAAAAAAAATATTTGTGGCAGAAATAGAAGATAATAAAATGGCCTAGAAGGATGAGCATCCTTTTCCTTCACACAATATACCAAACTGTGCCTTCTGATGTACACAAAGTGAATTATTACAGTGAGGATTAACTAAGATACCTAATCTCAGGTAGGGTCTAGTGTACCCTTTGGGAAGTCATTTACATTCTCCTAGGAAGCTCTACAATAATCTAAAGAGGTCATACTAAGTCTTACTAAATAAGATTTTGAGAGTGTTATTTATGAATAACATTCTTAAGCTGGCCCTGTAGGTCTAAAAAGACTTATGAGTCTTTCTGCAGGATCAGAAAGTGAACTGGTCTTCTTTAAAAAAGAGGAGGGAAGATAGCTGTTTTTGGGAGGCTATGTCAAGTAATTGCCATTGTACTTTCTCAATATAACAGGGTTTTATCATAACAAGAGTCACTGTCTCTTTAAACTATATTGGACACAAATCCCCTGGGGGCTACTCAAAAGAAAAACACCTTGAGATGTTCCTGGGCCATGGAGAAGAAGACATGGGGATAGGGGAAATATGGACTTAATGGGACATTAGAAAATGTCAAATGTTACCTTTTTTTTAAGATACATCATACAGTAGGGAGAAAAATTTTAGGACTTGGTTCTACTTGAAAAGACATGGAACAGAAACATACCTTTTTGTATTCTGTGTACACTGCTTCAAAGAAATATTTGAATTCATCTCTAATTTATTTTTTCCAGAGTGATTTGCAAGAACTTTTGTCTGAGATTAAAAAGAGTAACAATGAAGGAGTTATTTGAGCATTTCAAATTAGTACATATACCATTCCCATGTCATTTTGCTAAAAAGTTTCCTTGTGTAACTGGAAATGTAGTACACTTGGAAAAGAGGACAGTAACTGCTTCTTATCAGTGAAGTAAGGTATTTTAATCTTTACCAGTTCGTTTTGTGTTCATATGACGTGTAACAGTATGGGAATTACACTGCCACTGCTAATACTGAAATTTAGAGTTGCAGAATTTCTTTACTGTGGTTTATTGTCCACCTACACACCGAAGTACTTACTATTAAGTACATTGTTTTACCTAAAAGATTAATTTTATATGCTGCTAATGAGATGGCCCTGAGGAAAGATGGGGAGCCTGAGCCTTGTAAACATACAATAAAATACATTTCTTCAAGAGCTAACAAAGCCCGAGAAATTAATAAACATGATTAAGTTTGACATTATTAGACACTATTTTAACATAGTAGCACTTTGGACATGAGATAGCTTATATACTTGCTAGAAGTTATCCATTACCAATTGCATCAGAAATTAGAGAGCATCTTCAAAATTGTTCTTTCTGCCACCATCTAAATGACAAGGATTTACAGTGGCAGTATAGTTCAGTGATTTGGGCATAAAAGATTTGTTTCACTGTCTCCTTTACAGAGGTGCTCTCTTCCTTCTCTGGAGAGCTGGTATGTAATATTTCTCTTTTTCACATGAAATAAGCTCTTTTAATATTGTGGAATGTTATGGCAATGGCTAATATAGATACATATGCACATACACATTAGAAATGCTATACTCAAGGCAGCTCATATTTCCTAATTTTTCAGATCAAGATTCTCAAGCTGGAGGTTGAGTGAACTGAACATTTCAGTGTATAAACACTAAAGGGAACTGGGAGAAATTCTAGGGTCATTGATTAGGGACAAAATAGGAGAACACTTGGACAGGTGCAGACTGGTCAAAGACAACCAGGACATTTATAAAAAGGAAGCCATGCTTGTCAAATGCTATTAACTTGTTTGAGGAGGTGACAATGAGAGCTGACAGGGGTGAAGCAACAAACATAATCTGCTTGGACATCAAGATGGCTTTTGATACTGGCACACTGAAGACCAGATACAGAGTTAGTACGAATCTGATGATAAAGTGACTGATAGAATATCTCTAAAATCTCTTAGACTCAATATTGTTGACATATCACAAAACATGAGATGTACAAAAGTGAATTTGGTAGGGATTTTTCACACTAAAAAAGAGGATGAATGAATTAGAAAGTCTGTGAAGGAGGGAGGCAGAAAAAGCAAAGGGGTGGGAGAGGAATAGAACTGACCTGTTTATATATTTTTGAAAGAGAAAAGACTATAAAGATTAATTTATGGAAGATCACTGTAAGATAAGAGATGAGCACAGACACCTGACATATCCCTCTATATGTGTACATATCTGCCCTTTTTTGTACATATCCCCTTTGTTACAGACAGGAAGTGGTTGCTGGAGGGAACAGATGATTTTAAGTACATGCTGGGTATCTGCTGGGAACAAGATTCATAAGACCTTCTTTCTGAAAAGGGAAAATTTGAGGTTTTTTTCTATATGGAAACTATATGGAAAAACTGAAGTAATAATCAAACAATATACATTATAAGAACTTTCCATATGTTCTTCGTTTCTAGAATGCTGCATGAGGTTACAATATGTCTTTTAGCTTTCAGATAATTAGCACAGTGCAGGCATAGAAAAAAGAATTTCATTATGAATAGTTGAAAGATAAATTACTGGTGTGGAATAGCCATGGGCAACACCAAAACCCATCTAAACCTAAATCTTAACTGGTAAGTCATTTTGGTGGGTTTTGTTTGCTAGACAATTTGAAATACTTTGCAAAATCTTGACAAATTTGTTTCACACCCAGTTTTAAATTTTAAAAACAAGACGGAAAGGTTTTGCAACATACCCTTTAAATTAATTAATTCAGTTTATTGTTTTTACATTTAAAAGTTCATATTCTAGCCCAAAATGGTGATCTGTTATAATTTAATGTAGTAAACAGAGACAGTGAAAGCTGTTTCTTAAGTAAGAAACAGTAAAAGTCCTTTGCAACTGAAGGAAAGGTACAACAGGTCTAATTCCTGTTTTGTAGATAAATGCAGTGGATCAAGAATGTAGAATCAATGTGAAGCTTGATAGTGTATCAACTCTCCCACAGAGGTCTGAGATAATTTTTTATCTACTTATTCAGATGCATACTTTGGACATCTAGTTACAGGAAGCTCTGCAATTGCTTCCCATCTTGACTGAAAAGCCCCTATTTCCATTTAACTTCTGCGAGTAGAATTATAAACAAGTCTAAGTTTATGAAGAAGTTTGCTTTTGTGAGTTTTCTGTTAGTTAAGAGAGAAAGCTGAGCCATGATGATGGTTTCAGAGGCCAAATGTGTCAGAAAAAAATCACCACAACTAGAAAATAGGTTTGATTTGCTCAATCAGACTGTTTGAAGCAGATCCATTACCAAATTTGAATAAGGGAACAGTCATAATAGGAAACAGGCTACCATTTGGGGACAATAGGAAAACGTAACCCAAATTTTATTAATTTATTATTTTTCCGTTTGTTTAGTCCTTTCATCATCACGTCTTTCATGTGTTTGGCTTTATGTCATTTGAAGCAGCTGAAGTATAATTACCATTTTACTATATCAAATACAAAATAGGTATATTTTTGAATAAGGAAACTAATGCCTGCTGTAGAACAGGAAAGCAGAAACGAAAACTTACGAAATAGGGAATATTGAGCATTTATGTATTTCTATGCATTTTATTAACAAACTGAATATTTTGAAGCTATTTTGGATACTGAAAAATGACAAGCAAATTAATATTTTTATAATATAGATGTCACGTTACATTTAGTGCCTGATTCATTTGAAAATGTAGATTAATTTGAAGACAGTTTAGAGGGGTGAACTGTTGAATTGAGTCCTATAAGATTTAGGATTTGTCATCTTTTAAAGTTGACACTCAGTGAGAGCTTGTCAATTACAAAGAAGTGAAATGAAGTGAAAATAAGCCTCTTCTTCATCTTCTTGTTATATGCTTGGTTGGTTATAGAGAGACACCATTTACAAGCTGAGAATAATTACTTGCAAAGTATTTTTCCCTTTAAAACAAAATTATTTATTATTTTATCTTACTCCATCATGATGTAGCAGTTACTGTAATTTCCTAATCTCATAACCAAAATAGTCTTTCAGTACACATGTGGCCACCTGAAAAGTAAGTATGTTTGAGTTGAAAATGAAAAACACTGTTTGAAGTATGATTTTTTTTTCTCAAACATTACTAATCTTTTGTGATAGGTTAGACAGAATTTCTTCACTTTATAGATTGACAGCAGCATGTAATTTAACAAATATACATATGATACACAGAGAATGGCAACAGTATAAACCTTCTCTATTTACATGCAAACACGTCAACATTCTCTTCCACCTTAAATGTGTATTCTGTTTCTTGGTTCTAGATTTAATTTTTGCACTGCTGATTCTTTTACACCTTTCCTTAGGCTGTAATACAGTCTTTCTGATGTGGTTTTCTCAGAATGAAGTGAGTTAGCATGTTTTTTTCCTCAGTTTTATTCACCACAACAAATGCTTAGAGGAGTTCTGTAACCAAATGACTTGTGTCATGCTGCCTTCTTTGCACTCAACGTGTCTGTACTTCACAAATTTCTGTATTAAATGCTATTTTATCAAAATCATCTGGCTGTTTCAGAAGAAAGTATTCTTTAATTGAATTATTTTATTATAAATAATAAAAAAAGATGACTTGTCCAGCAACTCTCTCAAGTGTTACCTTTGGTTTTATAACCAGAGCTCTGAGTTGTGGTTTTTGTCTTCCTCTTCCCAATTTTCCATCCTGACCAACCAAAAAACAGAGAAACCAGATGATTTGTCTATGGTGCTTAGCAAACCAGTAGCTCAGCCCAAACTAGGAGTCACCTCCAAGCTCAGAGGCTTGTGCCCAGATCACGGAGCTCCCCAGCATGAAACGCTGCAGAAGGAGTGCTCAGGAAAACATAGCAGCCTCTTTGTGAATGAAAACTGGTATTTGATGCTAGTCATTTTATTTGTAAAGGTACACAGATCTTAGTGACCACATATGCAAAATATTTGATGGCAATTTTTACTGAAAGTTTTATGAAGATATTTACCTATTTTTTTGCCATGCTGTTAATTTTCTTTATTAGTGGAGTTGGATAATCATTTCTGTGTGTCATTTTCATAGTAGTTGACACACAATACAAATCTTATAATACCTCTTGTATTATTTCAATTTTGTCTTATACTACTCATTCTATTCCCTAGTAGAATACAGTTATGCTATTTAAATGTACAGTAGAATATTTCCTCTTTATTGTAGAAAATGCTTTGATCTATCAAAAAGTTTAAATGCATTTCATGGTGTAGTTCCAGTCCGTAATTAGGTGTATGCATAGCAATTGCTAAGTGTTTCTTTCATGTCCTTCCATTCATTTCTAAAGCAAATTTTCTGTTACACCATCACATATTGTACAGTAGGTTCTTTTCTCAGATTCTGGAACTGCACGCATATATCTGATTCCCCCAGTCATCCTTGAAGTGTTTTGGCAGCTTGGCCTTTGCTTATTTTAATTTTTCCCTTACTATTTGTGATAGACAAATCCATGGATTTATTTAACACTGACTCTGAATAGGGAAACAAAGACCAGTGAGGAATATCCTGCTGGCTGTATCATCCTTTTCACGTTTTTTCTTTTCTCTTATTTAAATAGCACCTGAAAAAGGAAGCTGGGTTAACAAAGAAGAATTATTTTACAATGTAAGGCAAACAAACAATAGATAATTTGGAGATTAACCCTTAGGCTGATATTGTAAAACTCCTACCTTACTGAGTAGCATGACACTTCTCATGGAGTCCTATAGAAGTAGAACGGGAAGGAAATAAAAGATTGAAAAGCTTTTTGCCAATCTAGTGATTAATGACATATAAGGTATGACTAAGAATTTAGAAATACTTTCTGCAAAACATAAAAGACTACTGAATTTCAAGTGGGCACTGAAATGTATTTGGTTGAATTGAGATTTCATTCTGTAATTTCACACTCTAGCCCATACTTATCATCCTTTCTCCCCTGCTGGAAAATGCTATTGATTTCTATTTTGCAGACTGCAATGAGTGCGGCAAATTCAAGTATATTTGAATGCCTAGATAAATGGCATTTATTTAAATATCATTTAAATGACAAAATCAAATTAAAACTAATGATTGGTCACAATTATTACTTCCTTTTTTATTTACTCTTTTGATGTCTACGAAATTATAATCTTTTTTTTTTTGCTAGCCTTTTTACTCTTCTTTTCTGTTAGTACATTCTTATTCTCACTTTTCTTCTGTTCTTTATGTTGATAGTTTCCTTTACCCAACATATTTACTCACTCCTATGTTTCAACTATTATGTCCAAAATTTACTTTCTAAATCTAAGTCTTTTCTCAGTGTTCTCTCAACTACAGTCTTCATGCCTCTTTGTGGCTGCTCAGCCATTAGTTCAAACAAAGGTGTTAGTTGAATAAGGTGTGAAAGAAAAGTGGCATGGAAATAAACGGGAACACACTCAACTGAATCCACGAATCAAGAAGCAAAACTGGCATAGCTGGCACATTAGGATGGGGAATCCTAGGGCTTAACAAACACAATTAACCAAGTGTCTTTGGTACATGGAGGTATGTGGAATTTTATAGCATCTGGTCTATCCTATTATTTTTTTTAGAATATAAAGTTTGCAGCTATAAAACATTGTGAAAAGCAGCAGGACTAGACTAACCTCTCTTATCTGTGGTACTGGGGTTACTGCAATGGAACGAAGGAAGTTGTTACCAAAGACCATCTTCATTGAAAAAAAATAGTTTGCCAATGCCATTGATCTCCCCTTTCAGTTTAAGTATTTAGATTAAGTTTAGATCCAAATGAGAGAACAATCTGGATTGGGGCAGCTGAATATAAACCAGCTTTGGATGGCAGCCAGAGAAAGTGGCTTCTCAACAAGGGTCTGAGAAACATGGATCAGGTTGAACTGTGGTGGTCTGTAGTTGACCAGCTGGTCAGACATCTGGCTTATTTGTGAGCATGCTAACATGTTCAGAACTGACTCTTGATATCAGAACAAGGAGGTGGGATGGAATATCAACAGAAGTTACACTGTATACATGGTGACTAAATAAGCAGCCCATTACAAATCTCACTGGTTTAGTGGCTTTTGTGTTGGAGAAGAGGCAGAGTAGAAAATCTTCAGCTTTATTTTGAATGCAATGTTTTCCTCAAAGAATATTTTGCATGTTCCTGTATTGGAGATGGGCTGATGACTGAGGCTGCCTTCAGAGCATGGAAAGAAGCCGAGGATGTCTTACCAGAATCTTCCACCCGAAGGACTG
>JAWWES010000168.1:32192647-32227069 GCA_035583135.1 Lophotriccus pileatus | reverse complement strand
TCTTGTGGATTTACACGTGGATACTACAACTCAGGACCAAGGACCCCGCTGGTCTGGACTTATCCCTTTTCCCATACTGGGTTATTCCTGAACAAAATTTATGTCAGACTCAAGAACTCCAGGGGAAAGTGATTACAGATTTCTTAACAAAAAGGGCTTGTGAAAAAAGGGGGAAACCTTTTGTTGCCAAAGTAAATAGAAAACATAAAGTTCTCTCCAGTATCATTACACTTCTGTATCACATTTTTAATTAAAAAAAAAAAATTTCATGTCTTTTCTATATTTTTTTTCTTTTGTAACCCAGTTAATAATTTCTGAGCAGTTCAACATTTTGCTAGAGGAACTCAAACTAATTTCTTTTTTTGCACGTTAGCTGCTGCTGATGAACTAGAGACACTAATACTTATCACTCCAATCCCAAATCCTGTTTCAATATATAAAAAAGCAGCTGCAGTAGTCAGGAGTAGCACGAGTTTTCTGAGGAGAAATGGAAGCAATTCCAAAAGCAATATTTTTTTTTTTGCAGCCAACTGAATGTTTCTCATCAAATTTTGTTGAATAAGACATCTTAGAATTTTATGTAGAAAATTAAGTCAAATAATATAAATGAAGCATAAAAGGAATGAGAAAGTCCTGTGTGTTGTGAGTATACAATGCAGTTCCTATGCACCAGTGGTAATGATAAAAAGGACTGAGATTGTTTACTGTTTCTTTTTGATTTTTAAAATAAGTGAGTTAAATACTACGTGAAATGATTAGCCATTTTGCAAAAATTTTATTTCAACTTGCTAAAATGTGTTTCATATGTAAGCATGTATTTAGGAGCTGTTTTTCAGCCCCCTTCAGTTTTCCTTTCCAAAATCTCAGATTAGGCTACTCAAATACCTATATATTCATGCAAGTATTGTTTACTTCTTGATTGAAAAACACAAAGTCATTTCTATTTATGAACATTTTCTTGTAATGTGACCTGGCATTTCTCATCACTACCGCTTGCAGTCTAGTCTTATAAAATTTAATGGATGTCAAAAATGAGCACAGTATGAAAAATAAATAGACAATAGAGAAATCCTTTACATGTTAACAAATGTCACAGAAAGATCTCTTGAAGTTAAAATCCCCGTGGAGAAAAATCATTTGGTCTTGACTAAAAGAAGTACCTCCAAGATATATGGCTGAGGGAAATCTTGGAATTTTCTTTCTTTTGAAAAGAGTAGACTTAATTTGTATGTCTTCTCAGACTATGCTTCATCTTTATTAGAGAAATCCTTCCTTTCCAGTGGTTTTAGGCAGATTAACTGGCCTAATTGGACCTAAGCTGCTCTGAAGAGAGAGGGAAAAAAGGTAGAGGCACAGGCTCTCCAAGTCCTCAAGTCACATCCTCCTGGTTGACTGGTCTGCTTAGCCAAGCTGAAACTGGTCTTATTGTCATGTTGGGTGCATTAATTGGAGTGCAGACTAATTTGCAAGAATGCTTTAGTGCCCTTTAAAAGGTGATTTAAAATTCAAAGTGATGGAAATTGTATAAAAGCATGCTGATCTGATCATTACCCAGAATTCAGTTTGACATTTCCTCCATTTATCTGTTTTTATTGTTTAGACTTAAAGTTTACTGTGAAAGACTTAGGGAGACTGCAACAATTCATGATATTCTCTGGATTGGTTGTTAACCCGTCCTTTTTTTGAACCTAGAGAATGCACTTGAAGTAAATTTGTTGGGCATAAAAATGTCTTGTTTGGGGGTGATAAATTAAAGAATATATTCAGATGTAATAATAAATACGGCAATGGATTTCTCCTGTTTCCATCAAATACATGGAAATACACTCTTTGGAATATTCTTACCAACTAGAGGCATTATCACCTCATTAATACAGACTTGAATGATATCGAGGATAATAAATTTATATTTTCCAAGCAAAAGGACACAAACACAAAAGTATGCACTCTTTTTGTAAACTCTGTAGGTATAGAGAAATCCACTGCTGAAGTGCAACTATGTTCATGGACAAAGAACAGTTTTTGCCAGCAGTACAAAACAGCTCTTCAGAACATTTAACAGGATAAAAAGAGTATTAGTCATATGAAATTACACAAGAAGCCTTAAATGATTCATAATTAAAGTATTCAAATTATACTCTTATGTAAGCAATGTAATAAGCATGAAAAAATTCCAGGGATTTTTGAGTGATGGACTGCAGGAAAGTGCAACTGGAACCTTTGTTTTGCATTTTACTCTAAGTCAGGAAATAGATTTTAGTCCTAAACCAAAGCAAGTGATGCTTTACTGAAGCAAAAGCAACTGATGTTATTCCTGAAGCACAGTATACCTGTCTGTACCAGAAACTGGTAAATACTAGTACAAAATCCTTAGTAGCCAGTGCTATTGCCTGAAACATTTAGATGCAATGCCCTGAAAACATACTTTTATTTGGAAGTTGCCCTCTATTACTCTTCTGATCAAGAGAAATTTTGTTGGCAGGAATTTTGTGCAGTAATCAGCACATTTAGATTGCAGGCTACCATCTACCCAGGTAATATCTCAAAGGCCATTGTCTTCAGTGGAATTGTGAGGGTTTTGTATTCCATTATACATGTAATTGTTTCTTTTTGCGTGCAGCTGAGTTCCTTGCTTCAACAAATGAGGTAGGCAATATTTGTTTCTTAATCTGCACAGAAGAGAGAGAAGAGATTCCACTTTCTAGCACTCTGGTCAATCTTTTCAAACTTTGGGTTGAGAAACAAGTCCACACCAAACAGGCTGAAACAATGCAACTCTTCTTTAAAGTAAAATTTTAGTGTTGCTTTCACCTTTTTTCTGGAGCTATAATTTGTTCTGGCTGAACTGTGAGATTAATATCCAGCTTTCTGAGACTGTAATAGTGTCAAATTTGTGGCACTACCTTTGGCATACTGAGGCAGATTAATTCTTGCCAGTAACAGTATGCCTGCTAGAAGGAGGACATTCATATCTTAAGCTGGGTTTCTAGCCTGACCACAAATGTCAGTTTTAAGAGTGGTAAGTGTGAATATTGAAAGGAAAACATGGAACCTCACAGTTCCATAATATGGAACCAGGCAACTTTCTTTTTAAAGGGAATGCTGAACTTTTGACTGTGTTAGTTGAATCAAGCTAGTACTTGTAGGATATGTTATATGCCTTCTACTATGCTCCTAGTATATCTGTCTTTTGGCCATTTCACCTATATTCCACTTGAGGAATTCGAAAGTTCAATTTTTTTTTTTTTTGGTGTAATAGGATGAAGTATTGGGGTCTATTTATTTAAATACTTAAACCTGCCACATGCATAGCTTAAGATAGCGTTGCTTAACATAGTGTTGCTTTCCTTAAAACAATTTTACGTGTATCAGTTTCTCTATTTAATTTTATTCTCTGTTAAAGAATAAAATATTTACCATGGTAACTTGGACTACATAAAATATGCATAATTTGTTCTAAGAGTCATGACAATGTGTAATAAAGTCTGTCCCTGAGATATTAATAATGTTGTCATATCATGCATTGTGGTCCCATTGCTAGTTGCTCAAGATTATCAGTGGATAAAGGGCAAAGCATCAGAAAAAACTAAACAATTGATTAGTTGTAATGTCATATGCTGAAGATGGACAGTCTGTATGACAGGTTGTCTTGTATGAGAATTGGCTGTTTAACACACTCTGCCCCTATTATAATATAGAGTAATAAAAAAACAGAACATGTAGAACGCAACTCAATGAATGCCTCAGCTTCTGTTATGAAAACAGCACACAATTATTGTCTTCTCAACACTAAAGAGTTTCAGAGAGGAGGGACCAAGGACAGATAAATGACAGTAATACAGCTTAAGAACAGGGCATGTTCCACTAGTAAGAAATTAATGGTAAGAAAATGTTATAAATAGATGCACTTACAAGCACAGGTACAGTCCTCTGAAAAACTGGTTTAAGTAGTCCATTCAGATATTCACTGAATTCTTTACATGAAAAATATATATTAGCTATGCATGCGATCTTGAATAGGAAATCAACTTTATGTTCTAAAGCAGGTAAGCACATCTCAAGTGCCCAATGTCTAACAACAATGGGAAACTGTGGCACCTTAGATTTGCTGTGGATGCCAACTTGGAAAAATGCTCTCCTTGATCTGCTGCTAGTGAACAGAGTAGATCTCATGAGAGAGGTGGAAATAGGTGGCTGTCTTGGCCACAGCAACCACCAAGTGATTTGGTTTAAAATCTCTGTTGACAAGACGAAAAGTGCCAGCAAAACCTCAGCTCTGGACATGACAAGAGCAGACTTCAGGATGCTCAGGGAATTATAAAGTAAAGTCCCCTGGAAAAATGTTTTTGCAGGTGCTGGGATCCGTCACTGCTGGTCACTTTTTAAACATCTGCTCCTAGAGGCATGGGAGCAGGCAATTCCCAAATGTTGGAAGTCGAGCAGTCGAGGCTTGTAAATAAGGCAAAAAAGGAAAGCATATGCCCAGTGGAAACAAGGTCAAGTGACATGGGAAGAATACAGAGATGCTGATTGCCACTCTAGGGAGAAAATTTGTGCTCCTAAAGCTCAACTGGAGTTGCAGCTGGCCGGAAATAAGGGAGAAAATAGAAAAGAGTTTTTTCAAATCCATTAGTGGCAATAGGCAGCATAGAAACATCATCACCGCATTCCAGGATGAGGATGTTCACCTCACAAACAGGGACAGAGACAAGGCAGAGATTTTTAACACTTTCTTTGCCTTTGTCTTCAACACAGATGATGGAAAAGGGATCTCACTGCCCTGAGCTGGAGGACCATGACTGCAAGAGTGATTGACCCTGAAACTGTGTGGCACCTGCCGCTCCAGCTGGACCCCTACGAATCCATGGGGCCTGACGAGATTCATCCCAGAATCCTCAAAGAGATGCATGATATTATTGCACAACCTCTCTCAATGGTTTTTGAGCAAACTTGGGAATCCAGAGAGGTTACAATTGACTGGAACCTGGAAAAAGTTGTCTGGATTTTCAAGAAGGGCATGTAGAAGGACCCTAGAAACTACAGGTCTGTCATTCTATGGGGCATCAGGCAAAGCATCACCAGCCAATCAACACTCTGCACTGGGGCAGCCTCACCTTGAATATTGTGTGCAGTTTTGGGCACCACAATATAAGAAAGATATTAAGCTCTTAGAGAGCATCCAAAGGAGCGCACAGAAGATAGTGAAGGGCCTTGAGGGGAAGCCGTGTGAGGATGGTTGAGGTCACTCAGTTTGTTCGACCTGGAGAAGAGAGAACTGAGGGGAGACCTCATTGCAGTTACAACTTCCTCCTGAGAGGGAGAGGAGGGGTAGATATTTATCTCTTCTCTGTAGTGACCAGGGACAGACTGGAGGGAATGGCCTGAAGTTGTGTCAGGGGAGTTTAGTTTGGAGATTAGACGAAGGTTCTTCATCCAGAGGGTATTTGGGTGCCGGAACAGACTCCCCAGGGAAGTGGTCACAGCACCAAGGCTGACAGAGTTGAATTGTTTGCATGGTACTCTCAGGCACATGGTGTGACTCTTGAGGATGGTCCTGTGCAGGGCTAAGGGTTGGACTTGATGATCCTTGTGGGTCCTTCCCAACTCAGCATACTCTGTGATTTTGTGAATTTTCCCAATATGTCATCCATTTGTAAGAAGGGTTAACATAAGCTTTTAGCTCACACGGCATTAAACTCTGGAATTTTTTACAGCTGTTTGACCTAGTGGTAGTAAAGCTGCCTCTATATTTTCACCTGAACAGATGGAAAACTGTACATATTATGCCGATATTCTCCATGCAAGCACCCCCAAGTCCACTTTTTGCATAATTTGGAAGAGCCAACTTCTCAAGAAGCTAGTCTGGTATTTATGCTTGTACTCTTTGGACACTTGAGATTGTACCCTTTGGGAGCCAAACCCTCGGACACACAGCTGGTACAACCAGGCTACGCAGGGGATCACTATATGAGAAACTGTGATGGAGGAAGCCTGCCCCTGTGCAGTGCAGCTCAAAGTCAGCACCACCACAAGATGCTGCAGGAGTAGAAAAATTATCTGTTCACAATATTCTTTATAGAAAGCATAAGAAGTAAAGGGGATTAAATTAATGAAAAAAATTATTCAGAATAGGCTTTGGGAAAAACTTTCTAATAGTAGAAATAATTAAGGTCTGGCTAAGAGTGCCTGAGGAGGTTTCAAGAATATCCACCTTTAATAGTTTTTAAGCACTGATTCAACAAACAATTGTCAGAAATAATACAGGTATCTATGATCTTGATTTAGACAGTGGGTGAACTAGATGGCTTCTTGACGTCTCCTCCAGCCCAATCTTTCATCATTCTGTGATTTTTAAAAGATAGTCTGTAGACTAAGAAATAAATATAACAATGCAGAAAAAGAATCTATTTACTGAACAGAGCGTAATGTGATATTTCAGAATAGATGAATCAAATTAGCTTGTTAGCGACAAAGACCAGTTGGTGATGAAGGACAATTCACATAAGTCACCTGGAAATTAAATAAAATATCCAGGATATCCATAGTTTGAAATGTTTTATATTTTATGCAGAAAAAATTTTAGAAAAAGCAGAGAGCATTCAATACCCAGGGACTAGAGGTTGCCTTCTACAAAACCTGGTAGACAGACTATTTCCTGAGAACAGCTTTTCCTGTGAAATTACATGGGGTTTGAGTTGATATTTAAAGTAAATTGTTATGAAGTTACTACAATATTGATCACTCACTAGAAAAAGAATTAATGGGATTAAAAGAATAAGTTATCTCACACTGTGCAATCTACTATTTCTGCACATTGTACATATTAAAATACTTAAGAAAACAGGAACCATAATTTAAAAATGGGAAATGTATTAAAATCAGTTTACTGACAATAACACAGAGATAGTATAAGATCATAAAATCAGAAACAGCTTTCTGAAATTCATTCTCCATTGCTCTTACTGTAGTACTTATCTCCAAACATGGATAGAATTTCACAGTGTAGTAAGAAAGATAGATGGTAAGTATATCAGTTGCAACACTGAATAAAATAAAAAAATAGAGACAAGTACAGGTAGGAGAGCATTAGGATGCAGTGTCAGTAGCTAATATAATATGACTACATATGAAGCAAACTCATGTTAAGCATTTTGTTTCTTATAGAAATGGAAATATAATAACTAGTTCTCTGAGAAAAAAAAGAACAGAGGACATAACTTTTTAGCAATAATAGTGCTATCACTTTATGAGACTAAAATCAGTAGAAACTTTAAAAAGTAATATGAAAATTTACCACAAGTCCATTAAAAAAAAGTACATACCATGAGAAATTTTCAGTAGCTGCTACATTTTAGAACACCTACCTGGGTGGAATTTTTCAAGATATATGCTGTTACTACATGAATGGTGCTACATCATTCATTCTAAAAACACTTCGAAAATGAAGTTTTGTAAATGTTTGACATATTATGTCAGTTCTGGCCATGGAAGATCTCAAGGCTTGACAAGTGACATAATGCTAGGAGATGAATGTTGTGTGCCAAAAATTAGCAAGGGCTGTGCTCATCTTGAAGGAACATAATACCTCCCCCACTAACACATTTTTAAGTAAAAAAAAAAAGTCTTAAGTATCTCTTTACCCACATGGGTGCATAGAAATGAGGTGTAGCAGCAAAACAATATTGTCAAGTACTCTTAAAGTGAACCTGTGTGTCCTCACTAAAATATTTATCCCATCATAATAGACTAGAATGAAAATTAAGCTTGTTTTAATATCAGTATTATAAAGGTTATAGTTAGTAGACACTGTAAAGCTTTAATACTCCTTCTTAAATTATTTGAACAGAATGTAATCCAAGTTCCATAGTAAAAAATTGGAAGGGCAAAATGTAGCTTGTGTAGCATGTGTCTATTCCTGTTGGCTGAATTG
The DNA here is from genome assembly GCA_035583135.1 of Lophotriccus pileatus. Lineage (NCBI taxonomy): Eukaryota > Metazoa > Chordata > Aves > Passeriformes > Tyrannidae > Lophotriccus > Lophotriccus pileatus. Next base: position 32,219,139 of record JAWWES010000168.1, on the reverse strand, counting down.
CGAATGAGTGTGTATATATATATATATATATGGATATATTTAAAATACTATGATATCTGAAGGGAATCTGGAAAGATGATTAAAGCATTAAGACAGTGTTTGGTAAAGTAAGGGGGAACATATTACCATGGAAAATATTTTGACAGTAAGGTTTTTCACTTTTTATTTTAAACTGAAAAATTAATTGAAAGCTCAAAAAAAAAACCAACCAACCAAACAAGAGGACACAGCTGAAATATCCAGAAAATTATACAGGGTATATTAACAATTTTATACTATTTATTAGAATAACATGATCTTTGCATATGGGTTTTGCTGTTAGGGCAACTACTGAAGTTTTTGAGGTTTTACCACTGGAGGTAATAGTGATTGTAATTAAAGGAAAACCTGTAGAAAGAGAATAGAAATAAAATAAATTTGTTCTTATCACAATTTGAATTGCTCTTATGAATTCAGAAGCTTTTCTAGTTTGTATTTTAATAGAGATAAAAAAAAAAAAAGCAGAGCTAAAGGTTGTGGGGGAAGTAATTTTTCAATTAAATAAAATATTGCAGGAATTTTTAAATTGATTCACTCTTTGGACAAACTACTACATTTAGAGGAAGAGGGTCTTCCCCTGCAGAGGAACTACTAGTTTAAGATTAATCATCTTTGGCACAGAATAGCACAGTCTGTTGGTTATATTGTTCCATCAGAAGGGGTTGAATTTCAAAATCTGGTAGGACAGAAACATGAATGTCTGTTTATGCATCACCATTAAATATTCTAAGGATGAGAAACTGGCTGTACTACAGAGACAGGTACAGCTGAACGTACAGGCAGTCAAGTGGATTGCATGCTATAGGAACTGTTCTCATAAGCATGTCAGTAAATCTGGGCAAACAAGAGGTTGCGTGTATCATCCAGAACATGTCTAAAATCCAAAACATTAGAAACAGATTTCAACCCTGTTTATGTGAGGTAAAATTAAACTAGTAAATTTTCTCTAGTCATTTGTTTAGGTGCATTGGGTTTGCATGGCCATGTTTTGGTAGTAGGTGGACTACAGAGAAAGTAGGGTTTTTCTCAGAGAAAGCACTGGAAGCATCCCTCATGTCTGACACCAATGTCAGGTGGCTCCGGGATGGATCTGCCACTGGCCAAGGCTGAGACAATCAGGAATGATAGTAATGCCTCTGACTTATTTAAGAAGGAAAAAAAAGTTATTACACAGAAGGTAATTGCAGCCAGAGAAGAGCGCCATGAGAATATGTGAAAGGAATGGCTTCACAGACACCAAGGACAGTGGAGAAGGAGGGACAGGAAGTACTCCAGGTGCTGGAACTGAGATTCCCCTGCAGCCCATGGTGCAGACCACAGTGAGGAAGCTGTGCCCCTGCAGCCCACGGGGGGGCAATGGGGGAGCAGAGACCCACCTGCAGCCCCTTGAGGAGGCCCACACAAGAGCAGGTGAGTGCCTGAGAAGAAGGCTGTGAATCCATGGGAAACCTGTGCTTGAGCAGACTCCTTCCTGTCAGGGACCTGCAGACCTGTGGAGAGAGGAGCTCATGCTGGAGCAGGTTTCCAGGTAGGACTTGTGACACTGTGGGGAACCCATGTTGGATTAAGCAGTTTCTTGAAGGACTGCATCTCGTGGAAAAGTGACCTACGTTGGAGCAGTTTGTGAAGAACTGTTGCCTGTGGGATTGATTCACATTGCAGAAGTTCATGGAAAGCCATCTTGCATGGGAGGGACCCCCTGCTAGAGCAGGGGAAGATCTATTCTCCTTGAGCAGTGGCAGGAACACCTTGTGATGAACTGACCATAACCCCCATTCTCCAAATTCCTTCCACTTCTGGGTAGGAGGAGGTAGAGCCTGGGAAGGAGGGAGGGGTGGGGGAAAGGTGTTTTTAAGGTTTATTTTATTTTTCATTATCGTTTTCAGATTTTGACGAGAATTTATAATTCAGTTAATTTCCCCAGTTTGAGTCTGTTTTGGATGTGATGGTAATTGATGAAGGATTTCTCCCAGTCCTTATCTCAACTCTTGAATCTTTCACTATACTTTCTCCCCCCTGTCCAGCTGAAGAGGGTAGTGATAGAGTGACTTTGATAGGCACCTGGCATCTACTCTGGGTTAAACCACCACATAAGGGAAATCAAAATTTCACATTGAGCTACTTCTCTCACCAGGTAGTCTATCTCCTGAAAATTTCAAACAAGAACGTGGAATTTGGAGGTGTTAATAAAGAAAGGGATTTTTTCTTGTAATCAGTGGCCTTTCTTGAGAACTGATTCTATCTTTAGTTTTGATTAGAACATTCATCTTGCTGCAAAGACACCTACCAAAAGCCCCAGTTTCTGACAAAATCTGGTAAGATTTTCTTGTTAGAAAATGTCCAACTAGTACTTATGTTCATTTCTTAGGCTGCACTGAAGGGAAGCTGCTAGTGTTGAATATTCCCATTATATTCCTCCGTGTCAGGTGCTTAAAATTAGCAAAATTTGTGATTTGAATTTCATATGCTCCACAGGCAAAAACGTATCTGAAGGAATTTTCTGCTGAAACATTAGATATTTCCAAACAATTTTTTATTAACCATTTTTAACTGATTTCTTATGTAAAAAAAATATATCTGATAAAACTAATGCTGATGTTTAATTTCAGTGTCACAGATCCATCTCTTAAATGATTCCTTGAAGCTGATTATCTTTTTATGGTAAAGAACCTGAATACTTACTACATTCTTACTACATGTGATAGGAAACCATGAGCACAGGAGGTTGAAAAGAGCTGTGAATGAGCCAGGCATCCTCATCCAAGCAAGAGTTATTCATTGGTCTTGGCATAGACTTCAGCAGCCTACGCACTGCTTTAATTTATGCTAAATGGCTGTTGACCCACAGTGTCATTTGGCAACTAGCATTGTTCATTCTGTCACGATCTTTTCTGTCTCCAACAACTCCTTTTTCTAGGGTGAGTTGACTAGTAGAGAGAGTTGACTAGTTTGACCCATTGCCCAAAAGAGGGACAGAAGGCCAAAGAATCTATTCTCAGGAGTTTAAAACATTATTTTAAATAATAATTTGAAATACTAAAACATATACTTTTATTCAAGAAGAAAATATTTTTCACTTGAATAATATTTAGGATAGAAATGATTAATTGAAATAAATTATCCTTTTCAGCTTCGTAAATTCTGTTCCTTAGCCTGCAGTAAAAATAAGCTCTGAGTTGATTTGTAACATAGGGAAGAAATTAAGTGGATATCTTCATGTAAAGATTTCTTCATTGTGATGAAGAATCCACTTTATTCTTCAAGTGGATTTCTTCATTGAGTGAAGATTTTTCTTTTGTGTGTGTAAATATGTGTCAGAATTGGCAGATATTATCAGAAGTTTACACAAAAATATTGCAGCTGTGCTATGGAAGAGTATGAGCAGAAGTAGGATATCCTATACAGTCCAGTCACAGATTCACCTTGAAAGAAAGTTCTTATGGCCCACACATTGGTCTTTACCTACCTGATTGAAGAAGCAATCAGTTTCTCTCTTTAGAGAAATAAAATAAACTCTAATATTTTGTATATCTTGGTCACAGGTAAACTTATGATTGGGAATAATAAGGGATAAGATTATTTTACTTTCACCCACTCTTTCATTTTCTTCTATGTCTTCTGTTTTTCTCCCAAAGTTCTGTTATAATTAAGATTTTTAAATCCAAAAGTCATTATAAATTAATCACCAAGAGTGAATCTCTGACTTCTATTTGTTAATATTGGCTAGGAAGACAATGGCAGTATTCTAAATTGAAAGAGGTTATAAATTCTTTATTTATATTTACTAAGTGATTGCAAAATGTTACTATATACTTTGAAAGCAAATCATAAAACACACTAGAAACTTTACTATCAAAGCATTTTCAAAGAATTCTAGTTTTAAGGCCTTAAGAAAAGTGAGTTAAAACGAGTAAGATAAACTATGCTTGGTTCTGTAGACACTATCATGTGACTACTCAAATGAACAGTCAGTAAGTAAAAGTATGGACATGCATAAGAATTTATACAGAAAAGAAGGCAAGCATACTACATAGTTCCATTATGGAAGATTAAATTGTTCAGGAATTATTTCATGGCATCTGTACAACTTTCTAGAAGAGAAACATTGTAAATATAATCTTAATATTAAATATAATTAGAAGACTATGTTTGTAATTCTTTAGCACATAGGCATTTAGCATGCAGTTTGCCCTTAAGGAGAGTGAAATGTAACATAATACATAGCTACCAACACAGGATAATAATGACCTTGTGGCATCTAGGTACAACCTTTAACCTTGAATCCCAGCGGTAAATGAGCTCATGATAATCACTATGCCTGAAACTGCTTTGCTGCTCTTATAGCAATATTACTCTAGGGGTGAAATGTCTTTTCTAGTGGAAAGATGAACTTGGAAAGCTGAAATGTTAAATGATAATGTCAGCACTTTCATCATAGTTGTGTGGTTTGTGTTGATAATTGTGTTTACCAGCCAGTCTGAATTCTGCCTCTAGTCTAAATGATTCAGTAATTTTATTCTCTCAACTGAATTCTGCACTAACTTTAAAACTAGATTCAAAAGATGCTCTTTGATTTTTGTGAAAGACAGTTTTAGTCAAGCGGACCTATTTTTTCATTTAAAAGCCACTCAGATTTAGTCATCAATAAGATGTAGAAAAACTAAGGACATTAATAACCTGGAATTACCAAAAATAACAATGCTAACAACCTAGTCGTTAATGAGAATTACTAGTCTTGTTACTATAGAAACAAGACTGAAGCAAATAGAAATTATGTGTAATTTCTCATTCCCAAAAGTGACACATATTATGTCATTACCATAGTAATGATATTATTACCCCAAATGTAATAAACTTAAAAGCTACTTACCATGAGAGGACACCTCCATACCTGAAAAAGCTGACATGTACATTCTGCTGTTGATCTTCATTGAAGCTCCACAAATAAATAACTGAAAGTGAACTGACAAATTTATGAAGCAGTGGAGATAGTGGAGTCATCCCAGGACACAAGCCAATAGTTTGCTCTTTTATGGCAAACTCAAATTTAGCTGTCAACCAGTGTAGATGATAATAGGACAAAGGTAAAATTCAGTCTAGTCTGCAGTCCTTTTTAGGTATGATCAGTAGTAACTGTTGACTCAGACTGGAAAACAAGACAAAACTTCACTCACAAAAGGGTTGGCCGTTGCCACTGCAAACAGGACTAGGAGAAAGGAATGTCTCTTTGCTTGTTTACTTTTCCTCTGGCTACATTGGAAAGCCAAACTGAGCATTTCTGTAAGAATGACAATATGTGTGTGTTAGATGTGATGTGTTAGATAAACATAGGAAATCTTTTCTGATACTGGGAATGAAAAAAGATTGCCTTGGCAAAAGAAACCACTGGAAACTTCTCTAGCAACCACAACTAGCCTTACCATTCCCCATCAGGTTTGTTTTTCTGGGTAAGATGAAGTACCTTGGAGGTTAAACATTTTGAGGGTGGTATCTTCTACTATCATTGCTATTTGTTGTTCTCTTTGTAATAATTTTTTCAGTGTCATGCATAGGATAAATCCCCTTACATTAGGAAGCAGCAGTTAGTGTAGCTAACATTTGACAGTGAAGTTGCCTCACACATTTAGCACAGGAACAAAGAGTTATCATGCATGTATTGTCATTGAGTCATTCATCAGGTGACTCAGGCAATGGGTTTGATGTTATTCTATTATTATTTTTTAATGAGACTTCTTCATTGCTCTAGGACTTGACACACACCTATAGCCATAAAAATGAAAACCAAACTCTGTAGTGTCTGACCATGGAAATTGTGAAGAAGCTATCTGAGAGAACTGAGGAGTTATAACTCCTAGCTTCCACTTCTCATCACCACTTGTTAATCAATACAATTTTTCTTAAAGAAAAGCTATTTTTTACTGTGGAGGTGACTGAGCACTGTCACAGATAGTAGATTGTGTAGTCTCTGTTCTCACAAATATTCAAAAGACATCTGGATGAAGTCCTGGCAAACCTGCTCTAGGTGACTGTGCTTGAACAAGAAAGGGCTAGACCAAATTACTTCCAGAGATCTCCTCTGGCCTCAGTTGTTATCATTCATTTGAGATTTCTAGAAAACCTGGGACAGTAGTTGATTAACTATCTAGATTTACCTTTTGGGGTACCTCAAATTGTGGTAACCCAGGTCTCTTATTGCATCCAGATGGAAGACACTATTATTAGTTTGGTAAATCAGGCTGGTCATGAATTTATGCACCCATTTTTTGGCACAGAGAGCTGAAAAGGCCGTTGCCCACAAACTGAGTTGTCTGAGGCTAAGGGTATGAAGGTAAGCAAGCATTCAGAGCTACTTGAGAGCAAAGGTATGTAAGCATTTTATGACCTCTTAAAAAGTCTTGTGAAAGGACATTTGCAAAGGCCAGTAATAAAGAATAAATAGAATAGAATGTCATAACTGATGAATTCCTGAAGATATTTTAACAGTAACCAAATGAGTTTACAGTGTCATTGCTTCTAATAACATGCTAGAACTGTTACAAGAAGGGATAGAAACCCAAGTTCCACTCCAGGTCTCATTTCCATTAAGAGTTTGCTTGTTGTATCCATACAATTTAAGAAAATCTGTGCTAAAATGCCTCAATATGCTTAGAGAAATGATATGCAATACAGTTCCAAATGAACATTCTGTTTATGATGATAGAGAACAATTACACAAAACATCCAGGTGTTTTCTTTTGAAATTTTGTCTTAAAATGCCAGAAGATTTAAATGCAACTACACTTAATTCTTTTTTTATATGCCTCTGTTTGAACTGAAGAATGTGCACCTTCTCATTTTAACAAATACAATGAATTTAGCGAATGTATAGCTTTGTACCTGCAGTACCAAATACTGCTCAGTTTCTAAGGCAATGATGATTACCTATATGATTACCAAGATGATTACCTATAGACTTTACATACACAAAGTGTGGTTGTTTTCCTCAAGCTGTATGCTTAAAATTCATGCGAGACAGCTTTTGTTGCAGAGCTGTGTTGATCTATCTTATGGTTTGATGTGCTACCAAAACTGCAAATCATCTTCCATGATAGTTCTGCCCCTGAAAAACAAAGGAGTAGAATGAATGAGAAAAATGTCATTTTTGCTCAGAGCACTGTAAGGGAAGGAGCCAACAATCCAAGCCTTGAACAAGCAAATGGTATTTAGAACTCACTATACATCACTGAGTTACAAAAACAAGAAGAGGCATGATGAGTATATAAGCATGAACAGAACTTGGAAAAAAGCCCTAGTGACTGACAACAAGCGTTATTTTAATGATAGTACTCCAGCTCTGGTGTAAGTTGCATGAAGATATGTGCAGACAATATCTTCTGTCACCGTGCTTGGACATAGTGGCTAGCTAATAATTAATGAAGCAGCAATTCATGCCTAATGGCATAAACAGTTGGTTATTCCTTTGAATAAAAATCATAGTTTAATTGACTCAGATTCACTGTTTCCAACCTCATAGAACGGCAGTCGTGAGCAATAATTGATTTATTCACTTCTCCAGTTAGCACTTCTATATACTGAGAAACACTGAAGTCCTTAAGTGCCTCTTATATACAGCTTACAAACTGGATTAAGGTCATTAAATCATAGGATAATGTTATATTATTTAAGAATACATTTTTCAGTGGAAGAAATCTTGAGGAAAGACCACTAAAATTACAAAAAGCACACAGAATACTTAAGTTTTCATCTAACCTGGGTATTTCATTAACCAGCTGCATCTTTTGGGACACACCTGAACTTTTTCATATTGCTGGTCATGTTGCAGAGTCTGGTTAAAACCATGTTCTAATAATTTACTCTTGTTGAGACTTTTCTAAAAGACTTATATATGTATGAAAGTCTGCTGATTTCTTGTCTGATGTTTGAGATAATTTGCTACTTTCTGAAGCTTTTAAAGATGAATTTAAGTAGCAACTTCTGCTTTCATCAAATGAATGGGTTTAAGTATCTTACTGATGCCAAGAGACTGTAGCTAGTGAACCAGGGAGACTCACCTCTGTGCAAGATACAGATGAAGGTTTGTAAATACTTGCTTTTGATTGATAAACCAATCATCCACAATCTGATTCTCTAGCTCAGAGAGGGCCAGTTTAGTCTTCTTTTATGGGAATATGCATTTTTGCTCTACAAAGGTATTTAATGCAGAGTGTGAACGTGTTTTCTCCCTAGGGCGGAATTTGCAGTAGACAAAATAAAGTAAGCAGCTGCGGGCCAGGAGAAACAAGAAGAGTATGTGTTTAAAAGGTGGAGCTATATTAGTGTTATCTACATATGTCAGTCTTGCAAAACTATTACAAAATTCTAACAATGCAAGGCACAAAATTGACTTACCACACTTTTGAATGAAGAGGAGAGACATAATGTCATTGAGCTTATCAAAGAAAAAACAAACCAACAATGTTTTCTGGGGAAAATGCCTTTTAGATCTTCTGTATCTTCTAGATTTTCACGTCAGTGCTACAATTATGGAGATTGCAGAGTCTATTATTCTGGTGTTAGGAAATACCAGTTGCACAGCTGCACACTGAATGTGAATTATATTCCATGGTGTAATGCATTATTATGCAGGCTTTAATTATAGGATAATTGACTGGTCTTTTCCACAAAATTCTGACCTCATTTACTTTGATTCTAAATATTTGCAGTACTGGCTTTGACACAATAAAGAAATATCTATGTTACTTTGAAGTGTATGACCTCAAGAAAGACTTGCCTGACCCAAAAAGTTTACATTCTCTGGCCATCTTATTTGGACTAATTCATTATTACACTTTTTTTTTCACAAACCTGCTCCTGCCTAAATTCTTAGAAGATGGTGATAACAAAGAAAACCCCTTTTACTAGAACAATTGCCTGATCTTTGTCATCTCGTTTGCTTAGTGCCCCAGTTTATGACTGAGACATAAAGACACTGTCTTAAAGAAATGTTACTTTTAAATTTCAGTCTTATATTTATCTTATGGATAGCTTCAGCCAGTTCATTACACAGATTTTAAATGGATTTTTTGTCCTAATACAGTACAGTTTTGAAAAATTATGTTTTACTTTTTAGTTTCTCTTTTCAAATTGCAGAACTGATTCCTTTCCCTGTTTAAACATGTAAACCAGAATTATGAGCTCCAGGAGTCTAAGTCATGAGAACTGTCATTAAAAAAAAAAAACAACTAAGAATCAAGTAGTGGATGTGACAAGATCTAGCACTTCTGTTGTGCTATTAACTAGCAAAAGCTGTCGAACAAAGAATTAGTCTCATCTGTGTACAAATTTTCAAAGTGAAAGTTTTTGTTTGGGTATTGGTTTCAGACTATAAGGCAAATGCCTATATACTTTTAAGAGTTGTTCTTTAGTGATTTTTGAGTTTTTGGATTTTCTTCTCTTTGTTGTTTTTGGTTGGGTTCAATATTTCTTTGCTGCAAATGTAATATTTTTCACATTGCTGAGTAGATCAAAATACATTTTATCTGTAATAATAGTCCTTAAGTCAGCAATAGTAAAAGTGTTTTTTCACATTGATACTCAGCATTACTCTCAAAATATCCTCCTTTTATTAAAGACCCAAACCTAATCTAGAAGAAGCCAAATACTAGGAGACAACTAGCCAGATTAAGAATTTTTTTTTTTAAAGTTGGAACTCATAATGACAAGTATGCTTAGAGAGAAAGGAGATTAAACAAATCCTATTCCTTACATGGAGTCAGGAAAGCAAGTAATCACAGTGACGTTAATATAAAGTCATATTTGAAATGTAGTTGAAAGAGCATATAGCTTAGACTGGCTGTTTTTTTTAAGAAGACAAATATGAAGAAAAGTAAAGCACTTATTTGAAAACTAGGTAGCATCTCTACAGTTACTCTCCACTTTAGGTATATTGAAATTTCTTTCCAGGTTTATTGGAAACATAGGATTTATCGAAGTAATATCTGTTCACACAATATTTCATATTGTAGGAATGTCAAAACCATAGCTGAATTTTTTGGACACAGGTGGAAAGAGATTGTCTCCAGAAACTTGTATCATTTTCCCATATTCCTATCACTATTGTGCTTCATCTCATTGTCACATTCTTTGCTTTTGTTTTTTTACTTTCAGAAAAACTTTGGTAACTTCATTTTTCTTAATTAGAGCAGGTTCTTGCTTCCTCAGCAGAAGAGACTGTGGAAATTCACTTTTTCTGAAGATGAGGATGAAACAGTTTGCATCATTCTTATCCTTGGAAGTAGAAAATTCAAAATTGCTGTACCAAAACAGACATTCCCAGGAGTGAGGACCAAGAATCAACAAAGGTGTTTTGGGGGAAAGTGAAGTGAGAAGAGAGCGGATAATAGGTCTTGGGAAGCCAGGAATATTTTGGAGGGCTGATGGGAGATATTGAACATATGAGACATATGCTTCATGCATCAGTCTATGTCTACCGTCCTGCTACTCCAAATAGTCCTCCACTGTGCAAACTCCCGTGTGCCCTAACTAGAGTGACACAGAAGGAAGTGGAAATAAGGAGACCTGGGCAAGGGAGAATGCCTGGATAAGCTTGCCACAAGGTGAGGTTCAGCAGAAAGCTGGTCCCTGACAACGCTACAAGAGGTTTCCACCACCATGCTTCCTTTAGCAAGACCTATCATCTTATCCAGCCCTGCTGTTCCCTTGCAGGGCTGCCTAAGTCTAGTGATTGAGAAATAAAATGAGTATAAACTGTTTGGTGGTGTGCAGTGCTTGATCAGTGGCAAAGTGGTCATCAAGGCTATGTATGCTTTTTAGAAGAATTGGCCTGCTATCCCAAGAGGCCAGGACACTGCTTATTTTGCATGGAACTAAAGTTAGCCCTAATCCTAGAGCAGAAAAGAAAAGAAAGAAAATCTTAAAAAACATTTATCGGGTTCAGAAGAGAGTTTCCTGACTGGCTCTTTTAAAATATGATGTGATGACCTGTCCTAATCTTTAAAGCAAATCCTAAGCTTTAAAAACACTTTAACCACTAAATAACACCTAATCCATGATCTAAACACTGGCCAATGATCTAAAATGCTTAAATGGTTTGGGCTGTAGCATGTCTCTACACATATATTGCTCCATGGAAAGCTATGTACATAGCTATGTACATAGAAACACTCTGCTTTTTCATAGGAAGTATTTCTTTTTAATCTATTAAGGGGCACATACATGTGGATTAATAAAACATGAGGATAGAGCTGATTTATTAATCTGCAAAATAAAATGCATACAAATGTGACCGTATTTCTCTGGTGGGGGCTGAACTTCAATTCAGTGGGAAAATTTGCAAAAGTATCTTTTAAAATAGATGGTTTTAAATAAAATTCTCTTTGTTCCCTGAAACCATGAAATAGTGTTGAAGATATTTTTTTTTAATGCTGTGATCTTCTCCCAGACAACTATGCTGTCCTCCCACTTGTATCTGTTATGACCTACAGGAAAGTCAACAGTGACATACATGGAAAACATTCATCACTGACTCACAAGAAAAATCATACTCATTCATTTTCTTCCTACCAAAAGAAAAGTCACCACAAAAGACTATTGCCATTTAGTGGTCTCCTTCCTAGTTGCTGAGTGCTGTTATCAATACCATTGCCACTTCTCAATGGGAAAATATTCTGTCCATATTCAAGAGTCAGTCTACTACATACTTGGAGATCCAGTTGACTTTTCTCAGCTGTTTTTATTTACTTGTTTAAAATATTGTTACTGTGGATTTCATAATCACTTTTTCCTCCTGGCAATCAGACATTTGTTTGTGATCTGCACAAAAAAACTAGATCTAAGTGGAGAGGAAAAGCAGGCAGTGTGTGAAAGAAATATTTGGGAGCTTTGTGTAAAAAACCTCGATAGATATTAGGTAAAAAATTACATAGAATTAAAATTCAGGTAAATAGAAATAGAATGAAAGTACACCATTCCCCAGGTCTTCTGAGACCTTGAGTTATAGCTTAGATTAATGAATATGGGAGCTTGGCTATAAATGCACACACTGCATTGTGGTGGGCCCAAAGTCCTGGTTGTGAGAGACAGTTCAGTCCTGCCTTTCCATCCTAATCTGTATTTACTTAATAATGTCATAAAAGTCTGCAGCCTTTCAGGTAGACACAGTTGTGTTTTATCAGTTATTAGATAATTGCCCTTACTGAGGCCAAAGCTGGACTGAACCAGAAAATTCTATGTGCCTGACATATGCACTCACATTTTTCGATATAAAACTGCTTTCAAAGTAAAAGAAAACTATCTAAATGTCTTATTTACTTTCGTGTTTGGGACTAAAGATACGTGACTTTGTCATCAAAGGAACTTGTGATGTTGAAGTGAAATTAAATTTGTGCCTAAAATGCCTAGACAGTATACAAGGTTTTCAAAAACAACCTGAAAAGTTTTCATTTCTTTCTTCTTTACTTGTGCTAAGGACAAGTGACTTCACTATCAATGAGGCTTATTAGAATCCTGTAATATAATGAAAATGAAATGCATTGTGCCCAATATGCCTTAGTTTTCATAATAATGACAACACATATGCTGTATTTCTTTCTTTGTCTTCTTTGTGTCACAGATATAAAATGTCTTTCTGCCATCACAAACTGTGAATAATGTATGAAATAAATAAAAAAAAAAAAAGATGTGAAATATGAATAGAAATAAGCTGTGCAAGAGACCCATGTGTTCTACTTGGGGATGGGCTTGATTCACAGCCTATCAAAGTCAATGCCAAGACTACTATGGAAATTAACGGGCTTTGATCAGGCTCTATAATCATATATTTTGGGCCCTGGATTCTTAAGTAGTAAGAAAAGAAACAACTTGTCAATGAACAGTATTTCTTTGTGTTGCTCTTCAGGTGCCAAGAGCTCTCTTGACACCCGAAGTTTGGCTTTGTTGCAGCTTTTCACTCTTGGACCTGCTACCTCCCGAAGGTCTGAGCTTAAGCATATTTAGACATAATATTTCAATGCGAGGTAGGGTAATTGAGCAGCCAGTACCAGAACAGCTGCTGAGCTTAAAGGATGATTCGTAGTTAAATGAGATCCATTATCAACAAACTTCATGTTTATTAGACAGACAAGTGCCTCTCTCGGAACCTTGAACTTTGATTTTTTAGCCCCTTGAGTCATTACTTAATACATAGTTGACATTTAAAAATAATACTTCTTGCACAAGGGGCCAGCTTGTGAACACCAGGCTGGGAGAGCAACGCGTCTTCTTGGAGCTCCCACCCACAGTTTAGCAACGGTAATGAGTAACACATAGTAATGCCAGCTCCCATGAGTTAGGGGTGAGTAATGGGCTTCTGGCTGAGATTGCAAGATGACATAGGAACCTCCAGACCTCTGAAAAATTTTGGCTCTGTCACAAGGAAAGCCTTTCACATTACCTGCCTCCCGAACTCACTTCCTGAGGAAAGGAGCCATGCATCCTTCTGTGGGAGGGCATTTTCTTCTCTTAGCAACCTGATGCTGCTCTGGAGAAAGAAGAGAGCTGGAAAAAGCGTGATATGATTAGGACTGTCTGCTTCATTCTCCACCTTCCACATGAAGTGGGACAGGTAGTTTGCTTCTTGCTATGTCTACTTGCCGAAAAAGAGGGAAAAAAAGGATCATTCAGCAATGCTCATGCCAGAAGAAGTGATAAAAGAAATGGAAAAAAAAAAAGAGCCTACGAGAAGTAAAATAGGGCTGGTGTGCTGGTAAGATTTGACAGAAGGTTGGGAACAAGAGATTGAGAGAAGATTTGAGATAGATAAGAGCTGAGGGCACAGTTTGAGATGTGAACTGGTGGTCTGTCTGTCTGAGTGCTGGGCACATGGGGATTCAGGTGGGGCCAGCCTGATGGAAGAGACCATGCCTGTGCAAAACTCAGGGAGCTGAAAAGAGGGAATTATTTGCTGAGGAGCTCAGCAGACCATTCTATGTTTCTGCGTAGTTTAAAATGTTTAAAATCACATTGCTCATTTTCCATGTGTTTGCCTTAAGGATACAATCCAGACAGAGGGAATTTGAAGAAAAAAAAAATTCAAAATCCCTAATACTAATTTTTTTATTATTTTAAACAAATGTTTTAAACACCAATGTACCATTTTCCTGATTTCTGAGGAGGAATGTCAAGACCTAGAGGAACTCTTGGAGTTGTCAGTAATACAAACTTTTGTTTCAGAGGAAAATACAAAAACTCTCTGCTTTTTCCATATGTATTTATATTTATGCATATTTATTATTTTTCATGTAAAAATGTTCTGGCTCAAAAAATGGAGTGGCTTGAGCCATTAGCAGCCCAGGAACTCTCACTCCATGTAAAGTAGCCTTCTGAGGAGCCTAGTAATAAGAAGGATCCTCATACAAAGTGCTAGACAAGACTGACCAGACCCTCTCACCAGTCTGGAAGTGCTATTTAGGTCATGAGAGAAATGATACTAAAAGAAACTGAAGCTGTTCATATCTCAGGCTCTTTTTTTTTTTTTTGTTAGATATAAACATTTTTTCTTTATGCAACAAATTAAAACAGTACAAAACATTTAATTTAGGATATTGAGCTTCATGAAGAAGGGAGCTTACTTTCAAATGGTAATAGATGTGGAATCATACTACACTTATTTATAGGTGAATTTTTTTTTTTAATTTCTAATGGGAAAGTAGAGGTGAAAAATATCAGTGTGGATTTGTGGTATACACATCAGACAAACTAAGATTTTTTTACATTTTCCTAAATATTCAAAAACAGTTATAAAAATATTCAAAAATAATCATGTTTTTGTCTCACATTTGCAGACTTTTTAACTAGCAGTGGTGAAAATAGAGGAAAATTTTTCATGGAAATTAAGAAATACATAACTAACCAACTTTTTTTGGTACTTGAGTTCTTGCTTTTTAAACAGAAAGGTACCATTCAGTAATTCATAAAATTGTATTTTCTTTCCACATGAGCAACATACTGACAATTACAACAAAATATACCTGTGTAGCCAGTAGAAAAAAACACAGATCATAAAATACAGAGCACATTCCCCAGGTATTCAGCAGCGGAGAAACATTTTTGTCCATTTAAAGAATGTGTATAAGAGTATTGCAAAAAAACCCACATCAGAGTAAATAGATCACATCTAATGAAAATGTTACTTAAAATCTCTAGGAACTTAGACAGAAAACCTTTTTGGACCATTCTTCCTCTCTCAAAATCAATCTCTAGTAAGACATATGCCCACTCATGCTCTAAAATCAGTTTCTTGTTGAAGCTACTTGTAGGAGCTTTCGGATCATATTTCTTGTTTACATGATACTAATGTAAAGTGGATGTGAAATAAATTATTTGACAGCACCTATAAGTGAAAGCACTGGCAAAATAATGGTACTCATATTGCTGATTTGGCATTAGTTAGGTAAGTGTTGATGGTTTTAAGAAATGGGTAGAGAAAGAGAACAGAAGGAGAAAATACTATCTGAAAGACTTCTGATAAAATACATTTTCAGCTTGAATCACTTCTAAGCCATAGACTGTCTGGGTAGAATGGGTACAATAAAGTGGACAAAGTATTTTTGTTTGGTTGGTTGGTTTTTGTGGGTTTTGTTTGGTTTGTTTTTTTTGTTTTTTTGTTCTTTTTTTTTTTTGTTGGTCTTTTTTTATTGAGGAAAAGCTTTGGCTTTTTTTTAACCATGCACAAATGATTTACTGCATGCTAACACACAGTAACACATACAAATACCATTGGCATGCAGAGCTGACAAATTTATAAAAAGAAACATTGTACAAATATTTATTACTTACTAAGTACTGTAGGAGAGATATACAGTAAGAAACATAGACTATTTTAAACCTTTACAGTCAGTTAGACCTACTAAGTTGTTAAAATCAAGCTATGCTGATGAAAATTGACAGTGATAAAAGATGGCTGAATTCAGCCTATATAAGCATTTTAATTACGGCCCTTAGTTTAAATAAACAAGTCTGTAAGTTAAACTTTCATACAGTGCAGGTATCTCAGTATCTAGGCTGAACACAGAGCATTTAAGCATGGTATGTAAAGTTGTAACTTTCCACTGTGACTCTTAAACAGTGCCATATAGCAAATATCAGTTGTGTCTAATGTATTTAGATCTCTGTGGATTAACTCCATATTGAAATGGAGTACAAACCAACTGGTTCCTGTGCATGGGTGGCATGGGTGATGATATACAGTTGAATCCTATTTGATGAGTTTTGCATTTTTTAGAGGGCTGCATGTTTCTAATTTGCAGTTATAAGTGTAATATTGTAATGCATGCATTTGAAACCATGCTGCAAGACATTGAGATTCTTTAATGTTCCTTATGACAAGTGCTGAAAATATATACCTGTTTTAGATATTTTATATATGCATATACAAATATAAAAAGAAAGAGTCAGTAATTTGTAAAAAATGAGACTAATATGCAAAATAAGTTTTTCTATTTTATTGGGAATTGCAAGCACTAGATCTGTTTTACAGAAGGTAGCTTGTAAGTCATAACAGAAGTGGTGCATTGTTAAAAATAGTCGATAATCCATCTATAACAGCATTTTGATTTTTATTTCAAAGTGAAAAACTGTAAATTGTTTCTACTTAGCAAGCAAATAGATACCCCATCTCCTGGTCCCCAGGTCACAAAAGAGGGTTATCCTGTCACCACCACTGATTTCTTAAAAGTGTGACATGTATTTAGTTGTCAGTTCCGATCAGCAGCATTCACGAATCAACATTACATCAGCAGCAAAGCACACCATTTTATGCTCTTTTTGAAGATAATTAGAGTTCCCTTTTGTTGCAAATAAGATGTAAAACAGCTATAACTGCTGGTGAACGTGATTAAAGTAACCTCTATAGAACCCCATTATTCTAGACAGATTCCTTCAGATGCATAATTTCCCCATTTTAAGAAAACATAATGCATGCATATAAAATTCAAATTGTCGAGACACCTCTAACAAAAATTAGTTGTCTATTAAGGCATTCCTAGTAGCTGGTTAACATGTAAAACTCTTTAAGTGTATTTTAAAATAATCATGAAATAATAGTACATGTCATTAAAGGTAAACATTTTACACTGAGAGGTTTGTTCAGACAAGCGCTGTGTATTAAACTTTTTCTTACAAAACTCCCATTAGAAGTATATGAAGAATATACCACATTCTTGTCTCTCTATCAGGTATGCATTAGAATATCTGCCTTCCCCACAGTTTCATAATCATGCATCTCTGTACACAGAAAAATTAGAGAATGTTGTCTTTTCTCAGCACATAAATTATAGCTAAATTGCCTTCATTAGATTTTATCTAATATTGTAAAAATTTTGTTCATAGAAAAAGTATTCACCTATTGTTGAACAATATACATAACTTCTTTTTTGGCACATCTAGTCTGATCTTCTACAGAGATAGCTGAGTAGGGGAAAGATTGCCCATGAACAATCTTTTTTAACAGGGGGTGGGAAAAAATTGATCTAATAAGGTAGTAAGTATTAATCCAGATGTTCTCACTATAATCTTATTTAGCAGTTTCAGAAGGCATTTTAAAAAGCCCTGAATAGCTGGCTTTCAAATATTTAATTGTGCTTTTATAGCCAAGAAAGGGAAATGCCAACAAATTGTTTAAAAATACACGGATGATGTTGCTAAAAATCTAATATATCATTGTTCTTTAGCAGAAAATTTAAAATTTCTTCTCAGTCTAGCTTTGTGCTGCTATGCTCTGTGGTATGAAGAGTTGAGTACAGACACTGGGTCCCAAATGGTGCAGTACACCCGAGGGCAGCTGCTGAGCAATCTGATTTCAGAATTGGATGGATAGAGTTTGACTCTAACCATACAAGGGCAATATTCAGTGTAGTTCCCAGAATTAGGTCTTTGATGATAGTTTACCTCTAAATTATGTAACAGATAATATTTTATTTGAAATTTTCAAGAAGAATATGTACTATGATGTACAAATTAGGAAAAGAGTGACCATTACTTTTTCTGAATCATTATAATTATAAAATCAAATCCTGGTTTGCTCTGTTGGGTACCTCAACATCTAAAGGAGATGTTATTAAAGAAGCTTACAAATGAATAATCATTCCCAACAACTCACAGCAGCACTCACAGCATGAAAGTATAAGAAATAGGGAAAGTTTTCAAGGAGGGATCTGATTAGGGTGAGGATGATTCTCTGTCAGAAGAATGTATTGTGCAAGTGTTCTCTAGAGAAAAAATTTTCACCTGAAAAGAAACAGCATTATGAACACTACAGAACTGTAGATTGCAGGACACTGATCTTATTAAGAGCCAATGCTAATTTGCACACTGTCTCCCGCTGAACTAGAAGCAAGTTTACCACTGTGTTTGTTAATTTACACAGGACACCATTATCTTTGGTTGGACTTAATGTATCAGAGTAGAGGTCATTAGCTGCTAGGTTCATGATTATCTGGCATGAATTACAGACAGTATCATAAAAATGCATTTGCTCCGAAGCTTCATTTCTCCTTGTGGGTTTTTTTTTGCCTATTGGTGTCTAATTCCATTTGCAAAACCCTAGATGTTTTGTATTACACATACACACACACCCTCCGTTGGTCTTTTTTTTTGTTTTGTTTTGTTTTTTCTTCATTAATCACTCAGAAAAGTAATGCAATTTTAAATAAAAATAAAGTGCAATAGTATGTACTTTGCATTTAATAGAAGTAATAAACAGTCAGCTTGATTGTTTAAATTTGTAGTAGTCAACATAATTACAATGGAAGCTGTAAGATCCCTGTTACAAATAAATCAATGATTTAGGTAGCTCAAAACTGAGGAAAAAAATGGCTAACTCTCTACCCTAGATGCTATACTATGAATTTATCTTAACTATCCTTTGGACTTCTGAAGCTTCTCCTGTACCCTAAAATGTTGTAGTCTTTCATTGTAACACTATTTTTAATTATAGTTCCATAAAATCTTACATTCACAAGAAATCAGGAATTTTGAGTTAAACTTGAAAGCCTATTTAATAGAAATATTTGTGTTTTCTGGTTAAGCAAACACATTTTCATAAAGACCTATGCTCAGTCTATTTTGCTTAAATGGAACCAACCATCTACAAATTCATTTACAATTTTTAGATCTGTACAAGCACATTCCTAATAGCAGGGAACACTTATGTCTCAGCATGATATCTTTAGAAAGAGGTGAATTTTCATTTATTTAATGCAAATACTCATACAAGTAAACTGCTTAGGCATATACAGAGTGTATTTTCATGGAAGCTTTGCAGCAACAGGAAAATAATAGAGCATAATTGTACAATAAATGGAATGTTGCAGTTTCAAAATTACTCATGCTATAGTGCAAAGACTAAAAAAGAATGTAGGAAGATTGAGATACTGTTTGCTGGGTTTCGAGCTGCTTTGCTTACAAATTATTTCATTCTGCTTTTATGTGTATTTTAGGAATATATCTTCTTTTTCACTAGACAAATATCAATGGGGAAGACATACCTGATCTCTGAATACCATTAAAGCTCTAGATGCTGAAAATTGTTTACACTGTTATCAGAGCTTGATGAACTACCTAAACTATTTGCAGCAGCTCTTTTTCAAAAATAGAACCTTTCCAGTTCACAGATTTTATATAAATAGAGATTTTGTATTTTGAAAGTGATTTTCATTCCAAGTTGTTTCCCTTCTTTATGCAAACAATTTAAGTCTTATGGTTTGTCATGAATTGCCTGCTATGACTCTAGTTTTGATTTTTTTTGCCTATTGTTATTCACTTGATCTTACTGGTTACTTGAATAACATGATAGTTTTTATTTCTGTCCGAAAGGTTGAAATATTCATGAGGAACAGAAAGACTTGAAAAACTAGGCGTGGTAAGCACGTATGCAGTGTTTATTCACCCATAAACATTCTGAGAAACAGAGTATCTTGCAAAAGTAGTTGTGAAAAGTAAATATAAAGCTTATTTACTTATCAAATTGAATTTTTGGCTCAACTTATTGCACTCATGGCATTTAGGAAGAGATTATTCCCACTGCTATATGCTCTCTATACTACTGTGATCAGGTTTAACAACTGTAAAGTTCTCTAAACAGAGAAGTAGATCAGGAGGAATTCTGCTTCCCAAGACCACTCTAATTCTTTAATTTTTCAGCCGAGGGATGTGTTAGGTTACAGCACATGTATAAACTCCTACAGCCTTTGTTGTAAACTCTAATGAACTCAAGAAGAAATTTGCTGATCTCCTAGATAATTCTCCAGATAATAGACTCTCCAGCAGAGATTAATGTCTATAAACCTAGTTAACTGCTAGCAGGGACAATGTCCTGTCCTTTTATTGACTTGAAAACTGTTCTTTTTTTCCTTGAAGATGTTATGGCAATAAGGGTGGGAAAAAAAAAAAATAAAAGGAGGCATTGTATACTTCATTTGACAACAAGATCTATGAATAATCTATGCCCATATACTATTTTTATGTACCATTTCAAGACCAGTATCCTCCATATAAGATAAAGATAAAATCCAGTCAGTTCTGTGGTTACAGCACTTTCAGTGTTACAGCATGTCATATGCCATTTTGAATAACTCCTTACTACAAACTTATACTTCAAATAATGAGTCAAATTTAAAAATCATCACCATCATCTTTCAAAATGAAATCTTACTGGAGATAAAGACATTTTTCTTGCACATGGTGCTTAGTTAGCATTTAATTTACCTTAATCCCTTTGGGACATGTCATCCCCACACTTTGGTTCTTTGCTAAACCTTACAAGGAGGTTCTCCCTGCAGTTAACCTTAACAGCCAACACCCTACACTGCCTCATTCCCCTTACACATCCTCCCTATCACCTTTACCTTTTATACTGAGTCATATCCATTCCTCTATGGATCTCTTGGCTCAAGGCCTTTACATTAAATATCTTTATATGAGACATCACTGGAGTAAACAAGGCAGACTGCTGTTACCTGTATGCAGGATACTAGATATTAACAAGGCTGCCAAGAGAAGAGGTGTGAATGGAGGTAGCAGTGCACCAAACATGATACCACATGGATAATGATGGGGCTGAAGACTAAAAATTCAATGCTGAGCTCCTTTGTTTGTATAGAAAATTGTTATTTGTACTACTTTCAACTTTTAAAAGAGTTTAGGTGGAGAAAGAAGACATGAAAAAAAAGAAGGGCTTTTCATAGCCACAGATCTCAGCCTGATGCTTAGTATTCACACACACTTATTGTCTTAGGCAGTCTCTGTCCTTTTCATACTGACAATAAATTTTCTACTATTGAAAAAGAAAATCAGAAGGTCCAGATATGTCTTTTTTTCTACAGAAAAAAAGGAATTCTTAGGCTACATTATGTTGAACTGCCACTAAATATTCTAGTGACCACAACTACCAAGATACAGAAGTGCATCCCAAGAAACTCATTTACTCAAATAATCTATCTCAGGAGAAATAATGTAAAACTAAATTAGGAGAGCTTCTCTGGCAAAACAATAGGAAACTCACAGAAGAGACCTATTATCAGTATTGTGTGACATACCACCTAAAATAGCTGCCAAAATTGACCTCATAGAAATAAATTGCAATATATCTCTGGTTATTTGGTATCATGAAGCATAAAATAGAGTGCTGACTTCTTTTCCATTTAAGAACACACTATATGTGTTTTGTTGTAGATATCCAACCCAATAAAAATGCTTACTGCATTGCAATCCAAAAATAATTGCCAGAAGTGATTTATCTACCCTATCTTTGCAGATTTAAATACGAGTTGAAGGTTTTCAAAAACCATAGAGAATAAATTTGAGGAAGTGCTTATAAACACCACACAGTTTACAGACAAGTTTTGCACTATTGTACAAAGACAAAAAAAAAGTCTTCTGGCATAAGAACTGACAGATTATGTTACTGTCCACAACGGCAAAACTGAAAGGACAGAGGCCAAATAGTACAGAACATGTAGGTGACGTCATTCTTCACATCCAGGAGGAGGTCACTCTACCTGTGGAGGAAGTGCTGACAGGATGTTTATGTGGGATTGAAGTCAGATATAATTCGGCCAAATGAGGGCAGGAAGTGGGTGTGTAAATAGGAAGTCCCCTAATTTTGTTAAATTTCCTTAATTCTCTTTTTATTTTAACTTCTTTTATACCTGAAAAGTCGACTGCTTTCCATGCAAGAATCATAAAAACATAAACCAAATTGTCTTCATACACTTCAGCCATTTGTATAAACAGTTACTTTAGTTTTACCTTCTTCTTTACTTACATTATTAAGGAAATGTAAGTATGTCACTGTCCCTTTCTTGTATTTATTTATTAATTTGCTCCAAATGCTGGTGTAAGTCCACCAAATCTTAAATTGATTTTTTAAAAGGAAAAAAGATGACACTTTATACAACATTATTAGCATTGCTGTTAAAAGATACAAAGGAAGATTTATTGATAATTATTTTAACTCTAGTCACTTAGAAACTGATGCTTACTGACATATTTCCCTCAAGCAGTCACAGTATAAAACATGCAAATGTCATGATAACTTTGTTATAGATGATGAGTTAGAGGGAAAAAAGAGTTTTGTAATAATTGCCATACCTATAGTGAAACTATAATGTTAGTTTATTCCCCATTTCTCCCTTTACTTCATTAATTTATTTATTTGAAATATACCAGAGGAAAAAAAAACCAAACCAAGATGAGAATTTTAATGAATGTTTTCTCCTACTTCCACATAAGTATACAGAATGACAATGTGCATAATTTGCTTAGTTACATTATGATAGAGCATAACAAATGGAATAATAGAGTTATTGTGTAAATGTACATATTTGCAGGTACTCACAAGCAAATCACAACAATAAGTTTCAGGCACTTTTCGTAGATTGTCCACATTAAAACACTTGCATATATTTCATTGACTAAGACTTTTGTAACAAGAAATATAATGTATGTATGTTTTTATAATATAATATTAGGTGGCAAATAATAGCAAATATGTTTGCTATTGTGAAACTTTGATGCATGGTCTCTGCATATCTTCACATAAAAAAATCATAACATACATAAAAAGAATGCCCTTCCCACCTTTTCCCATTTTCCCTTTTTCCATTTTCCTTTCCTTAAATTATTCTGTAACTATCTTACACTGTATTCTAGCATAGGCTGTTATTTTTATCCCCTGTAAATATACACAATGAAATGGTACTTCGCAGTTTTCATAAGAGACGGGGCACTCCCTTTTTTTCGTGACAGGTTTCAGTAGAGAGGAATACTTACATAAATGTCCTTGGTGACTTACATAAATGTTCTTAATAATTTAATATCTTAAAACTGGATCATTGTCCTGCAGTCAGACAGTACGTTTCTGGATTCTGACTTATTTGAGCTGGTAAAAGACTGGCAGCTTACAGAATCTCATTGCAGGAGAACAGCTTGCAATGTCAGAGAAGAATATCCTACAGAAGAGGAAAGCTTGTCAGAGCTTTCATGACCAAAGCTTCATTTTCCTGTTTTACTGAACTATTTACCTTATTTTTAGTTAATCACTGCACCTCCTTTAAAAATATTATTTACTTAGTCATTCCTTGTGGTATCAATGTACTGATTTATAGTGTTTTGTGCATAAAATCATTTTATTAACATGTTCCCACTGTCTGATGGTTGTCTTTTAAAAGTAAGACACTAAAGAAGAAGAGATTTTTGAAGATAAAAACCATTTCTCCTTTGAAAAAGACAAGGATCTTATGGTAACACCACTGTTCCCTAAGACAAGTAGAAAAACTTTGAAGCCTATTGCAACACCTTCATGATTGATAAGAATCATCAGGTTACTAAAAATTGCTGATTTCAAGTCATTTCCTCCTGTCCCTGATGTAGAAAATTGGTGGAACCGCCATAGGGAGGTGGTGTTATACCCTGGCTAATCATAACAGGAGGTAGGATTAGTAACTAACTGGTGAGCAGCAGCTCCAGGGAACAGAGGAGCAATTTGAAGACCATTTTCAACTGCCATCTGTTCTTTCACCATCTATTTCAAGTTCTTACCTGAAGAACGTGACACCAGGATGCAACAACATTGCACAGCCTGAAGGAGGCATTTGGGCTTTCTGACCTCTTCTATGACAATGCATATCCCTCATCACTTAGGTAGTTTGTCTGAAAATCAGACCTTTTTGATCATTATGCCTTATAAGGAGGTACATAGTTTTTTCCAATGAAGAGTCTTAGCTTGAAATATGTAACTCAGAGCAGGGTTGTAACTCCTTTCTTGAAAAATATCAAGGGTTAATCAATTATTGTTATACAATTGCAATGCAGCTTTGTAATAAAGACAGTGACTGTTTTTGATGAATTTCAGACTACTAGAGAAATGCAGGTGTATTTTGTCATTATTTATGGAATCTGATCTGGAATGAAATGTTGCCTTTTATTAGTTTCTGCTGGTGACTGGATTTAGTACTAACACAAGTGAAGTTAAACTTAGCTTCATTGCAGAATTAACCCTGAAACAATAAATGAAAAGTATATAAGAGCTTTGCCTTGAGCTGGATAAAAGAAAAAAACTCCTGCATCAATCCCTGCTCCATTCATTCATGCATATTCATTTCTATTTAAAATAATGGTGCTATACTTGAATGAGCAAGACATGCCCCTGCCAGAGGATCCATTTATTAAAAAAGAGCTCAAAGGAACAACATCTACAACATCAGAAGTAGACCAGGAGTAACTGAAATCAGTGAAACCTGTCAATACAAATGAGTTTGCAAAATCAGATGCTCTGTTTTTAGGAGAAAGAGAAAAATAATTAAAAAAAAAAGGAAGTAAAATAGAATATTTACCACTCCTTTAGTGAGTATAAATATGTTTTGGAAAGAAAGCCATTTCACTATATCTGATTTGTCCGGCATGGCAGAATGATTTACACAACAAAAGACAAAACCTTTTAATAAAATTAAAAGCAATGTGCGTTTACAAAGTGGACATTTCCTCTTGTCCTAGTGAATAACATAAAGATCTTGTATGCCATTTTAGTTCACAACACCTGTGATGAATTATTTGTAAATGCAATGAATAACATTACTAGGAACATGTCAAATTATACGTTGATAATGAATTTTTGGATGCATCTGCTATGTAATTGTTCCCAGCGGATGTGTATTCATCTTCACCTGGCATTATTTTCCTGATTTTGGGGTTTGTTTTTTATTATGCATTTTCATTTCTATCATAATTGTTACAGTGATCCCTGTTCCTTTGTTCTAATCAGGTCCCTTTGATGGTGTTGCACATTCTGAACAAAAGAGGAGGGGGAAACACACCAGGCTATTGGCAAAACAAAACACTGGTCTTTATTTGTGACTTTCTAAGTGCCTGCTTGGCCTCAGAAGGTTGGGTGGTGTTGACAGGGACCAGTTGTTTCCCTGAATGCATCTGCCAGCTGCTCCAGGCATGTGTTCTGCAGAATAGGAGGTGAATAAACACTAAAGGCTGCTCTGCTGACAGACAGGTACATGCTGCTTTTACTAAGTGCATCTGGAATTTTTCTTAAAAAGATAAATAAAGCAAATTAGTAGCATTAGATGGTATGTTTTTTCACAACACTCAGAAATGCTCACAATGAAAATATCTGTCATCAGTTTATGCTTTTAGTAAGCAATCTTACATCAATGTTGTTTAAGCAAACTTTCTGTATGATGTACTGTTTCTCATCCAGAGGTCATTTTTACTTCTCATCCAGAGGTCATTTTTACTTTACACAGTATACTTGTCTCTCAATATGAGTAATTTCAAAAAGCTGCCAAAATCAACTGATCATATACTGGATCTATGAGTGCAGAACTCAACCTTTTATTAAAATTTTACTTTTTTTTTTGATTCAGTAAATCATTTACAGCATCTGCCTCAAACTGTTTTCCAGTCTGAAATATTTGCTCTGCAGTTTACACCCTTTTGACTCCTATACTGGTGCATGCAGCAGCTGACATTTCTCTGTCTCACTGGTAGTGAACTGAACTACATGAACAATTTTAACTGCTGTGAAAAGAACAGTCTGGTTCTGGCCTTTTCCAGAGATTCAGGATTTCTGTTCAAGGACTATTTTTGAGATAAAGAAAATCACTGAACTGCATATCTAGATTTGATTTTTCCCCTTTCCCTGAATTCAGAGGGATGGGTCTAAGAAACATCTATGGCAATTCTTAAAAAAAAAATTATTAATAAAAAACAACCCCAACCAATCAAACAAACAAACAAAAAACCAAAACAAAACAACAAAAAAACCACAAAAAAACCACAAACAAACAAACAAACAAAAAACACCAAACAAACAAAAACCCAAACGAAAATCAAAACCCTGGTTTGTTTCTTCTCCTCTCCTCTCCTCTCCTCTCCTCTCCTCTCCTCTCCTCTCCTCTCCTCTCCTCTCC
>JAWWES010000168.1:32121274-32192547 GCA_035583135.1 Lophotriccus pileatus | reverse complement strand
TCTTTCTTCCATTCTTTCCTTTCTCCCTCCCTTCCCTTCTCCCTCCCTTTCTCTCTCTGTTCACAATAATCAAAAGGTTTATGGCAGTTATTTAGAAAAATACTCCATTTTCTTTTGTGGAAAATTAAATTGGAAGGTACTTTCAGCTGAGCTGGCTGATTTTGAAACACACGTTGGCATTCTAGATTTTTAAAATTTCTTTTAATCACTTTTAGACAGGCTTCATTCACCCTGGCAGTTCCATGAGGTCTCATTATAATAATTTTTAAGAATCATAGAGTTATAGAATTATTGTTGTTGGAAACAACCTTAAAGATCATCCATGGGCAGGACACAAGATAGGCAGGGCAGGGACATAATACGCTGTTCTAAAAAAAAAAAATTTAAATATTTGACATTAGAAAAGTGATATAATATGAAGATAAAATACAACTGGTATCTTTAATCAGCTGGGAAATGTTTGTATTCAGAGTAATTTTAAACTATTTTTCCCCCAGCATT
This sequence comes from Lophotriccus pileatus, assembly GCA_035583135.1. Taxonomy (NCBI): domain Eukaryota; kingdom Metazoa; phylum Chordata; class Aves; order Passeriformes; family Tyrannidae; genus Lophotriccus; species Lophotriccus pileatus. The sequence continues at coordinate 32,192,046 of JAWWES010000168.1, read as the reverse complement.
TCAACATCAGTCTCCTTGCATACAGCACAGCATGAAGCTACACAGTATGCACCTAGATTCTTTCCTTTAATTGTAAATGTGAAAAATAAACTTAGCATTACATCACCAAAATTAGTTTGCAGTAATTATTACAGGGCTACAAACATGTCTTCAAAAAGAGCATTGCACGAGGATAGATTATATTGTGTTTATTTACATTAAATAATTAGAAAGTTAACATTAAATTGACAGTAATGTAGAAAAGTTTATAGCTACAATACCGTATCACTACTTTATACATGGACAGCACCTCTTAACAAGGAGTGTTTTCAAAAACATTAATGAGCTAAATGTTAGGAACAAACAGAACTAATTTTTTCTCTTTATTATGCTGGCCTCTGCTGAGAAAACAGATGCATTTAACCTCTTAGTTACTTCATGAAAAGTGGGAGAAGAATCCAGTCAAATATGAGCTGCTTAATATCAATGCTTTGTAGATATATTGCAATAGAATCTGGTTTGTACTTACAGAATAAGTTTACATTTCACATACAGATATAATTGTTTTTCTCCTCACAATCACTTCATGTCAGTAATTCTAATATAACAAATAACAAAAATATCTATTCAGTGATTTCGTAAATTACACCAGCTCTTCCTGCTGAAATCTTGACTTTGAATTTCTTCAAGAAAAAGATCACAGCTACTGTCTGATGTATATTTGGAAGTTAGCCCAAGCTGCAGTAATAGGCACACATAGCAAAATATTTAATTTAATCATTCATTAGTCTAATATGTATGTTCCTCCTCTGATCCTGATAATTTCTAATGAAGCAACTGAACATCCTCAATTTTTGTTCCTCTGGGATTTTTTCATCTGTCAAGAGAATTTTGCCCAACTATTTCCAAAAAAAATAAGAAAATGAAATTCAAGTATTTCAGTTTATAAAACCTATAATAAAATAAATGCCTTTCTTCATTATGCTAAACCAATTAAATCTAATTTCTCTTCTGTTTCCGTACATAAGCAACAGCTGTACATGCCATCCATCGGTAATTAATTGCTTCCAACTGCCTGCCAGTGAAAGCGGTATTTCTTTAAATCAGTGACACAGCACAACACTAGTTTCTAAGTACATCAGAGCACATCAGATCATGCAACATGTGTGACATATAATAAGGCATATGTTTCTGCACACACAGAAAAGCAGTGCAAGCTCCTGCAGTCAGTGCCCTGGAGGCACAATCTCTGCTGGAGAATGACCACTGACACCGTGGGGGCTTGGCACACAAACTGCCCATAGGTCATTCCACAGGACTGGGCAGAGGACGTCATGGTTTGCACCAACCAAACAGGTAAAAGACATACAGTGCCCTTCCATAGTGCCCCCCCCGCCAAACACAGCTCTGTTCAATCAGCGGGGATCTATTGCTTTGGAAAAGTGGCTTGCCACTGGAGAAAGCCCAACACAGGCTTTCACAAACTTTTAGCAGTAGCTGAAGTTCCATTAAAAAATGGGGTGAATTGTGAAATGGAGACTGGAGTTAGTGTCCCAAATGTGCCTTATTAACCTCTTGCCCCTTAATAGATAAGGTGAATGATTTTCTTTCAGAAGAGGATGTATAGCCTAAGAGCCTACTGAGTTGTGTCTGGTCTGGGTTGTTGTAGAAATGAGTTTATTTGATCCACAGACAGCAAGGTAGCTATGTGGCTCAAAGTTAATAATAAATGACGTTTTTATTCTTTTTTTTTCTGTTGGAAAAGTTCATCATAAAGATTTCATGTAACAAGAGATTTTTTCCATCTCTATTAGGGAAAAAAAGGATATTTGAGGAGAGGGACAGGTGGCAGACGGAAACAGCTTTTATTGTTTACACTTGAAGTTCAAAAGAAATAGGGTGTGTGCCAAGACTTTGTAAAAGGAAACAATAAACAATCACTTTTCAGTGAAAAAGGAAAGAAAATGCAAGGGTTTTAAAAAAGGTACATTGGTTTTTCTAGCTTAAGCCATTGAGTTAAAGCTTTTAGTCTTTTTATTCTGACATGTTTTTCTTTATTTGGATTTTCAAGTTTTGCGCTCTGCATGTATGGATATGAGTACAGCTTTTAAAACTGTGTATACAAAAGTGTGGAGAGCAGATCTGATCCCCTTTTTATGCGCACTGATAAGAAGTAAAAAAACACTACAGTCTTTGCAACTATACAAAAGGTAAAACCTGAGTGAATGAGAAGCAAATTAGACATGTGGAATAAAATTAAGACGTTAGGAACATTATAAGAGCCATACTGGTTCAGGCCCATGGTAAAAGTACCTCAGTATTCTGTCTATGACAGTAGTGCAGGAGACATTATAAGGGAGAACACACAAACCCACAACTTTCTACAGTCAATTCGCCTCATACTCCCCCAATATCCAGAATTGCTAGTCTTTGCAGGAGCCATTCATGGACTTTTTGCTTTTTTAATTCTTTTCTGAACCTGTTCCTACCATCTGTCCTCCACAGCCTTCTGTAGAAGTAAGTTTCTGAAGTGACCTACTCTCTGCAAAAAGAAGTACTTTCTTTTATTTGCTTTTTGGATGGCTTCTTAGAGAGTTCAGTGAGTGGTCCTTGCTCTCATATTGTAGAATTTGTTGAACAGTTCCACAACCAGATTATCCACTTGGTAATAAATGACAATTCTCCTCAGACATCTCTCCAATTACAGAATTCTTAGCCTCCTTATATGCAGTTGATCCACATTCTTGATTATTTTACTTGCCTGCTCTGTTCCTCCTTCAATTTCACAGTATCTCTCTTGAAACACAGAGACCAAAACTGCATGCAGCACAAAAAAAAGTGGGCACACACTTGTTTTTATACAGCAGCAAAAGCATGTCTTCTATCTTTCCTGAGAAACCTTTTCTGACGATGTCCAGCATTTTGTTGATTTTGCCAGAGCTTGTGACCTCAGAGTATTGCCAGGGGTGACTCCAAGATGCTTGCCCCGATTGCTGGATAGTCACTCTGAGTTCAGCTTCATGAGGCATAGCTCAGATAATTCTTCCCTAATTCATTGCTTTATATTTATCTACACTGTTCATTTGACATATTACTGCTTTGCTCAGTTTTGCTACTATTTCTTCTCAGATCTGAAGTTCCTTCAGCCAGCTTGCAACGACATTTGAACACACAGAATAGGTTCATATTATCCTCAAACTTGGAGATTTCATTGCACACTCTCCAGGCCACTGATGAAAATGTTTAATAAAACCAGTGTCAGTGTCTATCCCTCAGGGACCTCACTACTGACAATGTATAAAACAACCAAAGACCTCTACTCTTTGCTTTCTATTCTTTAACAAGTTTGCAACCCATAAAGGACACTTTCTCAACACCTCTGGTGATTGGGTTTCTTTACTAACCCTGCCAAAGGCTTTTGGAAAAGCCAAATATGTTATGATTCCTGTATCCTCTTAATCTATGCGTCACTGACAGGACTCCAGCAGGTTAAAGAGGCATTATTTCCTGTTGTAGAAGTCAAGCTGCTTCTAGACAGTTTCAGGAATCTTACTTTTTATTACAGAGCCTGCCCTCTTACAAGGGTATGAGAACAGCTCATGATTCCTGAAAGGCTTAATGAAAGATCTGTACACTTTTTTTTTTTTGTAAGTCATGTCATGCATATGCTGTTTGTAATATGTCTGTGGAATGCAGCTTTTTAATATCATAAGCATTATTTATTATTACAAATTCATTAAGAATGGAAGTTTGCTACTTGCCAGTTTTCATATCCTGCTGTAGAATCATCAATTATTCAATAAACTCTGAGGAAGGAGTTGCAATAAAAAGGTATGGACATGGAAAGAGTTTGGTTTTGTATTATGCTATCTCCATGCAGTCCATGTTTTTTTCCAGAATCCAATCCTGCACTCTGTCTGGTAATCAGAAATATGGCCTGTGTAAGGATAATAAACTCTGGCAAATCAGTTGTTTTGCAGAAAGTCATTGTAATATATTGGTGTTATTCAATTATTTCAGCCATTTTACCCTGGTTTTCCTTTAATAATAATACTTCTAAAGGGTTCCTATAACAATTATAATTACAAATCAGTATTTCTGGCTACATTTTTGAGCCTATATAGTTTTTAGCTTAACACTTCAAACACCAGTTTCAGTGTTTCTCCTTTAGAGCAATCAATAAAACAAATGCCCAACCTTTCCTACTCAAGGCTCTAAAATACCGGTCTTCTCAAAATTGCATTTAAACCAAAGAGCATGATCAATAATTTGGTATTTTGTATATGTCTATTATGAATATATTAAATACACTGCATATGCATGATAAAAATATACTCGCTCCCTATAAATTCTATTCTGTGTATACATATAAACCACAGCAATTTAGTTATTTACTATGTACTACAAGAGCTATAAAATGCCACTTTCTAAGAATACAACTGAGGCTTAAGTCAGCATTTTTATGATATCATCTGTACTGGGAAAACATTAAAGGCTCAATATTTAATAAACATAATAAACATCCCCATGAAACAAATTGTTCATAAACTACCTGTTTAATTTTTCAGGGCTCCAGAACCACATATTTTCTTATTAGTTGTGAGCCTGCTGGGTTGCACGATAGATAGGGCCTGTCAGGGATAGAATATAATGTAGCGGTTTTATGAATTATTTCTGTGAGGAAAAGCCTATTACAGCTGACAAGAGGATGATGATATTAGCCCATCATCATTCAGATGGCACCACCCTTCCCCCTTTCATCCATCAGACCTCTTGTATGGAGGCTGAAAACCACACAGTCTTTGCATAGCCAACACAAAGACAAATACTGCTCTTTTTCTGCATCCATGAAACTTTTAGTATTTCATTTTGAATCATGGCAGATGACAGTAACAAATAGCCTAATGAATCTCCCTTATTGTCCCTTGTGAATCTGAAGATGAGCTAAAAGTAAAATCTCTGTTTCTTTTTTTGGACATGCTCATTTGGGATTGAAAGGTTTTTCCTGCATTCTAAATAGCATTTCTCAGTAACTGAAAATTAGACCAATAAATAAACAAGCAACTTGTAAACCACACAAATATACCCTTGTAGACCATTCTTCACCCTGTACCTTACAAACATTAATTCTGGGAAAGTGTTTCAATCAACTTTGGTGCAATTATTTAAGTCAATGTAAATAGGTTAAAAAATAATAAAACCACATAATGAAGTTCTGTATCAGACAACAATAGTAATACATCAGTGGGCATCATGAATTAAAGACCAATTATTATGACATTTTTGTTTTATTTAAAAGAAAGTGTGCTAACAATGCCCACACTTTACTGCAAGAATATGTTTTAATTGAGAAGATCTGATGATCTTCATTTGCCCATGCAGGACATTTTACAGGCAGAAATTAATAATGTGGTTCGAAATACTTTAGTGAACACTGTGTCATAGAGACCTTGCTCTTCTTGATCCAGTTGTTACATGAGATTTTCTTTCAGCTGTATAGGTGATTGTTGCACTTGCACCTAACCCCCTGATCTAACTGTCTTAAGCACAAGCTGGCCACTGACATGGGTTACTCCGGACTGCATGACCCCCCTCCATGCACTCTTGGCATTCGCCCCAGCACGACTGAATCACAAAACTTGTGTCAGCCACATAGGCCCCACTGGGCCAATATGCTTGGTGCGGGCCATGTGCCTTTAGTCAGAGCATATTCAGAGCTGGAAGAGGTCATCAAGTCCAACTCTTAAGTGAATGGCCCATACAGGAATCGAATCTGTGACTTTGGCATTATCAGCACCATACTCTAACCAACTGAGCTAATTTGCAGCAGCTCCCTGGCAGCATCTTGACTCTAGGTCAGAAATAGAAATGTGAGTGCAGTCCCTCGATGTGCTTTGGTCTAGTTTCAGCAGACACCTAGAAAAAAAGTACAGAGTGCTCTGCAGGAAAGTCCACCAATCTGACGGATGAGGAAACTAAGACTACAGACTGCATCTATCCTACAGCATAGGCAGGAAACCTTATTCTCATTGGCCTCATTTATGTTTCACTCTGGCTCCAAGATGTTCTGATGTTCTGTACATGCATCTATAACCTAAATAAAGTTCTTGAGGTGTAACTTATTTGTTCAGTCTTTCCAAAGAGTTATCATTATGTCCTCCATGGATGTACATAATGATAGCAAAATCATATTTCCTCCCATTACTTGAATAACTTTCCCCTTCTCTTTATTTCATGTTTTTTCCCCCTTTAAACTGGTTTCATCTGTCGGCAAAACACTGTGATTCATTGAGCTTTGCTCTTCAGTAATGTCTCCCCTGATTCCCTCTCATGCAACACTCAAGCTTTCCTTCAGCAAAGCACAAGACAGAGGAATGGCAGAAACTCCTTTTCATTTATTATGAAAAGTTATGGAAGTACTTGAGCTGCAAATGCTCATTTTATTTTGTCAGGGAAGCTAACCAAAATGGCTTGCTTTATGTAGGAAACTTTTTGCACAACACTGTTTGTATCTACTGTAGGCACATGTGCATTTTTGACATGACAGATCATAATGGCTCTTTTAGAGCCATTATAGTTACCAAGTAAATCCTTCTTAGTTCAAGTACATGTAATTGATTCCCATAGACTGTAATAGCTCCAAAACCAAGGCAATACCCTTACCAAACATAAAAGCAGTGGCATGACTAATACATAATAGCAGTCAGGTTTTACCACCATAGTATTAGAAAATGATGCAGTGTTAACAACACGGCTTTTTATTTTCTGATTTTTGGCAGAAAAAAAAGGGCAATAATTCCATAGTATTACAGTGGTATCATTCCCGCATAGTCCTGGTAAAGCTGTAATTCCTCAAATATCACAGTATTCATTTCAGTCTCCATATAGAATGTAAATTAAGGGCCTGTCCATTCAACTTCTTTGCATACAAATACTCCAGTACAGTTTACTGGGACAACTGAATTAATTTGTTTTAGTTGGTTTTTTTTTCTTGTAAATTAGGGATGAAGAATAAAAGCAGTTCTCTTCTGCACTCAGAAAGCTGTAGATTTGTATTGCTCATGAAGGAATTGTGCAAAACCCTTTCCCAAGCAGCTGGGTGAGTAGTGGTTGCACAGAGTAGGCAAATTTTAAATGTAATTGCGTGCTCTTCAGCATGTCTGATAGATTTGATAAACAGCTTGGCAACATACATCCCTGCCTTCCCGCTGCATAAGGGTATTCAAAAGGTTAATCTCTGTGCTTGTGAACAGAGATGACCAATGACCCTAAAAGGAAGTAGAGCACCAAATGGTATGTTGACAAGAAGGACCATTCTCACACAGAGAAAATAAGTAAAGTGCAATAAGAGCTTCCTCTTTCTCTTTCTCTTCTTTCTTTTTTTTTATGACTTTTGAAGAAAATACAAGATTTTAACTTTTTTTTTTTGTTCTGAACAAGTTTATATTACAATAGAAAAAGGTGCTGTAAACTTCAAGGAGCTAATGTACCTTCTCTACAGAAGTCTCAGCAGAGATCATAGAAATTTCATGACTCCCATATGTTAATAATGTTTTTGAATATAAAATCCAAATTAAAAACTGGAGCTGAATAAAATACTTTTGTTAAAAGTAACATTTTGAAATGCTGTCAGTAACTATCATAAATATTTGAGAAGTTAATATTTTAATCTTCAACTATAGCTCTGAAAACACTTTTAGTGACAGACAGTGCTTCATTAATAGAGTTCTGTATGTCTAATTGCTTTAGGCAAAGTGGGTTGCATTATTTTGACACATGACATGCAATTAGTACATGGTCACACGGCTAAAGGAAGATTTTACACCTTTTTTCCTTCTACATTCAGAGTAGATAATTAGCATATTTTTTCTGCTTAGAATAGTCATCAGAGCCTTGGATCAGAAATTGCCTAATGAGGTAAAATTCCAGTTGTTGACATTAATACATGTGACATTTTTTTCAGTTGTAAAAGTAAACCTACTGCTGCTATTTCATTTAGTCTTTCCAGTGTATTCTTAATATTCAACTATGGGGTTATTTTGCATCAAGCCATTGAATAACTGTACCTTTGAGAGAGAGAAAGAGATATGAATTATGTTTTTATATTTTAGTATATTTACTTGATAGTGATATTCTAAGAAAATTAAATTTGGCTATAACCTACAGCTATTCTAGGTCGACTGAAGTTGTATTAACACAAAAAGCACCCTACAATGACAATATACAGGTTCCTTGCTTATGAACTTCTTTGTTATACTATTAAAAAATGGGTATTCAATCAGCTGTGAGACCCTCTTTAAGGCTGTATGCAACAGTCCTGTAATGAAAGTCTGTCATTTTGCTTAAAAACATATTTTGATTACCTTTTGTAGAAGAAATAATGAAGATTTATTGCAGAGAAACTGATCTAACATAATGCACTCGGGCTACAGAAATATTTTCCTAGAGAAGAGATTTTGGTAATTTAAAAAAGGATTATATTAGGTCCTTTTAAGTAGATTTTTTTCCTTTGCATTTAGCACAATTGCATATAATCACCCTTTTATGTTCCATTTCTAAACATCACATTAATTTACAGCAAAGGAAGTGGTGCGTATTCTCATTTCTTCACTCCTTATTCAGGCAAACCTTCCTCTGAAAAATTTGCATGAGGTGTGGGATCTGAAAATAAGGCAGATTTTCTGGATCTGAGTTCTGCTATTAGCTCTGAGTATAGAACATGCAGAGAGATTTTTCCAGAACTACATTAGATACTTAATGTTACCCATAACAAAGGGCTGACTTAAACATGAGTTTGACAGATTTTTTAAATCATTTCATTAAATACAGAGGAGAGTGGAATCACAGACCATACTTCTGCCTTATTTCAGATATTTTACATTTATCAGGTTTGAAACAGTAGTAGGGTTAGCCCTTAACATTGATAGGGAAGAAAAAAGACACAGGCACTTACCTTTTTTCCATTAATTGGGAGGTAAATGTGTTAAAAAAGTTTGTAAATTCCACAAGAAGTATGAGTTTACAGAGTGACTGTAAATGTCAGTGATTACTTCACAGACATCACAGGAGACCAGGATGCCCACTCTGCTTCAAATATCGTTACTCTTTTCCCCTTTTATGTTTTGTTATTAAGTGGACTACAAATGAACAACACTAAGGTAGTAATAATAATAATTTTCTTAGCATAGGTGTCCCTGGCATTTTTTCCTATTAATATTTATCTTGAGAGCAATGATTTGTTTAACTTCACTTCTTCTATTACAACTTGCTACTTCTCCTTACATACGTAGCAGTCACGTTGTCTTTACATCTTAGATAATTAACAGCTGCTGTTTTAAAGACTCCTTTCAATGCTAGCCCACCTTGTAAGACTTCTGTAAAAAAAAAACCAAACAAACTAAAAAGTAAAAAAAAAAAATGCAAAAGTATGCATTTCAGACTGTCACGTGTGTGATGAGGACCAGTTCTATTGAATGGAATGGAACAAGGCAAAACAATAAGGAAACAATATATGCTACCAGCTGACTGGGAACAAAGTAAAGCAAGTTAGCTTCAGTTCCTTTTCTTAACTCATTTACAGCAAATAATGTGGAAGTCAAAGAAAAACAGGATAGAAGAGGACAAGTGTTTGCTAGTCCAAAGTCCATCGGTGGCTACTGAATATCATGTCCACCTCTGACTCCCTGCTCCACTAACAGCTCAGAAAATATGTTCCCAGAAGAAAAACTCCATCCACGTACTTACTTTTAGTCTTCCCTTATCCTCTTCTTGTCATTTATCTGAAGGGCTAGATATTCTAATGTAGTCTGACTACTCTTCTATAGCATTTGTAAAGTGACGTATTGAAATTGTTTAGAGATAAATTTTCATGAGTCTTAATTAGAACTGATAAGCTGTTATATATTAATCTGAACATGTGGCATGTAGTATTATTTTATTAATATATTTTCTGATATGCCTTTGGTGGTCATGCATCCCTGGTTCTACAGGACATTACCAAGCTCAGAGTGCTCATGTACAGTTGGGTATGTTACTAGTTACTCCATGTATCTTTCACTGCATTTTGGAATTACATTGTGCTGCTGTCTAAAAATGTGCAGCTTCTAATAAGAAGAAAAAGCTTTTCTAAACTACATTTAAAGTTGTGATAGTGGAGTTTAGCGGAAAGGTGCAGTCATTCAGCAGCAAGTTAACGAGAAACCAAATGCCAAACCAAATGCCCACAGATTATATTACACTGCCATAATCTACCACACTGCAGCAAAACAATCAAGATCTAATTGGCAAACAGCAGTATGCAGGAAATCAGAAATACCAAAGAGGGCATCTTTGATATCTTTGTTTAAGCATACGTTCACTGATCTTACTCATTTTCTAAAAGCTTGAGAGACTAAATAGAAGAGAATAGAAATCCACAGACTAAACACAAATGTAGAAAGATCCTTACAACTAAAGAAATATTGCTACAAATTCTTGGAATTGCCTGAAACCAAACTGAACTCATACCAGCAGGATTTGTTTCAACAAGGCCTACATAAAAAAATAAAAATCTAATCAATGTGATTTATATGGTTGTAGGTTGTATTAGCTTTTTGCTGCAAGATTTTGATGGTGGGGGTGTAAGGGGTGGCTTCTCTGAGAAGCTGTCAGAAGCTTCCCCATGTCCAACAGAGCCAAGGTGGCTCCAAGATGGACCCAACAGTGGCCAAGGCTGAGACAATCACAGATGGTAGTAATGTCTCTGTGATGACACATTTAAGAAGGAAAAAAAAAAAGTTATTACACAGAGAAGAGAGGAGTGAGAATATATGAAAGCAACAAGTCTGCAGATCCAAGGTCAGTGAAGAAGGAGGGACAGGAGGTGTTCCAGATGCTGGAGCTCATGTTCCCCTGCAGCCCGTGGTGCAGCCTGTGGTGAGGCAGTGTGGCCCTGCAGTCCATGGGGGCTGATGGGAGAGCAGAGACCCTCCTGTAGCCTGTGGATGAGCCCCATACCAGAGCAGGTGGATGCCTGAGAGAAGGCTATGGCTCCGTGGGAAACCCATGCTGGAGCAGGTTCCTGGCATGGACCTGCAAACCCATGCAGAGAGAAGCTCATGCCAGAGCAGATTTCCTGGTAGAACTTGTGGCCCTGTGGGGGATTCATACTGGAGCAGTTCTTGAAGTTCTTGAAGTCCATGGAAAGGACTCGCGTTGGAGAATTTAATGGAGAACTGTCTCCCATGGGAGAGTCCTGGTGCTGGAGCTGGGGAAAGGGCATCTCTCCCTGAGATGGCAGCAGTGGCAGAAACAGCATGTGATGATCTCACTTTAATCCCCATTCCCCATCTTTCGCATTGACTGTGTGGAAGAAGCTGGATAACCAGGAATAAAGTTAAGCTCAGGAAAGAGATAGGGGTGGGTGAAATGTGTTTTTAAGATTTGTTTCACTTCTCATTATCCTACTCTGATTTTGAGTGGTAATAAATTCAATTAATTTCTCCGAGTCAGGTCTGTTTTGCCTGTGATGTTAATCAGTGACTGATCTCTCCCTGTCCTTATCTCAACTTATGAGCCTTTTGTTATATTTTCTCTCTCCTGTCCAGTTGAGCAGGGGAGTGATAGACAAGCTTTGGTAGGCACCTGGCATCCAGCCAGAGTCAAGCCATCACAATGGTATTCAGATAGGACCATGTATAAATTGGTAGATTTTTTTGTAGTGTTGATCCTGATCCTGATCAACATCGCTACTTTCCTTATTTTCCTATTCTTATCACTGGTACCAGCTGGTAGATATTTGATATTAGACCTGAACCAATAATTGGATGTTTTGGTTCGCTGACACAACTGAAAAACTGGAAGTGGGGGGAGGGACGGACCATTTTAGACTGATTAGGAAGGATTATTTGTTTGGTTTTGGCTCTTACCCACAGAACAATGAGGAAAAAACCTGCCTCTGATAGCATAAAATGATTACTTCATTTTCAGGTTGTGTGCTTTATTTTAATCTTATAAATATTAACTTGAATGAAAATATGAAATATTTCTTTTAAGAAGCTTTAAATGAATTTTTTTTTCCATTTTGTTGCTGACTGAAACTGTTCACAAAATTTTAACAAGCATTTTTATTGATATAAATCTTTTTTCTTTATTTATTGAATACAATATATGATCACAAATGTTTTGCTAGCTATACTTGAAATATCACCGGATTCTGGCTTCCAGAATTAATTAAGTTAGAATCACATAGGAATAATTTTGTGTCTCTCTTAAACTTCTTAGGAGAGTCATCTCCCTGGGATGCATTAGGGAAGATCTGGAAACTGCCGTAATATCTACTTCCTATCATTTGCCATGGTTCCAGAAGGCATGTAACAGTAAAGAATCATTGAGACACATGGAAGGCATTAGCTACACTATGACCTTTTTGGCTGGCTGTATCTGGCACAAAGAGCAGGAGGACAATGCTGAATCTTCGTTTCCCGTAATCACATATAAACACTTCTCAGAAATATGATCAGTTGCACTGGGCAATGTTTAACGTACTTGCATATTTTAGCCTTTTGAGTAGGAAATTAGGTGTGTGGGGAAGCAGTGCAGATGCTTTTCTGATTTTCTAGCTTTGATGAGCTCTGTTTCTTTGACATCACCCATTTTAGGGTCATAACATGAATTCCTATACTTCCAGATAATGCACTTCATTACTGTCTTGGCTAAACTTCTTTCAGTAGCAGCTTCAGAACTTAATTTCAGGACATTTTTTCAGAGAGTTCAGAGATTAAGGGTGATCAAATTTCCTCAACATACATTGCTTTCTACATACCCAGTCTTAAAAGATTTGCAGTTAAAATTAAAGTCAAAAGATCTTTGTGAGAGAAATTCAAGAAATGGTCCCTTCCAAAATTGGTTTGTATTGTTGTTCTGGGAAATGCTTATATGTGCTTGGTAGAGAAAAAATTAAGCACCCATCTTGCAGAATACTCTGAATTATACTAATTGTTTTACTCTCAGTTTTCTTGCTATTTAACCTATTCATCAGAAAGATTCTTGTATTATCGAACGTAACATGCACATGTCACTTCATTGCTTTCAAGATAGCATAATAATTTCTCTTATATTATGATCTTAATTTGCCTCTTCTACAGCTGAATTTTTTCTTTTTTTTTCTTTTTTCTTTTTAAATTTGATAGGTTAAGCCTCTAATGAGAACTGGAAGATGGGAACTGGAATGTTCTCATAAAATTTTCAAGGGCACAACACTCAAATTATTGTGCTATACAAATAGATGCACTAAATGTAAGGAGGTGTACACAGTTGGCCTTCACTTACATTAAACAGAGAGCAATAATAACTTAAAACATAAAACATGTCTGAACACCAGCAAAGCAAATGTCCTTCATCAGGATACACAAGTATACTCCCAAAAAAGACAATTGCTTAATAGGATGGGGGAACACAGAGACAGAAAAAAAATTATTCCAGCATAATACCAGTAATGTTTATTTTAGTCCTATCTTGCATCACAATTTTAAAAATCAACAATACATTCCTAATTTCAGTGTCTTGCATTCCATGTTTTGATTATGATCTGCCACAATTGTTTCCTGAAATTAGGTTGCAGTTACTTCAACCAGAAACACAAAAAGGTTACGACTTTTTTGTTTCAAAAGTCAGAACTTATAGCTAAAGGGCCTATTCTTCTCTCAAAGAGCACATATAACACTAATTAAGGGCAATGGGAATGACATGTCTCTACTAAGAGGAAAATATAAAGTTCCATTAAAATATTTGTTAGCAATAATGCCAATTATTAAAGATTATAGTCTCAATTTAAAGAACTAGGTCATTTTGAAAACTTTTTATGATACTAATTTTTAATGTAAATTTAAAAAAATCTGCAAATCATTTAAATAATAGTGAGAAAGTAGGATGAAAAAAGGTACATTTAATCCACAAATAAGTGTTAGAAAAGAGCTTTATGGCGATTTCCTTTTCAAATATTATTTAAAAAAATATATTTTACTATTTATATAGTTAAAGATATGTCAGTATGCTGCACATTAATACAGATGTATTGTTATAGCATATTAAGTCCCAGTATCTTGGATTTCACAAATTATTATTTTTCATCTTTGTATGATCCAGTATTCATTAATACCATTAATTAGTAATCATATTTTGCATTAAATGTTTAAATATTTCCTCAATGCCTCGGTTATGAAATTTTCTGCATTGAGTTTTCAATTTTACTTTAGATGTCATTAGGAGAAATATCATTGCTAGAGGAAACAAAATTTTGGCTAGTTCAATTTTAGCTTTTGTTTTGTAATGCATAACTTGTTTAAAGTACGTATTTAAAATGTTTTGCAATTAGGCATTTGGAAAGTTTTTGAAATACAGTATTTCAATAAGTAAAAACTTTTCAGATAACCCATATATACATTATTTACTTCAATCATTTGGAAAACTAGCCATAATCATGATGACTATTTAATTAAGACTTCTGTGGAACTTGACAACAATGCTAATAAAGCAATTGAGGAGATACAAGTACTTGATCTTAATTGGAAGAGATGACACTATTTACAAGAATAAATGACGATAGCTAATCTCACATTCGTAATTATCAATGATGGGCTTGCTTCAAAAGATGTTGTGGTTCTTGTCTGCTTTAGCTGAGTCCCCCAAATATATGTGTTTATTCAGAGTTTACATGTTTGTCTGAATTGTAAATGTAGCAATTTTTCTTACAGGAAGGAGCTGAGTTGTCTCCTGGACCACAACAATTCAGTGATACAATTAGAAAACAATTTTATATTTGACACCCAAACAGTCTACCTTCCCTTTCATTTTTTGGAGTTGTAAGCTAAAGCCTTGCAGTGAAGAGCCCAGTGAAGAACGCATTTGATTATTTGGAGCAAATGATGCCTAACTGCTCTCTAGGAAAATGTTGAGCAACCTTATCCTCTGACACCATCTGTCTGCACCTTGCCAGGTGGAACTCCATGCATTCTCTGGAATACTGATATCTCTCTCTCTCTCCCTTTTACAGACCTGTCTGATAAGACTAGTACATCAAGAATAGTGCCTTAGAGTTCCTGGTATCCAGTCATTCCCAGAAACTCCAAACATGAATGGAGGACCAGGAGATGATGTCACCAGGTCAATATTTTCAAAATTATCTACTTTATTTACACTATCAGATTCAGGGATGTGTGGATATTTTTTTCTTCTTCACAGAGTACAAACTTCATGCTGTGCTTTTAACAAGGTCCTGAAAACGCATACAATGAAACAAACAGTACTCATATCAACACACTGGCTGAAATGATGCACAGTGAGAAGCATGCACTTCTGTAAAATTATGTTTCTCTCTTTTCCCAACAAAGGGTTTATGAGATACTGCAGGTGTTGACTGATCATCGATGGGCATTTTGGAGTAATTAAGATATTTGGATTGCCATAATTTCCTGTGACATTCTGTCACAGATAGACAGGCTTTATTTTGCTTTGGTTTGTGGCAGCAGGTTAAAAAGTATTCTAGAACTGAAAACTTCAACTATTCCTATTTGTGGACCACCTCAGGCTATTACAGGAAGCATAAATGAAGCAATTTAAGTTTTCATATTCTGGAGTGGATACCATGCTCTCCACACCATTTGTCTGATAGCTGAACTTACACTGACCAGCAAGCACAGTAAATGAAAACTTAAAAGAACATTGGAAACGTATTTTTGCGTGGAAAGGACTCTGCTCCTTTGGATGACTATATTTTCTGCAACGAAACATGGCAGCAGATCAAGAGCAAACACTTTTCTCTAGTGTCACTGATCACTTTGGTAATAATTATTTCTGGAAACCTCTGGTGATTTTCTCACTGAAACCCTTTAATATCAAGATAGTTTGTCTTCATTCAATCCCAGTTGTTCACCTCTTGCTTGATGGCACACAAAGACCTGGAGGAATGATAGCAGCAGTGCTGCTGTTTGTTAACTAGTGACACTATCAGTGAACTGTGATATGTCTATTACAAGGCAAGAAGTACCATTCCCTTCCCTGTAGTAATTTTTCAGTTATCTTTCACATTATACAGTGCATATATAGAATTTTGATTTGCACTAAGGGTATTTCCCATATCTCACAAAAAACAGAGCATCTAGGATCATAATATCTCTGCAAGGAGAAGATGTTGCAGCTGAAACTGAGGTGCAATTCCTTGGCTAAACTAAAACTGGTTTACAACTTCTTTAAAATTAAAAAAAACCCAAAAAAACAAAAAAACAAAAAAACCCCAAAAACAAAACAAAAAAAAAACTTGAGAAAATTTTTCATGAGAGAGTATACCAAAAGATAAGAAAAAAGAAAACAAGTTCAAACTGCAGTCTAAATTACCTAAAAAACATTTTTTAGATGTTTTTTCATGTCCCCAGTGAATAGCGCGTAAAATGCTTTGTGAACAATAGTCAAGCAAATAAGTTTTTATCCCAATAAATGTGCCTTTGAAGAAGTATCTTTTTAAAAATAGTGATGGATCCACGAACACTGCTGTTTCTCTTTCTCCTTATTAGACTACCTCTTTGGTTCTTAGGATTTGATTGCTTTAAATAGAAAGAATTTGCATGCCTCCCTTCTGCACATTTTTCTGTGGGCATTAGTGTTTTCTAAACAGCTTATCACATGCTATTTATCATGGGAGTGACTTTGATAACTTTGTGTGAGCTCCACAGATCCCCTCTTCTGATGATTAAATCATGGTACCTATTCCATTACATCATATTCATAATGAATTACTTCATCCATCAATTATTGCAGAACTATTCTCATATCATATGATAATGATGTGGACTTTCTGCACCATTCAAAACAGAGCATATAGCAAACAACCATGCCTTCAACTAAATATGAAAATGAAATTGAAACAGCAGAGCAGTCAGCAGCTGTGACATCTGTGAATGCACTGCCAATAGTTACATCACTGTAACAAATTACACACTTTCTTCCACCGACAAAAATACTGCATATACAGGAAAGGATAAAACAAAAAAGGTACAAAATGTAATAGCACTACATTCTACAGGTATTTGCCTATGCTGAGTTAAATCCTTTTGTATTACTAGTAGGTCTTTCACTGCTTTAAATACATGAAACAGTCATTTAATAGAAGATGGGCAAAATTAGTTTTACAGAGCTCTGATTCTTTTTGCCCTACAAGTGTTTTTGTTTAACAGTTCCGAGATAGAAACAGTTTAGGGATATTTCCACAGAATTATGGAAATGGTGGGTTGACACAGACCCTTAGCAATATCTAGGCCTCTTCTCTACTGGGAGCAAGCATATGTGTACAAATGTTTGTCTACATTATTTACCCCAGTCTCTAGCTGACCTATCCTAATTAAATTATCTTTTATGCCAAAACAGTTTTCCTTACATATTTACCCTAAAATTCTGCTGTTACAGATAAGCTTTTTTTTTTTTATCATGCAATCTGTCCTTACACGTCTTATATTCCACAAAGCATCCCCTAATTTTGCTTGCACTTCTGTAGAGTTTCTACCCCATTTTAAACTTTATTTCGTAGCATTAACCCTGTGCTACACAAAATTTGACACAGAATTCCAGTTGTGAAGTCCCTGGTGTTTAGCAGAGAGTAATAATTACTTCTGGTCTTAAATGCAACGTTCTTACTAGCACATGACAGGATGACATTTGGGCGGTTTGTTTGGCTTTTTATGGGGTGTTTTGGTTGGTTGGTTTGATTTTGTCTTTCCCGATAGCACTATTTGCTTCTTTCAGCTTGAATTCAGTTTCAGTATTGCTTCTGGTTTTCTTCCCATTTTTATTTAGGCAACCAGGTGGGAGTAGGGGGAAGATGTCCCCTCAGTACTTTGCAGTTATTTGTTTTGAATTATATCCTAAAGCTTTCAGATCCTTCTTGCAGTTTACCAAGATCTATTTGAATTCTAACCATATTCTCCAGAATACTCAAATGCTTCTTGGCGCAATATCATTTTCAGATTTTACAGGTAAAACTTCCATGCAGTCACCCAAATTGTTAATCAAAATACAAATGCCTGGATAATGAGATGGAAGGTCCCCTTTTTCTACAGATTAAGTGGGATTCTATGGAGAATCACACCATGATGTGCATTGGAATTTTATTTTGCTTTGACGTCCTTGGTAAACTGATTTACACTTACATATTCTGTGGTCAGTCACACTGACTAGATTGACGGAGCACCCTCCAACGAGAATTCCTTGTCCAGGAACCCTGCAATTGTGCTTCATGCCTAAGGGGTTAAGCTTAATAGCACAATGGTGTTGAGTCCAGCACCACTGCACCCATTAAAAAGAGTATCTATATTTTAGTAGGTGATAGCAGCAGACATAATACTTGTCATTGATTTTATAGGCTGAGTTTGTATCATAATATATTGACAGTGTACTTTTATATAAGACTTGCTTCAGGGTGTAGCTGCATTCTTCACTGAATAACAGGCTACTAAAAACTGTAGCAGAAACAGCTTTACGACCCACCATTGACTTGTGTTTTACATTGTATTATCTTTTTGCAGACATCTGAATTAAAGGTTAACAAACACTATTTAATGGGTTGTCGGAATGAATGTACAGTACATGAATACATGCCTAGCAATGTCTATCAGTTATCATATACTGTACATGCATTGTGATTTGGGTGAAGACAAGACAGTAAATGGGTGATGGCTCCTGACTGACTCTTTTTAGTAGTATGAAATAGCACATTTTTTTATACTTCTTCCAATTAAGTGCATATCTACTATTAAAGCAATCTGTCATCATTTTAACAATGTCATTAACTTCTACAGTGTTTCACAGATGCTTTGTTCTTCCTTCAGAATTAGCAACACATACATTTATATAGAAATTTAGAAATGCAAAATAGGGAAAACAAGTTTAAGAAGTTATCATCTGTAAATTATATAAATAATAAAAAGTGGTTACAGAGGAAACGTGACTGGTTTAAAAAGAAAAAATACAAAGTACTTAATCTGCAGAAAATGTACAGTAATAAAAATGTACTAACCTATAAAAATATAAATTATTTTTCAGTCTCTGGTAATTATAAGGAAATATGGTTTACTATACTATAAAAATGTACTACCCTATAAAAATATACTAAATTATTTGTCTATCTATAGTAATTATCAGGAAATATGGTTTACAATAGAACAAAAAGTACTAAGCCTGTAAAAATACACTAAATTACGCTTCTAGCTATAGCAATTATTAGGAAATATGGTTTGCAACTCATAAAAGTAGCATTTTAAATATAATAAGGTTGTCTACAGAGCTACAGGATCAAAAATGAGATTGATTCTTTCCTATTTTATCCTCAAAATAAGATAAACTAACTGGAGATGTCTCCAGTAAACCCAGGAAGAGCTATGAAAAGCCCTGCTCAGCAATGGTTGTTTAAAACCCTTGACAAATAAAACATGAACACATTAAAAAAAAAAAGGTTATTTATTTCCTGAAAGTTTCACATTCAAATTAATGGTGATATGTCAGGCTGATGAAGTATCAGTTCTAGAAGCTAGCTTTGTTAACACAGCACTATATTTTTCTAAATATAGTTAAGCTGTTATCCTTTTAAATTTGATTTCAAACAATATAAATCAAGCATCTTATTTAGCTAAAAACTAAACCACAATAAATTAATCTAGATTATGATTTTTAATTCCTTTCAACTGAAATGGGGTACTAATAACAAAGACTACTTTAAAATATATTGTCTTTTGCCATTAATTTGCATAATCTATCGGGAATATCAAAGGAAAAAAATTAAAAAGCGTCCAAAACAATTAGGAACCTAAGTTCTAATTTCAGAGGTGACATAAGACTGGATCTTTAAAACTGTGAACCCTATAAGTCCTTTGTCATAGGTGTTTTAATGTTAAAAAAACTTTTAATATAGATAAGTGCATAAATTTACTAACTTCTGGTGTAGTTTCTGTCACACAGTGTTGTCACTTCAAACAATAGCACACAGAATCTCACATCACTTTTGGTAACTACTGAAATATTAGCCCTAGTTCCAACAATAGCCAGTCTTTTGACTCAAGCACCACTTCATGTTGTTATCACCTGCTTTAAGTACTCTTGTCAAAGGGACTATTTTTCTTTTATTCCTCAATACAATTTAATACTGGAATCATTGCAGTCAGGAAACCGCCATTGTTGCATCACTTCAAATGATTTTTTGTAATATAGATATTTGTCATTCTTTATATTCTGAGTCTTCCACTGCCTAAAATAATAGTCTTCCTAAAAGCTCAGAAGAACTCAAAATATTCTTGTTACATAAAAAGTGTATAATAGTCTTTTCTTTCCATGTAATGATGATCTGATATGATAACATTCTGTTTTCCTAATTACAACCTACAGATTTTGCAAGACATGGAAAGGAATTTACATGAAAAAATTTCCATAGGGCACAGGTTAGGCATAGATTTCTCATTTATAATTCTGTGAAGAGTAGTTGTCTCCATCTTTAATACCTTGGGTGGGGCATTGTTTCTTTATTCACAAGTGCAACTGTAGTTATTTCTTACCATTTCATTTCAAGCAGTGAAAATGATACTCTCATGATGTAGAAAGAGGAAATAGGGAAGGTCTTAAATACTGGGGATATGCGGATCTTCTACTTCCATGCTAACAGAAGTAATAGATCAGTCCTGTATATAAGGAGAGTTATCTAGATCAATATTGAAAATCTAGTACCTGTTCCATTTCTACTATGTCTAAGATCCTCTGGAGAGGAGAAAAAGAGTAATAATCTTTTGCTTGCAGTGTTTCAATTTCAGCATTAAAAAAAAAGGATACCCTGCTATGTACTCTCCTCCTCAGAAGCTAAGGGAAACAGAATGGCCTTGTCATTATCTTGACATAGACCCAGAAAATTCAAGGGGATGTGCCAGTAATTCCACAAGAGCCTATTCCTTGGCTTTCATCCAGCTTGATCCTACAGAAGTTTTGACACCAGTCCAGCAAGACAGAAGGCCTGAGTCAGTTCTCCAGAGAGGCCTGTGCTTTGACATCACTGCGCTATTCAATATCCTGATGAGCTGGTGGCTTCGAGGGCACATGACAAAGTCTAGCACTTTTAGCTGCACTAGGCTAGAGACCTCAGAGAAACTTATGCTTTCAAATGAGCATGGCAAGATCATGTTTCTGACCCAGTCACTTCATTGTTGCTCACCACTTGGCAGCAGACAAGAAAGTTACAAATAATAAGCCAGAGACTTCATAGTAGTTTTTCCTCATTTCAGACTGTTCTTGGTTCTTCTGCCTTGATATCAATTCAAGGAAGTTGCTCAAAGGGCTCTGCCTTTCTAAGCTCCAAACTTGTATGTTCTAACACTGTGGCCTTTCGAATGCTTATTCTTTTCCATGTGGTTAGCAAACCATAAAACTGCAACTATTTTTTTTTGTTGTTGTTCTTCCTATTCTCCCCTTTGAGGCAAATTAGGTTAAAAAAGCTGAGAGGGTATCAGCTTCCCTTATGAGGGAGACTGCATCATAAGGAAAATGACGCTGGGGAAAAAGGAAACGGCTAAGTGTGGAAGCTGCTGACAATGATTTAATGCATATAGATAGTATGATGTGGCAAGGAGGCTGGAGTAGCAATAAAAAAGTGTCAGTTGGGTAGGCAGCAGGATTTGAATGAGTCAGAAAATATAATAAAAGATATTTCAGCATAGTGACTGTCTTTCATCCCGGTGCCGGTCCAAGAAGAAGACAGTCTGACTGCCAGTAAGCAAGGGTTCCCTCTCATTCCATTTTCTAACAAGCTGAAGCCCTCTCAGAGCTGTTGCTTTCCTTTATTGCCTATTTAACCAAGTTACTTCCTTCTGACTGCATTCATTGCTGTTGGGTGTCCTTAGAGACACATTTTATGGGCGGTGTGTCCCCAGCTTCGCATTCATAGTTTGTACATTACAGGAAGTAGGTATAATATGAACTCTAGTGTGCTGAGGGAGTGAGGAATACCTTGTCCCCTCTCCCCCTCATGCCAACCTGCTAATTTAGAATAATGCAATATCCTGTTTGGTTCTTGAGGTAACAGCTTTCATCAGTTCAAATGACAGGTCCTCTACAATTATTGTTAATTTAGAAAAGAATATAAGACACGTACAATCATGTTACATTATTCCCTTGATGTACACTCCTAACTTCTAGACATTTCGCTCTAACATGGTGTCACCTATCAAATGTACCAGAAATGGAATTTAAAAGAATGGCAAATCCATATTGTCATTTGGCTACTCTTCCTCCTGTATTTGCCTATAAAGGATCCATGGTATTGTCTGAGTAGCATTACTGTGGTAGATTTTGAAAAGTTGGATCAAAGATGTATCTGCTAATACTAGAAAGCTTCACATTGTACCTTTGTTTGGCAGTAACTCACTTGTGACAATTGAAAAAAACTATCTGTTTTCTAGATGAATTAAGAAAGTTCCATAGTTACAGAAAAATATATGGGATGCAATGTATTTCTATTCCAATTATTTATTGTGTTATTAATTATATGCCTAGGGAACTATGAAGGAATAGGTTTCTGTCCATTTTCCTAGCCATGTGACTGAATTCACCTATAATGCATTATCCAGTTGAGGATATGGTGTGAAAGTCAGTACTAAATGATACATGATTAACTTCAAATAATCAGACATCCTGTCCGATTGACATGTCAAGAACACAGACCTTAAAAAATTATGAACAATGCAAATTTCTATCTTCCTGCAACTCCACTTAAGTATGTTTCTGTTGATGTAATTAAACTGAAGAAGCATCTGAAATCAAATAAGTTATAGATTAAAAAGAAATGTCCTATAAAGATTGTAAAAGACTTCTGAAGTTACATTTTGCAGCTCTTTCCCCCCCCACACATGTCAATGAGTTCGAGTCAGATGCATTTTTTATTTTATGAATTTTTATTGTTCTCTCTTGCTAAATATTTTAAATATTTGGTTACATTTTAAGTGACAGTGTTGGAATTTTCCCTTAGTATATGTTCTTCCAGTATATGAGTTCAACTTCTGCTTTTAAAAAATCCTGCTCTTTAAAATCCTCTCTATAAAATTCCTTTTACATATTATCAACTAGACTGATTACATATAGAGGGGGAAATGGCATAAAGAGAGTATAAAGCCCTTTGGTTGAAGGTGTTAAAGGAAATACCTAGAAACTATCTTCTCAGGAGCTTCTGGAGTGAGGGGCGTGCCCCAGTCAAGACCCAGTAAACAAGGTGTGTAACAAGCTGGGAAGGTGTGAAGATTTACTGGAGGATTTTGCACAGTGTTATTGCTCCAGGCAGCTGGTGAGAAGCTCTTATAGCTAAACCGTTCAGCCCCCTAAAGCCAACAGGAAAACCAGAGAACACAGAAGGATTTTACCACAACTTTATTCCTGTTTCCCTAGGGTGTAAGTTTAGTGTTACACCTCTTCCCACAGAGCAAGTTATTGAAGCTTACAGATGTTATCCAAATTCAGATCTAAAACCCACAATATTGCTGTTAGAAGAAATATGAGAACAAAATGTTTTTAAAAGATTGAAACAAGGAATATCATACAGACAGTACATTACCACTCCTAAGTCAGAAGCTTACCTGCTGCCTTGTATATGCAACGGCAAAATTTGTCCTGGTTGCTGTAGATAAGAAAAATTATATAAGCAGTCTTTCAAGTACTGTCTGCTTAACTTATGTTCTTTACTCATGAAGCAATGTGAAAGGAGTTATTAGGAACGTGACTTCATGTATCACACAGAAGATTACAAAAAAATAGATCTTTTCTCACTTTTTACACTCTAGGCAATGATACTTCTTCATGAGCTGGGACCAACCAATCTGAGTGGCAAAGGCCAGTACAAAAACTTTGTATGTTAATTTCATTTTTTGGATCCCATAGTATAAAAATCATGTTGAAATTTCAGCCTATTAAACTGTTTTGCCAATCATGGAGCTTAACTGGCCACAGTGGCACATTGCAGTATCATCCAGAACAGTGAAAGTGCTCTTTTGCTGTTGTCTTCCTTCCACCATAATTCATATATGAATTAATCTTCTGTTTATATTGGGGGCTGATAAACTACTCTTCAAAGTCACCAGGCATCTTTCAACTCATTTTAGTTTTTATTTCAAGGGATTTCCTACACTTTTCTAAAGTTTCCAGCATATGTAAGACAAATATGTTGTTTACTTTACCTTGCAATCAGACTTTAAAGATTCTTCATTAATACAGATTTGTCTTAATATTAATCATATTACTGATCTGTCCTTCCTCTGTCAACAGGAATGACTATGATAAGTAGCAATGTCTTCTCTGAGTAAGAGTTAATTTCAATTAATCAAGACATCCATCTGACCTTTAATAAAACAAATGGAATTGTCACAAGGATCACTTGTTTTAAAACCCCTTGTTCATAGTCATGAAATGATTCCAAGCCTAGGGCAGTAGCAGGATGGTTTAAGAGGAAAGAGAGTGAGTAGAGATGGAAGAGAATGGATTCAAAATGAGAACTGAAGATGGGGTCTAATCTTCAGTGCTTAATTTTGCTACACTATAGTGTGAAAAAGAAGAAGTGACTATTCAAAATGACATGGATTTAATGAATAACTACTCCCTTAAACCTGTGGGTAAAAGTATGAGTATGTAGCTGACAGGCAAGTTGAGGACCTCATTTATGTCAATATACACTGTAAATGTACAGGTCTTGTACAAATGTTTTTAAGTACATAAATCTGAATGCTTGTGTGTAAGCGTGCAAGTGTCCTTTTTATAAATTAAGAAAAGCATGACAAACATAAAACTGAAGTTATACTTTTTGAGCTTCTTTTGTGAGTCTCCATCCAGTGCAGTTAAGACAGGTAGTAATTAGCTATCTTTTTCATTTAAATGCCTTCCCATAAAACTGTGTGACTGCATACGACAAAAATTTTGTGTTTGATTTTTGTGTAGAAATGGTCCTTTTGAACCACAGCATCCTTAGCAGATGATTTAATGCAGTAATTTTTAAAGCAAAGGAACTAGCTGAAATGATGCTGAGGTAATCCTACAAGGCTATGGTATTAAACTGGATACTTTCTCCATTTCCTATAAAGTCATGTCACCTGCTCCTTGATGAACGTAATAAAAGGTATTCAGTTACTTAAGAGGTTCTGTTCTGTTGCACTGTAGAGAAAGATGAAAAGGAAAACTTTATCAGTCCTTGTTTAAAAATACCTTCTCAAGTATACTGTCAGTGCAAACCTGCCCAGATGTTAGTTTATACAGAAGCATTTTGAATGTTCTTTCAGATGAATGACACCTAGCTAGCACATCTGCCTCATGGGGAAAATACTCATGCATAACTCAGCTAATTAAAGTAAGAGTAGGTAAACTATGTCAAAAAGGGAAACAGATAATGTATCCAGCCTAGAGAAGTCTGACACTGTAAGGGACCCAAAGACTGATTAATGAAGAGGCCATCAAACTGCTATTTAAATATACCCTTTCCACAATAGGTCTCAGCCAGCACGGCTTCACAAGAGTAAAGTCCTGCTTATCCAACTTGATTTCCTTTTATGACAAGGTAAGCCACCTAGCTGATCAAGGGAAGCCAGCTGATGGAATCATTTTGGATTTTATAAACCTTTCTACACTCTCTCACAGGATTCTTCTGGACAAAATGTCTAGCACACAGCTGGATAAACACATCATGTGGCGGTTGAGCAATTGGCTTACGGGTTGACCACAGAGGATAACAGTGAATGGGGTGACATAAGACTGGTGACCTGTCATTAGTGAGGTTCCACAGGGCTCCATCTTAGGCCCTGTGCTCTTCAGCATCTTCATAAATTACTAGAACGCAGGACAGGAAGGGATACTAAGCAAGTTTGCAGATGACACAAAACTGGGAGGAGCTGTTCACTCCCTCAGAGGCAGAGAGGCCCTTCAGAGAGAGCTCGACAAATTAGAGGGCTGGGCAATCTCCAGCCATAAGAAGTTCAACAAGTGGAAGTGCCAGATTCTGCTCCTGGGTTCGGGCAACTCCAGGTATACATACAGACTGGAGAAGGAGAAGTTGGAAAGCAGTGCCATGGAAAGAGATCTGGTGGTCCTGGTTGAAGAAAGTTGAATATGAGTCAGCAGTGCCCTGGCAGCCAGGAGGGCCAACCATGTCCTGGGGAGCATCAGACAAAGCATCGCCAGCCAGTGACTGTCCCACTCTGCTCTGCACTGGTGTAGCCTCACCTTGAATACTGTGTGCAGTTTTGGGCACCACAATATAAGAAAGATATTAAAATCTTAGAGAGAGTCTGAAGGAGGGCAATGAGGATGGTGAAGGGCCTTGAGGAGAAGCCGTATGAGGAGCAGCTGAGCACTTGTTCTGTTCAGCCTGGAGAAGAGGACACTGAGCGGAGACCTCATTGCAGTCTACAACTTCCTCGGGAGGGGAAGAGGAGGGACAGACACTGATCTCTTCTCTGTGGCGACCAATGACAAGACCTGAGGGAATGGCTTGAAGTTGTGTCAGGGGAGGTTTAGGTTGGATATTAGGAAAAGGTTCTTCACCTAGAAGGTGTTTGGCTGCTGGAAAAGGCTCCTCAGGGAAGTACCAAGCCTGACAGAGTTCAGGAAGGGTTTGAATAATACTCTTGGGCACATGATGTGAGTCCTGGGTATGGTTCTGTGCAAGTCTAAGGGCTGGACTTGATGATTCTTGTGGGTCTCTTTCAACTCGGCATAATCTTTGATTCTGTGATTTTTATCTACTATGCTACTGATCTGTTGGAATATCTCTTCAGCCACAATAAACAGTAATTTCTGGCACTAAGTAGTTAATCCTGGCACGCAAGACTAAGGAAACAGTATTTTGAAGTATTTTTGGAATAGTAATAACAACCATGGTATCTGCCAAGCAGACAAAGTGTGGGCTTCACTATTCCCAGGAAAGTTGAAAGCAGTTTAACTGATGATTTATTTACTAAAAAGCAGTTTTACACCAAATTTAGCCTATATGCACAGAATGGGCTTGGATATTAAAACCATATTCTGGGGCACATTGAGAGGGAAGGAAGCAGTCCTATAACTTTTGTCTACAACTAGCACCCTCCTTAGCTGTGGGAGCACCTGGGCCCATTGCTTTTATTCCAATGACACCCTTTGCTCACGCATATGTCAGCAGCCAACTTTAATGGGGCAGGGTGGTGGAGGAAGCACTGGGGGTAGGAGCAGGCAGGTGGCTGCCAGGGGCTTCTAGGGTTTTCTCCCTTTGACTGCTACCTTTCAAGTTGAACAGAATTATTTGTTTACTCAAAGTTTAACTCTAATTTTGATGAGAAAATTGAAATATTGATTTTTATTTATTTCTTTTTACTTCAATCTCTCTATTCTCCTTTACAGAGTGGCTTAATAGTGGTAGCTTTCACATGATGAGATGGATACCCTAGGTCTGCTGAATTAGGTCAGACTGTTATAATTTACAGTCCTAGTCTTGGAAAAATGAATTAATATTCTAACCTCAGAAAACAACAATGAGAAATTAGTTCAATTCACATGTTGCTGTACTTTCCTGAGGACTAGATTCAAAAACTGAACTGGAGAATGAAAAAAACTGCTTATAGTGGCCCAGATCAAAATCCTTGATTATAGCATCATTCATGGTTTATTTGAGAGGTGAGAGCCACATGCTGCAGCTGGCAGTTATCTCTCTTTTTGCAACAAAGCAAATTTAATAAGAGAAAAGTTGTTCACAGATCTCTCGAGTCTGTGCTAGCTGGCAAATAACTGATAAAACTGGCCCATAGATATTTGAGAGAGTGTCATAAATTAAAGTTTGCTTGCAAAATGTACCAGTTGGCAAAGTATTCTCAGTTTAATTTTAAAACATATTTATTTGGTCTACCCAGTTGTTACTAGTTGCCAGCTCTCTTTCAGCTGTATGACAACATTCCACCTCATCCCAGCAGGTATGATGCTGCGCTGTCAGAGCTGCCATGGAAATTGCTGGCGCCTAGGGGGACAAGTAAATATATTCTGCTTTTTTAGTATATAACAGTTTTCCCAAGTGCTGTAACCCAGCAAAGTGGGAGACAGAAAGCCACAATGCTAAAGGAACGAAAAGTGTGTACTCTCAGAAAAATAAGGTTGATGTTCCGAATGCCTTCCCCAATACTGCTGGAAGAATGGAGTCTAATGTATCTTTTCCGATTAACAATTCTTCTCCAATACTAATTTATTAAGTAGCATACTCTTCATGTGTAACAAACAGCAACATTCCAAAAACTGAAATAGTAATAAAGTGCATGCAGTATCTGAAAAATCTGGACTTCAGTTTCTGAGTATTAATTTCCACCATAACAATTTCAATTATCTTAGTTAGAATCAGTAGTGTTGGCATAGTCATGATGTTACAAAGAAGAGAATAATGATTATAGTGAATAAATATTTAATAAACATAGTTGGAAAACAAAAATCTTTAAGGCAGAGAAGAAACTGAAGGATGGCTTGGGCAGCTGAAGGTGCATTTGCTTTCTGTGGCTACATTCAATGAGTCTTGTAGAAGCAATTACCTTTCCTTATAAATTATACCTCATTACATTTGGAGCTCTTCAGCAGCTTTTGACTGCCTTTGAATCCACACTCTGTTATTGTTCTAAACATATCCTAAAATTCTGTGGTTTGGATTGTGACATCAAAAAGCTATCAATAGACCAAATATTTAATCTAGAATGAATGGTGGGTTTGGGTGTATGAGTAGAGATTGTGAGGGGTAAAAAAAGTACAGAGAAATTCTTCAAAGTTAAAGTTAATGGGGAATTATTTCTAATGTTTTAATATCTTAAATATTAAAATGCCTTTATTTTTTGAATACATTTTCTGTTAAGAGTTGTATTCATATATTAAAAAGCAAAAATTTTCACCTGCCTTTGCTGATTGTTGAACTTGACCAATACTGAGACTACTACTTTTTTTTATGTGTTTATGGAGGCAGTCTAGAATATAAAGCAAATACAAGTGATCCAACTATGCTAATTTGAAAAAGATGTGGAGCTTTCAAGTTCCTGAGGGATATGCCAAGGAGAAACTGTAGCTGAAGAGAAAGGTTGATGAACAGGAAGCTAGGATAGAGTGCTGTGGAACTATAGCTGGTGCTATCTATACAAAAAGCTCCCCCAATTATGGTTGCACATAGCTCTCTGTACTCCTTCCTCTAAAACAAATAGACATTATGAATGTAACATGAGCCTTAAGAACTTTAATAATCAAATTCTGCATGGCACATTCACCTCTAATTGATGTTATGATAAAGATTAAAATGTTTTATGTGTTATGTTTTATGTTGTTATTCACATGCTCAAGAAGGAGATAGAGAGAAAAACCAGTGTGAATCCTAATGTATAGCAAGAAACAATTGCATCCAGCTCAGAAGTGCAAAAAGGCAAAATAGAAAAAATTATACTGGTAGCACAAAAAAAAAAAATTCAGATATCGAGAGAATTAATTAAATGCAGTTGTAATCTGGGAGACCCAGACACTGGGGAATGTCCTCAGGTTAGCCCTGATAGACCTCCTTAATAAATAGGTAAAATCTGACAGGTGTTACACATAATCATAATGTGGAAACCCTGTTTACTTCTTGAAAAATATCAAACGATGGTAATTTCCTATCTAAGAAATGAAAAAGCAGAGGTGTGCATTGCTGCTGAAAGCTGAAGGTGAACTTCAGGGCTACCCATAAAGGGCTGCCTGGGGCAGTGGGTCATGTGGTAAGTGATGGTCTCTCCTGTCTCCAAGAGGCACTCAGCACGTGAGCTCCCTCCTCTCAAGTCCCCTCCAGGTCTCCAACCCAGGAAGGAGGTACAGCCATCCTAACGGACCATACTACTATTTTGAGTTTGACAGCAATGTTCCTCTCTCTCCTAGTTGTCTATTCCATAGTCGGCAGCGAGTCAGGAGAGCAGGCGTGCTGCTCCTCTGAACAGGAGCCAGAAGTGGCAGTCAGGGGAGTCAGAACCAGAGCCAGAACCCCACCTGCTGCAGCAGACCCTGCCTGAATCCCTGCCACAACTGCGAAACCAAGAAGATACATGTAGAACTACGCTAAATTTTTCAGTAGCATATTTGAACTGCTTAGAAGTGCAGATTTAAGCTGGCTACCACTATTCACAAATTAGTGTGATTTTACAAAATTCTAAAATTCTGAAAATTTAAAAGAATAATAATCCTTCTCCGGGGGGGGGGAGGGGGGAAGTGGAAAAAAAAGATTTGTTTTTTATCTCTTAGAAACAATACTTGAATATACTTAAAGGATAAAGAAACTATTATGGTGGGAAAGCAAGGAGATTTAATTTTGAAATTGCTTGATGTTTTCTGTTGTAGCCCTGCTTACAAAACGCTGATGGAGTGATATTAATAATTTTTAAAGCAATGCACATTCTTTGGAAAAAAATGTTGTGCTGCTTCTTGTCTCGTATATTTAGGCTAACATGAGACACTAACACAGCTGGTATTGTAATACTCAGTGCTACTCCCTATTTTAATTATTTTCTAACATCTGTGAATAAAATTATTTGAGCACAATAAACTATTTCCAGGCAAACCGAGAGGGTGAATTCTCTGTTAGAAAGTCTTATACCTCCCTGTTCAAATTTTGGATTTAACATTCCTGTGAAATTTTGACATGAGTTGCGATAATTTATGAATTAAGTGACCTTGCTGTTGGGATAGTTTCTTTCAGTACTGTTGGGTCTTTGGCATGCTGGAATTACACATATGACATTTAACTTAATAGAAGCTTATTGGGGAAACAAAAAGGCAGCACAATCCTAAATATAGAGGAATTAGTAAAAGCTGTGCCCTAGCTTTTAGCTACTAAGGTTCTATTTTGAGGATCCCATGAGTGTTACACAACTTCTTACGTCAGTGCTAGATAGCACAACACCAAAATGAGCATGTAACCATTAGGAAGTCACCTTCTTGGGATTGAGAGGCTGTTGTTGTGCAAGGCAGAGGAACACCAATTGATGCTGCTGTAGGGACAGAAGCAACAAATCTGCTTTCCAAGCCACTTCTCTTAAACTCTGATTTCTGTGATGTTGATCATTGTTTATAGTGTTAATATGATGCACTACTTTGTGTTAGAAATCTATCTTCTTAGTTGGATTATCTTTTGGACATAAACACCCCAGAGAAAATTTAGAAGTGCGCAACTTGGAATACACATTCAGCATCTCACCTGAGGGTGAGTTGGTTTGACACGTGGCACAGGGCAGATGATTACTTATAGTGAGATTTGGCACTGTCTCCTCAGCGGTGGCAGAGAAGCCGTGCCAGCCCCTGCCTGCTTCTTTCAGCAACATGGAATGGAATGGCTCCCAAGGCATGGCAGGTAGGGCTGCTGTAGCCCTGCTTGGTAACTTCTTCTCCTGTCCTTTGTTCCCATGTGCTGGGGACAGTGGGGTTGTGTCCACTGATTGGGAGAGAGGGAGACAGGGAGATCTGAGTTACTTGTGTTTCAAATTATTTCTCCTCTGCTTGCAAAGTTGTCTCAGTGGGAACATATGTACCTACTGGGAAAGGACTCTGCTCTAATAATTTGTTAAGGGCTCTAATAATTGTTAAGGCTGTTGTTCTGATAGGTTTTCTAGTAGCAATACTGTATCATGTTCAACACACTAGCCCAGTGGTCTAAAAGTGTTTTCAGTCCTCTGCATTTCACAATTTCATTTACTCTGAGTAAGAAACAATTTAAAATGTATTGACTGAGTCCACCACCTAAGGTGACATGATATGGAAAGTTGCCACCACTAGCTGATGTAGATTTTATAGAAAACCCTTGTTTCTCAAATGCTGTGTTGTTGTTTAAACTCTGGTGACAGTGACTGAAACTGGTGGATTGCCTTCTGGTAATATTTCTATTGGACAACATGACAAGTTGAATTACTGCTGTATAACAAATTCTACGTGCTACCACAGCTTTTAGGAAATTGTTTTTGTCAGCTAAGAAATTATCGATTGAGTAAAAAATATATTTAAACTCAGCCAGTGAGAAAAACTGGTGAAAAGGTTAGGTATAGTGTATTTTCCTAGAAGTTGCCCCTTAAATTCTCCAGTGATCAACACTAAAACCATACCACCTGAACTTCCAGGTAGTCATCTCTAGCTATAGAACATATATTCTAGGAGACTCAATTTTGGTTGTACAGTAGAGAAAACAATAAATAAAGCTTCTTACAGAATTCAAATGTATGAGTGAAACTTATGTCCTTCTAAGCTAAAGGAAAATGAAAATTACTCAGTAGTTAATTTGCATGTAAAATGCAAGACTTGTTCTATGTGGCAGGACAGCAAAGTTAAAGGAAAAATTATACTTAGAAAAAGCGGTGGATACTGGGCTTTCAGAGACATAATTATTACTTCATAAACACCCAGAATACTGCTAGCAAAAGCCTTACACAAAACAAAAAAAAATGTTTTCTAAGCACAGTGAAGAGACGTGGCTCAACTTTGTGGGTATTAAAGCGTTAATCTATGGAGCAGTGCATTTAGGATAAATTGTACAGCTTAACGAAAACTTTTACAAGTAGGAAGAGAGTACAAAAGTAGCACAGGTGATACGGGGGAGAGGAGTTGATTTGCAAGACATGGCACAGTGAGAGGCATAGAGAGTCTGTTTATTCAGACTCTCTGCATTGAATGCAACAGTTCTCTCTTTGCTTAGTACAGAGAGTAAGGATGTGAGCCTTCAAGAGGCCAGCAGGATAGTTTCAGTAAGGAGGTCTCATTAGTCTGTTTTGTGGGCTGTACTGTATAAAAAAAATATGTCTGTGTTATATAATGGCAGCAATTCTTACTTGCCCTACGAATACAATTCCTTGAGACCTTGCAGCTTAGGGCCTGCAGACTCTCCTCTAGTTCCTGAAAAAAAGTATCTTATTACTGTTTTAAGAAAACTTCAGGTAATCACATCTGTCAAAACCAGTTCATTTGCCTATGAATCCTTCACTGTTTAATTTGCTTGCTCTGTGTGGCCTGATGGGGCATTTATGTAAAGCTTAAAACTTATATTAAGTTCCATGGGAGCAGCAGGTATGCAAGTACTGCTGAGCTAGTGCTCCACAGCATTTTAAAGCTTTCCTTGTGTCTGCCTTTCCTCTAGGATCCTCAGAGGTTTCTGATATGGCATGTGTACCGAATGTGTGAGCTCTGTGAGCTATGTGAACAGTTCAAGCATAATGTCTCTTCTAGGTTCTGTTGCTTTCCACGTCTATAAATTTATTTAGTTGCATATTCTAGCCCCAGATTTTTTTTCTTTAACAATATGATAATATCAGGCTATCGATGTAAATACATATGCAATTGTCAGTTAACCTTACGCTATTATTTTCAGAGTGCCTGCGGCACTGTATCAGTACTGTCAGAGGAAAAATACCACAGAACAAGGTATTTCCACATTCCTTTCCATGAGCCAAGACACAAAATGGGCTCATTACCAACATGTGGTTTTTTACATTTCAATATTAGTATGTCTGCAACCATCCAAAAAGCATAGTGCATGTGTGTAATTTAGTAAAAGGTAAATGTGTTCCTGAAGAGAGCAGGTGATGCCAAAAAAGACATTTAATTTCTTTTTAATTGGGTATAAAATGTGTTTGTGCAAAACTGTTCACAAAGCCTTTGGCCTAATTTCAGAATAACTGTGCTAGATTCAGAAAAATTGAAGCTGCTGATGGCAGTTGAAGGTGGGGCCCAGAATTGCTGAAAGTCATTACATACCACATTGGTGCACTGCATCTGAGGACTGGCGAGAAAAAAACAACAGGTTCCAGTTCTGTCTTTGCTGCAAACATGCAGAAAGGACTTCTTTAAAATTATTTATGACACTTAACTAATCTAGCTAAATGTATCCCTACTGTAGTTCATGTACAAAGTTGGCCTTCTCTGTCAGCTGTACCACCTGTAAATGGTGATGATTACAGACACCTCACAGGGATGCTGTCAGGATTCATTAATTTGTGTGGTGTCTTGAAAATTTTAAATGCCGCATGCTGCAAAACAAGGTATCATCAGAATGGTTTAAAAAGACCATTTGAGAGATCTTTACTCTCTATACATGCCTCTGTTGATAACAGGGATTTCTCATGTGACTCAAGAGGGGAGTAATACATAGGGGCTTAAATACTGTGAGACCAGATCTCTTGTCATGAAACCTAACAAAGCCAGTCACAGGACATCTGGAGTCTTGCTATTTAAAGCTCTTATAAAAAATGTTGAAGTTTGAGTAGACAAGACTGGGTGCAGATGACTATTACCATGTCATATCAATTACCATTCCTAATACCTGTTTAAAATGTCATTATTATGTGTATAGTAACTTATTTTCATTGCTGTATGTCCTCATGCTATGGTTGGAGTTTTTATACCCTTCAATGTCATATATGGTGTAATCACCTCTGATAAAAGGTGCTCCTGCTGTAGGCATTGACAGACTGTCACTGTTATGAGACACATACATTTTTGTGCTGAGTAATGGTAGTCAGGTTCATTGTTAGCAATTCCGAAGTACCATAGGCCTCATGATATTTTATGAAGACAAATCTCCATTATACTTGTGAAGTAGATGAGAAAAGAGAGGTCAGAAATTCTACATAAAAAGAAAGACCTTCTGAGAGTTCTCTAGTACTCTAGTCACAGCTGTTCAGTGAAGTCAGTAAAGTTACATCAGCACAGTTAAGTGTAGCCTTTTGTATTTACATTTGTGGGGTGGTTTTTTACAGTCATATCATAAAAGCTGGAAATGGACGTCTCTGATTTTTTCAGATGAAGGTATCTATTAAGTGCACCTAGATCTGCACTTCGAGGGGAGCATTGTAACATAAAAAGTAATGCCATCTGGGACGGGGTTGTTCTTGACAAAACTACCATTCCACATTGGAATTCAGATACTCTGGTGGTTAATGTCCTACACAAAGTGTTACCACGATTGTTCATAAGGTTTGTGGGAAGAGACAGGCATCTAGTTGTTCTGCCAGACATGCAATGATGACTTCCCCAGTGAAGTTGTTTCACTTCTTAGCCATTACTCTGCCCTCCAAAAACATTTCCAAGGTAGGGAAGTCTGATCAATTCATTAACTGGCTCTCAGGACAATGAAAGTTTTGGCTCAGTAGATTAAGAAAAGCAGAGCACAAAACTAGGAGCAAGAACTTTTTCATCTGTCCAGCTTTTAGTTATTTTTCTTATCTGTTGAGTCCTCACACAGAAACTAATGAACTGAATGAGGACCCACCCTGCTAACAAGCAAGATACACTGAAGAACATGAGGTGGGGTACTTGATAGGTATGTGAGTGCCTGAGCTATGTCATCTCCTTCTCATTTATAAAAAAATAGGGGAAAAAATCCAATAGCCAGTCACACACACAATTCCCACATGTCTTACTGAAATCAGTAATCCTGTTAGGAGGAGAAAGACTTCAGGTTTGGGGGTGTAGAATAACAATTTCAAAACATTTCACGTGTCTGGGAATGTCAGACCATCTTGTAATCTTCTAGTTGTTTTCTCTAGGTGTTTTCTGTTGAACTGCTTGACTTAAACAAATTAATGTTATTTGGAATAAGAACCTTAATGTGAGGTTCATATAGACAGTAGAGCCAGTATTTCTCTTCTCTCTTTTTGGACAGTGTAGTCACATCAAAGATACAGAGAAAAATACAGCCATCTTTGTGATGCTATTACTCACTTACCTATGTTTTTTTCTGCTAAAGATCTGGCTGACAAAAGCAGACAACAAAAGTTTGACAGGTATGATACTGCCACTCTTGCATCTCAGTGTTGGATTTGGATGCCTAACATGACAGCAAAGTACTTTGTAATTTACCTATAGCTGTTGACTGCTGGCTGGCTAAGTGTCAGTGCTGGGGCCATGTTCTTAAAGAAAAGCATTGTACCCTTTATACTTACAAATAGAGGACTCCCATTTTAATGGTCAGAGTGCAATTTGTCCCCTGCTGTTTAAAAATAAAGCTTCTCATGAGCCGTATGAGAAAACTCTCATGCTCTGAGACAACATAACTTTAACTCTGTGAGCACACTCAACTATGAATAGAAGTACCCACCTGTCAGTCAGTCAAGGTAGTTTAAAATACCTGTGCTGCAAAAGCCTATGTGTCATTATAGATTTAGCCGTACGAGCAATGTTCTCTTTGTCAAACAATGAAGCAATATAACTAATTAACGCTCACTGGGGAATCTGAAATAATGATCTCTCTCTCTTCCTAGAGCCAATTACCCCAAATATTCAGATTAGCTACCCACTATTTCTCTGAAAGAAATGTCTTGCTTTCTTTTTCTTTTTAATTTAAGGCATTATGTACCATGTAGCATCATGTTATAGGATGTTATGTCACATCCTGACAGCTTACAACTAGGGATATGCTGAATTTATTGGATAGTTAATACCTTCCTGAATTAACAAGATAACCAACTTTTCAGGAAAAGGAAATCTGGGAAATATTTGCAGTAATTCTTTCTATATCTGTAGGGAGAATATACCTGGTTGATTTAATAAGCTGTAGTATTTCATCATGGCGTCCCATTAAGAAAATGTTTAAATACATATGTGTATTTATGCAGACATTTAATAATGTAAGTGTATGATCTGCTTTTACAAATACCTATAATACCTATAAACATAAATGATGGTCCAGCATTGCACCATAAAACTATGATGTTTGAAAAATCCTTGATCGATATTTCCAAGATTATCGTTTTGGTCAAAGTTACCAACTTTACAGATGCTTTAAAAAGTCAGTCATGTCTCTGTTATATGGTAGTTGTAGAGCATTACATCAGCAACTTTCTTACTCTACATGGAGAAGACAAAGGTTTTTGCTGTATATTCACTCCCAGGTAAAGTGAGAATCCAGAAAAATGGTTAGCCATGGCACTTCTCAGTTTGCAACAGCTGAACCTTGGCACTTGGGTCTCATTTATAAACCAGAATAGTGTTAGGTGCAAAAACTACCGAAATTAATTAATTATAATTAATACAGAGCTAAGTAGTACAAATAATACAGAAACTTAGATTTCACAAATTAGGATCTGAACTAAAGGAATAGAGCCCTAAAAACAGAAAATATCTTAAATATCACATCTTTCCAGGACTTAATCATGCCATCATGTACTTTGTGTGAACCAATGACTGTAGATCCTTTCCTAGAGGTAGAAGAACTGTATGCACTGGATTACAAAATGGAGATGGCTTTTTGTTTTTTCCCAGGATGAGAGGTTGGTTGGGTGTGTTGCCTGTGAAGACTGTTAATACTAGTTGAGGGTTACAAGTTGGGTTGAAAGTAAATTATATCAAGGAATTCAAAATCTTTCTCAGCTGTCCTGAGATTGTTCTGACTACATGGGTGTTTCAAGATGTTTATGTTGTCACTCCTGTTGAGTGTTTTCCACTGGGCTGAAGAAAAGTCATGAATCCCTGAGCTAATAAGAGCTAATAAGAGTGATGAGTATGATGCCATTATTTGAAACTTATGAGGGGGGAAAAGGCCCAAAATTTGTCCTTTTTCCATTCTCCTCTGCATTATGTATTTTATCTACTAATTGTTTATTGTCATTTAATGTCTCTCTCAGAGAGACTTCTGGCCAAGAATGATGTGTGTGACTTTACCGCCAAATTACAGTCATGCTCATTTAATAACTTATGTATTAAAAAAGAATTTTCTATATCCTTGTATTGTAAATTTTGAACATTTCCTGTCAAATGTGGCAGAAATTCAGTAATGGTGTTTGGTGTTTTCCTTTTTTATCCAACACACCAGAAGCAACCTGTTTATCTTAGCAACTCTTAAAAAGTAACAAAACTAAGTTCACAAAGTGACTGCCATGCAGTTTGTACTGAAGATTACTCTGAATCTGCTGGTCAGATCTGGCTTTTAAATCATTTTCCTCTGCCTGTTATGCAACTTGAGGGAGGATCAGACTTGATTCTCAAAGCAGATTTTCTTAAAATGGCATAAATTAGGTGACAAGAAAAATTATATTTTTTGCCATATTATAGAAACTTAATGGGCCGCTACACACACACACATAGAAGTTATGTTGTAAACGTTTTGAAAA
Organism: Lophotriccus pileatus; assembly: GCA_035583135.1. Classification (NCBI taxonomy): domain Eukaryota; kingdom Metazoa; phylum Chordata; class Aves; order Passeriformes; family Tyrannidae; genus Lophotriccus; species Lophotriccus pileatus. Next base: position 32,153,935 of record JAWWES010000168.1, on the reverse strand, counting down.
ATTTTAAGAAAAATTCTTTATTTTCATTGGAAAAATTGGAAAAGCTGTGTACCAGGATTTCTTGTGCAAACATTGCTTTCTGATTTAAAGTACTTAGATTCATAAACATTCTTATTTCTGCTACTGTTTTTAAAATATTGTGTTACTGGTGCTCTCTATATGTATTTAAACTTTACTGTCACTTAGATCATAAAATCATTCGCTAGGCCAGAGGTATGTGTAAGCAATCTTAGCAGTGCTTGACACTGATATACGTGTATATACACAGAAAAATGCTGCCTATTTTTGCACTGGTACATATTACAACATGCAGTAAGCATAATCAGGGCTTGTCAGTCTGACATGATAGGGTGGATTAGCAGAAGTTATCCAGCTAAGGCTCAAGCATTTGTGCACTAACTACAAAAATAGTCTCTGTATCAAGCTTTGAAAAGAACATATGTGGACATTTTTTTCTTCTATTTCTACTTGTGGAAGACAAAAATAAAACTGGCTGGGACTGATAGAGGTAGTGACATGAAGGTGACACATGAGGCTGTCAAGTGGGAAGTCTGTCTAAGACAAAGAAAAAAAAACAGGGCAGCTTCCATTGATTTTCCTGGAGTGAACACTATAGCTTTAAGCAGGGAAAATGTACTATGTCCACGGTGTTTACAAACTAAATCAGGGGAAGGAAGTACTCCTAAAGTTGTTCTGGATGCCAAATTTATACCAGTTCTAGAAGAATACAGCATCAAGTGTTGTGTCCTTAAATCTGACTCAAATCTAAGTCTTTGTCATACCTGGGCTCCCCCTGCCTCTAATTTACAAAAGTTTAGTATCCTACAACTGATGGGTCTTAGGACAGATCTATGAAAAGTCAGTTCTGTCAAATTTAGACTCCTTTACATGTGCTGTTCTTTTCTTACTTTGACACACTTTTGCTTATCAAAAAGGCTGAGTCCACCATCACTATTTGAAGTGGTACCATAAACCTGTTACATAGAACCTAAGGTGCTGGTACTGAGGGGCTGCCACTTGCTTGTATTGCTTTAACTTGAATTTGCTTGCCACTGGCTTTCCACAATTTGGATCTTTTAGATGCTTATATAAAGTAAATACTAGCAGCTTGTCCTATTTAGGGATTTTTGGCTATCTTACTATCAGAAATTGCAAGACATTTTAATATATATTTTATTATAGATATTTAGTGATTATCTTCGTCTCCCCTCACTTTCTCAAAAAAACCCCCCAAGGTTACTTAACTGTTTCTTTGGATACTGTGCTTTACAGAAAGCTGTTTGCTGGCTGGCATTGTAAATGGAATACTGATTCTCTGCAGCTTCCATTCCTTACTAGTGCTCCTGCTGCTCTCCTCGTCTATCTTTAGAAACTTCCCTTTTAGATGATGAAAACAAGATAAAAATACAGAAATGCACTTAGTTTATTCATGCTTTTTCTTCAGACTGCATCGTATGCTCCATTTTACAGTGTCTAATGTGATAAATTATATGACATTGAGGCTGAAACAAAGGTACTTACAGGAATTGGAAATACAGTTCTACAAATAATTTTTCATTACCTTTTAAACTAAAAGTTCTATAAAAATTCTTGAAGGTTTTTAGAATTCAGCAGACTGCAGATGATGCATCTTTGTTTGGAGTTGTGTGGGATTTGGCCACATGACTACAAACCAAATTAACAGTAACTCCTTCAGCCTACGTGTATGGGACCCTGATGAATCACGCCACTGTTTCTTTGACTGCTTTAAACCACAGAGAAATACTTGGAACTCCATGTAACTACAGAACAGTATTTTTAAGTGGCCAAGGTACATTAGCACAGTTTTCTGCTCCACTTGCAAAGCCAAGAGGACAATCATTATTGACTAACCACAGATATGTTTTCTAAAATTGTTATGGAGTTTGTTTTACCTAGTCTCAGAAATGCAAAGGCCAAAGAGCAAAGCTGCTCAGAAGCAGCATATGAAACATGTACAAAATATTTTTGAATTTTTTATATGCTATTCTCCCTCAGTTCTTTCTGAACTCATTGCCATAGTGTCTTTAAAAGGATGAGCTTTCACAATTATGACTCATTTAGATAGAAGTTAATTACTTGAGACTTTTGTGAGCGAGTATGAACAAAGGAGAGTAGAGCAGGCACAGTCTTATGCAATTTAGAAAGAACATTTCTACCCTTTAATTTGAAAACCTGTGTTACTAAAAATGTTACGGCCATTGAAGCTTTCCAGTATAGCACTGCGACTGCAATGTTTTCCTTTGATAGCAGTCCAATCAGTGCCAGATAGGAAATTATTTTTGAAAAGGTGTGTGCTGTCCTTTTTGTCCTTTCGTGTGTCTATACTTGCTAGCAGGGAATTACAGAGTATGGGTTAAGCCAACTATTGTTCTGCTATTCCAAATGAGAAATAGCTGCTTCTAGCAATGACAATTTTAGAAATTGCCACAACGTTAAGAAAAAATGCATCAGTGTTCTGCAGTTTATGACTACTTTTCAAATGCACAAACCTTCTTAAGAGGACATAATATTTTTTTTGAGTGTTTTTCAGAGCTGCATCACCTTTCTTCTTGGCACTTCTTCCAGTATCACCTCTGGTATAGTGTTTAGCATTCCAGCAAAGCATATCCAATTCTGTAGAGTTGTAGTGGTCTGCAACTCTGTTGTGTGCTGGTATCAAAGTTGATGCATGTCTTAGAAGTCAATTGTCAAATAAAATTATAGTTTTACTTCTTTGCTATCCTGTCATGTGTGGTCAACAGACTGTGTACATGTGGACATTTGGAGCTGGAGAGCTGTTGAGTTAGGACGATCAGGTGCTCCCATTGCCGGTTCTAGTTAGCACAAAGCAGAGAGAGGAAACTGAAGAAAATTCACTGCTGGATACAGCTATTGTTGAACTCTGAGTCCCAGTTTGCTAATCCTGCTACTATGATTACAGTGTTTGCCCCTGCAACGTTTTTGGCTCAGCAAAGTTACCTCTGTGGTAGTCTAGAACAAACTCGCCCTGTTGGCTCACATTCTCTGAGGTGTCACTCCTCTTGGACTCATTTTAACATTCACAAACCAGTCTTTTGTTTGCTGGGGTTTATTTTCCTTTTCTTTTTTATATGCAACAATATGAGCTCTCTGAAAGAGTTTATGCTGCTTGCTGTCACCCTGTGGAGTTTGTTTGTTTTTGAAGGTCATTGAATCAAACAGTTGAACTGCATTTTTTTTCAGGGGATGAATACTTTTATTTGGATTATAAATCATGCATTTTTCAAGGCTCAATAAATGTAATGAAATTAGATGCTTCAGGGTATGCATTTGTCACTACCTAGAGAGGTAAGAAAGGACTGTGTTTAACAGACAACATTAAAAATCTGAGGTCTAGAAGCCAAGGACAGTCACTCTTGACTAAATATACATGGGTCTTTGCAGGATACAAGAGATCAGCAACAGAAAAGATACATGCTGGATTCATTCATATGTTTCTGCTTATGTTCAGAATTAAAAATGTTAAATGTGGGGGGGGTTAATTTTCATTATTTCTTCACAATCACATGTTGATTAGTACCACTTCAAGGAAAACATTTTAAAGAAAACTGTGCATGCAGTACAATTGACAGATGGAGAGGCAAATAAAGTCCTGTACGATTTGAAGTTTTAAGTGATTTATCTTGCTAAGGGCTAAATACTTAGTGCAGCTAACCACTTTGGTTAGATTGATACAGTTGTTGTTTTAGAGCTTGTCCAAATAGCCTTTTATGTCGCAATCAAGTAATAGATGCAAGATTGACAAGTTACAAAGAAAAAGAGCTTTCAGTCAACAAACAGACTAAAATCCATTATTGTGGTGTGTACACTGTGTCCTGGACCTGTAAACACATCTTCATTGATCCCATAGAAAGATAGAAATATCTCCCCTTGTATAGTTCAATCAAGACTCTTTTCACAGAGGCAAAGTGCAAACAATATTGAAAAAGCAGAAAAAGACTGACATTACAGTCAAACAGTAAATAATGGTTGTGCTCAGGAAGCCTATCTATAACATTTCAAACTGCTGTCAGCTCAGATGAAATGTAAAACCTCTCTATTACAACCTTAAGAAAGATCAAAACACAAGTACTGTACATTCCCCTTACTATCATACTCTTTTACCAACTGACCAAATCAATAAGAAAAAGATTCATTTTTGTGTTTTTTTTTTTTTTTTTTCCAGTTTTGCATGCTTGTGGGTCTGTTTTGGGATCATTGAAAAAAAGCCTTGCTCTCTCTGAATTTTTTTTTTTTTTAATTTTCATCATTGTACTGTCTGACAAAAAATGTTGAAGTATTTTTAGCTCAATTTCATGTGGTTCAGCATAGGCGTATAAGACAGATGACCTGATAAGACGTCATTCTTTTTATTGTTTTTTAATATACTTTATCATCTATATTAAGGTTATATTTAATATTATATGTCCTGTCAGAATCTATTTATATAATTAATAAAAGGCATAATCTATTACTTTGCGTTTTTTGGTCTAGAAACCACACACAATTGTTCACAGCAAGTGCACCACCCTGGCAAATGAATAGTTTAGCCACTCCTTTCACTCTGTATCCCCAAATCCCATTTAAATCCTTATTTGAAACCCTAAGTGGAATTGCAATCTAGCATAAGCTTTGGTCTGTCTCAACAGTGGCAGTGAATTTTATGCATATTGCACCAGGTGGTGCTAATAACTGTAAGGTTCTGCCCAAGGATTAAATGTGGTCTATAAAAAGATTAATTTGCTATTTAAAGTTAATATTGCTTATCTTGAACTGTCATCTAGACAGAGTGAACCTGGTCTTCACTTTCTTGAGCACTGCAAAGGGGCCTTTATGTAAAGAAAAATTACAGCCTCTGGCTAAGGTCACTGGCAATCTGTCCTACAGGAAACTTGTGCAAATACATGGAATTATGATATCTTTTGGAAATATTCTTTTATGAATTGGATTGTAGGGCAATAGCCATTGCTGGCTGACATCTTAGGAGGTACTGCAAGGGACTGAGATTACTCTGCTCTATTAATCTGGTTCTCTAGAGGTATTGCAGGCTCATTTTCTTTGCAAGATCATGGTAAAAATCTGATGGGCAGTATTTGGTAAGAAAGTAATAATATCATTGACTTGGGCCAAGTAGTTTAAATCCATTGGGAAAGTGTTACAGAGTCAAAGAGAGCTTGAGGTTGGAAGGGGCCTCTGGAGGTCATTTAGTCCAGCCCCACAGCTCAAGCAGGGCAACCTGGAGCTGCCCAAGATCATGTCCAGGTGGCTTTTGAATATCTCCAAGGCTGCAGATACATCCACAACCTATTTTGGCAACCTGTGCCAGTGATCAGGCACCCTCATGGTAAAAAAAAGTGTTTCCTTATGTTTCGGAGGAATCTCTTGTATTTCAGTTTGTGCCCATTGCCCTGGCCCTGTCACCAGCTGTTATCATTTTTCATTATCTTTCATCTCATTGTTGCTTGCTTTCTATATAGGAACAGTAAGTATGAGATATCTTACAAGACAAGTCACTTTATTATTAATTCCTGTTTGTTTCATAATCAAAGTGATTCAGCTGTTGAAGGAAATTTCAGATTAACATTGGGGTGAAATCCTGGCTACATTGACACTGAGGGTAATGAGACTGTTGCCAAGGCTGCAGTAGGGCTGAAAATCTTTGAATCACCAGATCTGTCCTACTTATCATTTGCTCAGCAATATCTGATTTCCTCACAGAAGTGAGGATATTGTGACCCTAGATTAAGTTTTGAATATATCCAAATATTTAAAGTCCTCCCAGTAGAGCAAGAGATAATAATTATTTTGTATTATTCTAAATAGAAGATAAAATATATAAAACTATTTTCATTATGATAATTTGTAGGAAAAAATTTTAAGAAAATTATATTGTATGTGACATACTGCAGCTGTTTAGGGTGAGGGAGAGGGAGAGAGTGAGAAAGAAATTTACCATTAAATTGGTACAAAACTGGATGAATAGATGAGTGGATGGTTAAATAACCACATCCAGAATCTTGAGCTAAAATATTGGGGGGGATTCCTTACCAGGTGTTGTATGAATTACTGGATGTGTTGTATGAATTACTGGATGTGGTTGTGTGGCCTATGCCATATAAAAGTCAGAGCAAGCTGCACTCAATGACTATGAGTCTAATTAACTCTGAAGTTTGCACTAAGGATTCCTGTTTACTGTTTATTCATGGTGGGTTGTAACATCTTGCTCTTCTGCTCATTAGTACTCCGCTTGTTACATGTAATCATTTTCTCCACCACCTCTCTACTGAAGACAGTTCAGATGGAGGGAAATTTCCATAAAGTATAATAATTCCTGCAGATGCTTACAAGTAAAGCTCTATTAAATTAAGGGAGTTAGTTGATTATGGCAACTTTTACTAAAAAAATTGTATGGGAACATTGAGACTATTAGAAGCTGGTAGATTAGAACCTTACAATAGGCTTAAAAAAATAAATATATATACAAGATAGGACAACTAACAACATAGCAAACCCTTGCCTGCTTGTTATGGGATATCTCTGATAGATGGAAGACCTAAACTAAAGATCTTCTTAATTAGTCTATCTAGGTCACATACACTCTATGTTGGTGCAACACTATAATGAATCTTAAATTTTTTACAAAATTGAACTGATTGGCAAAGCTTTGTCCTGCTCAGCTATACATCAGGATAGTTAAAGAACTTACCTAGAAAATAGGAGCCTAAGGATAATCACAGGCTTGAACCAGTAACTCTCACAGCCTACAAGGGTGAAATGTATACTGTCTTACTGGTATTTGGACCTTAGTGATATTTTCCTCATTGTTTTTTTTTATTTCTTTTCTTTTTTATTTTTTTTCCTCCTTTCTTTCCATGAAAGTCCTTGGAAATTTTTCATTTCTTCTTGTAGTGTACGAGTGTGGAAAAAAACCTGTTAAAATCAGAAAAAAAAATCTATCCAATTCTACAGCTATAGAACACATTAAGAACCATGGGATCTAGAACTGGTATGTAATTTTGAGAGTTGTGTTCTGCTTGCTTATTTCCATAAAAATAAAAACACAAAGACTTTTCAGCCTTGGTTGAACATCAGATTAACATCTCTAAAACAGAAGCATTGGAATCCTAACTGGATGTTCAAGATGAAAATAACTTTGGTTAACAAAAAATGACCTCCTAAGTGCCAGATGTGAATTGTGTGCCCTAAAATATTTCATGGCAGATTCTGAGATCTGAATTTTGAATCAATATCTGATTGTTTTATAGTTTCATTCTTCTCTGTTCATGGTAAGTGTGCTATTGTAGGAGATGTCAGGATTAAATGGAATAAAACTCCTGACTGAGGTCTAGTGTCTGTTCAGCAGCAATGTCCATTATGCTTTGGTTAAGGTTCTCTCACTAGAAAATGCTCATTTTTCAGTTTCTTTGCTTGGCCATTAAAATCAGCTGTGTGCTGGAATTAGTTTGGTTTTGTAGCATTAATTGAATGATAATATAGATTTACCATTTTGCATTCCAAACTGGAAAAGAGTGATATTAGTTATGTGGTTTTCTTTTATTGCTTAATATATATACTATATTGAAATATCTTACTCCATTTTCATTTTATACTTTGTGTCTAAGACTCACCTAATTCCTTCTTTTAGCCTGTTCCTATAGGTAACCTTTCTGGAAAAGTAAGAGAGTACCAAACAATCTGTCTTTATGATCAGGATATAGAAATGTGTATCGTGTTTTATAGAGAGAGAGGACTGTTGAACTATAGGTTCATAAATTTACTGCATAAAGCAGTAACCTCTCACAAGAAGTGTTCTTAATTTCTGTTCTTTTCTACAAGTATTAAAAAAATAATATATAATATCCTGAATATCGTTAGGTCTTTTAAACTTTGTATTTAATCTATGAAAACTTTATTAATTGGTAATCTCCTAGTGCGACAGCCATTTCAATACTGAAAGTAAAAAGACAAAATTACTTATATTTTGCCTATATTTTGCCTCTCAGAAAACAAAGTGTCACACTGGCTGTGTTTACATTAGTGTTTTGTTTCAGATAAGGAGCATGTGAATAAGCAGGGGTTTCTACTTACTCTGCTTTTGCTCACATCTTGGTGTGATTTCTGAGTGTGCCAGCTAGACTTTTATAAGGTCAATGCCCAAGGAAGCAGGCTAGGGGTAGCTGATGTAAACTCACCTGATACATGTTAACTGTATATAGTCAGTTATTGACATAGATTGTTCTGCTCCAAAAATCCATTTTTACTTGCTTGGTCTACTTTCTAAGACAGGCTCAGACACTGGGTCCACAACCCTTTCTCTGTCATTAGCCAGAGGCAGAAGACTTCTCCAGAGGGGATGCCAAGAGAAAGGTGAACATAGTGGTGTTTCTGTAGTGCCCTCTCTCAACCACCAGCAGTCAATGTCCCACTGATTTCCTAATACTGATTCTGATAGTCTCACTCACGCTCAGCACAAAAAAACCCCAAATTTAGGAGCTGTGAGACCAAATTCAGGTTCTTGGTTCAAATACTTAACCAAGAAGATTGTGCCTGAGGTGCTGCAAGAGGTTTTAGACGAAAGTCTTTAAAAAAATGTGTAGCCAGAATGGACAAAATCTTTGAACAAGCTCATTTAATCCAGCAGTTCCTGGGGCTAAGTTGAAGTTCCACTCTCAGTCTGCCTTTTCAAGACTAGTGGAGTAGGCTAGTAGGAGTGGCTCTTTCTTCATTTGAGACCCACTGTACCCCCTCCTGTAGCTAGGTGCCCAGGCCTTCACTTTCAAAAAAGTAAACAGGGATTGGTTTTCCTTTAAAAATGGCAAGAATGGAGGTGATGGCACTTTTTTAAACGCACTTTTAGTGCAGTGGATACAACATGCACAGGGAGGAGTGAATGCCTTGGTCCAGTTTCTTAACCTGACGCTATTTAAAACCAATAACTGAGAGGTTACTGAGGGAAGGAGGGTTACCCAAAGTCAGGGAGATACTTTAGTTGATATGAGCAGAATTTATACGTAGAGTCTAAGGTGACAAATCCATACCTTAACTGCACTGCACTGAATGAAGAATAGCTTCTGAGCACTCAATATTTATCAGTCCTGCCTAGCCCTCACACCCAGCAAAGTAGATCCCCCAAATAAAATGTTTAATAATCTGTTTGTAAAATATGAATGGGAAAAGTAAAGTTATCAACTAAGTTACTTGACCATCTGTAATGAAGGTATCTGGGATTATTATGAAAAGACCTTTAGACTTACACTGAAAAAGAATAAAAATTAAGTTGATGAATGCTCAGATATACGAGACTGCAGAAATGAGCTGATGTTTCTTGAGAAACAGTTGATTTTCAAGCACCTATATTTAATTTTTTTTTCCCAACTCATTGATGACTTTGTGCTGAGGAAATATTCGTTTTCTAACATAATATTAAATCTTAACAATTTGAGAATATGTTTCCCTATACTGGACGTATAATATACACCCTAGATGACTGTTAAGCACTCAGTTGAAGCACTAAGTGTAGAAACACACTTATCCTACCTCTATGGAAAATGGAGGCAGCAGGCACCCCAAAGTGTAATTCCATCCATTTGAGATCTGAATTGCCTTTTGGCAGTGTCTATCAGTCTTCATTGACAGTATAGAGAGCCTCAGGATAAATGTGCATCTAAATCCATCCACCTAACTTAGGTGCTCCAGTTAAACACTGAATGTTAAGTGGCATAAACCTGAGCACAGTGAATTGTGTAAATTTTCACTGATATTTAATTCAGTCCTATCATAGACCAAGGTCATTATAATAATAAAAGTGAATTACAGTCATTTTTCTATAGACACCCATATCAGATAGCCTCAAGCAGTACTATGTACAATAATTAAACAGATACTAACCAAAATAGCATATTCAGTTGGAAAAACAAGTAATGCAATGTATGAATATTGTTGCTGGCATCAGATTTTACGTGCATATTTATTTTTTAATTAAGGGAATAAGAAATACATATAAATTTTAACATGAAGGGGTATTTTTATTACTTCTGGCCTTTCCACAAATTAATTTTTTAATCAAATCATAGAAATTACTTCTATTTTCTGTAATGCTTTGTTTTTAATCAGCTAACAATAAACCTTCCTATATCCCAGCTTTCATTCAGTTTCTTTCAGTAGTCTATTCTTTATTGTTGTGTGACATAAGCCTAGATAATGGATTTAGGATTTTAGCACTGGACTAGCGCTGTAAAATACACAATATAGCATGTTCAGCCTCTGGGAGAGAGATGCCGACTTAAAATAATTGATAAACTATCTCTGCTGCGTGATCCTTGTTTGAGGTACACTTACTGCTGTGCTCTCACAGTGGATAACTGTGAAACAAAGTCCTTGAAAAATTGCTTGGATTTCCATATGACACCCAAGAACAATATGACTTCCAATAGTCAGTAATGCAGCAAGAATTTTGTAGCTTGCTTTCTGTAAAAAATATCAATCACTTGTGATTGAAAAATGAATCTGTAAAGTTAACCTACTCTGTCAAATTTGATTTATTCCGAGGTAAACAACATTCCAAGAGGATTTAGTGAGCCTGTGTTTGGCAAAGAGGTATGTTCAGGTTATGGCACTACATAGATTGAATGTCCAAACATTTAAAAACTCTTTTATCACTGGCCTGAATACAAAAACGACAGCCTTCATTTGGTGACCTTAGAATGTCCCTGCTATTTGTTATGGGCTTTCTGTATTTAGTTTAACCTTCCATCATGCTGGGGTTAAATAAATGACAAGTTGTTATTTTTCTGATTTTTAGATTAATATTGAGCCATTAAGCTATAAACATATTGAGCAAGATCTCAAGCCAGTGTAAATCAGCATAGCTTCATTGTTTCCAGTGAAGCTTTGCTAAATTGCATCAGCTGAAGAACTATCCTGTGATTTGAAGCAGTGCTGTGTATACAGCTTTCCACAGAGCTTCTGGCTGGAATGTTTAATCTGTAAATCAAAATATTGCCACTATATTTCTTATTCTAAGCTCTGCCTGCTCCTTCAAAAATGTCTTTATTCTTACTTGCAGCTGTTCTCCCCTTCTCCTTTCCTTTACTTCTGAATATTTGGAAACCCGATAATAATCCAGGTATATACAGATATTTCTGAACAGCAGAATTTTGGAGTGATAAATCTAATTGTGCTCTTATAAGTGTGGACCACATTTAAAAAAACAATAATCAAGGCCCGAGGTCAATTTCCGCACTATATTTACAATTGCAATTACCATAAGTGTGCATGCAAATGGAGCGGCTGAATGAAAAACCAGGGAGATGGGTGTCTGTCTAAAACAGACGGATGGTAATTACACACAGAAATGTCACAGAGCAATTGCACACAGACCTGTAGCCTCCCTTCCAGCTACATTTAGCCTTTGAACTATCGTTCTTTTGCAGGCCACAGAATACCCTTATGATATAATATTTTTTTCTTGAGGAAAACAGTAAAACACACAGATTTTGTATTCATTCATTATTTGCAATAGGCATAGTTGCTGTTACTGTCAGGAGAAAAGTAGCAGAAAAATTTACATACAGATACACTTTTCTAAATCTCTAGCACAAACGTATTGTTGTGTTCAGTATCTCCAAGCTTTTAGGTACTGTTTCCAATTAACCTGGCGTTGCCTCAGACACAAAGAACCCATTACACTCTGATTGTCTAAAAGTGTATGCCTGGCCTGCTATGCTGAAATTACAGTAGTCATGTGTCTTCAGCCTTATGGTTCAGGGAGTTGTAAAACTGGGATGTTTCTCTCAAATGAAAATATCTAAGAAATTGTGTTTGAAAGAACAAATAAGGAAATGTGTTTATTGTATAAATTTCATATTTTGTGCTTTAAGTCATTAATACCAAACCATAGAGAAAGCAAACAAGTTACATTGTTGTATTTCCATTGGGGGTTTTATGATTTACAAAATGTTGCAATATTTTTGATAAATGATACATGTTTATGCTAAATATAATTTTATCATATTTATAACCCTGTCTTAATAGATAAACCAAGTTTCCCTCACAGAGAAACACATAACAAGTTTCTGGTTTATCATATTCCCTCTTTTCCTTCTTAGCTCTATTATGAAACATAGCCCAAGCTCCTTTTAGAATACTTTGTATGGTGAATGACCAGTACAAATCTCTAAAGCTAAAAGGAAATACTCATCACAACATAACCAGCATTTTTTTTAATGTAAAAGTTACTTCAAGGAAACAGTTGGGTATGACTTTAACACAGGTGGATGGCAGAACAAATACTACATACTTTTGAGGATCTCTCTGTGAACTTCAAAGAGTGCATGAAATAGATGGTTGCTTATGCTTGCATGTAGGATAAGAAATTTAAAAATCACACATTTATCAACTTTCTTACCTGTACAGATTTTTATTTGAGTGGATCTGATTGTGCATCTGCTGAAGCACTTTTCAGTAAGGAACATGAGACACTGTATGTTTTACAGAACCATCCAATAATGTGACAGGTCTTGGTTTGTGGACCTGCTGGAAAGGCTCCTTTTAGATGTTAATTCTGACTAGAAGCAGTTGCCAGACATCTCTGTGCCACATGCCTGGTTCCCTGGGTAACACATAATCTTGCCTTTTTGTTTTCCCAATCATTGTGCTTTTCTTATTTATTTTTTTGTCAGGTCTAAATACTCCATTCCTGAGATGTCCACTCTGCACCATAGTCATTACAGTGCTCTATAGCCCTGCAGGCCACTAATATATTTCAAAGATAGAAAAACTCTTTTTGAGGAGTTTACATATAGGACAGTTGATCTTGTATTCATGTGGGTCCCCAAAATACCTTTAGTCATGCAACCTGATCCCAAATGCTCCCATCTAGAAGTGGCCAGGCACAGATGGAAGGTCTTATGGGGCAGTGTGCTGCCTGGCTCTAGGAGCTGACAGAAGTTTCTAAAACTAAGCTTAGTTTGCACATTGGTACAATGTCATGTTATAGTTTCTGTATTATCTGTGTAAGAAAATACATTTTTAAAAGTCACTAATTCTTTTTTTTTTTTTTCCCCAAAATTTCTTGTTCTGTGGAGTGACAAAAAATATTTGCCATTAATGTGACCTATTTCCTTCAGGTTTACCTGATCAGAGTTTTCTTCATTGTAGTCTAAAAAATACTACATCTAAATGCAATGTTTATGAAAACCGTAGGTTTGGTCGTAGACAGACACTGCAAGAAAATGGATCCCTGAAAAGTGTGTGACTTGTGACCTGTGATATCACTGCTGTTCAGATCCTGGAACTTTCATATGGAAAAATAAGAGCTAAGAAAAGACGTTCAATCTGACCTATGCAAGGACTTGTACTGCACTATTTCTTAAAAAAATGAATGGATACTGTACTAACTTATTCTGCCACTAAATTCCTTTGTTCATTCTCTTGGGTAAAATTATGTTGTGAAATTCAGTTATGACGTCATTTCCTTTATCAGCTTCAGTGTAGGTGGCTGAGCTGAGCTGAGATGCTGAAGCATTCCAGATACAACACAAGTTCCATCATCACATGTGCCAGTAGGACCCACTGAAGTTGTGTCCCTAAGAGCACTAAGGAGCTGACCAGCCACTCACCTTGGGAGCCTTTCCACATAGCCAGGAAGCTCATGTTAAGGTACTATTCTATTGTGATTTCTAGTCCCATTGAACCACTCTTTTCCAGCATGCAGTGAGTTTCTTATTAGGAATATTCGTTTACTGATCTTCAGTGTATAGGTTTGCATTTAGTTATATTGATATTCTGCGTGAATGGACCGGACATATTCTTCCATCTTGATTGCTGACCATGGCTTTCCTGACCTCTGTGTTACTGGCCAATTTTGTCGGCCTTGATAGTTTATTTACTGCCATATGTTGGATGCAAATTTTAAATAGGGTCAAGCCCAATGCCAGTTTCACACACTAGAAACATCCTCATTTGGTGGTAATTCTTTGCTGAAAAACACCTGTGGGACCTGTCAGCTGGTCAGTTGTTAGTCCACTTAAGCACATATTTTACCCTGCCCTAAACTTTATTGCTTACTGGACAAAGCTTATTTACTCTATGTATATCAGTGGTCTAATATCAGTTCTTCATGTTTGTAAACATGTTTGTGTAAACTTCTCAAGCCTGCTTTCCTTTTGAAAACAGATGTATTTGTCTCCATTTTTTCTGACTTCCTGTGTCCTCTGCTAATCACTTCTGAGAACAGCTTCTGATTTTCACTGAATTTCATAGACAATATCTATTGGATAGGATAGATAAATAAATAATAAAAATGTATTTGAGGCCACAAGGAAAGCATAAGGGTGCTCTGATCATTCACATTTTAAAAGACACCAGAAAACACATCTGGGAGAGATGTTCATTTACTGGTCCCTGTGCAGCTGAGGTGGACACTTTTGTTGATAGTAGAGTCAACACTAGAGAAATCCATGGAAAAGGGAGATTCATTGCTTCAGATAATGAATCGTTTATAGGGATTTTTACCACTATTCCAGATACAAAAATAAAGAGATTTCATAAATTATTGTTTTATCCCCTCTCTGGGGGTCAGTTCTGAGAGGGTAAAACAAGTGTTGATATGGGAATGTAGGATTCCTCTGAAAAATAATTTCAAATCAGTCTGGGAAGCAGAGACAACTTCCCACACTTGGTCTACACTTGACAGACTTAACAGATTTTTTTGAAAAATATGAGTGAATCCATAGACAAGGAGAGAATCTTATCTATAGCAAATATAGCCACATTCAACTAATAGAGTTTGTAACTTCTGTGGTTGAGGTTGCAAGTAGGACTCTTCTTTTAGTGAAGTATAAGCCTGAGCATCTATAGGCAGAAAAGAGGCAGAAACTATAGATTACACCAAATGCAGAGAAGTATTTTGCCCATAAAACAGATCAGGCAAGAAACTGCTTGAAAAGAAGAAATGCTCCATATTTGAGGAAAAAGAAGGGGTTAAAAACTATTGAAAAATCTTGGCTAAAGAGACCCAACTGGCTAAAAGTAAAAGAAAACAGTTTCATTTTAGAGTGCTGTTTCTTAGCTGCTGACTGTATCTACAAAACACTGTAAGAGTCAGAAATGGAATATAGTGTTTCAGTATAAGAAATAACTAAAAACTCAGACCCAGAGTCCAGTAATCTAAAATGCAGCTACTACACTGTTTGTTCCTATTGAAACAGTTTATTTAATAGTATAGATATCTTAATTTATAGTTAACTTTACCACAGAACGTGGAAATGTTCAAGACCAGGTTGGATAGGGCTCTGAGCAACCTGGTCTAGCTCTGAGCAACCATGGTGCCCCTACCCCTGGCAAGGGGGTTGGAACCAGATGATCTTTAAGGTCCCTTCCATCCCAAGCCACTCTATGTTTCTATGATTTGATATGTGCATATACCAGGAGTTCAGTGTTTTCAACCTGGTCCATCACAAACAGTAATCTACATCACAAAGCCACAACATATAATTCACCTAAATTGGCAGTCTTTCCTCAAAAGAGTTTGGCTCAGATCTGAAGGAGCTAAACTGCTTTCGCTTCACCCCTGTTGCTGCATGTTTAAAGTGTGGCATGCCCTGACTGAAGCTGAGGTCAGTGACAGGGCGTAGCAGAGTAAATGCCATTACTCTGAGCTTGACCAGCTTGAGGCTGGATGTGCAACCTTCCACGCTGACAGACGCTGTCAATACATAATCATTGCATGTGTTAAGGACTATGAAATAATTTTTTTCTGGTTATTTTGTGTAATCATGAATTCTCATTCTGTGCACTTCTGTTGTAAAGTGGGTGGAGAATGCTGAGTGCTACCCAAAGGCTGTGTTTTAGGTACTTTATAGTTAATGGAGACAATCGATGAACAAAATCCTCATCCTTCTCTGTTCAGTCTGCACCCTATTATTCTACTCGTAGAAATGCATGAAGTGCAATAACAGTGCCAAACACTGACAGGTCAGTATGTCATACTCTTTACTAGATGGTTACTACTCTCAGGTCTTAACCTCTCTCCTTCACACTTTGTTTGTCATCTCATATTGCACAGACTGTAAACAGCACTCCAGAGTCTCCTTGCCTGCTTCATGTGTCTGGTGCAGGATGTGATACTGGACAAGAGACAGCAAATAGCCAGTGTTGTACCAAGGGACTGTGTTTCTTAGTCTTGCCCTGGGGTGAAGCAGCATTAGGAGCCACCATTCTCCATATATTTGGATGTACTAGTCCTTCTACAATTGCATTAATGAATGAGGTGCATTCCTTATGCTCCTCCCCATGTAGCTGTGGTTAACGTTTATTTCTGCTCATGTGACATGGGGTCTCATGCCTTGGCATATTAGAAAGTTGAAAGGCCTACTTCTTGTTTGTGGAAAACCATAACTACTCAACTTCCAAAACACTACCGTAGAGTAATTTACTACACTGGACTGAGTAAAATCCTCTGGTTTCAATAAGAGATGGGAACTCAAAGTGGTGGGTCTGCAGCTGAAGGACACGCTGCAGAGGCACAGCACAGAGTACAGTCTCCTGAGCATGTCTAACAAAGCTCTGGTTAATACAACTCTGCTTGCTTGTCATGTCACCTAGGGCAGTAATGAAACATATGTGAAGCACCCAAACCTGCAGGCAGACCTGAAAATGTAACAGTAGATGACAGAGTGCTCACCCCACCATGCTGCTTTGGGGACCTCTGCCAAATGCTAACATGTATAGACATGTTAGGAAGGAAGACATGCTGTAATTTAAATGGTCCTCTGTTTGGGGCTGCTTGGTAAGACACATGAAGAACTTAACAGTGTTTTTAGCTAAAATAGATTCCCTAGAGAGTTTTGGTGGGGAATATCAAGGAAAATGCACATAAGAAGTCATATCCATCATAGATAACCTACAGAGTATTAAATGTAAATACCACATTTGCTGGGTACTGATTTTCACTCTTTTTTGCTCTTTTTTTCTGTGTTAATATAGTAGAATAGAACATAAGCTTTAAAGGGGTCTGCTTTGGTTTAGCTCCTGTTTCAACAGAAATTTCTTTTATGCTCTTTGGGAACTATGTACACTATAGGGTTCAAAGTACAATGCTTGCAGCACTGAGACATGGCTTCAATAGAGCCACAGCTCTGGTTTTATTTAGCTGGTGGTGTTTGTCAGGTTGTAGTCTTTTCTGGGTTTTTTTGCAAAATATGTGAAAGTATGATTTGATCAAAGTAAAAATGTCACACAGATCTTTTTGTGTGCAAAATAGATGTGGACTGACATAATTTGACTTTTTTTTTCACACACAGACCAGATCACCGTTCTATAGAATATTTGCAAAATACTCCTTGATCAATACTATAACAATTACAGAAAATGTATTATAAATGGAAAAGAGCCAACCAGATCATAAATTGAATGACTTTGTTTACTTGAATAGTCCCTGAGCAAATTTTAGTCCATGAGAAAAAAAATCCATAATTTCAAGCCATTTTGCACAATTGACAGCCCCAGGAGAGGAAAAGATTAAGGAACAGAAAGATTCCCTACCTTGACAGTAGAGAAGACTCACTTGTTTTCCCTTTGCTTACCATCATTAGCTTGGAGCTGCAGACTGTATTATTCAATTATTGTATATATCTGGTAAATTACCTTGAAATGTCATGATGTTTCAAAGCACTGTACAAGCCAGATTTTGTGTTGCACAAGACAGTTGGTTATTATTGTGCTTACTGAGTTTCTGTGTGGCAGGACCCAATGTGCAGTACTTGGAAAAAATTATAGACTTAGACTGACATTTAATCTCTTGAGTACATGAAGTAAGGTACATAGTGAAGGTGCATTCTGTATTGTCTTGCAAATGGGTATCATGAGCTGAAGCATCAGAATTTTCTAGTAATAGGACTTTCTAAAAGAAATATTCTATAATTTTCTTCATTCTAGTAGTGGTTTCTTTTAAAGCTGATCTATACTTTTTAATCAAACCAGGGAATATCTTTTTTAACACAAGAAATATATTATTTCCTTTCAGATGTAGTATATTCCCCAGCACTTTCTATTTCAAATAGAAACAAATCTACCTATACCCTAATAGAAAAAGGAAAGGTCTACTTGTATAACAGAAAATTATTATCGAACCTTCTAGATTTTGTTGCTGTAGTAATGTATATACAACATCATTATTTTTTTTAATGAGAACAGTTTGAATATTGAATGCACCTGAAGATATAATTAAAGTCTAAAACAACTATGATATTATTAAGTTCGCTTGTACTAGGGCCTCATATTTGCAATTTTTGACAAACAGTAAAAAATACAAAATACTTCATTGCTTAAAAAAATACTTTTCCTCATTTGTAAGCAGTACAAAATTAACACAGAATAGATATTATTCATATGTCTTAGTGCATATGTATCTGTAGGAAAGACTACTTAATACACATTAAGTGACTACTGTGGTGAATATAATATAACAGGAGACAGGAATTGGAGAGAATGTTTTAAATAGCTGCTTTTGTACAAGAAAAATCCAGGTATGAACCTGCATGCTCATTGTTCTTAACTTGCTAGTCTTACGTCCAAAACATTTGAGTCATCAAAAGGAGATGCAGAAGAAAAAATGGGACTTGAATGACCAGTCACACTGAAGAATACACTTCAAAGAGTCAAAATTAATATATTGCAAATAATCTGTAACCAGATATTAATTTAAATTTAAAAATTGCAACAGGTGAGAAAGTGAGTATCATAAACCAGCTTCTCCTTTAGGGCTACTAAAAGGATCTGTGTTGCACAGTGAATAGTTCAACTCAAGTCTTTTAATGGCCCTTTAATGCTTTCTGGCCCAGACAATTTTGTAACGTATGAATTCATGTCACATGATGAGTGGCAATGATCAATTATCATACTATTTCTGTAGCAAAGAGTAGACAAAGGCAGCATCCTTACTATCCTACATAGTTAGGATTTTTTACCACCATACCCTTGGAGGAACTTGGTGGCTACAATGCTATGACCTCAACTTTGGGAAAACAAAGAGAAAAGGTCAAAATTTTTTCCTGATCTTGGAGAATTCATGAAGTTTCCCTTCATGCCAGAAGCATTCATTCGGCTGGGAGAAAGAGAGAGAGATAGTCTTCACAGAGTGATGACTAGTCTGCTAGAGGAAACACAGGACATGTGTGCCCCTAAATTAGATGTCTAATGAATCTAGGACAAAATCCCCATAGAATTTTAATATTTTGGAAGAAGTTTTTGCACCTTTCTTTAAATGAAATTGCACAAGTCAGATGCACTGACCTCAGAGGGGATACACAAGTTTATAGCAGCTGGGAATCTGGACCTTTGTATGACAAAAATGGAATTAAATTAAGTTCATTATTCTAAATGTCACTTTTACAATAAAAAAAAGAACTTGACAGTGACTGCATGACAAAACCTTCTATGAAAGTGTAATGAGGGGTAAAAGGCAAAGGAAGTTTAAATAAGTCCTTTTACCACAAAATCAGAGAATAATACGCAGAAATTATAATGGATGTAAGGAAGAAAGAAAAATCTGTATTGGACAGTTTTTATGCTTGGAAAGTACTTATCTAAATTCATAGAGATTAAACACGGTAGGTTTCTGTGTAGTCTGTGTAGGATTCTTCAAAATTATTGTAGGAGAAAAATACCACTTTAACACAAAGCATGTTAGTTGACAATGGCCACCTCATCAGTGCTGTGGCTTTGCTTTGCCTATATGTTGTTTGTCTTCTTCGACTTTAAAAACTATATTCACAGAAGTGGTGGGAGAACTTACTTCAGTACAGATAGTCTTCTTCCTAGTTTTAATCTCACTAGAGTGATTGACATTAGCTAAGAAGCAGTGACTTCACTTTTTTTCATAGGGTAGCTACCTAAAAATAGGTTGTAGTTTTGGTATGCCAGAATGTTTCCCATGACTCCTGGACCCCTAACGTTTTTTTTCATTTTAATGAAGAATGTCCTCTCTTCTAGCTGCTATCCTTAACACCTACCAGTTGTGTTATTGTTTATTATTACACTGTCTTGCATCATCTATGGGAACCTGTTAACAATAACAAAAGAAAAAAATTGTAATGATATTTAACTTTATAATTTTTCTCATTTTCCCCTTCCTTAAAAATATTAATAATGAAACCTAAAATAAGATTTCACACTATTGTGACAAACAGAAAACTGGGATGTTAGATTCCTGGATAATAGTGAAGGATGCTTTGTATCTCATAATTTATTAAAATATGTCCCAAACAACAGCTTTATAATATTTGTACATTGTTAAGGGAAAACGGAAACCTAGGTAAGGGGAATATTATTCTCTGTTATTTGGATGTATTAGTTCCTTATAGCTCCCATCATCCTGTGGGAAACTGATCTGAGATTAGTGGACTATTAAGCACCATTGTACAGAAAGGGTAATATGAATTCTGTTTTGAAAAAAATTATTCCCATGATGAGTTCTTTATTTTAAGACAGATATTTAGATTCTAGGCAATATACTGCTCATTATAATGCTTATGGCATGGTTTGCATATAATGTGGATAGAAAAGCCTACCATATCTTTCTGATGAGACCAACCTACAAATCAGTTTCCCAGAAATGAGAATTAATAGAACAAGCAATAACATCCTAATTTCTACATGACAGCTAGAGTAACACTTAAAAACATTCTGCATTACAGATAAATACACCATTCATTTTCACAAATGGAGTCTGTTTCAATTCTCAGCTGTTGGATGATGATTTGACTTGGAGCAAAGGCAGTATAATTGGGTAACAGCTGAAATGTGCTTCATTGTAAAGGGTTGAAAGATCCATTGCTGGATTTCCGGGAGTGTGAATTACAATTTCAATAATATCAGAAGCAACTAATTCTATTCTTTAGAAGTGAGGACATAAAAGAAGTTTTAGGTTTTCTTATTTCAAGCTTTAATTGAGGCCTAGGTTGTAACTCATTTTCATCCCTGAATGGGTGGTAAAAACATACACAGTAGGTAATTCACACTACCTCAAAAACTGTTAGTGCTATAAGAAGACTAATCAGGGTAAGCTTCCAGTAGCAAATTATCAGCTACAAATTAAAACCTTGCCGCCTGTCTGCTAAAAGCAACCTTTCCCCCACCCCCTCAACATATTTGTCTGATTAGTAACTGTTGGATTACTACACGATGCGAAAAAATAGGGGGTGATCTAAGAAAACCTTCAAAACATTATGTTTCAGAAGTGAACAGGGAATAGTTTTAAGCTCTTACTCTTGTTTCGCTGACACATTCACTGCATTTTGAAAATCTCTTTTTTTCAATGACACACTAGAAAATAAGTCAAAGAAAAAAGATTTGTGTATTTTTTATTTAATTTGTAATGCATCATTCTAGTCTATAAATTAAGGGAAAACATGCATACATTTGGCAAATGGCTACAGTCCTGTGGATATATATTCAGGAAGTGACCTACCTCATCCACAGTGTAAGTTCTTTGCCCCTTCCAGAGGCACATTAAACCAAAAGAGTGCCATCTATCATCAGAAGCTCTGAATTCCCTGAAAGTGTGGGGGAGTTTTCATACTTAGCAGAGAGTTTCATTCCCTTTGAGGTAAACCACTGGGTTCACATAGCCCCTGAATCTTCATTTCTAGTTTTCTGTTGTTTTTTGTCAGAACAATCTGGTTTCACACTAGATTTGAAGACAAAAGTAAATATAATTCCTCAATCTCATCAGTAACAGAACGAAACGTAGAAGAGCAGGAAGTGATCAAGTCAAGGATATTGTCTTGTGTATTATCAAATATTGTCATTTTGATCTTATACCTCTGAACATCTTTCCTGAAAACATCCTATTTAATAAAAAAAAGGAATGGGGGGACATGACTATTCGAATGTGCTTTTTCAGTACAGTTTTACTGTTCTCTTTCCTAGCTCATGAGTTGTTTAAAAGTATTAGAAATATTTGCACCTCGAATTGGTAGAGAAGGTTTTTGGCATTGAGGGCAGGGCTTTTTAAAAATCACCAGAGACATGCTCGCTGCCTTAATCTCTCCATACTGAGTCAATTTACGGTGTGTGTTTGTTTTGTATTGGTGTTTAGGTTAAAAGTACAGTGATCACCAAAAGAATGGATTATCTATACTCTTTACAAGCACCTTATTTATGGATTGCTATATATGTAGTGTGAACAAACAACTTACAATCAGAATATCTTTCCCAAATGCTCATTTTATGCTCTGGATTCTGTTTTAAAGACCTGAATCCCACAAAGTGGTTAAGCCTACATATAACTACAAATGATATGTTCACTCTTTAGCTTTAACAGTGGCTGTGTGCTGTGCCATTCTGTAGGTAGTCACTGTGATCCTTTTTGGACTTTAATGATACAAGTAATGTAGCTTGTACCTTGTTAGTGTGAGGTGAATTCTTACCAGTGGCCAGGAATGTGAGCAGACAAGCACCATTGCTAGGGAGGGTGTTTTTCAACAGAAGGTGGCTTGTGTGCAAAAATTGTAACCTTTGTTCAAAGCCTAATCAGAAAAAAATATTGATTATTTATATATGTATCATGTATAGACACTTTTTATTGTGTAACTTATACTTTCAAGTGCTTTATGTTGTTCCTGATTTAAAAAAAAAAAAAAAAAAAAAAGGCAGGATAAGAATTATTCTTCTGCTTGTTCCTCTTTGTCTGGGAGCAGTTAGTACCATGCAATTCCATGACGGTGAAGTATATGGTGTATTTAATCAAGTCAAAGAGTATATTAGCCAAACACAATGAATTTGTTATGCCTCTCTATTTCCAGATGCTTCTCTTAATTATGCTTCCTAAGCGTTAAGACTTTTCGTCAAAATAGTCATCCTCTTGCGTCAGAGTCTGGGTGAGTCCTAGACAACCAAGGCAAAACACAATACTTTTATTTTTGAGGTTCCTGACTGTTCCTCATATGTGTTAAGCTATACATGAATGCTCATTAAATCTACTAAGATAACTGTTTGATCTGTTACTCAATAGATGAAACATAAAACTGTTCTTTAAAAAATCAGCAAAATTGCTTAGAGGAACAACAAATTCATACATCAGCCCATTCTTTATGTTCCAAAGTGCAATTTACAGAACTGAACTAAAGCAAATGTCATACCTTTAATTTCGTAAAAAAGTTATGTACAAGTCTATTATTCAAAATAATCACATAACGGGGAAATTCACTGAACAGCTACCTTTCTGCTCAGCAGGGTGCCATTTTATAGACTTTAAAATTCACTAAGTTCAAGCAGCTTTCGTTCTCAATAATACATGTGTTAAATATGTCACATTAAAAGTGCTTTTGGCATGTAAATGATCCGTTTTCACATAGAAATGCTTTTAAAAGAATCTGAGCTCACTTTTTTGGAAATTATAAGTGCATTGAATTTCATTGTCCTACAGAACCATGTAGAGTTGATCGAAGTGAACTACAATGACAAACCAACCCTTGTCAGCCCTTATATTTATGTATCATTTGAGCTGTCAGAAGTATATTTAGTTGCATTTTCTTATACATATTTTCTACTCAGTTAAAAAAAAAAAAAATTTGGTGTTAGGAGGGGGGTGTGGGTTTTCTTTTCTAGGCCTAAGTGCTCACAAGCACTTCTGTGTATAAAAAGTTAACATTTCACTGGAAGCAGCACGTTAAACTGATTACCTAAGCGAGTTAATTTTTTCTTAGAACTCAGCAGTACCTCTACCACTGCTTTAATGCTGAAAGATAAGGCAAATGTTTTACAGGTGATTTAGGATGCTTATCCTCTGAAGAGCGAATTTGGAATTCTTATGTGTAATATGAATAAAACTGAAAGCATAATCTCTGTCTCTCACTGCTTCATTATACTGCTGCATACTGAACAAATTCTCTATATTTGGTATATTGCAGAGTGAGATTCTTTCATGATAAAATGATTGTAGTTCTCTGTATCTCCATGCAAGGGACCTTGATAATGTCAGGCACATACAGATTCTAAAAATCTTTTGTTCTTTCTTATTAAAATAAGTAAAGCAACTTGAATGCTGTGTGGAAGTCATTATGTTGTTATTCTGGTTACCTATAATAGTGTACGTGGCTCCAGGGTTCTCATAGATAGTTGTTTAAGAAAACAAACTGTCAAAATATTCAATTCTTATTTTAAATACAGAGACAGAATTTGTGAAATGACTCAAAAAATTAAACTGGAAAGACTTGGGTTTAGAGAAGGAAAAGAAGAATAGGAGGAAACATATGTATTAGTTTGTAAAGTCCAAAAGGAAATGAAACATTGCCCCTTTTTTTGCTCATCCATAACTGCAACTCTAGAGTCATAAGCTGTAGCTCTGAGCTGCATGTAGGATTCCATATAACTTGCTTTCATGCGTGAGTTTCGTCTTAATTCTATATTATACATATAAAGGTGAGCATTTCTGCCTTACTGTTGTGTGTAATTCACAGTGCAAATAGACAGAACAGAGTAAAAATGGGGGAAAGTGATGTGACACAAAATGAAAGAAAAGTCTAAGTATTTGTGTTTGGTGCATTCTTAATTAACATTTTAAGTTTTGTGTTTTTTTTGTGTATTGCTAATATAATGTAATCTCAATCTTTCTGGCATTTTGATTTTTGGGTGACATACAAACTTAAATATTTTTCTGTCTTCTGAGGCAATGCAAGATGGAGACTTGAGGCATTTAGACTTACATTTCTCCTCTTTCTTGGAGATATCCCTTGTATATTATGTTTTATCTAAAATTAATCTGAACTGGGAATATTGGTTGATCCTCTGAACATGGAATAACTGACAGAAAGAGCTCCAAAAGCATTCAAGCACAAATACTCCAGCTCAGTAATGGCTGGTTATCGACTGGTTATAAGCAGCCAACTGCTCAGTTGCCTCTGAAGAAACAATTGGCCAAGGCATACTGAAAGTTGTCTATTTGACTGTGGTGATGTGTTTGCTAGATGTCAGTAGACATTTTAAGCATTCAGGGCTCTCAGATTAGCTATTGTAGATTTTTCTTACCAAGCATGATATTGCTAGATTTCTACATGCTTTTGTAATACCCACTTAATAATAAGGACAAGCATTGTATTGAAGTGTCAAATATTTGTTCTACCATCTTTCAGCCTTGTGTAATTATTTCAACATCAGTCATGACCTTGTCTTACAGATACTAAACCACAATAAGACATGTAAAGGACATTAACCTATTTAATCCTGGTTTTCCATCAAAAACTTAATCAGTGTTTAGGATCTTGATCTGAACTGATGGTGTCCACAAACTCCTACCTCTTAAAAATAGATAAATTTCTACTGAAAGAAATGCTTTATAACTTCAATTCTAGAAATGAGATGTTGAATGATCTTAGCATGTGTCCAAACCTGTTCATAGCACAAACATCCTCTAAAACATTCTGAAATCTGAAGTAATTTTTAAAATAAATGCTACCTTTATATTTATAAGTTCTATTTCACAACAGCTATAACTCAGTATGGAATATTTCTTATAGCTCATATATATGTTCTCATATGCCCTATGGAAATGTCATACAGAATAAATAGTAGGAGTCTATAGACTTTTAATTGACTTCCTTAGAAATTAATCTAAAAGCTGATAGTCTTCTTTAAAGAACTAGACTTTTTTGTCTATTTATATTTTAATCCCTTGGCATAATATTTAATCACAAATCCTGTTTCATTTTTTTTATTTCATGCAGGTAAGCAGTTTATAGAAAGATAGATTTTAATTTTGAATAAATTCTATAGAACTTTTTTATAAGAGTTTGTTAATGCAACTCAGACTTGCTGCCAGTAAGAAGCACTTTCTTTCATATATTTCTGACTTCATACAAATTCTATCTAACTTTGTGTCTGGCATTCAAAACCATTTATGAGGATTTTTGAATTACTGACATTTTTAGGCCTTTAGATGTTGTGGATACAACACTGAAAATACTGATTTACTTTTTAACTTTCTGCAGTATGTTTTAATAAAAAAGAAAGTGAATAACATTGCTTAACTTTGAACATAAAAGAAATCTTGGTCTCATTAAGTCAACAGTAATGCTCTCCTTAACTTCAAAGGAGACCATGATTTCATCCAACGCATCTAACAGTTCCGTAAAACACACAATGAAAATCACTTTACAATATTGGCAGTCAGACTATGTATTTTGTATGCATCTCAGTGCAGAAAAGGCACAAGCATTCTGACTTATTTACTAATGCATGACAGTTAAAAATTAAAAGGGTGATGGATTTTTTTAGAGACATTGTGTTAGAAGTCAGGGAGTTTTAAGTGTGCACTGCCTCCATTTCAAATGAGATTTAAAATCTACGCTGTGAAGTTACAATTATGTTATTCTAACTACTCCCTTATTTTCTGGCTATGAAGTGTAGTGCATGACTTCTCTTATTGGGGGAAGAATGGTCAAGGTATGTAAGTGAAATACACATCCCAGCAGCAAGCAACCCAATGGGCTTAAAGCTGAAAACACTCCAGTACAGGTTTCATAAGCATACCATAAATTCAGTCAGCTAAGTTTAAGAGTTAATGCATATTCTATTAGTAATTTTCTTGTGCTAATGGTAAAGCAAGTCTAAAGCCGTACCTTGAAAGCAAACTGCAAGAAAAGGGAAGAGATTGGACAGATGCCTTTTAGCGAAATTTAATATGGATAAGTGTAATTACTTTAAAATGTATATCTTAGGTTAAACCCAAAGTGGGAGAAAGGGCTTGAGAGTAGCAATTTAAAGGCTGCTGAAAAAAATTGTAGAAATTTTTTATATTATGTAGAAACAATGAAGAAAACTCACCAGAAAGCTAATGTTTTCTATCACTGATTCTGATGGTATCACACTCCTTTTCAAGAATACCTATCTAATAAAGTAGGCATAGTTTGAGAGGTCTCTGCTCTAAAGATCTAAAGATCTTAATTGTAGATGAACAATTTCCTTTTCATAAGAAAAGATTTCCAGACATCTGGTGAATTACAGTAATCTTTATCTGACAATATTTTCTGCTCTGAAAACTGCTAGTGTTTAGATATAACTCGATTTCAGTTGAGTCCTTATATTGGTAATTGTTTCCAACCTTCTCTTCTCATAGAGAAAGAGATCTAACACTTTGATGTTTTTGCCTTAACATCAGGGAAGTCATCTGCTTACAAAAAGCTTTTTTATTTTCTCCTCGTAGAGAGTGTCTGATAACAGGTTAGTAAGAGTGGCGTAGGATAATGATACAATATATCTTCCTCTGAATCTTAACAAAAACTTAAAGAAAAGTCTTGCAAAGGGTGATGGGTGACTGTGTGTCTGTGTCTTTGTTAGTTGATCTCTGTTCTTCAGTCTGAAGACCGTGTTGATCAGCATGTCATTACTGCATTCTCTCTAGGTGTGTTGGTCCACGCTGATTCTGTCTCTGCACCTCATTTTTGTAGAACCTGTATGTCCATCTTTAATCTCCTTATCTAGACCTAGTTCATTTATGGGAGGGAGGAATTTCCAGGAATTCTCTTTCTCAGCTGTTACCACAGTCGATCTGAGCCATGCTGTCTGCTTACAAGCGCACCGCTAAGGTTGCTTCAGCAGAAGCCAAGCAGATTGCTTTCAACCACTGCTGAATCATGAAGTGTGGTTTAAGCTATTGTGTTTGTCTTCATGTGGGAAACAACAAGTTCTGAAATTCAGGTATCGTGTCAGAGATAGTGAAAGTCAAGAGCAGAGTCCACATTCTTCCTTCTGTTGTGTTACTTATCTCTAGCTCAGCTCAGTCTCCACTATGCACTAGTGTTTGATGTTCTGGTGATTCCCAGGGACACTTCTAGGACAGATTGAACATCACTGCAATTAAGTGTGTAGATGCAGCTCTTTTGAGGCTTTTTGATATTCTACAATAAGAATATAAAACAAAAAGATGCTGACATTAGAAGCCACTGTCACGCAAATTGAGCATAAGAAACAAAAAGCCATCATTACACATGGGCACATAAGTAATGGTGTATTCCATTTTTCCCCGAAGAAGGGACATTCTTCCTCTGAAAGAATAACACATACTTTTAAAATCACAGAACTTACCTTCTGAGGATAAAATAAATTTCCTAATCTTTACAATATATGTACAAAAATATTGTAGAAAATGGTGTTGCTGCTTCCATAGGTTGCGCTATTGTTTGTGAAGAGTCTCACATGGGCCTGTGTCACAGAGAAATTATTTTTCTTTAAATGACTGTAATAACCCTCTTTATTCTGGGGTTTGGAGAGCTTAGAAGTGCTGTGGGGGAAGCCTGCAACATTGTGTGAAATCAGTATTTGGCACAACAGCTACTCACTTGCACCACAGCTTCCTCCAGGCTCTCTTTTCATGAGCTTTGCCGTGGGAATCCTTATCTCTAATTGGCATCCAAGAGTGCTACTACAATATAATAACTGCTAGTAATGGTTCGGCAGTGTCTGGCTGCATATTCACAGTCTGCAGTGGCTTAACTGAGGATGACTGTCATGTTTCCCATTCAGTCATGTTAATGTTGCTCCTCTCATGGATGTTCCTGCCTCCACTGTGAAAGATCATCTGCTCACACCACAGTCATACCACTGCATTTGAAATACAAGTGCAATAGTCCTGATTTGGGAAACTTTAATATTCTGAGGTTTGTTTGGCAATTGTAGATGCTCAGTGGGTGGTTGAGTGTTATAGAAAGTGTATAGTCATCTCTGAGGTGAAATGATATAGTAATCTCTATATGATCTACTAACTGAGGGGCAGGAATGTCTATACATATCCCAGGATAAACTATTTCCTCTCCTGAATCCGGACATGTCTGTGGATTAGAACCACCTCACACACTGAATAGATGAGAACTTGGACCATTGGTTTCAGGTGCTATAGTACCTGACTATATGTCCCCCATTACTTGCACTTGAGTATCATAGCATGTTTCAGAAATGACAGATTTTGTCAAGCTTGTTTTCTCCCTGACTCTGAGTAACACCCATAGTACTGAAATTTAGGCTATATAGTCTTTTTTTCTTAAAAATTTAATAGCATTTGTTTTTTTAGAAAGCATAAATTACAATCCATCTCAAATTTTAGTAATACTGAAGACAATCCATACATATAAGGAAATAATGAGATACTTGAGGTCAAACACACACATTTTAAATGTAGAGGTAGTTTTGTATTTTAAGATTCTTCATTTTGTTCTTGCAAGGTTTGAAAATGTGTTTTGAATATATTTTGAGCAAGAGTGTGAAAAATAAGAGATTACCTAATGTTTTTGTTTACTATGCAACTCCCTCCATACGCACACATTCAATTAGTAAGAGCACTAAACATTTCCTGATGCTCCTGTTTTACAGTACAGGCTTTGCCTGCTTTCTGTTTGCTGCTTACAACATAATGACATCTGCTGGAAGAGGTCACTAGTAAAAAGGTGTTAGCAACTGAGAGAGAAGTTGAAATCCAATCTGGATAAACGTATGCTTGAATCTTTACCAGTTTATCACCTAAACATGTATTTACAGCCAATAGATAAGTAGGTGAAAATACTATAAAATACTACTACTTAAAATATATTTAAAGAATGATATTTAAAATCAAAAGACAATAAAAAAAAAGCCAGTGCTGAACTTAAAGAGATAGGGATGTATTAAAAAATGCAGGTATATTGATTTGACTCATTTGGGAATAAAGCTGATCAACAAAATATGTTTTGTTTCATGTGAAATATCTTGGGTTCAACACAGTACCACTTAAGTCGAGGAAGGACTTCAGTGGACTTTGCATGGATTCCTATGAATTTCTCTCAGGTCTGGGGCAGACTGTTTCTACATTACCTAGCAATTTGGAGCAAAACTAGTTAATCAGTAGCTTGGTACTGTTAGTGCTGAGGCCCTTCCCATCTCTGTTACACGTGTTTTGAACAATTTACATCAGATGATATTTTTACCTTTTACAGGAGCAAACGTGTTCAGTACACAAATGGTTTGAGGCTTTCCAAAAGGATAAACCACAGTATTCACCAGGGACAGCTTTGATGTGAAGCCTGTCTGGGGTGCTGTTGAAGTGACTGTAAAATACCAGTAACTTAAAGCTTTATAGGAAATTGGATAACAGGACTAAGGTTCAGAAGAAAAAAAAAGTTAAATATCCTACAAATCTAACATCTTGCTTCTCATGTTTTGTTTGTTTGTTTTTTTCCAGATACCAATGACATGGATGTACTTCCTGACTTGCACAAAAAATGTAGTTTGCTTCCATTTCTTTTCTTCTTTTACAATCTTATTTTTTTACTATAATTTTACCATTCACATGAAAGAATTTTCATATAACATTTAAGTGTCACAGATACATTATTTCCATGCCTGAAATCTTTGAGAAGCTAAAGTAAAAAGTGAAGAGTAAAGATTTAAGTTGCCTTTCAGGTACCATCCAATGTTAGAAAACACAGTTACTCCCTTTACCACTAATATACTACCATGCCAGTTTCCCATATGATTTATTCTTCTCTCTGCCTTTGAAAACATGGCATATTCCCTGTGCCTTTCTTCATGTCTATCTTCATCAGTGATCTGTTTAACTGACAAGTACTGATAAAGGCCTTTAAAAGCTTCAGGCTCCATTTTGAAGTATCCTCCACTCTTTAATTGAGTTGCATCTAAGTAATGGACTTCTCTTTGCTGGTCTTTTCTCAAACCCATTGGTGTATCTTGTTTATATTCAACAAACTATATTCATACTTTACTTATTTGGGAACTTTACAATTTCTGGGCCACTCAGCAGAGACATAGAAGAGATTCTGCCTCATACCACAGAAGAGCTTCAGAAGGATCAGCAGGGAGTATTTTAGCCCAATAGCTAACTTCATGCTCATAATGTGTTTATGGGGCTTCTTCATCAAAGCAAGTGAAAGCATTTGTGAAATATTCCCTTAACATATTCCTGTTCAAGTCACTGTATGGATTATACAGACTCATAATCTGCCCATCCCTGGTTCTTTCTAGAGATAGCATTCTTTTTATGTGGGAAAAAATGGTACATATAGTTAAAAAAAAAAAACAAAAAAAACAAGGAAATATTAATTTTGTTACCAACACCTGAGTCATACTGCTGTTCTGAGACAGAATAGCTTGGAAAAGTTGGTAGCAGAAACAGTTTGTCCAGATAGATCCCTGTAACTAGAGAGAATCATAGAATGGCTTGGGTAGTAAGAGACCTTAAAAATCATCTAGTTCCAACTCCCCTGCCATGAACAGGGACACCTTTCACTAGATTAGGTTGCTCAGAGTTCCATCTAGCCTGGACTTGAACATCTCCCAGGATGGGGCATTCACAACTTCTCTGGGCAACCTGTTCCAGTGCCTCACCACCCTCACAGTAAGGAACTTTTTTCTATTTTTTTTCTAATTTTTTCATTTAAAAACATTTCCCGTTGCACTGTCATTAAATGCTCTTTTAAAAAGTCCCTCTCCATCTTTCTTGTAGGCTCCCTTCAGGTACTGGAAGGCTGCAATTAGGTCACCCTGAAGCCTTCTCTTTTCCGAGCTGAACAAACCCAATCCTCTCAGCCTTTCTTCATAAGAGAGAGGCTCTATTCCTCTAATCACCTTGCTGACCCTGCTCTGGGCTCTCTCCAAGTACTGTACTGTACCCAGTACAGTACTCCAGGTGGAGTCTCACCAGAGCAGAGTAGAGGGGCAGAATCCCCTTCCTTGACCTGCTGGACACACTCCTTTTGATGCAGCCCAGAACACGATAGGCTTCCTGGGCTGCAAGGTCACATTGCCAGTTCATGTCCAACCTCTCAGCCACCAAGTCCTTCTCAGCAGGGCTGCTCTCGACCGGTTCATCCCCCACCCTGTATTGACACTGGGGGTTGTCCCGACCCAAGTGCAGAACCTGTCTCTTGGTCTTATTAAGTATTGTGAAATTCTCATGGGTCCACTTCTCAAGCTTGTCCAGAGCCCTTCTGGATGGCATCCCATCCTTCAGGTGTGTCAACCTGCAGGTCTGCAAATTTGCTGAGTGTGCACTAGAGCCCTTCATCTATGTCTTTAATGAAGATATTAGATAAAACTGGTCCCACTATGGACATTTGAGGGACACTACTTGTCACTGATGTCCCTCAGGACCCTGAGGTATTGACCACCACCCTCTGGAGGTGACTGCCCAACCACTTTCTTATCCATTTAACAGTCCACTCACCAAATCCATCTCTCTTCAGTTGGGTTGTTGGACATGTTGCCTTCTCAGAGGAATGCCCCTTAATTTTTTTGAGATAATTTTCTGGTATTTCCCTATTGGCTTTTATTACCTTAGGAGTCCCTGGCTCATCCCCACAAGACGGCTAGTATGCGCCAGTGTGGCTAGCACACTTCAGGGTCAGGGAGTGGTAGATACACTTCAGCTGGGCTATGGATTTCACCCCCATACCTGTCATGCTGCCCCTTGGCTCATCTCTGATGAGCCTGGTCTTATCCCCTTCCCCCTTCAAACCTAGTTTAAAGCCCTCTCAATCAGCCCTGACAAGTCACAGGCTGGAATCCTTTTCTCCCTTTTAGGCAGGTGAACCCCATGTGCCTCCAGAAGGCCTGGTGCTGTATAAACCATCCCATGAGCAAAGGCTATTTCTAAGGCTA